>CM077448.1:12289166-12889166 GCA_039654765.1 Mylopharyngodon piceus | reverse complement strand
ATATTTAATGCAAATTATAATTATGAAAGACACTAGGCTACAGAACAAACCACAAACATACAGGTCAAAGCTGAAGCATAAAAATACAATCTGTGAAATAAAGTCTGCTTTTTAAAACAAAGAAAAGAAGCAACGGTAGAAGAATAGTTAGTATGTGTCAAAAGCGGCAAACTGTACATTCCTGCAGTGTGCGCATGTCAAAAGATCAAATCCAGTTTGAAACTTGTGACATACAGTGGGGAAAATAATTATTTGATCCCCTGCTGATTTTGTAAGTTTGACCACTTACAAAGAAATGAAAGGTCTATAATTTTTATGGTAGGTTTATTTTAACGGATAGACAGAATATCAAGCAAAAAATCCATTTAAAAAAAACACTGTACAAATGTTATAAATTGATTTGCATTTCAGTGAGTGAAATAAGTATTTGATCCTCAAGCAAAACTTGGTGGAGAAACTCTTGTTGGCAAGCACAGAGGTAAGATGTTTCTTGTAGTTGGTCACTAGGTTTGCACACATCTCAGGAGGGATTTTGGTCCACTCCTCTTTACAGATCTTCTCTAAATCCTTAAGGTTTCTTGGCTGTCACTTGGCAACTTGAAGTTTCAGCTCCCTCCACAGATTTTCTATAGAATTAAGGTCTGGAGACTGGCTAGGCCACTCCATGACCTTAATGTGCTTCTTCTTGAGCCACTCCTTTGTTGCTTTGGTGGTATATTTTGGGTCATTGTCATGCTGGAAGACCCATCCATGACCCATCTTCAGTGTTCTGGCTGAGGGAAGGAGGTTCTCATTCAGAATTTTACGGCACATGGCCCCGCCCATCGGCCCCTCAATGCGGTGAAGTCATTCTGTACCCTTAGCAGAGAAACTGCCCCAAAGCATAATGTTTCCACCTCCATGCTTGACTGTAGGGATGATGTTTTTGGGGTAATAGTCAGCATTTCTCTCCCTCCAAACACAGCGAGTCGAGTTGATGTCGAAGAGCTCAATTTTGGTCTCATGTGACCACAGCACTTTCTCCCAAGCCTTCTCTGAATCATTTAGATGTTCAGACGGGCCTGTCCATGTGCCTTCTTGAGCAGGGGGACCTTGCGGGCACTGCAGGATTTCAATCCATTGCAACGTAGTGTGTTACCAATGGTTTGCGTGGTGACTGTGGTCCCAACTGCCTTGAAATCATTAACAAGCTCCTCCTGTGAAGTTCTGGGCTGATCCCTCACCTTTCTCATGACCATCCTTTCCTCATAAGGCGAGATCTTGCATGGAGCACCAGACAGAGGGCGATTGATGGTTATTTTGTATTTCTTCCATTTCCAAATAATCGCACCAACAGTTGTCTCCTTCTCACCAAGCTTCTTGCTGATGGTCTTGTAGCCCATTCCAGCCTTGTGAAGGTCTGCAATCTTGTCCCTGACGTCCTTTAACAGCTCTTTGGTCTTGCCCGTGGTGGTGAAGAGGTTGGAATGGAAGATACAGATTCTTTTATACTCGTAACAAGATGACATTAGGAGTACTTTCTTAAAGTGACAGGACTGATCTGTGTTCCACTTGGGCACATAACCAATCTGTGGGAGCCAGAATTCTTGCTGGTTGGTAGGGGATCAAACACTTATTTCACTCACTGAAATGCAAATCAATTTAAAACATTTATATAATGTGTTTTTCTGGATTTTTTGTTGATATTCTGTCTCTATCCATTAAAATAAACCTACCATAAAAATTATAGACCCTTCATTTCTTTGTAAGTGGTCAAACTTACAAAATCAGCAGGGGATCAAATAATTCTTTTCCCCACTGTATAAACAAGCACAGTCGCACATCAACCCGATCACTTTATTTAGCGTTCATGTAAACACTATGTTCAGATTCATCAACCGGAATGATTTCATTCCGATTTAAACAAAAGGGATCTGTGAAAATGTAGCTATTCTCTATTATTGTAGTTACACGTTTTCAACCAAAACATAATGTTTGCAGTCAGCATCACCACCTGTGATTTAATATGAGCCCTGCTCATCTCTGTGAAGGAATCTAGGTTCATTTTTCTTTACAAAACTGCTTTAACTTTGACAGATTGGTAGCTCTTCAAGCATGAACTGCTCTTTTCAGGTTCTGCCACATCATCTAGGGTTCAAGTCATGACTTTGACTAGGGCACTCCTTATTTTCAGGTGTTCAGTGTTTTAGACTATTGCTGCATCACTCAATTACACATAAATGGATATTCCACACAAAAATTAATATTCTGTCAACATTTAGTAACCCTATATAATGTTATTTTGGTCTTTAACTCTTTCCCCACCAGCATTTTCTAAAAATGTTGCCAGAATTTTTGATCATATTCACAAAAATTTCATGGCCCCCAGAATATTGTGTTGTATGAATATGTAAACAGTAAAAATATCAAAAAGAAAGAACATATATATATATATATATATATATATATATATATATATATAAAAAATCAACTTTATTCTAGCTTCATTCTTTTTTTAATTGACACTTGAATGTGGGTAAGTTAAGTTTCATAAAAACAACATTTGGAACAAAAAGCTGGGAAAATCAAGTTTTTTCAGAGACTTTGTCCGGATCGCATTCAGTAGATAGTGTACTCTAACACCCTCAAAGCCTGCACAGTCGTAAACCTCTTTGTGAGCTTGCCATTTCATTCGGTAACATTTTGATTTATATGATGTTGAATGTTTGATGATGATGTTAGCTTACTTGTGCGTACTTCTATCCGCTCCTTCTGGTTTACGCAGATCATCTTCTTCACTTGTGTTTGGATTGGGAAATGCTGTACTATTTCAGAAAATGCGTAATAGCACCCCTTACTGTATAACAGTGAAAACATGGATTGCCGGAAAAACTCAATGGCGGGGACACTAACTTCCACTTTAAGCTTAAAGTTGCACAGCTGATCAGACATTCTCCTTAAAAATCACCTCATCAAACATGAGATGAGCTGTGATGGTTTTGGAAAGCCATTTTTTGCAGTTACATTCACCAAAATGAAAAACTTCAACAAACAACTAAAACCATGAAGTTTTAAATTCCCTTTAACTCTAAGAAAAGAATACACATCAATAATAACAACACAGAGGAACAATATAGTTGTAGTTTTTCCCATTTGATGAACGATAAAACATTGGCAACCAATCAAAATCCTTTCTACTTTAAAACACTTAGAATAAACAGAACATTATCATGCTTTGGTGTAGATGCTAATATAGTTATGGTTATAGTTATACTTGGTGCAAATGGGCCTTTCTTACAGTAGAACCATGGACACTGAGCTTAGGTGATGGCTGCAGTGTTTGTGGGATCTTTTGAAACTCCCCAGATTAGGTCCTGTTGCGACCTTGGAGAATTTTGGCAGATTGGCCACTTCTGGGAATATTCACCATCATTCAGAGTACAGTATTCACCATTTAGAGGTACAGTAATCCAATCACGCTGTATAAAAGCAGTTTGTGAACCATCCCAGAGTGATATTTTGAAATTCTCTTATTGTGAACCTGTAGAAGCTTTGACGTGGCCATGGCAAAACCATTCAATGCAAGGAAATATGGGGCAAATACTTCTTCATAACATGTAAAAAAAACATTTAATACCTTCGGAAAATGCTATTTTGTTTATAATTCTTTTCTGTTGTAACTGACCGCATGTCACAGATGCTGTCGATAAAGGTTGTTTTAAACCTTGAACATTGCTTCAATCAATCTGTCAAATGAATTAGATTTTAAAGGACCTCAATCTCAATGGAAATGAAACCTGATGCTCCTTTAGCACCCCAGTGCAAAAACATAGCTGGTGGAGAGCGTAATCTTTGTAGGCGAATCCTACCATGATTTATCGCCCCATCTATCTGAATGTGTTACAATGCACCAGGCTTCATAATTGTCTTCTTATCGGGCACTAAAGCTAACATGAGCTAAAATATGAAGGGAAAAGGTTTCATAAATAAATATTCAAAGAAAAAAAAAAAAAAAATCAATACCTCATCTTGAAACGGTGACTCTTTTTCGTGAATTTTGATTCACTGCAAATAAACTGAAGGCTAAGGCAGTGGTATATCCAGAGCTCGGGCTTGGGGTTTATTTAAAATGAAAAGAAAAGAGAGAAAGAAATGGAATCTGATAACATGCAACTGAAATACCCGAGCAATGGCCAAGCATTCGCCACAGCCTCGGAATGCTTAAATCTAATCTGCTTCTAGAAAGGGGACAAAAAGACCAAGAGTGGGAATGGTAAGGCAAGGAATAATCCATTTCATTGTGAACATAGCTGAATTTAATTACAAAGCTCTCACAGCTGAATATGAGTGGCCTCAAATGTAATGAATCGCTCAGACTTTTTATCTCAACAATACACAAAATAACTGTATGAAAAAGAAAGAAAAAGGCACATTGAGAAACGTATGTGTGTGTGTTTTTTTTTTTAAAAGCATCATAAAATAGGATCCTGAAACACAAAGCAACTTTTCAGTGTTGATAAAACTCCAAGCAGCTTTTTAACATTCATGTGTAAAAGAGGGTAGATAATGCACATCTAATTACAATCCCCTGTATTTAAAATGGTTATGTGCAATTATTCATTGGTGATCAACTGAAAGGCAACTGCTGACCCAAGAGCACTCATAATAATTCACAGCATAGTGATTTAATTGACGCACACTTCATCAAGTGCTTTAACAAAATGAACACACAAAATACATATTCAATCAAGCATTATGCAAAAGCTCAAAGCGTCAGGGTTTTGACATGAACATATTTAAAATATTGATTGACAAACCCGACGAGGGAATAGACAGCAATTAATGGGCACCAAAACAAATGAAATCTCTTGACAAGCCCATTTGATCACATTTCCATATGCATTTATGCCTATTAAACATCTAAACTGGACTTTTGGGACAGTACAGGAAGCTGAAAACAAAATATTACCCCTTTGATGCTTAATGCTTTTTAGTTCAACAATGTATTGATAAAGCCACAAATTGAATTACTGTTTAATCAGATTTTTTTGTACTGTGCAGAAAGAAACTCAGTCTCAGTCAGTCACTTTAAATTAGCATAAAACATTTCTATGCAAGTAAAAACATTCACTTTTTTTGCACTGTTATGATCTAACAGTATATGCATTTCAATTACATAGCAGAATGTCCTAAAAGCAAACAAGCGATTCAAGGTCACTGTCCTGGTTAAACTTCAAATGCTTCATAGAGCATGTGCATACATGTCAATCAAACAGAGCAGAACAGAAAGGGCTCACAGTGTTTGTTTTTCTACATCAAATTTTGTTTTAAATGAAGAGTAAGTGCAATGGGATCAAAAAATAACAAAACATTTCTTTGTAACAGGAAAAAATAATGAGAATGTGTTATGTTCACTGGCGCATTATGTTGAATGTTATTAAGTTGAGTGTTTCTTCAACTTCAGACAATTCCAAGAACTTTTTCTTTTAGTCATGGAAACTTTTTACCATATCTTCATCAATTATTACGCTACATTATTTATGCTACATTTTAAATGCCTTTTACATTATGTACAGGTCTTATTTTTTTACTCTTGTCCCAGACTCAATCTTAAAATGTTATAGCTGTAAAATTGTCAAATCATACAAAAAAATGCAGAGTATTTAATGATAAAATATTATTGAATTGTATTAGGGATAAATAAAATGCTAGCTGTGGAATTTGCCTTATCAGAAGGAAAGAGACCACCATCATTTTCATCATGCTATTAAAAAAAAAATACATAATTTGAAATGTGCCGGAAATGCTTACAACCTTCAGAAAATGACCACCACAAATGACAGAATTCTCCAGTGATTCATATACTGTGTATGTTCACTGTTGTGCTTTATTAAAAGACAAATTAAATAAACTAGTAAAAGTGTGAAGTGTTTTAAAAATAAATGCCAAAAGTGCCCATAGTGTGCTCAATCTCCCACTAGTTAAGAAAGTCACTTTAACAGTTTTCCAAGTCAAATCTGGCAGTCAAACTGCACGCCCAACCACAATCCAGTCACTGTTAAAGTACCCTGAATCAGTCTGCCCATTACAGCCTTCTCCAAGCCAAAAACAGACTAAATCTGCCTGACTTCCTTTAAGCAATTTATTTAAACCTCCCTCCCAGGTTTCACCCGCTAACAGTCCCAACACAGTATCTCCCTACATAGAGAGCTATGCTTCCTTTGGCCCCAGCTGATCCCGTTCTCTACTCTTCATTTGGTCCATCGCTGTTGAGCTACCCTCCCATCTCCTCTCCTCATGCCTGTGTGGGTGTACACCGTAGCATTTTCACACCAATTAACTCTCTGTCTTTGTGTGTGTGCCCTACTCTCGACTGGTAACATTGAGAGAACAGAGAGCTCAGCCAGTAGGTCCCCATCACTGTGTCTGGCTGTCACTTTAGTTTAGCGAGAGGCCCAAATGGCTGTTATTTGCTTGATTAACTAGAGCCTACTCCAAACAGGTGGTACTTAAACCCATAAACTAGACCGAGTGGTCTGATTTTGTCAATCTCAGATGCCTTGATTGGGAAAAACGGTACTTGTAGATATAAACCAAGTCGCGTCTTTGACATTTCACAAGGTGTCTGTAGGTATGCCTGATTTTCATCTTCATCTCACCAATATTACAGAGAAACAGACAAACAACCTTCACAAATAGTCTTTAGCAGCTTTCTGGGCATCTGAAAGCATTAATTATCTTGTTGGCAATGGAGGCCTCACTGAGCCATCGGATTTTATCAAAAATATCTTAATTTGTGTTCTGAAGATGAATGAAGGTCTTATGGGTTTGGAACGACATGAGGGTGAGTAATAAATGACAGAATTAACCCTTTAACTGTTAACGTAGTGTGAAAAGCAGTTTAGATCATTATCGTTCATAAATTCAAGGTTTCTGTGCGTGACGAATTTTTAGGATGACAAATACGAAAAAAACGCATATGAAAATTTCTCTTTACTCTTCAAAATAAACTCACTGGAGCATGAATAAGCCAATGCTTATAGAAGAACATTTTCAGGCTAACAGCTCACAAATTACAGGCTTAATATAAAAGCTCTTAAAATAGTAGCTATTGGTATCTTTGACATCTTTAGCAAACATGGTAAGCAATTACTCTAGCTTCAAAGTTGAAGAAATGTCTGGAAATGTTAGGTCTGTGACATTCTCATTTTCTCGAGCTGATAACATTTCCGTCCTTTGCTCTTTCAGAGAAACACTGTGCTTATTTTAGAAATAACTGAGAATGACAAATACAGTGAGACAAATCTCTACTTTCCAGGGCACTAGTACTACAAAGCTGTCTCTACAAAACAAGAACATATGCTGGAAATTGCCAACACCGTACTACATACTTCTGCAGTACATCCTCAAAGCCTTGGCTTTGTAAGTAATATTTTCTGTGGCTATGATGGCATTCAAGGCTTTATACCCACAAAACTGTTCTTAATCCTCCTGGCTTTGAGGTCTAGCATCATAATGGTGTCTGGAAAAATATAGTGTACTTCGCACAAGGATCAGCTGGAAGCGCAACCTCTTAAAATATGACTCTTGTTGTTGGGACTCGCCTGTATTGTAGAAGCTGATATGCTGCAAATAGAGTGACCCACCAGGGTCTCAAATAATCTGATGACGGCCTTGGCATGCCGTTGGATTCATTACTTATAATGAGGTTACAAAACATCCACCTTGACACTGACAGAAACATGTTAGGGAATGCATTATGTTCTAAGAATAATCCTAAATCTATGCAGCTAAAGTATTTATGATGATGACACTTATCCACAAACAATCTTTCTAGTCATTATACACATGTATACGTGTTCGGTATTGAAAAACGTCTTTGCTCTGTAATGTCAAATTAAACAGATGGTGTTCCCAAGATACACCATTCATAATGGGTTCTTCTTCTTGTAAGTATGTTTACAATGCACTGGATCCAATATTACTTTGATTCTTTACTCTCAAGGGTTTCTGTGAGAAAAAGGGCAGAAATGTCAGTTGGCAATTACTGTCTAATGTATTTCTCAGCTCATTTTTTCTTCCTATCCTAATTTTCCAAATTCGCTTCTCATTAGACGGGTGTCAAACAGAATTAGAGACCTCATTTGCATGTGTTGTGCCAGTCCGCAGCTCTGCTTATCCCTGCGTTAGAACCTCTTAAATGTCCATTTCTTAAGTATTCCTTAAATTTACAGGATGGGATCTCAAAGAATAGGACAGCTCTGTTGCTTCATTGGGAAGAGGGAAATCAAATCAACAGCCTCAGGAGCTCATAAAGGTGCTTCTTTGAAATAGAAAATATAAACTGAAATCATCGCATTTCAATCGAGGAGAAGTCACATGCAATTCGCTGTCGATTTAGGAATTTGTGCACAAGCTGATGTACCTTCTAAGGGCTCACCATCAGCCATCATGCCAGACTGTGACATGAGCCAAATCAC
Organism: Mylopharyngodon piceus; assembly: GCA_039654765.1. Classification (NCBI taxonomy): domain Eukaryota; kingdom Metazoa; phylum Chordata; class Actinopteri; order Cypriniformes; family Xenocyprididae; genus Mylopharyngodon; species Mylopharyngodon piceus. The sequence continues at coordinate 12,880,707 of CM077448.1, read as the reverse complement.
AGTGTGCCAGCTCCCACAATCCAACCACAGACTTAAGGTTAACCGCCAAGCTGCTGAATGAAACAGAGCCATGGTGGACGGCAGACTGCCAAAACCTCTGCGACCTGAGGATGAATGCGCCTCAACGGCTACAGAAGTGCTAATTTTTATCTGATTTCAAAATTAACCAGATCAGGACTGTGCAAAAATCTTATTAGAATAGTTCTTATTGTGTGAGAAGGGATAATTTTTCAAATCTATTTCAAAGACAAGAAGAAATAGTGTTTTCTGCATCATCATCATGTCTGCATGCATTCTAAGACAGCTGAAATTGATCCTTGTAGGAGGATCTATGGCTGGAGTCCAAGTTACCAAAAAACATTATGGCACGGTTTCAAATAAAACCTTTGTTCCAAGCTACAAATAACATTGCTGAACAGAAAAGCAGTTACCAACACTGAAGCACAGAAGGGTATTTTTGATGCGGTAACACCCACAAACAGATGCTCACACACCTGGGGCCAGTTGCATAAAATTAGCCACTATGTTAAGACTGTCTTAAGAACTAGTTTGACCAGCTAGCAGTTAGATAAGAGGTAATCAGTCTTACTTTTCCAGTTCAAATTAGACCAATCTACCTTTTTTTGTAATTGACTTTAAAACGTGAGGACCAGTCTTGAAGAAAGAAATTAGACGACTAACTTTTAAGACTAGCAGTTTATGCAACCAGCCACTGAACACAAACTTAAGTATTTGTGTGTGGTAATAAAAGCTAAAAACACAGTGTTTACAGAGTGTTTCGAAGAACAGCAGGCTGAGGGACTGGATGGCATCACTGGAGAGAGCTAATCACAGAACTACAGCTGGCCCGAGGGAGAATTCACTATCAGATCTGAAACAGAAGCCTTCAGCACTGCCCAGTGGACACATCACCATCCACCCACACACACACACACACACACACAGATCTTTGTGCAAATAAAGATGGGTAAATACACACTCTTTGTCTCAGGCTCACCTTGCCTTCAAATTGAGCTCAACAACAGGTTCCTCGAAGTAAAAACCCCATGATTCTGAAGAGAAGCACCTCTTAAAATATAAACTGCATGGATGGATGGATAGAAAGAATTATAAAAAGACAGAAAGAATGACAGAATGACAGAAAGAACGATATATAGAAAGACGGATAGATGATGGATAGATAGACAGACAGAAAAAGGATGGACGGACGGATGAGACAGATAGAATTATAAAAAGACAGAAAGAACGATAGATAGAAAGACAGAAAGAACGATGGACAGATGGCACATGGATAAATAGAAAGGCAAGACAGACGGACGGACGGACAAGATAGATAGAATTATAAAAAGACAATGAATGATATATAGAAAGACGGATGGATGGATATAATAGATAGAAAAAGGATGGACTGACAGACGAGATAAAATTATAAAAGGACAGAAAGAAGGATGGATGGACAGATGGACGGATGGATAGATAGAAAGACAAAAAGGACGGACAAATGGACAAGATAGACAGACAGACAGACAGATAGATAGAAAGAATTATAAAAAGACAGAAAGAATGATAGAAAGACAGAAAGAGCGACAGAAAGACAGATGGATGGACAGACAGAAAGACAAAAAGGATGGACGGACGGACAAGATAGATAGATAGATAGAAAGAACGATAGATAGAAAGACAAAGGATGATAGAAAGACAGATGGATGGACAGATGGAAAGACAAAAAGGACAGATGGATGGACAGATTGACAAGATAGATAGACAAATAGATAGATAGATAGAATTAAAAAAAGACAAAAAGATAGAAAGACAAAAAGGATGGAGGGACGGATGGAAAACAGATAGATAACTAATTAAAAAAAGAGAAAAATCGATAGATAGAAAGATGGATGGATGGACGGACAGACAGATAGAATGAAAAAGGAAGGATGGACAGATAGAAAGACAAAAAGGACGGACAGACTAGATAGATAGATAGATATGCATCTTTTTTATGATACAAACAGAAAATACAGGAAATATGTACACAAAATGTGAAGAAAAAAAAAAAATCAGAACAAAATGGCTTCTTTAAGCAAAAATCAGTATTTAGTGTGACTTCCTGGACTTCTTCCAGTTTCTCAAAGAAGAAACTCTGAGAAACTTCACATTTTGAAAGTTTTCTTGGCTTTTCAGTCGTTTTCCACTCCATTTAGGTTTAAGAGAGCCAGTTCCTGCTATTGCTGAAGTGTAAGGGGAGGTCACTAAATACTCACCACTTTAGCCTATAGAAGACGTTTTTTCTGTTTTTTAATACTGCATACAAATTTCCTGTATTTTTTGGTTATATTCTAATAAAGAGAGAGAAATAATTATATATGGTCATTATACCATTGCTAAAACAACATCTAATGGTGGCACAAAACTTTTGCAAAGTACTGTATATGGAAACAAAATTACAGATAGAAAAAAATGACAGATAGATAGAATAAGGATAAAATGACAGATAAAACAACAGACAGAATGACGGATGGATGGATGGATGGATGTTGTGATCTATTCTTGCGTAGCAATTCTGAGGTGTTCTTTAATTTGCTGAACATCACCAGGACCAGCTTGTCAGTGTAATGAAAGGATCGAACGCTGGCAGATGTTTAAACCTGAAGGACTGAAATAAGAAGAGGTGACAAGAAAAGACATTTCGCTTTGAGTGACACAAGCCTCTTGAGAACTGACACGTTCAACTTCAAGCCCAGAGCTCACTGATTCCCACTGATTCATCCAATGAACAGAAAGCCATTATAAACTAGCAGCAATAATGGGTTCATAAATGAGGTCTCGCCCACCTCGTTCACGTGCGTGGCATGAATATGTCGCCTATTCGGAAAAGAACATACCTTTGACAAAAATAGCAAAGATGCTCGTGCCTAAACAATGAGTTTTATTTTCTAAAACAGGCAATGAAGATGACCTAGATTTGACTAAATTAGGCGATACATAAAAAAAACTTGTTCTGCATATAGTAAAAAGAACTCAAGCTGTCTATAATTACATAAAAAGAAGCTAAGCTTTTACAAGACAGAGGGTGGAATCTCAGGTAATAAAATATTTATCGGTCCATACAAAAATAGCACAGCGCATGTGGGGGGTGGAGCCTAACAGCTTTCCCTCTAGACATTTTGGTTTTTTTATCCGTACTATCCAAGAAAAGCAGAGATCGAATCTCAAAGGAGGTCTGGTCTTGCAAAAGAGGTGATAATGTTTAAAGAGCTTTTAATTCAGCTCTCGCCGCTCAGTGATATCATTATATCTGTGCTGGAAAGCAGGCCACGGTAGGTGAAAGTACCCATGGGAAATACCCTTCAATCCCAGTGCAGAAAAATCGCTTTCTGCTACAGTGTGTTTTACTACTTTAATTCTCAAATTTCTCGGCTCCTGTTTCAGATGTGCGTCTCACGTAATATAGAAGCTGGCAAGGTATATTCACCATCTGTGCTGCTAAATGATCTGAGAATCCAAATTTCCAGCTTTGTCTCTGATTGCTGACAAGAGGTTATATACAAAGAACAAACCCACTGGTATATTATTAAGAAGAGACATGAAATTAAATATGACATGAACAAAATTAGGCTTTAAAGGATAGAAGATATTATTCGTTCACTAAAGAAAAAATTCCAGTAGAAAAACTAACAATCACGGCTTGACCTTAAAGGGATAGTTCACCCAAAAAAATCCTGTCATCATTTACTCACCCTCATGTTGTTCCAAACTTTTCTGACTTTCTTCTGTGCAACACAAAAGAAGAAATGTTAAAGAACTATTTTTGTCCATACAATAAAATTAAATGGGGATCAATGCTGTTTTGGACCCCACTGACTTTCATTGTACAGACAAAAACAGCTGAAATATTCTTCAACATATCTTCAAGTTGTCATGAAGGTTTGGAGCAACATGAGGGTGAGTAAATGATAACAAAATGTTCATTTTTGGGTGAACTATCCCTTTAAGGCACACTGCCGTGAAAACTGGGGAAGTATCCTGAAAAATGTACAGCTTTGCACTGTCAACCCCTAAAGGGTTAAATATTAATAACTTTAAAAATAAGATGCACCCTTTAGGGTACAAATGTTCAAATATGTTCTGATTGGCTATGACTGTCACGTTGAGCAACAGTTTCACGTCCAGTCTGGAGAGACAAACTGTTTTCTGTTGGAACCTACACACACACACACACACACACACACACACACACACACACACACACACACACACACACACACCAACCACTTGTACACAGAGATTGGAGACTGCGCTGCGTACACACAGAAACATTCAGAAGCACAGAAACTTATCAACACTGCCCTGCAGCTTTTATTATTAAAACAGATTCACTACTGATTCGCTACATTATATTTCTCAGCAATGAGGGGGTAACGTCGCTGCTTTTGAAGTTTTTGAAATGGGTAGCTTCCTTATTAGTAGAAAGATGCTGCACAGATGAAGGTAATTCACACACACATCTCTCTCTCTCTATAATTAATTCAAATAAATGCTATAATTCATTCATTTAAAAAATGTAATCCGCACTACTTTATCTGATTCAAAGAGGACAGAAAAATATCTATCTGACAAAAAGATAACTATCGTTTTTTACCATACTGGTCAAATATTGCACTGCAAACATCAATAACAGCTTTGATTTGTCAATGCTGACAAATGACTGTGGTATAAGCCAGATAATCCATGGCTTGCTGTGCATTAAATGATTTATGTTTGCGTTGGGTGTTTCTTTGCCTACACGGTGTGCATTAAAATTTGTTTAATGCAGAGCTAGTCGTGGATTATCCCTTACTTAAAAGGGACTTAAAATGCACCTTTTTCAAGATGTAATAAGTCTCTGGTGTCCCCAGAATGTGTCTGTGAAGTTTCAGCTCAAAATACCCCACAGATCATTTATTATAGCTTGTCAAATCTGCCCCTATTTGGGAGTGAGCAAAAACATGCCGTTTGTGTGTCCCTTTAAATGCAAATGAGCTGCTGTTCCCGGAGCTTTAACAGCTCGCGCTTCGGTTGCTCAACAACAACAAAGCTGGAGAATCTCACGCAGCCAAAATGACTAATTGTCAGTAACATTGTTCAAACCGGAGTCGGACACTGATGGAGTTACAACTTTTATAATGCAATGTTGGACGTTTCTGAATGGCTAGTGGATAAATGTATGTAGTTGCTGTGGAGTTGATTCAACTCATCAACTAGCATGTGCCGTCATGTTAATCTTTTGTGCAAATCTAGCGTTGAATTGACCCTCGTTTGTGAACAAGTCCGGCGTAAAATGGTGGCATGGTATTTTTTTTTAAGATGGAAAAATGTGGTTTTACAGATACTAGAAATGTGGCTTTCAAATGAAAGATTGGTAACAACACTCTACAACAACTCTTCCTCTTCTCTAAAGCAGCCCAACATGGCCTCACCCCCTTTGTTGCGTGTTCCCGGAAATTTATGTAAATTTTGGGGTTTGTGATGTCACCAACCCGGGAAGAAGCTTGTTCTAGTCCCTACCAGCCATTTGTTGTAGTCCTTAAAAGCGATTTCTGTAAAACAAAATATCTCCCTTTGCATTGAACTTTGAGCTTCGTAACTTTGCAGATGTTGTTTATACTCAAACATCAACCTTACACAACTAAAGTTAAAAAAGTGAAATCATAATCAAGGACCCCCTTTAACAAACAGAGCCTTACTGTAAAGTGTTACCAGAAAACTTTTAAAGCAGTGCTTTGGGAATATGAAATGTGTAGCCATAATAAATCATCATCATAAACCCAGAATAATCTTAAACACCTGCCTGTATCTCCAGCCAAAAAACGACTGCTCTCAGGACTCTTCAGGCCATCAATTCTCAACACTATCTCAGACACCTGAGGCCCTGCCAGTGATGCAGTCGCTTGATATGTGATGCAAGAGGTGCCAAAAGTCTGGGAGCTGATCTCTGATATGTCCTGACAGCCCAAGGGAACACAGGAGGGCCACTCGCCACTGATGACCCAATAAATGATGGGGACATGTGTTGTGTCTTTGTCAGTGGCACAAGCTAATAATCTCTAGTCTCAATTCACTGCTTGTGAAACAAATTACAACAGTTCGTTAGAGAGGAAGTGCATTGAAGAACCAGATGGATACATAAGTGTTTTTATAGACTTAACGTGCTGTCTATTTCCTATTAAGTCTGCTATCTAAACAGACTGCAACTTTTATATTTCAAAGTTTTGTATATTGTAGTATATAGTATAGGTTAAAGTTTTATATTTTAAAACATAATTTTATCCTGTGACGGCAAAGCTGAATTTATTAGCATCATTACACCAGGGGCTCAAGTAACATTTCCTAGTATCAATATTGAAAAAAGTATTGCTGTTTATAAACAATTATACAAGAACTTAAATGATGTAAAAAATAATGTCAGAAATAGCATGTCATCCAGAGTATGGCATGTCAAACTGCAGGACACTGCTGTCATTGTTTGCCATGTCAACTATCCACTTAAAAACAACAACAACAAATTTTTCTCTTGGCTCTGTTTTCTATATTGAATAGAAATTTTTCCGAGGCTAGTGTATTTTTCCAAATGTTTTCAATGGGAGCGCCGCGTTTTTAAAACAGCAGGAGCGTAACGAGGCGCTGAGAATCTATTTCACGCTAAAGCACTTGGCGTTTTTTACCAGTCGCCGAGAGTTGAAGAACTTTGGGTAAAACGCAGTGCTCATCACTGTCACTTTGTACCCAGCCGTCCAATCACAGTGGAGGAGGGGCGGGACAAATACAACACTGGCCAACCGCCACATTCTGCTTGTACAACGTCAACAAATAGCAACAACAAGCATAATAACGGAAAAAAAAACAAGAGCCAGAGCAAATACTTTAAATTGTATCAACATTTTTATATAGAAACAATCAAGTGTGCCACGCGAGTCCTTAAAAGTGAAGCCAAAGCATCTTGAGCGCCCCCAGGTGGCTGGATGCAGTATAGGTCATAAACCCCGCCCTCTCCATGTAATGTAATGGGACGTGAGACAAACTAAACAGTCATATCACACGTCAAAATATTTTTTTTCCAAAGATGGTTTCTGTCAATTTAGGCAGTTTTTAATCACACTGATGTTAAAGTGTTCATTCTTGAAATAAGTTTGTTTGTAGTTAGTTATTTGATGCTATAAAAATGTGGGTTTTGATGTCATAATTGACAGCTTCTCTGAGCGAAGTAGTCACTGAAGCACCAACGGCTCTGACTGGATAAAAACAATCATGATCCATTATTTCATGCAAACTAGTCCCTTTTCTTGCTCTTTGACATTCAGGCATCTGGGGGAAAGGATCCTATATAATAACTGCCTATTTGTGCAGGAGATAGCAGTATATGGTGCACTGTGGGTATCAGGCCTTTGGCCCAGAGAGCCTTAATGGGTGCAACCATGGAAACCAAAGGACATTTATTACAAGAGTGCAGGGCCATCTAAGTGTACTGACAGTGATTAACTCACCTGTGGCTGCTATAGCTGAAAGTAGGAGGGGGCAAGAGATGATAGGTCTGATGAGAGGCTATAGGGAACTCAGATAAATGCACACTACCATTTCCACTCGGATTCATAATGGTTATATAAGAGAGGCCAAGAGAGGAGATGAACCACAGGAGTGAGACAGAAAGAGACGGGCAGGGGGAAAAAACAGAAAGAGTGCATTAAAAGTGCCATGTTTTACTCACCACGTCTATTAGGCTCTCCTGGATTCGGCTGAGCGTAGTCCTCAGTCTGCTGCTGATCAAACCCAGCCCAGATGATTCATACTATAGGAGACAGCAAAACACACCCAATGAGAAAGAGACTCCCTTGCTTTTCAGTCAGACCACAATCCCCAAAGCCCCAGAATGCACACACCACCGATCATCTCCAGGAAACCACTCAATACACACAGCTCCCACAGGCCTAAGTGTGGTTCATGACTTATGTTCATTAATCGCAATTTAGTTTTTCATTAAAAGGGAAGGATGAATGGGACTGGGAAATCCTCTTGATATCGTTCACTGGAAATGTATTTACAAATGCAGAAATTAATGTAAGCAAGCCGAGTCTTTAATATGCAATAGATCTCACATTAACGACAGAACGGCAAACATCGGTTCGACTTTACTATGGGAACAAAGCAGTAAATCTCTAAATAGACAGCAGTAAGAACTTTTATAGAGTAGCACTGAATTTACAGATACAACAAAAGATAATACTGTACATGACTTCATAAAAGATTTAAGGATTAAAAGTATAATCCTTAAATCCCTTTCAAACCACTTTTTGTGTAAGCCAGTTCAAGACGCAGAATCAATGAATAGTTCAATCTTTATTTGAGAACACTGAGCTGACTATGACTGATTATAAATGTCTCACATGCATTTGCAAGCAACACAAAAACATTAATTGACTAGAGTTCATAATATAATATATAATCAGGGCTTGACATTAACTTTTTTGCTCACCAGCCACTGTGGCTAGTGGCTTTCCAAAGTTACTAGCCACTCAGCATTTTCACTGGCCACAGTTTTGACATTGATCCCATGAGGAAAAACTGCCATATAGATATTTTTAATATTATCTCATAATTTGGCAGCAAGAATATTAGGCTGCTGTCACTTTAAGACCTGACGCATGGATCCATTATACTGTTACACGTTTTCTTTCTCAACTGTTTACGTTCACTTAAAACATAACTGACTGTGTTTATGTGAATACTCACCAAGACCGCCATTTTGACATTATTTTACACTCAATTTAGTACTAAGACGCTGCTTTATGTGCGCGCACTTTGGGTGTGAGCACAAAATCTGTGGGAATGAGTAAAATGATGCACAATATGACACCGAAATTCAAGCCCTGTAACACCAACAATATTCATCCAGAGCAAATGAAACAAGTGAGTGAGGGGAGGCGGGTCTGTATGTCAACTCGCTTTAGGAGAGATTAGAGAGCAAGAAAGCGCAGCTAGTATTGTGTATCTATTCTGTGGAAAATGAGTATTGGGAGTGTTTCAGATATTTCAGTATCGATATGTATTGAAAAATCGATATTTTTGACAACACTATTGCACTTAGTTTATTATTTCAGATGCCTTTTTAAAAGACTACAATTGGAAAATGTATAAAATTCAACTCGCCAAAGTGGCTAGTAGGAGTGACTGCATTACACGCCACAGCTGAAATCCGGGTGTCAATGTTAATGGTAACATCTTGCAAACAAAGTAGCATGGAAACTAACCTACATCAGACCATACTAGGAAATTACAGGACATTGCTGTGAATTGACTAATGAGACATAAAAAGTGTGAGTAAGGGGGTGAAAACACAGCACACAATGGCAGACATAACTACTGCCAACAAGCTCCACACTGCAGTCTTACCCAATAATCAGGGATTGTCTGTCTGGAAACACCAGGTTGAGAGCCTTGTGAAGGCAGAGATGCAGATTGGAAGTGCTTTGCATTGAGAAACAAAAAGGAAAATAAAATCGACACAAAGTAAATAATGAAATAGCAAAAAGATGAAGAGATTAAATAAAGATATTTGCATTTATGGTATTTACTGGGAATTTAAAGCATAGTGTTAAAAGTTGGGAATTAAAAAAAACACACACTTTTAATCCTTTAAGAAAATCTATAACTTCTACCATTTTTGTGCAACCGCCAGGCCAGAACAAAAGTACAGCCTAGCATTGTGCAATTTAACTCTTTCAATTACTTGGTGAACAAATGGCTGTCAGGGGGACAATAAAACTGCAGTCTGTCTCTAACTTTAACATTTTTGCAAAGTTTCCAAAGAAGCCATCTGTTAGCGTGACAGTGGCATCTTCCCGTCCATTACCAACTCTAACTGCAACACTTAATAAGCACTACTTAGGCCTTTCCCTATACTCAAGCCCTTCATCATCCTGGAGGTGATCCATTTTCAGATAAGCCACTTGCATATCGTTCCCCGTTCTTTCCTTTCATTGCTTTTAAGCTAAGTTATTAACTTGAGGCAAAAAGCAATGAATGCCAAGACCAATGCATCTTAAATTATGTGCATGGCAGAGCTGATACTCCGGCAGTACACAATGGCGTACAAACCTTTCAGATCCTAATGTTGTTCATTACTAAATGAAATGGCGCAATACATAATCTCCATCTCCATACGAGATTGAATGTCTTGTGTGTTTGGAGTTAGCCATGGGTGAAAGTGAATCCAAATGAGCATATCAATTCCAGCCGCTTTGTAAATATTTTTATAAGTAATGATATTTACTTTTTTGTCTCCATAGGCTTTTCTACGAGACCGGCTGCCTCTGATACTGACAGCTACTGTTATTCATTTAAGAGTTTGAAAAAGTTTCCATTAGTGACAGAAACCCCTCTCACGCTATTTCTCTTGCTGTCCGCTCAGCAGAAGAGGTGAATGTGTGAAAACCAGAACGAGAGAGAGGGAAAGATGAGATGTGTTGTTTTATTTAATACGCCTTCAAAGCTGTCGGTGGGTTACAGGCAAAGCGCTCAACCTCGCTGCATCTGACAGCTGATCTCATAGTGGCTATATCCAGTCTCCCTCAGATTTGCTGCTGGATTTGGTCAGGACAGAGTTGAAGTGAAAACCTCTGTGGTCAGCACTTAAATATCAAAGATAATACACTACACTGTCATTCAGGAAGAGGGCATGAGGAAGAAAAAAAAAGAGTTGCCTTGGCAAGTTGGAGAAGAGTGAATTTTATCTCTCTTGTTCACATTAGTTCCCATGAACAGAAGTGGATTTCAAAGCCAAAATCTAAGGTGAAAACTTGCACATCAGCAAAGTAATGAAATCCAGATCACTCTTGAAGTCTTATCAGGAGCCCTGTCTTGATCAATGTATATATCTAAAAGTTCAATTCTCCTCAAGGCTTCTCATTTCCTTCGGTTTTTAAAATGCCCTTGTATGAGGCCCATACTTGCCCATGAATGATCTTCTTTAGGAATGAAAGCATCGCTTACGATGCTAAACCACAAGCGGAGACCAAATGGAGAGCAAGGACTTTTCTCCAGCTCTATAGTGTGCAAGGGCATTGGCCTCAATCCCCCAGCATGAAAGCATTTACTTTTGATTTAGCACTGGCTCAGCACAGCAAACAAACAATTATTTGCAAAGCATACAGAGTGCAAATGGCACACTTCTGTAATATGGAAATAAAAATGTCAGAACTTACTACTGTCAAATCCCATGACAGAAATACTATTTTACACTTTTTAAAGGCCATAGAGTCTCTTTAGAAAACAGCAGGCCATTGGTTATGCCAATCAAAGCCTAGACTGACGGGCTGGTTACTAGATAGGATTAGTCTTGTGGAACAGATCTCATAAGAATGTCAGGATATCAACAATTAAACAATGGAATTGAATAATATTATTGGCACACCAAGGCGCCAGCTGCTCAGTTTCTTCTTCCCAGAGAAAAAGTTCATGGCATCTTGAAGCCTACCTAGAAAAAACATCTTTTTGAGGGTGTTTTAGGTGGTAAACAGTGAGCTGGGTAGCTGTGAAACAAGATGGATGATGTGGGTGTTACGGTATGTTTGCAAGACAGTAGAGGTCTGAAAATCTCATTCATTTTTGTCTTTGACTCTCAGTGTGGTTGCACGGCTGCCAAAGAGTCAGGAAAGTCTAAGAACAGCAGGCAGCCCTTGTCTTTAACAGGTTCAGTCAGATGCCCTTGGGCTGCCACTGCCAAACCAATGCCGCAACCAACAGCTTTATTATGGCCTCCACTGCTGTTTAACAAGCTTGCCTTCTTCAACAGATTCTCCCAGCTCACACAGGTGGAAAAAAGTGAAACAACTCAATGCCCCTTCAGTGTCACTCCCTCTGCACTCAGGAATTCATTTACACCTGCAATAGTGTTCAAAGGCCAATATGACACCATGAAGTAGAGGAGGCAGTCTTAAAACTCTAGAATGGTGGATTTTGTAGTGGATGAGATCTAGAAAGGAAAGTCACATTGTTGGTTTGCAGTTGTAGAGGCACGGATCCGGTTGAGCAACAGATAATATAATTGAAAAGATGCTTTACTTCACAAAGGTCTGACAAAAGCGAGTCCCATGTTAGGATATAGTTGACAAAATCAAACCTTAAGTGCAATGACTCAAATGGTAGAAATCGGGGCGCAAACCAGGGTCTTGAAGACTTTCTCTGTATAGAACAAGAGGAAGGTACCAGAGATTCAGGAAGCTGAAACAGCCACATAGCAACTAGTAGGTATCTTTGCTAGTTTACCTTCAATAGCTTGCAAGCAAGACTTCTGGGAAATCAAAGTTGGTGGACAAGTTGGTGAAACAAGTTGTTGGACGATGTGGGTTTTGAGGTATGTTTGCAAGACAAAAGAGGTCTGAAAATTTCATTCATTTTTGTCTTTGACTCTCAGTGTGGCTGCAAGGCTGCCAAAGAGTCAGGAAAGTCCAAGAACAGCAGGCAGCCCTTGTCTTTAACAAGATCAGTCAGATACCCTTGGGATGCCACTGCAAAACCAATGCCCCAACCAACAGCTTTATTATGGCCTTCACTGCTGTTTAACAAGCTTGCCTTCTTCAACAGATTCTCCCAGCTCACACAGGTGGAAAAAAGTGAGACAATTCAATGCCCCTTCAATGTCACTCACGCTGCACTCAGGAATTCATTTACAACTGCAATAGTGTTCAAAAGGCCCACATGCCACTATAAGCAGTCCTAAAACTCTCGAATGGATTTCAGAGTGGATGAGATCTAGGAAGGAAAGTCACATTGTTGATTTGCAGTTGAAGAGGCACAGATCCGGATGAGCAGCAGATAATATCATTGAAAAGTTGCTTTCCTTCACAAAGGTCTGACAAAAGTGGGTCCCATGTTAGGATATAGTTGACAGGATCAAACCTTAAGTGCAATGACTCAAACAGTAGAAATCAGGGTGCAAACCAGGGTCTTGAAGACTTTCCCTGTATGGAACAAGAGGAAGGTACCAGAGTTTCAGAAGGCTGAAACGGCTACATAGCAACTAGTAGGGATCTTTGTGAGTTTATCTTCAACAGCTTGCGAGCAAGACTTCTGGGAAATCAAAGCAGACAAGGCAACTCCCTGTAAGTTTCATTATTCCAATAACTTTTGGGCAGATTAGGTGGCATAAGTTCTAAGTTCATTTAGGACAGTGCACAGAAAATAACCAGATCGCTCTGGGGAGCAAGAAACCTCTCCTTCTGTGGAGCTGCTAAATTGTGATATATTCCTGTTGTGGTAAACGCAATGAAAACTCTTTAAATACGGCTTATTGAGTCTCAAAGAGTGACAATTATGAGGATAATTGAACTGCCATCTAATTTTATTTGGCAAGTCTGGGCTTTCAAAACTGATAGCCAATTCATTTAGCCTGAAGCTGTGTTTATTAAAGCTTTGAGAACAGTAGTGTGACAACACTAGCCTACATAGAGAGATCTGCATTGAAATTACGCAATTCTAGACATGAACTTCTCCAGGTACAATTTTCTCTCAATACTCCCTCTCAAGGATCAGTGAAGCAGATTCATTTCTGTATGCAAGTCAGATGTCAAGTTACAGTAGAGTTAAATTACTACAGTATATACAAACCTAATCTTTAAGAATGGTGAACAGCTGCATAGCATTAAAAATGATTGCGAATTCATTCAGACATTTACACCTTTCTTTGATGTTTAGAGTACAGCTTCCTGAGGAAAACTTTAAGCCTAAACACTTGCTCACATGATAATGGAAGTAATTATAGAACAGTGCCCATAGGGCTTGCAAACATTAGAGGGAAAAACAATGAGTGTACCGGTAGGCTTTTCCTAATGAACAGCACAGCAAGGATCCAATTGTATATAATAAATATTTCATAATGTTATTAACACTGAACATGGAGGAGAGCAGCAATGTTTTAAAATGCATACCATGTCATTGCGGCCAAAGAAGGTGTAGACGGCATACAGATAGTAATCAAAGAGCTGAGACACACAGTGGATGACATCAAAGGCGATGGGCTTCAGAATGTTCATCATCTGCATGTATTTCCCTATAAAAGCAAAATAAATCACGAAAAAGGTGAAATATATAAGAAAAGCAAACAAACAAGGATCACATACTGAATATAAAACCACAAAGATTTAGAAAAGGGAAATATGAATGCAAATTGGCAAATGTCCTATTCAAAGCCCTTGAGTCATATTTAATAGAAATATTTTGAGAACTGTCTGTTGTTTTGGACCCCATTGACTTTCATTTATTGGACATAATACTTAAAAATAACTCATACAGGATTGGAACGACATGAGGGTGAGTAAATGTTGACAGAATATTCATTTTTGGGTGAACTATTCCTTCAAGGGGGGTGGGGTGGGGGCATTTTCTCACCTCACAATAATTTAAAGGGCTAAATATTTTGAGAAAATATTCACAAGCCAATCAAAATGCAGAACATGAAAATGTCTTCTAAATAACTGATTATGTTACCATAGGTGTTTAATCAATTAACTTCATTCCTGCTGACTGTAGAAATGTTTTGTTTTTTTTAAATTGAACTGCCTAAAACCGTTATCCATTTCACAACTTTAGCGCTTTTATCAAAACACCACAGAAAAACTCACACCCATAGGTTTATGACAGCATCTTTTTGCAGTTAGATTCTATTAGATTAGCCTAAACTGAACATTTATAGATGAATGGTCTCGTAACCTTCATCTCGTCAAACAGACGTTCAAATGAACCTGAAGAGATGAGCAGGCACATGCACAGAATGGAGTTAATGACCGGAAGCTGAAGCAGAACACAGCTGAGTCTAAGTACGCACCTCTTTCATTGTAATTCAGCTATTAGCCTGTTAATTAGAGGGCAAACTGCAGTTCCTTGCTTAGGGTCACCTTTATCTTGTACCACCAGTCTTGCACAGGTGTAAGGTCAAAGGTCAATTACTCACCAACCAGGCGAATCACATTGAGGGTGGTGTTGGTAAGGATGGGGGCATTGGCTCGGTTCAGATTGTAGTCGGACCTCTTCCGGCTGCGAAGTGTCTCTCTGGACACGCTGATTAAGGGGGGACAGAGCAGGGACACACAGATCCAGGATCAGCATTAGTTTAATGACCTTCAAAACTGAAGAGTCTCATTCACACACTTCCTTCATTAACCTGGGTTCAGATTTAACTGAAGTCAGTCTTTTTGGTTTTGCAGAACAGGTGTATATATATATATGATTTGAGGCCTGATTGAGTTGCGTTAGTAGATTGTAGCTTGAAGTGGTTGACCAATCACAACACACTGGTCCAGCCGACCAATCAGAGCACAATGTTTGTTTGTTTGTTTTGGAAGGAGTGGCTTCATAGAGACAGGAACTAAAAGGAGACTGGGAAGAGAGGTGCTGCAACAATGTCATATATGCATGAAAACCTATTCTAGTAGACCCCAAAAAACTGAAGACTTTGTAAATGGGCATAATATAACCTCTTTCATTTGCATTACTGGATATTCAGGGTTCAGTACAAAAAAGCTCAACTGAAAGCACTTGTGGCATAAATTAACTTGTCCCTCCTTTTCTTTAAAAACAAAAATTTACAGTGAGGCGCTTACAATGGAAGTGAATAGGGCTGATTTGTAAATGCTTAAAACACTTGCTAACCTTTTCTGTGTAATATATAGCATATTAAATGTATAGTATATATCAGTATATAGATATTCAACTTTGTTGCAATGTCATAAACCCTAAAAATGCACTACAGTTCAAATAATACACAAAGTTTAAAAGAAGAATTAATGTAAGTGCTTTTATAAAATTATAAGCTAGACATTTCTGCTTTTAAATACCCTTAAAATTGTCTCCCTTCACTTCCATTATAAGTACCTCACTGTAACCTCCATTTTTGCTTTTTTTTTTTTTTTAAAGAAAACAAAAAGGACAAATCCAAATTATTTCTTTGGTAATTAACCTTATGCCACAAATTCTGTCGACTGAGCTTTACTTGCATTGAACTCGGAACATTCCGGATGTATTCTAAACAGGCATTGAAGTCACAGATTGTGAGGGGGAGTCACAACATCACATTTAAGAAAACTTATGTCATTTTAAATATGCAAAACATTAGATCCCTCAAAATGTGAAGTCTCTAACAATGAAGTGTCACAACATGTAATGCGGCAGCTGATTTACTGCAGGGAGAACTGTCAGTCATCTTCGTGAGGAACAAACAGGCTTTAAATATTCATCAGGGTTCACGGTTTAATTACATTCCTAATCATTCTCTTGATTTATGATATTTCTATCACACTTAGACACGGAGAGCAAGCCAAGAGCAATTAGGAAATGCAGGAAAAAATGCTCATGTAGTCAGCAAAACCACCACGTGGTGCAATTCTGAAAGGAGCCATTTTAACAATCTCCTTGAGACAATTTTATTTAACTTCAAAGCTCTGAATGGCTCTAAACGGGAGCCTTGTGGACTTGTGGGCCCTTTCTTCATAAAATAATTAAAGCCTTTCTCCCTGATAAGAGGCTAATGATAGCTTGTGTTCACTCTGTACACAGAGTGAATTTAAACTATTTCAGCTGCCTGAGAGGGAACACGAAGTCCATAAATGAGAAGTTTGCCATCTCCTGACCTTGCCTTGGGTTAATGAACTGATTCATGAGCGACCTGAATCTACAGCATGCTACAATTTATAAAAACATGCCTTTTTATACTTGATTGAACGCACGTCGCCAATCATACCATGCATACCTGTCTGTGGGCAATTACTTTAGACCTAATCTAACCTAGAGGTGGTACTGTCTGACGTGAGCAGCTAGATGATGACTCAGTACTGACCTCTTCACTGGAGCGTCTCCTGTCTGTTCATCTACATAGTCTTGTTTCAGCTCCTCAGGTACATCACTGTCACTGTCGTAGTCCTGATACACACTCTTTTCCAGCTCATCTGACTCATACTGCCGAAAGAGGAAACGGAACGAAAAAACATAAGTCATAACAGCCGAACATTCATTTACATTACCATTCAAAATTTTGGTGCCAGTAAGATTAAAAAAAAAAAAAAAAAGGAAAAAAGAAAAAAAGAAATGACAGTAAAGGCATTTACAATGTTACAAAACCTCTATTTCAAATAAATGTTTTTCTTTTGAACTTTCTATTCATTAAATCTGTAAAAAAATATAAATATATCAAGGTTTTCATAAAAATATTAAGCAGCATTTTAAAAATCCAACTTTGTTTATCATCCACCTTCAGAAAAAGGTTTAATTATACAGACTTTAAGCTGGTTTGCTGGATTTGATAGCCTCCCAGATGGTTTGGTTTGCTGATCTTAGAGAGTTTTGGGCATTTGTCAGCTAGTCTGACTGGAAGACCAGCTGGCTTGATGACCAAAACCATCTGAAAACCAGTGTATCCAGGCTGGGAGGCCAGCCAAAACCAGTTAATACCAGTAAACATGCTTAGACTGGTTTGAGCAGCTATTTCTATTTAAGCAGGGATAGTCGATAACTGATGCTTAAAAAGTAGGGGAGCCACGAGATCTCACGATATTAAAATGTGACGAAATTTCTCGTTGAGTGAAAAACTGTCTCACGATATCGCCAGGATGGAGTGTGAAGGTGAAATTAGCATAGAATATGCCACCACTACACTTACATTACACTCAGTGACCACCGCGGCACCGCCTCCACTATAGTTTTGCTTTTTTTTATAGAAATAAAAACCATTTAATTCAGTTGGATAACGGTAGCTTCAATTGTAAACATCCAGCATGAGCTGCAAAGTCGTATATAGTGCAGCAGGAATTACAGTTCACTAATCACATGACGAGAGTAAGTCAGAACCAAAGCGTCTGATAAATGTCTTATCTTGTAGAATGCATGCTCAGCACCGCCGCTCCCTATACACAGAGTATGTGCGATCGCGAATTCGAAAGCGAAAGTAAAACGCGAGCTCCCTGATGCGCGCAAATTAGGCTGCATACAATAGCCTGTCTCCCAATATCAAACCTATCTGGGGTTGGGCTGTGTAGTTGTAACCATCTCTTAGCTCTGGTCTCTGTATACACTTTGATTATTGAGAGAGTACTTTCATTATGGTTGCACTTATTGTTTGCATTTAATAAAACTGTGTTTATTTTTTATATTTATACTGTTTTTATTTCTATGTTCAATTTGTGGAAAGGAGTTCAATTAGGAGGTCACACACAGCCTCAATCAGAAGTTCTGGAAGCTCATACTTCATGTACAATATGGTCTGAAGAGACTCATATGAAATCATACAGGAGAGAAACCAGTCAGTTGAGTTTGTGGCAAAACCTTTTACAGTGCTTGTATGCTGTTGTCTTTCAATGCATTTGATAATTCATAGTCAGAAAGTAGAACTGAAATGACACTCATTACAAGATGATTAGTAACATTTCAAAAAAGACTATTTTTCCAGTCATGAATTTTGTCATTGAGGATTTCTTAAAAATACTGTGCAAAAATCTCGTCTCATCTCGTGAACCCAATCTTGTGTCTTGTCTCGTTTCGTGAGTTAAGTGTCCCGTCAAACGCCTATTAAAAAGAGAAATTAAACTAAGCATATCATAAAACTAGCACAATGATCCAGCCTTAATTCTCTAAGGTTCAGAGCTTGAATTGAAAAAAAGTGTAATTAATGCACCAGTGTCAAATCCGTGGTACAGATTCAACAGATAAGTGCAACCCCTAAGGTCCATAAGGATAAAGACTGAATGTAAAGTTGATAGACGCCTCACACTGTATCTAGTTACCAACAAAACAGCATGGAATACTTAACACAGTGAGCTTATATGCAAAACACTTTGTTCTCTCTCAGGGTAAAAGCACTTGTACCAAGGGCTCACACTCTCTGTCATCAACATACAGCATTTGTTTTCATTACAGAAGCATCATCAGAGATGCCAAGCACATCAGAGCTTTAATAATGATTATTGTCTCCACATTGAGGTAATGGCCTCTGTCAATAGTTATAAGGACAATGAGCCACTTAATGTTACAATATATTTATGCTTCAAATTTTCACTCCCATTTATTTCCCCTTGCAGCAGTCAGTTTGGCAAGCATCTAATAAGAATATAAATGTAACTGTAAACCATCATAAAATGCTTGTTTTCTCAAGCCTGGTGCCAAACAGCCTAGCATAAATACTGTTGAAATGTGTTGAATATTATATGCAAATACTGAAATACAAAGGACTCTGAAGCTATCAAGAGATTAGATGGTCTAGAAATTAGTGGAATTTATCCAAGGATTGGAAATGGCCTGAAATTTTGGCCACAAAAAATAAATAAATTGGATGAAAATGTCATCTTATATTAAATGAAATACTAAACATGAACGATTTTTTGAAAGCTAAAATAGGCTACTTTAAGAGATACGACAAACAAAATGTCTTTGAAATAAAGCTTGTTTAAATAAATTAAAACATCATCAGGCACATTTTTCCTCATACAGCTGGCATTTACTGTAATTTAAATGATATTTTAAGTTAGAACCTATATGTTATTGTGAAGTTTTGAATGACTTAAACTAGTACTGAAACTACTATATACCCCATTAGAAGCCAGGACATCCTCTGTCTCCTCTTCCTTGTTGTCTATCTGCATCTCAAAAGGATTTCCGCCCTGCAGATACTGCTCAAACAGAGAAAGCTCCACCAGCTCTGTGGATTCTGGCTGTCTGCTGGGAGATACTGTGGGAGAACGACACTGACCCATGAACTTAAACTCCTGAAAAAGAGGGGAAAACACAATAGATTTATCAGATATTATATCATACAGATCAAATAACTAAGATATTTATTTCAAACAAATGCTGTTCTTTTGAACTTTATATTCATAAAAGAATCCTGAAAAAATGTATCACAGTTTCCACAAAAATATTAAGCAGCACAACCGTTTTCAACATTGATAATAATAAGAAATGTTACTTGAGCATCAAATTTAGCATATTAGAATGATTTCTGAAGCATCATGTGACAATGAAGACTTGAGTAATGATGCTGAAAATTCAGCTTTGACATCACAGGAAAAAATTACATTTTAACATATATTAAAATGTGCTAAGTGACCTAAAACTTCTCACAGTTAAACCGCTTTGCAAATCAGAGCTCTAGCAAGAAGTCGTTATGCAAATGTGGCTTATTAAATAGCACCGCTGATTATGCCATTCACTGATGTGCTTTTCGACACCAACTTTCTCTACCACACAAACTAGTGGAAATTCTTTGAGAAAACACCTGTATATTCTGCACAAAAACAGTGTAAAAGGTCCATCAGAGAACAGTTTATTGAGCGAAAGACCCTGTTTAGCATATAATAATTGAAAGAGATGCATTTTGGTTTATTCGTCACATACTCTCGGATGAATATACTTGCCTTCCAGGGTGTAATTTGTTTTTAGACGGATGACACCCTGACTAGGAGAGAAAACAGCTTATGTTGGAATACAATCAGTGATGATGCTTACCCTCATTTATCAAGTTGTCAAGCCTTTCTTGAGATTTAAAATGCATATAAAAGCACCCTATTACGGCAAGACGGGAAATATGAAGGAAGATGATGTGCAAAAACACCATTTATTTGGTTAGAAAAACCACCCACTCTAGACATATCTCATTTCCTGCAATGGGTCACATAAAGAACACTTTTTGACCCGCTTACCTTGAGAATTTGACTGTAAACATGCTCGTTATGCAAGAACGCGTGTTGATATGCCTTTGGCTTGTAGCCATCTCATGAATGTCGTTTCAAAGCACGCACAGAACAAAAACTCTCCGGCTCATCTTCATATGCAAATGTGAAATCTCAAAAGACTGCCAGCGATGCCAGTTGGTCCAGATCAGTCATAAATAAAAGTCGCTGCATTTCAATGTCTTATCTGCGGCATTAGGACTTACGTGGAGCTGGGCAATACTGAAGTTGGACTTCACAGGGCACAACTCCCAGGTTTCATTTTCAAGGAACATTCGCAACTCCTCCAAGCGAGTTCTGCAGGGGTACAAAGAGAAATGACAAGAGGTTGGCTTTTGTCAAATGAAGACCCTTTGCCATTCAACTTATTGAAAATGAAATGGGCTGGCAAAAACGGTTCAAGGAAAAGTCGATCAGTGAAGGAGGTTACAGGTAGTGAGTGCGATGAGTGTCAAAGTGGCCCGCTGCCAGACAAGGTCAATACCAGCAGCCTTGTACAAAATGTCTACATCAAAGTGGAACATTATAAAAGTCCATCACTAATCTCTAAAGAACATTCTGGCAGTTCACGTGATCACAAGTTGGTATCTAAATTCAAATAAAGAGCAGCCGGTAGCAGGGTGTTTGACATTTGAAATACCATCTCTAGTCGTGTCTTCAATCCATGATATTTTTAAATGCATCAAATTTAAAGCTTGAAGGAAAAATGGATCGGTTTTGTCCTCTAAGCCAGAGGGCACAATATATATTGTAATGGCAGAATGTGTTAATGGCGACACAGTGACAGCAGTGATTAAGCATTCAGAGGACTGACAGATAATCGCTTTATGGATGCTATCCAACTGCTTGAATAATCAGAAATAACGGTAAGATGTCCTCTTTCAATGTCCTTCATCTCATCAAGCAGAAAAGGCCTTGTACTGCTGACTAAAGCAGCGGTTATGGACATTTTGGCTTAGTTCAGACAGACAGTAACAATAAGATTTTTTGGTGTAACTGGCTCAAATCGCATTAGTATTTTTGTATTTTGTATTTGTATTAGCATTTTTTGCACATACTAAGTGCGCCATACTTGAACTCCATCTGAATACACTCTTTCTCGCTCACTCATTCCTCATATAGTGAACTATACCACATTCAACACGTAGTGAATAAGTCAGCAGTTTTGGACAGTATGTGCTTGAAAACATAAAATCACTTTGTTGTTTATGTTCTTTCACGCATCTTCCGAGTTCAGCACAATGATCAGATGTCATGAAGGATATGAGCAAAATGAAGCACATTTTCCAGTTTTCATTCCTCTCAATTACAGCCCCGCAGAACTGTTGTCTCTTGGCATTAGTTTGACATACATCATTACTATAGCAACTGATGTAGATGCACTGGATATAGAGCACAAAATCAGATTTCAACACTTGCACAATGACAATATGGACAATCAGTCCTGTAGATCAGATTTGAAAATCAAATCCAATTTGCCAGCAGTGTGAACAAAGCCTCGGTTGGCTATCCTCTCATCATTTAACACATTTTCCGGCTTGAGTATATGACAGGTACTTAAAACAATTCGGCATTCTAGATATATTCTAGCAAAATACTGAGATACAGATGATGTCCACATGCAAACACGTGTCATGCTATCTTTTGAGCTACAGGGACACGGTGACAATGACAAAATCCAGATTTTTCAGGCATGTTTGTAGTGTTAACCTATTTGCATAATTAATTTAGTCAACTGAGCACTAAAACAAAGCAGACAGCATTTACAAATAAACACCACTATCAGTGGCCACAATAGAGTGCTGCAGGAATGAGTACTAAAACATAGAAAATGCATTTTTGGACTTCCCGTTCCATCATCTTGAAATCAACTGGGTTTTTTGAATGGGTTTTTGGTTAAATGCCTGAAATAAAGTCTGTGCTTAGAACAAGCTTAAGATATTTTCATGATTTATTCTACTGCATAAGATGCATCAGTAATACCCCACTCATGATTTTTTAAGCTTTTAAATGTCTTGAAAAACGTGGTTGCTTCCAAGTGGCTAAATGGGACTAGAGAGATTGTCTGGGACATTAAACATCATCACACTGAGCGGTAAAACGCATCTACTCAGTAGTCTGCTTTTACAGCCTTGTCATGTTTATTCTACACTCGCACTCTTGCAAACTATTCTAACTCAAGCTTTTCAGTTTGTAGATTTTAAATAAAGATTGAAAGAGATGTCAGAAGCTTTAAGTCGACATGAAATGGAAGTTGCGATAGTGTTTTCTGCCCTATTGTGACGTATATACGAGTGATACAGCTTCTCGAACAAGACAAAATGGAGGGTGGGACTTCATTTTGTCCATTGGGAATTGATTGGATTGTTGTGGTTTGCTATCGGTCGATCTCATGTGAGTGACAGGTTGCCCCACCCTTGTGCCGGTAAACATCATCAGAGAAAAGATGTCGCTGCAAGAGGGAGGGGAAGTTACTTTGATTAAAGATTATGAGGGCACATGAAATTTTTAAAAAATAATGATATTCATGGAAGAATCAGAAACATTTGTTGGTCACAAAGCTTATTTTCTGCAATGACTGCAAGTCAATGGAAAATTCTTTTTGGCTTTTTGTTGGAGGAACAAACAAAATTACAGTCATCCCTGCATTACTCAATTTTTTTTAATTTTTAGTAAATCCCTCCTGGAACTGACTGTGACTGGGCCATTTACTGTATCTCACCTGTGATAGTTCTTAAAGTAGTTCACACTTTGTCTCTTAATGGACTCCTGCAACACCTCGGACTTGCTGCCGCAGAATTCCTCTCCTACCTGCATCAACCTGTCAATTGGGAGAGAAAAACAGAAAAACGAATGAGAGAAAAAGATTAAATGAATTAGAAAACGGTTCACTCTCCTAATTAACCCCAAAGAGTCACTTCAC
Organism: Mylopharyngodon piceus; assembly: GCA_039654765.1. Lineage (NCBI taxonomy): Eukaryota > Metazoa > Chordata > Actinopteri > Cypriniformes > Xenocyprididae > Mylopharyngodon > Mylopharyngodon piceus. The sequence continues at coordinate 12,857,046 of CM077448.1, read as the reverse complement.
ATCACGTGTTCTAGAGAGGGCAGAAAATGGCGCCTCTATTCACACAAGTCAGCGACCCCGAGGCAGGATCAATACAGAGGCCTGTGGTTTCACACACAAACTGGCCTTTTAATTGAGCCCTGTTAATGGGGATGACCGGGGACTCTTGTTGAGGAACAAGCAGTTTCATTGATGCCCTCTGGCCCCGTTTTCTCTTTAGGGGAGTTTCTCATGAGGCAGAAGGGATGGGGCAGTTGGTCCCTGCAGGCCAATCCAATTAGCACTAATGAGGAAGTGGGTCCCTACCTGCTGATAACATCCAGAACCACAATGAAGTCGTCGTACTTGAAGTTGGACATGTCTGTTCCCAGCAAATAGGCTTTCACTTTCAATTGGACGTCCTGGGGGCAGAGAGAGGAGGACATGAGGTGGGAGGGCGAGTCATGAAGCTAATGGAGGAATGGAACATAAACAGAGAAAGAAAAAAGTGAATGAGCACGCTCCCTACCTGCCAGATCCGCGTTAAGCCATGTTCCAGCTTCTTTTTCACATAGCTGCGGTCCACGGTGGATTCGTCTGAGCCCTCTGCGCTTGAATCATCTACAAACAGGAGATTTACAGCACAACCAGTTTAAAAAGTAGCTAATACTTCAGTATATTCATTATGCTATTATGACAGGATTTCAGGCTAGTCTGTTACAGTCTGGCACACAATTTCATCATTTTCTTCAACTAAAAATCCATGCAATTTCAGTCAGACTAAAATTGACTAAAATGATGAAATACTGACTAAATTTAAAGGACATTTTCATTAAATGCATACAAAAATTGACATTTTCATTAAATGCATACAAAAATTGCTATGCATATATAAAATATATATATATATATATATATTTTTTTTTTAATTTATTTCAATTAAGAGAAATGTTAATAGTTAATAGTTTTACCCTGCCATGGCTCTGACATTGAAACATTCTCTAAAATGTCTCAAGATGTTGCAAATCCCATTCACAACATCTACGCCCCGTGAAAGTAGATCAGATCAGATTGTGCTTGCAAAACCGCACCAAGTGCTCTCAACCCTTTGACTGCTGCAGCAAAGACAGTCACAATTACAGGGACCTTGACGCTGAAATTTCAGGGTGCTATGCTAATACATTAACAATGACATTCTCTTACTACGAGGGTGTCAAAGATGGTTCATTTTCCTACTTTGAAGTTTGTTCAATTGGCTCACTGCAATAAGGACCACATGGAATCAGGTACCAGAAAAGGGTTTTTCCTGCAATGAAAATATTTTGGCGGCCACCAAAATGAATCTTTGTACCGCCAAAGATTTACTTGTTCATTTAATGTGATGATACCTGCCGTTCTGCAGTACCGGTACCCGCTGATAGTCGGCTGCTTTAAAACGCTCACGTGAGTGTTTGTGTAAGTACTCTGTGAAGAGCATCAAAGGTTTCTATTTACAACACGTTTTTGCAGCGTTGAGCTTTGTAGTCAATCACAGACATATCTGTTGAGCATCATGTGAATGCAATGGCCAATCAGATGTTTTAGTCAGTCAGAATCTGCTGAAATCTGGAAAACTTTTTATGCGTTTTGGCCATTCATTTACACGACAATGGCATTTTAGGGACCTGAAAATGCAAACTTTTGAAAACAGGATACAAAGTGCAAGTTTTTAAAAACGATACTCTTTTTATCGTCTCCATGTAAACTACAAAAATGCGAATTTGTAAAAATGGTGACATCATGCAGATGTATTACGCGTTCAGTCTATAGGCGCGTAATGTTTCTTTACAAAGTGATATCACCAACTACTGGCCTGGCATGTATAATACAGTGTTTTTAATAGTTTTTGTGGATCTGTGTGAACGGGGAATGTTTTGACAAACTTGTTGTCTGTACGCGAAAAACGCAAAGAAAAAACTTGAAAAATTATTTTTAAAAATTAAGTTAATTGTAATTTTTTTCTTTGAATGTACCCTAATACTTTTTAACACAGTATAAATTAAAATTTGTATAACTTCTGGCAGTTAAAAAAAAAAAAAAAGTACACCATGGTTTACAAAACCTTTTTTTTTTTTTCATTTACTTTAATTAATTTCATTTAATTCAGGCCATTTAAGGTGTGTTTGATCCTCAAGCTATAATGTGTTTGACAATCCTTTCTTACAATTAAACTGATAACAAGCACCTCCTGCAACAAAGCAGCTGTCACTCCTCATCAGGGGAAGTGTTCATCCTGACATACCAAAGTGAGTTTAATCAAAGAGGACACCTATCAGAGTCATCAAAATTTACCACCTAGATGTGCATCATCTATCCTGACAGAAGCCGTATCCATTATGTAACATGCACCAAACTAAACTGAAACAGGAACCTTGGAAATCTACTGCGTCAGTTCATTGTGAATTCATAGTGCTGCTTTTCATTGCTTTGGTCATTATGCATCCGCTCTAATGTAAAGAGAAGGATACTTACGATGAGAATGATGATATGACCTGCGGTGACGAGCGCAGCAAGATATGAGTGTATTAAGAGCGTGAATGTGGGCGACTGATCTTAATGTCTATATAGGCACAGCGTGACTGAGAGTGACTAAATACAAAAGCCCTTCAGGTGGGATTTATTCTGGACTGATACTCCAGCAGGCTCTTAGTGATACAACATAATTATCGTGTCACTGATGTGCAGATTATACAAACAGTTCCACCTCAGCACTCTCGCTGTAAGTCATCTCTAGAGAAAACAAACAAGCATTCACACATGAACCTCCCGTGCAAAAAGCCAAATCCTCCAAAAAAAGATTCCACCCGTCTGCCTTTTCTTGCCAGAGACCACTAACCCCTTTACACTTAAATGGCGCTGGTTTCACAAAACAAAAAACAAAACAAGACAAGTCCATTTTTCTGTCATTTTAACTGTAGCACAAATATTAGGGATGGAGTTTTCCAGAAGAAAACGTATCTGCAGGGTTGTAGTGTTCAGCAAACACAACTCAACAAAAACCAAACCAAACCAAACCAAACCAAACAAAACAAAACAAAACAAAACAAAACAAAAAACAAAACATAGTCCATTTGCTGTCATTTTATCTCTAGCACAAATGTTAGGGATGGAGTTTTCCGGAAGAAAACATATCTACAGGGTTGTAGTGTTCAGCAAACACAACTCAACAAAAACCAAACCAAACCAAACCCAAACCCAAACCAAACCAAACCAAAAAACAAAACACAAAACACAACAAAACAAAACATAGTCCATTTGCTGTCATTTTATCTCTAGCACAAATGTTAGGGATGGAGTTTTCCGGAAGAAAACATATCTACAGGGTTGTAGTGTTCAGCAAACACAACTAAACAAAACCAAACTAAAACAAAACAAAAACCAAACCAAAACAAGTCTATTTTGCTGTAATTTTATCTGTAGCACAAATGTTAGGGATGGAGTTTTCCAGAAGAAAACGTATCTGCAGGGTTGTAGTGTTCAGTAAACACAACTTAACAAAACAAAACTAAAACCAAAACCAAACTAAACCAAAACAAGTCAATTTTGCTGTCATTTTATCTGTAGCACAAATGAGTTTTCCAGAAGAAAAAGTATCTGCAGGGTTGTAGTGTTCAGCAAACAAAACAAAACAAAAACAAAAACAAAAACACAAAACAAGTCCATTTTGCGCTCATTTTATCTGTAGCACAAATGCTAGAGATGGAGTTTTCCTGAAGAAAACGTATCTGCAGGGTTGTAGTGTTCAGCAAACAAAACAAAACAAAACCAGCCAAACTTAACCAAAAAAACCCAACCCAAACCAAAAATCAAAACAAAACAAAAACAAAACAACAAAAATTAAAAAAAAAAAAAAACAAGAAAAAAAAAACAAGAAAGAAAACGAAACAAAGACACAGCGTGACTGAGAATCCTAGCATATTCACACATAAAACATCTCTAAAAAAGGAAAAATACAGTTGCTGGAGTCACTAAGCAATAAAGAAGCTGGACATTCATCAATTGTTTGGCATCATTCTGTTCTGAAAACATTATTGCGAGTGTTATACCATCCCCTGACTTCTGATATTAGCAATTCCCGGTCCCAGACCAGTTGGTTTCTGAGTCTGGCACAATCTTCCAGCCCGAAACCAACTTTTCTACGAAAAACGATTTTGGGGAACAGCCCAGAATGGTCCCTTATTGGGCACAACACCCTGTCAGTGGAAAAGGGGTAAATAAAACAAGGAACATGCATCTTGGGACTGTTAAAGAAAAGCTTTAGAGAAGACCTCAATGCAAGTGATTGATGGGATTTTCAGTGGACGCTCAGCGCAGCCAGCAGACTGATGTTTGGCGCTTAGAAAGGGTGTTTTTATATAACAGTGCTCACTTAAACCCCAGAGAGCCGCAGTCATCACTCAAGAGTCGTGTCTGTGCAGGCTTCACATCTCATCTTAGCACCACTGGAGAGAAGAAAACAACTCCCATAGTGAAAGCAAGCCAGTTTCACATTTTACATTAAGTGCATGAAAAACGTTTTCCCTCATGTATATACTTTAAAAACTGGATTTGCATCACGCTTCGTATGCTCATATCCCGCCCAGCTCTAGTTGTACAGATCCCGGCTACAAAACACGCAAAACATTGATATTTCACAGAGGCCAAATCCACAGAGCTCCAGGCTGCCTTTAACCTTTTCCTCGCTCATAATATGAAAGACTTTATGAAGTCCCTATCGCTAATGGGAACTTTTCTGAACCCCGAAGGGAAAGCGCATCCAAACTGCAAAGCGAGAAATAGATGAGGTGGAGAAAAAAATGCTGTCGGTGTGTGTGAGCAGCTAACACCTCTGAGCGTCACATGACAATCCAGCACCCAAATGGTTTTTTTCTACCTCCCAAAGTTTAATATCTTCACACTGAACAGAGATGGGGAAAAAAGGAGAGGAAGAAAGATATTAAACCAGAGCTGAAAAAAAACCCTTCCTGTGAGACCTGGCTCATACAATTACGATAACAGTATCAGCTCAAACGCTTACACTCAGTGAAGTGTGAGAGATTCAGGTAGGGAATATTGAGAGAATATTAATTCCTTACATTTATATAGCGCTTTTCTGGGTACTCAAAGCGCTTTACATACGGAAGGGGGAATCTCCTCAACCACCACCAATATTAAATGCACAATCTTACACGGATTATGCTTGAAAAAACCAACAATGTGTAAGGTGCTTTAAATGGTGTTACTTTATTGGTTAAAGGTCAAAACCCAATCACCATTATTTATAAGCATATCTGTGTACATTTTGATGTAGAAAAAAAGTGATAATTTCAAATCTCAGTAAACACGATTTTCTTGAGCTGATGTGTGATATTATTAATTCTGCATGTAAACAGACTCACTGATAAGAATATAATACCTTCCTCATGACGGCTGTATGGGATGTTCGCTGTCAAGCAAACGTGTGGCGGTTTTTAATCAAGGATGGTCTACATGTGAGCTCATTATATTGAGTTTGTGAGCTGTAGAAGCTGCATATAGTAGTTCAAAAGAAATCATGACCTTGGAGCAAAGAAGAGAAGAGAGCATTTCTTTCTGCTCATGATTATATCAATGCATTTATCCAGAAAATATAACAGCGGGATCAATAACATGCAATTTAAAGAATGACAGTCCAATGACAGAAAAATCGTTTTTACGCTTTTGACCTTGACCTACACAGTGGGGTCCAAAAGTCAGAGACCACAAGTAAAAATGCTATAATTCTGCATATTACTAATATTAATATGAAATATTTAATTACAAAATGTATTACCAGCATAACAATTCAAGTAAAAAATTGGACTGAATAATGTACATGAATTGTGATGTAAAAAATGAAGTTAAAATATGTAAGAGTCAAAAATATTTGTAATAAAAGACAAATAATCATTGATTATAATACAAGAAACAAAAAATAAAACAATGTAAAAAAATAAATATATATACACACACAAGCGCTGTCAAATCGATTAATCGTGATTAATTGCATCTAACATAAGTTATATATATATATGCATAAAAAAAATATATATATGTTTATATTTATACACACAGACACATATATAATATATAAATATAATAATATATTTTATGCACACACATATATATATATATATATATATATATATATTTATATAATTTATTTATTTAATTTTTTTTTTTTTTTTTTTTTTACATTTCTATGTGGTCTCAGACATTTGGATCCCAATGTCTGAAATCTAAAATATCCTATTTGAACCTTTCCATTTAAATGTAAATGAAAGAACCCCTAAAGGTGTTTCTTTTTTTTGTCCAACAGTGTTCATTTGCTGAAAATGAAGTTCTTTTCTAAGCTTCTTTCATTAAACCTGCAGGAGAGGAGCTTCTGGAGCCAAATCAAAGAGCTCCTTGGCTCCCGACAATAGAGTTGGACTTTTCCCCAATCATTTCAGTCCATGAGGAGCACAGCTATGCAGAGCCACAGAGTAAATCACTGCAAGCCAACTGCTGGAGAGGACAAGAAAAATATCATCTCCCTGGCAGCAACACAGACACACAAACCAAAACGGAATGAGCGCACATTCGCTCCCACACAGCCGCATACAAACAGGCAATAGACATTGTAGAGATTTCAGCATCCCAGGGAATTATTGGGAAAGCAGAGGGGCAGAATAACCGGACACACCGTTCGAGGAAAAAGCAATGAGGTGAGGAAAATACAGAACATGAACTGAGCAGCACAACAAGCCAGAGTCCTCTCACTAAGGATTGCTAACACGCAGGACCTCGTCAGAGCAAGAGTAATGAATTTACGCTGGAAGCCGACCGTGTCTAAAAGTGTCTTCAGTTGACGCACTGCCGTCACTCCCTTACATCTGAACTAGGACTGTGGAAGAGGAACATGTTTGTTTTACTTAGCTTATCTGAATTGTTGGCATTGTTGGTAATAAACGGCTTCAATTATTCTTATGCTTCTTTTGCAGGCTCTTGTTTACTGTATATATACACAGCGCCACCCTATAATTTACAAAATAAAAATAAGAAAATAATATTTAATATTTATATATATATATATATATATATATATATATATATATATATATATATATATATATATATATATATATATATATATATATATAGAATTACACTTTAAATCGCTGCAACAAAATTAAGTTTTTTGGAGTATTGGCCTAGTGGTTACCACACAGGCCACACACATGTTAAAGCATGGATGAGGGTTCGAATCCAGTTCCAAATCCTGATCCAGGTCATTTCTACCTGACATTTCTTGTCATCTCTCCACTTTGCTATCAATAAAATGGTATAAAACAACAAAAAAAAAGAATAAATTAAGGGTTTAAATATATTTGAAAATCATCTTATATTAAAAATATTAATTAAGTAAATAAGTATTGTTCAAAAGTTTAGGGTCGGTAAGATTTTTTTAAATGTTTTTTAAAGTCTCTTCTGCTCACCAAGGCTGCATTTATTTCATCAAAATAAAGTAAAAACAGTAATATTGTGAAATATTATTACAATTTATAATGACTGTTTTCTATTTTAATATGTTAAAATGCAATTTTTTCCTATGAAGCAAAGCTGAATTTTTAGCATCATTAGTCAAGTCTTCAGTGTCACATGATCCTTCAGAAATCATTTGAAACATTTCTGATTATTATCAATGTTGAAAACAGTTGTGCTGCTTAATATATTTGAGGAAACTGTGATACAATTTTGTACAGTGAACAAAAAGATTAAAAACAGCATTTATTTTTATTTTTACTTTTTTCAACAAATGTAAAACGTCTTCGTCACTTTTGATCAATTTACTGCATCTTTAGAGAATAAAAATATAATAAACATACAAAAAATCTTACTCACCCAAAACTTTTGAATGGTAGTGTATGAACAGGACTAAAAAAAGGGACAAAAATAAACATTATCATGCTTTTGGAAATATATTCTTTGAATATGTCCCCTTTGAATTATGCCACAATAGCATGAGTTTTTCCACAGATAAATACTGCAGTTATGTAATTAATTAATCAACGTGCAATTACTTCAATTAAAATTTTAAATGATTGACAACCCTAATAATGTGTCATGTCCAACTTTAGACTGCGGCTCATCTTCTCTGGTGACCCTGGCAGGTCTACAGTTCATTTATTTAGGAGGGATATCAAGGGTAAAGTGACATTGATTACTCATAACCTTTCTTCCTGGAAAATATGAAAGGATGCAGGTGTACAACTGCAATTCACAACGAACAGCGGGAAATAAGGTTCTTTTTAAAAGCAAAATGTAATTTAAGAGAATATGATGCCAAGAGATGAGTGGGAAAAAAAACAACAACGAGAAAATCTTTGACCTAATCTGACAGGACAGCCTGACACTGGAGGGCTAAATCTCCAACAAGAATTACAGCTAATTTAGTTCAGCAGGATGGGAAAACAAAGTCAGAAGTTAATCTTCATTAACGCCTCATTACATCTTCATAAAATAAACAAAAACATCTTGAACATCAAAAAGACTGCACCATCATTTAAAACATATCTCCTTATGTCTAAAACAAACCAAAGACTTTAGATATACAAAGATGGTGCACTCATTTTTACTATGAATGGAAGGAAGTGCAACACGAAATATGGCAGAAATAGTCACTGTCCTCAGCCTGAAATATATGCTTTTTAATACTATTTGTGCATAAGAAACAAAATTCAAGTAGACTTGGTCTTGGATGCCCGAAATAGCTGCCAAGAGGCACTGCAGATATGGCTGCCAAGTGAATTGACTGTCTAAATGCAGAGCTATGACTGATTTGAGGTCAGTATTGTGCTCTCTTCAATGATTCAGGATTAAATGTACAGTCTGAGAAGACAAAACCCCATATTTACCCGCAGTGTAAATACATGGCTAGGGGAGCACAAGAACACCTGACCTATTCACTCCGAGAATCCTGGGTCAAAACAACAAGCTTTGACTTCAGGAAGATCTTTGTCTAAGTCAGGTATAAGAACTTTTTTCACTTCCAAACTGAAAATGTACATCCAAAGAACAGATTAACCACTCTTTCACAGCTCAGAAATATATAACTGCAGCTAGAGCTGCACGATTCTGGATAAACTGAGAATGATGTTTTGTTTTTGTTTTTTAAATGGAGATCACAATTCTGAATAGACAACTAAACAAACATGTAATTTACTAGAGGTTCTGACATAATGTTAATTGTTGCAGTCTAATAAAAAAAAAAAAAAAGTAATTTGAATTAATTAAAAAAATTAAAATAACTGAATGAATGATTCAATGACTCACTAATAGACTTTACTGGTTTCATTGCTGGATGAATCAGCGTTTTTGAATGAATCTCTTGAATGAATGATTCAATGATGAATACATTTTTTTAACAGTCACTTGTTGTCACCTACTGGTGTAACGATGTAATTGATACCATTTTTATTTAAAGAGTCAAGTTACTTTAAATAGGTGATTTACTCTATTTTGATATCAGTGTTTATACCCAAATTTTTATCCCAGTACTTCTGTGATAATTTTAATTATTGTAACATAGAAATAACAATACTGTGTGGTTGTTTGTGAAGCTGTTTCATACCTACACAAGATCTATACCAAAGTCCCTTTCAAGGAAAGTCTGTTCACTCGGCGGCCATATTTGCAACGCCTCCGGGCAGCCATTTCGGGCATCCAAGACTAAGTCCTATGTATTTGAATGGGGGAATCCTGAAATCTCAAAAAATGCTTGCCGAACTCACAATTAAATAACATATTTCAAATCAGCAACAAAATCTGACATGAACTGTCCCATAAATGTTGCTTTTTATGCTCAAATATTGTTAATAAAAGGTTATTTTCCAGGCTAGACGAGCCAATGAGCAAGTGCAGTTTCTCCCATTCACTATATCTATAGTCTTTGCCTATACATACTCTCTCCGGATCAGCGGCAGCACCAACGCAGATTTGAATGTTCGCTGTGATCATACTTGTCAAAGGTCTAGCAGACATATTTGAATCGTTGTCATTTAGGAACAAGATTGCATGGGTGTTTGGGAGATTGCAGTCTTTTAATGATTAATCGTGCAGCCCTACATTCTTGAAACTGGAAGTGGTTATTTTGTGCTAAGGGAGGATCATCCAAAAGTAAAATCACATGTTCAGTCTTTCTTAAACCGTCCAGTATATCAGTTTCTAGTCTATGACATAAGGGAGACATTAAATACAAAAACTGTTGAAATTTGCACTTCGAATGTTCTCAGTCACATTTGACATTCTCCTCATGAAGACAAATGGCTAAATTGTTCAGGAATAAAAGCAAAGCATGATTTATTGCCTTGTTCAGAGAAAGCATCTTTCCCATAGTTCCCAATTGCTCCGTTCCCACTCAACAGAGCCAAACCTCTAAAGCAGGACCTTCAACCAAAGTTACAACATCTTCTTACTCAAGCACATACACGTAAGACCAAAGGCGAGCAGTGCTTTCCCAAAGACACAGACACTATCAATCTAAACTGTGAAGCAAACCCCAGAACCGATCCTGAGAAACACCCTGCCAAATCAAGGTCTAACTTGCATTGTAATGAATTACTTTCGACTGGTTTTTCCACACATGGTAGTCAGTGATTATACACCTTGTGAAATTAGATAGCAAAGCAAGTCACAGGCCAGCGGAGGCAATTTACCTGTTGATGGCTCTGACAACTAAGAAGAGGAAAGTAAAGTCATCTCGACACGGACCAAGATGAATACCGTATGCAACCGCACGCAACAAGAGCTGTAATTGTCAATTTCACACAGGGATTGGTGCATTATTCAATGTTACGGACACACGTAAGAAGTTAAGCATATCGGCCTCCTGATATACTGCGCTTACTGCAGAACAGAATATCAACTAGATATATGTAAATAAATGAGATGTTTGAATTTTTCCTGAGATTTATAAGCAGAAATGCATATATGATGGGGAAATGCAACCTCATATTTAATACCATGAAGTTAAAGTTCAATTGGCTAACATTAGTTAATGCACAAGATATCACAAGATACACTTATTGTTAATATATAAAACTATTGTTCAATGCTACAGTAATTCATATTCATTCATAATAATAAATAATAAACTAAATAACAATAATATGACATATCCAATAACATTTCCTTATAAAAAGTATTTAATATTATTTAATATAGTAATTATTAATATTTCTTAAACCCTCTTGGCCTGGTTTACTTCCATTGTACGGTAAGTGCACTGCTGTAAGCCCCTACAGAATTTGGCTATTTCTGTGGTAATCAACACTGTCACAAGTGCTGTTAATAGAGGTCAACATGTAATTGAAAATCCAGAACATCCCTTTAGGATTGTAGTTTACATACTGATTTGATTGGGAATTTAAAAAGAGTGTGTCAGCATGGCACAGATTGGCCTTCACCTTTTCCCACTTTGTTCTACATGTTAGTAACAGAAAGGTGACAGAAAGCCACGCTACAATGGGTCACTTTCCCCGTCGCCCATGAATGATCATTTATCCTTATTTGGAGAGATGGTTCAATTCACTGGACGTGACGACCCTTGAGAATCGGCGGTTAACAAATTTTGCATATTCCATGTTCAAGAAATATATAGGTGTCATTAATTACTGATACAAAACTTTGACAAGTTTAGTGCATCAGCGTATCAACTAGTAAATGCATCAGTCCATTGACAGTAGAGAAGATGCAAAGCTTAGTCAAGGTCACTGCCACAGTCTGAGAGGCTATAAACATCTCTGATGAAACCTCACGGGACACTGGACAGGTTAACAACATATTACCACAAACGATTGAGAAAAATGCCCTGGCATTAAAAGCTGTCTAGCAAGCCAAAAAATTCTAGGCCCATTTGACTGCATGACTATATATGTAGTATGTATATATTTTATAATCAAAATATTTCTATTTCAAATAAATGTTGTTCTTTCTATTCACCAAAGAATCCTGAAAAAAAATTGTATCACAGTTTCCACAAAAATATTAAGCACCACAACTGTTTTCAACTGATAAAAATAAGGAATGTTTCATGAGCATGAAACCAACATTTTCATTAAATAGGTTTGTGAAGGAACATGTGACACTAGTAATGATGCTGAAAATTCACTATATCACCACTTTGTCATCAGACAAATAAATTACATTTTAAAATATATTACAATAGATAACAGTTATTTTAAATTGTAATAATATTTCACAATATTACTGTTTTATTGTATTTTGATCAAATAAATGCAGCCTTGGTGAGCAGAAGAGACTTCTTTCAAAGAATTTAATTTAGTGGGTGAAAAAGGAATAGTTTAAGCCATCTCATAAAGTCTTCCCAAGTCAAAATATACCTTAGCTATGTATAGTAACTGATGACACAAGCAAAAAAACTCTGTGCTTATCCTCAATAAGCCCAGACACTGCTGCACTGTCACTGTGTCTTCTGCCTTTCCGTAGCCTACAGGCCTGCAGATTAGTGCAGTCACTTAGTTGAAGAAGGAGCTGTCGAATGTGGGAGAGAGACGGGAGTATATGACTCTCTTCTTTCTGATGAACACAATCTGAGTTATATTAATAAATATCCTGACGCTTCTAAGCGTTATAATGGCAGTGAACGCGAAGCAATGCGTTTGTGTAAGAAAAATATCCATATTTAACAAGTTATGAAGTAAAATATCTAGCTTCCGCCAGACAGCCTTCCGTATTTAACTTACGGAAAAAGTAACACCTCTCACAGTTCAAAACGCTTATGCTACGTCCTACACCTTCCGTATTCAACTTACGAAACTTTCGTAAGCTGAATATGGAAGGCAGTCTGGCGGAAGCTAGATATTTTACTTTAACTTGTTAAATATTGATATTTTTCTTACACTTTCTCTTCAGAAGGCCTTTATTAACCCCCCGGAGCCACGTGGAGTATGTTTATGATGGATGGATGGATGCACTTTCTTGAGCTTCAAACTTGTTGCCCCCATTCACTGCCATTATAAAGCTTGGACGCGTCAGGATATTTATTAATATATTATAATTCCGATTATGTTCATGAAAAAGAAGAAAGTCATATACACCTACGTAAGATGGCTTGAGGGCGAGTAAATCCTGGGGTAATTTTCATTTTAAAGTGAACTAATCCTTTAATACTATAAAGCACTTTATTCTAAAAAGTATTCTTTATACGGTTTATTTTCCAGTTTAAAAAAAAAAAGAAGAAGAAAAATGATATTGATGTAACTTAAGTGTATTTTGTTTTGTTCCATTGGCAGCTCTTCCATTTGTTTTACACATTAAGCTCACTAAATTTATTTTATATTGTTAAATAAAATTTTATGTTATTTTCTAAAAGCCATTTTGGCAGAGTCATTGATAAATTACGACTGCGATGCAAGTAATTGCTCTCTTGAGGACTGATGTGGAAAAAAAGCAAAGAAATGTGTGTATTTCTGAGTTTAAATTATTTAATTTGGGGCGCTGTAGCAAATGTGAAAGATGATAAAGTAGAACAAAGCTGAGGCGAAAATGCGCAAGTTAAAATTCACAATAAAATACAGTTTTATTAGAAATAAATATTTAAAACAAATTATATTATTTCCCCACATTTAATATTTATAGAAAATAACCACAAAACCATCATTATCTACTGCAACAATAGCTGTTCAGTCAGTAACATTTCGTATGCTTCCCTCTGCAGGGGTTATTAGGGTACTTTAGAAAGGTTCAATGAATTTCCAATGACAGACCTAACCAGGAACAAGCACCAATCTATTTCAGCAGTGCTCAGTGACCTCAGAAATCGAAGCGGAGGCAAGACAGAAAGGCAAATGTTACAAACTACATTGCAGTTGGCTAACGGCGCAGCACCCCTTTCAATTACCTGCTCAGTCTTCTTGGCCACAGCTGTGCCGATTACAGCACACACCGAAAGCCATTTCCTCTAAATATACAAGGCAAGACCTTACACTATAAAAGCACAAATGTAATGCTTATAAATCTAGCCATCACGGGGTAGTGAGCACCCTAATGAATCCCTAGCTCTGCTAAAACTGATTTAGAGTTACATAAAAAGGAGCCAAAATACAAGAGTCGACCTCCAGACGGTTTAGAGGAACACAAGGGGGCTTAGAGAGTTGTGTCAGCAGAAAGATGAACCTCAGGTGCCAAAGAAAGCTGAAAAAATACTATTACTATCAGAGATGAAGTCCAGCAAGTGGTCCACATGACATGTTACACCAGAGTCTGAATCTAGCTTGGGACTTATCTTTTCCCCACTTCTATCTATTACATTAAAAGGCAAAAGAAAAAGAAAAAAAATGCACAAAAAGATCATTCTTAACCAGTATATTTGCCTATATAAAAACAAGAAAATTACAATCAACTTGCATAAGCTATTAACACTCTGGTGCTGCTGGGTCATTTTTGACCAAAAATTTTTACGTTTTGTCTTTTTAGAATTTTTACTTCATCTGAATGGTACAAAGGTTTTGGTAAAGGTTTTGGCACTTGCTGTGTGAACATGCACACACACCAAAAAAAAAAAAAAAAAAAAAAAAAATATCATAGACATGATTCAAAAAGGTTAAATGGTCCTGAAAAAAATAGTCACACTTGCATTGTTCACGTTCAAAAATGGCCGCATTGGAAATGAATGGGATATGAATTTCATCTATTGGAAACATTTGGTACTGCACCCAAACAAATTCTTACTGAAAGCTCATTTTTTGAGATATCAACCTCAAATTTGGAACGCAGCTTGTTTAGATTTATGGCTTTGATTTTTTTCACAGTAGAGTAAAAGTGTGTTTTGGAAAATAATTATTTCATATAAAAATTGAAAATGGTATTTTTGTGAATTTTCCACAACAATAAATGTACAATTTTATGTACAAATGTACAAACTTTTTTCAAGTTCACTTTTAAAAACTTTTTTTTTTTTTTACTTTCAGCAATAATCTGCCAAGTGTCGTCTTTAAAAAGAGACCAAACCGAAGTCAATAACAGTTTAAGTTGGAAATTTCATTTTCAGGCCCATGCTCAAAAAGTGAATAAATGGATTATAATTACGACATAAATAAAATGTAGTACCATAAAATCCCCTAAAAATACAAAATATTAAATAAATGCTTTAAATGCTCAAACTCGTTAAAGCAGGATGGATTCTGATTGGCTGTCAATGTTTTTATTGTTCATCAGCTGGAAAAAGATTATCGTGAAAGTGATTTCAACAATACTGTTCGTCTGTCATTATCGTTATAGTTGTGGTGTGAACTTTGCTATTCTTTTATATTTAGAACGATTTTTAAAACTATATTGTTATGGTTATAGTAATCATCCTTGGTGTGAACAGGACTTAACACAGAGAAACTATACAATATTAATTTTGTCTTATCCTATTGATAGGTTTTTTTTTCATAAAGTAAAAGTAATATGATATTTGAGATAAAAGTCGTTCACAAAAATTCATATACAGTTTGGCTAAGGTACTTTATCTTGTTTAAAGGATGTTTTTTTAAATGAAAAACAAGACTGCAGAAGGATTTTTTTCCCATTGTCAAATGTACAAAGAGCATTATGATGGGGAATATCATAATGGGGGTGTTAATATTTCAGCCTGCTTGAACCTGATCATCTGATCAGCGCTACTGATTGTATCATCACGGGAAGTCTTTTTGATGCTCTGTTTGGTGCCATTGTTGTTATTGTTCTTTTGCTGACTATCTCTGCATGGCAGTGCGGCCCAACATCTCCTGTGGAATTTTGCCTTGATTGTCAGCCAAAGAGTATATTACCGGCACAACACGTCATTTTGAATCTTTTGAATAGTGCCTTTGGTTAGACTAAAATAAAAAGCTGTCTTATCAAGAGTGGTGACCAACTCCACTTAACAAAAGAGAAACTAACAGTAAAATGAGAGGGTGTGCATGACTTTAATATTATGCGCTTATGTCAACAAAATAGTTTGTTTATTGTGTTTAACACGTACTTTTATCATATGCAAAATACAATTTACCTAAGAACACATAACTTTTTATGCAGCAGACAAGAGTGACTAATTTTGCTTACCAGGAGTTGTCACTTCTTCTTTGTAGTGCTCATCGTGCCACTGCATGGTTAGATGGTAACTAAGCATCACCTCCCACAAGGCCTTGCAGAGGTCTGTCAAGCAGGGGATGTAGCTGTCTGTGGTAATGTGCTGGGGTGAGAAAGATAAAAGCAATTTCAACAAGCTCCTACAGCTTCACCATGAGAACATTTTTTTAAAAGCTGTGAGACACAGGAGGATGAAATTGAGTAAAATATGCCTTCATTATACATATCCAGTTCAGTCATGAGGCTGAGGGCACAGGCTGAGAGGTCCTTTACATGCAATCTGCAAGCAATCACATCATTACTGCATGGCATAAACTGATTGGCCTCTGCTGATCCTGAAGCCAATGAGATTGCTTGCTCAACATTTAAATAGTCTAGTTCAGTGTTTGCTGTAAGCTGGTCTACAGCGCACTATCAGAGTTCCTCTGAACCCTTCCACCTCCCCCAGCTCCACCTGCCTAGATCTGCTACAGGATTTATGTCTATTTGTGCAGCAGCAGCATATCTTACATGCTCACAGCAGTGTGTCTGTGTATCTATTAGCAGTAGCAAGTCCATACTTGCTCTGCAGAATCAGCAGCGTAGTAGATCTAGTCTGCCAAGACCAAATACATTAACATCGCTATAATGCTTAAACATGCTTAAACTATTTTGAGAGTTCTCATGATTGAAATGGGATTAATTATATTGTATTTATATACTGTTTTTACTCTAGTAACGGTAGTGTACATACACTGAAACATGTAAATTCGTGTAAAATGACCACTCAAACAAATCCCTGAATCAGTAAGCACTGAAATTGATAGTACTGTATGAGCAGAACTGACTCCCAGAAATGGGACTTGGATTTTACTTTTTACAACCCTAAATTTGGAAAAATTTGATATTTTAATACTTTCTAAGGATCCAGACACACCCTGAAAAAACTCAAATCTGAGAAAAAGACACTAAAGATCTGTTGAGGAACCCTGGTTTGGCCTGGTTTCACAGAGAGGGCTTAAGGCCCCGATATACTCATGGCAAAGTTTTTTTCGTTCTTCGTTTAGGGGTAAAACAGTGTCAAGTGTCTCGTTTCATCAGAAGTACAACTTCATTTTCTACTATAAAGCAGCTCTCCAGTGTGTTCATGCTTTCACTCACAGACATCTGACATCAACGGACTGAACAGGAGAAATGAACCGGAGAAGATTTCCAAGTGAAAGAAGGGGGCAACTCCGCGCACACCTACCTATTATGTAATCGCCACGGATCAATGGTAGTACAAAGGTGTTTACCAGCCATAACAAACTTTCCGGAAAGTTTGCTTTGGCAAACTGTTTCGAACTGCCAAAACGAACTCCAAATGAACTTCGTTTTGGCCTGATTTTGTTTGAAATGACATCACATAAGTTTGTTCTTCGATTTCGCTTGAAGTATATCGGGGCCTTTAGATTAAGCCAGGATTAAGCCTTAGTTCAATTAGGACATTTAAGTAGCTTTTCTAAATGTTCCTTAGAAAGAAAAACATTACTGATGTGCATCTTGAGACAAAACAATGGCACTGACATTTTAAGATATGTCAGTACAAGTTGCTTTCAGTTAAAACAGGCTTAAGCATTGTCTGTAAAACTGGGGATATGTCTTTTCAGATGTGTATGCATCCTTAAATCAAGCTAAAGACATTTGGAAAACAGTAAATCTGACAGTGAGGAAGCATGAATACACCAGAGATAATGATTGACCTGCTGTAGACCTTAATGAATATTTACCATGCGATCAATCCTTCAAAAGCTCTGAGAATCTCTTGCATTCCTTGAAACGTTATAATTAGAAATAATACCATAGAGACAACAAAACAAGCTCCTGTCTGGGATGAGAGACCGTATATCAAATCGGGAGGTGGGCTGTGTGCTGAAGCAAAATACAGTTTGAATCAACTCTGACATCGGTGACACTGGCGTTCTCAGAGGAACTGACATACTCCCTTTGGTCAGTGCGATTTGTGGCCGTGGAAAGCTGACATAAACTTTGCCGTGTCTAGAACCGCAGCATTGCCGACTCATCCATACACATATTCATCAATGCTGTCAGTAGAGAGATGCTGGAGCTCTGTCCCTGCCTTTTCTTAACCATGCTTGGAAACTCTGCAAACTGCTGGAGCCTGGTAAATTACGATCGGCCAGAGGCTCGCCAAGGCTGTTTTTGAAGGCAAGGGAACGGCACATAGCAACACGGCCGCCAGCTGTGGAAAAGCTAACAGTTTTTGCGCTTTAGTTACAATTTATGTATTACAGTCATCACTTTTCTCTATAGAACCAGTGTTACTGCAAGGCTTATTTGTACGACTGAGGTCACTGTGTAGGAACTTCAAATATGTGAACAACATTTGTAGAGCAGATGGCATAGGCATTTTGCCAGTTAATGTTTATGGTCTATGAGAAAGAACATAAAACGAAACTATTTCAGTCAAGAAAATTTTTCCATTTCAAAATGTTCTAGCAACTTTGAACATAGGACAACAAAATACCCCACAATTTTTCCTGCCGTAAGTAAATAGTAAGACATTAAACAGTGACTATACAATAGTTTTGATTAATTCTGTTTTATGAAAATGATGTCAACATTATCACTCCCTAGCCCAAAAATATCTGCCCTCATGCAAGATTAAAGGGTTAGTTCACCCAAAAATGAAAATAATGTCATTTATTACTCACCCTCATGTCGTTCTACAGTGATTCAGATTGCGTGTCAAAATGCAAAACTGCTGAAATCACGTGACTTTGGCGCTCTGAATCACTGATTCGAAACAAAAGATTCGAAGCAGTGTTTTGAAATTGGCCATTACTAGATATCGTTGAAAAGTCGTTATTTTGTTTTTTTGGCACACAAAAAGTTCTCATCACTTTATAATATTAAGATTGAACCACTGAACTCACATGAACTTTTTTTAAATACGTTTTGAGTACCTTTCTGGATCTTGAGGAGTTCAATGGCATTGCTGTCTATTTCATCAAAAATAACTTAATTTGTGTTCCGAAGATGAACGAAGGCCTTACGGGTGTAGAACAACATGAGAGTGAGTAATAAATGACATTATTTTCATTTTTGGGTGAACTAACCCTTTAAAATGCATATTAAACTAGAGAAAAATACAAATATGCATTGACAAAAGATTTGGGTTCATTTAAAAACATATTGTTTACTGTTATGAAAACATTCATAAATTTATTCAGTCCATGTTTAACCTGCTATGAGTCACAGAGCAAGGTCACACAAGCTCTGATGGATTTAAAAGATTTCATAATTTTAAGTAACTGTGCTTATATTTTCTGCATCACAATCAACTCCATCGCACAATGCATAAAGAAATCATTTGGGGTTTTTTTAGACAATTTTCCTCATTTCAAATACAAAAACAGTACAATTGCTAAATATTATTACAATTTAAAATAACTTTTATATTTTAATACATTAAAAATAACTATAATACATTTTATTTATTTCTGTGACAGCAACGCTGAATTTTCAGTCTTCAGTGTCACATGATCCTTCACCCTAATATGCTGATTTGGTGATCAAGGAACATTTCTTATTGTCAGTGTTGAAAACATTTTTGCTGCTTAATATTTTTTCTAGAAACTGCAATACTTTTTGTCAGGATTCCTTGATAAACAGAAACTGTTTCGTTGCTGAATAATGAGTATTAATTTATTTAAAGGGGTCATGACATGAGAAAGTGAATTGCCTTGATCTTTTGACATACAAGAGGTATTTGTACTATTAAAACATCCTGCAAATTTCAAAGCTTAAAATGGCCTCCTCATTGTAAAAAAGCATTTATTAAGCTCCAAAAACAGCTCGTTCTGATATTGCAGGATCTGTGACGTCACACGGGCAAATACATTTGCATATGACTGCCTCCAGAGCAAGACATTGACAAATAGTTATACATCATCGCACCATAGACCCCGCCCACTGGCATTCATTCGCCTACACTGGATGTGAGTGTCATGTCAAAGTCAAAGAGAACCCATTATAATCACTGACACTGTCTACACTGGATACAGCATACAGATGTGCGCGTTCAGCTTCTGACATACTCCACGCACTTGAGTCTGTCGACAACAGGACAAATGGAAGCGTGAAAAAACGTTCGCTTTGACGCGTCCAGTTTAAACGGCTCGTTTGCGTCTCTGTACAGACTTCAGAAGGATCCCAGCGTCGGAAACAAGTGGATGGTTTAATTTAATGGCGTCCCGGATCGCGCTGAAGGATTATATGTTTGTTCAGAACATTTTGTTTTGTCAGTGAGGCACAGTGTAATGGATATTTGGGAAAGAAACTTGATGAAACATGAAGCTGCCAACTGTATTGGATCTGACAGCAGCTGCATCACAAATCATAAGTAAATGATTTCATAATGCTTTGTCAATAAATTAAGGTTTTATACAGATTATGTTTTCAAAGCACATACTCACGTGCAATATGTTTCCTATGCAATGACGTTAACCAATCATAACAGTGGACATTAACTGACAAGCCTTAAAGGAGGCGCTGTCAAAAACAGATCATTTCAGACAGATGGTCAGAATGAAGGTAGAAAATAATTGTTTTTCCATCATATATACATTTTTTTTTGTGCAAAAAACTGAAGTGAAAACAAAAGTGAAGCTCAAAGAAAATATTAAAATAATAATAATAATAAAAAAGAAGTTAAAATTCAAACAAATTCAGGTCAAACTAAATAATGAGAACAAAAATTCATGAATTGATTGAAGTGAATGGTGGGTTCTTACATATACTAAAGATTTTGTCAAATCTTGTTTGATGTGTAAGGCAGGCAGTGATGCGTAAAAGGCAAGGGAAAAATCTTTGAGAAAATGGAAGCTTCCGAACATAAATGAACATCTCTGAACATATTCAACACATTAATTCAAATCAATTCCTTGATATAAACTTGTTTCAGCCCTGTTTTGACCCAGAACTCAAGAACCAGTGCATCCTAAAAACCCACCAGGTGTTTCCCTGCGTTTTGAGAGACAGTTAGTCAATGATAGCACTTACAAATCACACTCATTCAACTCACTGAGACTTTAAAACAAACAATCAAATGAATAAAACACTCATTCACTTTTGTATTCACATGCTGAGACACAATGCGACCTGATCTGAGTGGCTGCGATAAATCTAATTAGGTCTGTGCTGCATACAGAAAAAGCTCTGGGCATTTAGAGGTGATTCATCACTTACGGTAATTCTGCAGTAACAGATAAACAAGCTCATATGAAACCATCCCACACAACTCATTACACTAGAGCGTCTACAACTAATGCAATGAACGGTGGCTCAAGTATTATACCGAAGGAAATGCGTAACATTGCCAAAACCGCCAAAATGTAATACTCAGGGCCAAAAGCAAGAATTATATGAGCCATTTGTCTCATCTGAAGTTTATTGTTTGGGACAGACACAACCCTTCTTTGAATAAAGTTGTATTGTTGCCATCATTGAGTTTGAGGAGATACTTGGATGCTCAGCTGGATTAACACTGATCCAGTAGTTACCACACAGGAAGTATAGTATTCTCACTGATGTCTAATGACTCCTGTAGGTGAGCAGAAGGAGAAGTCAGTCATCCCATTCAAACAATCAATCCCCCATCCTCTCCAGATGACTTCCTGCTATGAGAATCGAGGCATTGTTGCCTGGCAACTGAGAGTTGGTGGAGGGAAAGGATGATAAATGTCTTTCTAATCTCAAAGGAGTCACATTAGACAGACAGATGGACATTTATAGCTGAAATTTTGATAAGAACGCTTCACGCTTTGAGATGACGCATGGGATTCAGGTAGGTGGACAGAAATGGACTCAGGTCAGCCGTGACTTCACTGAATGGTAAGCTGGGAATTTCATCCAAAAAACATGAAAAAGTTATTTCAAGTACTGTAGCTTTTTCTCCCTACAGTCTTAAAGACATCACTGGGGTTGTTTCAGGGCTAATCGCTATTTTCCGTGATGGATGAACATTCAGATAAACACTGCTGGGCAGTAGAGGTGGCCACCTTCCTAAATGTTGAATCATGTCCATTTTCAAATAAGATTGTAGTAAATTTATAAAGTGAAAGAGAGGGAAAACAAAGTGGGGGGAAAGCGCTGCTGCCGTCAGCAGTTTGTAAACATGTAAAGTCAGCAAATCTCTGTGGCGTCTTCTCTTTATAACCAAGCTGAAAAAGTCACACCACAGATGGCAGAGCTGGAGAGGCTCAGTCAGGATCAAGGGTTTTATAGTTCCTCAAGAACAGGATGTGAGGATCATATGGCTTTGTGACATTTGGCTACTTCCAAGTTTAAGTGTATGTCTGTATATATATATACATACAGGTGCTGGTCATATAATTAGAATATCATCAAAAAGTTGATTTATTTCACTAATTCCATTCAAAAAGTGAAACTTGTATATTATATTCATTCATTACACACAGACTGATATATTTCAAATGTTTATTTCTTTTAATTTTGATGATTATAACTGACAACTAAGGAAAATCCCAAATTCAGTATCTCAGAAAATTAGAATTGGTTCAAAAAGGTTCAATATTGAAGACACCTGGTGCCACACTCTAATCAGCTAATTAACTCAAAACACCTGCAAAGGCCTTTAAATGGTCTCTCAGTCTAGTTCTGTAGGCTACACAATCATGGGGAAGACTGCTGACTTGACAGTTGTCCAAAAGACGACCATTGACACCTTGCACAAGGAGGGCAAGACACAAAAGGTCATTGCAAAAGAACCTGGCTGTTCACAGAGCTCTGTGTCCAAGCACATTAATAGAGAGGCGAAGGGAAGGAAAAGATGTGGTAGAAAAAAAGTGTACAAGCACTAGGGATAACCGCACCCTGGAGAGGATTGTGAAACAAAACCCATTCAAAAATGTGGGGGAGATTCACAAAGAGTGGATTGCAGCTGGAGTCAGTGCTTCAAGAACCACTACGCACAGACGTATGCAAGACATGGGTTTCAGCTGTCGCACTCCTTGTGTCAAGCCACTCTTGAACAACAGACAGCGTCAGAAGCGTCTCGCCTGGGCTAAAGACAAAAAGGACTGGACTGCTGCTGAGTGGTCCAAAGTTATGTTCTCTGATGGAAGTAAATTTTGCATTTCCTTTGGAAATCAGGGTCCCAGAGTCTGGAGGAAGAAAGGAGAGGCACACAATCCACGTTGCTTGAGGTCCAGTGTAAAGTTTCCACAGTCAGTGATGGTTTGGGGTGCCATGTCATCTGCTGGTGTTGGTCCACTGTGTTTTCTGAGGTCCAAGGTCAACGCAGCCGTATACCAGGAAGTTTTAGAGCACTTCATGCTTCCTGCTGCTGACCAACTTTATGGAGATGCAGATTTCATTTTCCAACAGGACTTGGCACCTGCACACAGTGCCAAAGCTACCAGTACCTGGTTTAAGGACCATGGCATCCCTGTTCTTAATTGGCCAGCAAACTCGCCTGACCTTAACCCCATAGAAAATCTATGGGGTATTGTGAAGAGGAAGATGCGATATGCCAGACCCAACAATACAAGTTTCACTTTTTGAATGGAATTAGTGAAATAAATCAACTTTTTGATGATATTCTAATTATATGACCAGCACCTGTATATATTCCAAGCTTTATAATGGGAGTTAATAAAGGCCTTCTGAAGGAAAGTGATGGGTTTTTGTAAGAAAATTATCCATATTTAAAAGTCGGCGGATTTCAATATAAGAAAAGAGGAGCTTGAGTTTATTGCACAGCCCTATTTGTTTAAAACGCGAGAGGAGTCTAAGCTTATGATACTCCTACATCCTACGCCATACTCTTGTTACTCTTTACTCTTGTGGCGCAAGTTGACTTGTGTAGTATGCGTATGGTCGTCTGCCGGAAGCTAGTTATTTTAGTTTATAAAGTTTTATATATGGATGTTTTTCTTACAAAAACCCATCGCTTCGCTTCAGAAGGCCTTTATTAACCCCCTGGAGCCGTATGGATTATTTTTATGATGGATAGATTTTTTTGGGCTTCAAAATCTCATCCCCCATTCACTATAATTATAAAGCTTGAAAAAGCCAGGATATTTTTGAATATATCTCCCAACTGTGTTCGTCTAAAAGAAGATAGTCATATACACCTAGGATGGCTTGAGGCTGAGTAAATCATGGGATAATTTTCATTTTTGGGTGAACTATCCCTTTAAACTTGGGAGTTTAATGGCACTTTTAAAGTGAAATGTCCGGCAACTGCCACTAAATGTGGTGTTCAATTTTCTCAGAAACTGTTAAATGGGACTGTGGCAACATATTAATACATTGGCAGTTTGGAAAAGAAGTGTCCGGTGAGTGTAGCTGACAGGTTAAAGAGTCTTGTATTTTTGGAATGAACCTGGGTTGGATGAATCACATACTGAAAAGCCGACATATTTATCCGATTAATACAGTAATGAGGGTTCATCGTCTTCCCACATGATTAGCAAACAATGGTAGAGTAATTAGCTTGGTGCAGGATTGATGCTTAGAAAAGAGCTCAGGACAGACTGGGAATCTCTCGAGCGCTGCTCCAACTGCAACCTCTTCACTACGATTCAGACGTCAATGAGGCACTTTCCACCCAAACGTCGATCTCTGACACCCTCCAGAGAGGTAAAAAAAGCTTTGCTGACCCGATTCTTTATGAGATTCCAACGAAATGTGAGTCCATTTTTATAAACGCCTTTACCGGAGCTTTAATTCTAACGCTGCACCTTAATGTAATGCATAAGGTTCCAATTATGGGGTAACATTTAAACTGCTCAGTATGTGGGCAATATTCACATACAGTATACACATAGAGAACAACACAACACATTCCTTAGTTAAGCAGGACAACTCATGAAGCTTTAAGTTTTGTAACCTTCATTCATTCTTTAGACTAGACTGGGCTCAAAGGCCAACTGCTGTGTGTGCAGCCTTCCTTATTAGCAACATCAATGAAGCCCCCCCGCTGTCTTAATGAACAGAATCAATCAAACGTTCCCACGTTTGGAACTTCCACTGACAAAACTCCACATGCGATCCTTGCGTGAGAGTCAGCTCTCAAAATGTGGCATCATCAGAGATGCCACGGATAACAGTTTTCACGTATTTACTATTCAGGAGGCTGACAGTTCAAAATCTGACAGCTTGATAGCACAGAAGACAGACAACAAGACTGCTCAGATGATAATTGTGAAGGCTATTAATATAACTAGGGGTGGGTTGTGAGAACCGATTCTCATTCAAAATTCAGTTTAAAAATATGTTGGATTCAAAAGGTTTTCATGGAATTCAGTTCCAATAACAGTTCTCAAACATGCATTCTTCCACTGGTGTGAATAGAGCACCAACATACAATACTGAATCTATAGTGTGGATTTCGCCGGCAACAATTTGCCTGAACAACAGTAAATGTGAATTAAATTCAAATTAATTTAATTGAATGAAAAAATGACTGCACCTTCAGTCAGTATATTCTGAATCCGGAACAAATGACTCTTATGAACCAGATCTGTTCAGTGAATCAAAAACATAACGCACGCCAAGTCACTATCGCCTGATGGTTCTTTTTAGTGAATCAAAATAATAAAGTAACAGCATAGTCCAATTCTCAAACAAATCACTCATATGAGCTGGTTCTTTTTAATTAATCAAAAACAGTGCATAACCAGTCAGTATAGTGATTGATTAATAAACAAATGACTCTTATAAGCCAGTTCATTTTATTGAATCAAAAGCATACAGTACAATCAGTGATGCCTGATTCCCAGTCAGTTGACACTTATGAGCTGATTCTTTTTAGTGAATCAAATACATTTATAACAGAGACAAAATATTATAATTTACCATTAAGGAATTGGAATATTTAAGATTTTTATCAAATCAAAAACATGATATACAGAATGAAAAGTAAAGCCTGATTCCCAGACAAATTGCTGGTTCTTTTTTAGTGAATCAAAATCATACAGCGGGAACAATGTAGGCTGATTCCCAAACAAATGACTCATATGAGCTGGTTCTTTTTAGTGAATCAAAATCATACAGCAGCAACAGTGTAGGCTGATTCCCAAACAAACGACTCATATGAGCCAGGTCTTTTTAGTGAATCAAAATCATACAGCAGCAACAGTGTAGACTGATTCCCAAACAAACAAACGACTCATATGAGCCAGGTCTTTTTAGTGAATCAAAATCATACAGCAGCAACAGTGTAGACTGATTCCCAAACAAACAAACGACTCATATGAGCTGTTTTGTTTTTACAGAATCTAAAACACTTTGAAACTAACTTACTAAACCACTAGTTATCAGTCATGTCTGACTCCAAATGTAATCAGTTAAGAGTAGTCAGATTCTGTACGAGAATAGTTAAAATTCTTATTAAACAGAATTACAAAAAGCCTTAAACTTTTAAAGTCAGCATGAAACGGAAAATGCGATGGTCTTCTCTTCCCTATTGTGATGTATATCCAAGTGACGCAGCTTCTCAAAACGAAAAAAATATAGGACGGGACTTGATTTTGTCGATGGGGAACTGATTGGATCATTAGATGGCTGTGGTTTGCTATTGGTCGATCTCATGTGAGTGACAGGCTGTCCACCCTCGCGCCAGTAAACATCATCAGAGAAGAGAAGAGATGTCATTGCAAGATGAAGGGGAAGTTATTTTGATTAAAGATTATGAGGGCACATGAATTTAAAAAAATAATAATAATGATGTGCATGGATAAATCATTCATAATACAATTAATTGTCCATTTTGATTTCACGGTGACATTAAGATTCACTTCATTTCCAATGCACATCTTGTTAAACGATGTTAAAAGAGAGTATACACAGTACAGAGCAGACTGATGCTCTATAGCACTGAGATTCATGACAAACTTTTGCAGAGATGAACAACAGAGTTAGAGGTGGAGAGGGAGCTAAAGAGATGCTGATGTGAAACACTTTCATGAAGTGCTTGTGTTCAGCTGCAAGGTCAATATCCACTCGGGCCCATCGAAAGTCCTCTAAAATACGAGTGTGAGGGACACTGAAGGTAAATAACACTGATACTCAGCTATGACGTAACTTCCAGAGAGTGTGCAATTTTTAACCTCTGTTTTACCATTGTTGATGTGCACAAACAGTGCCTTCCCCACTTCTGTTCATCTACCTCATTCATTGCTCAAAGCTGAGCGCAGGAGATCTCTGAAGGGACGGGATACTGATAGTTTCATGTAAAATTCATGTAGCGCTCTGCATTATGATGTGACCTTTGGAGCGTTCCAGTTACGCTGCATTTTAATTCCCACACTGCGGTTCAAAGTTCAGGATTGAAGTGATCGTCATTAGCATACCTCTCGTCGTGTTTACTTTGACGACTAGATGCTCAGGAGAGTTTGAGAGCCGGAAGGATGAAGCACTGTTCATGGTGCTCAAGACAAATTCACCTGCAATATTTGCTTTGCTGTGAGATGAGAGGAAAGACAAAATCTAGGAAAATCTGACTTGGGGGCAAAACCCAGATACAGGATTCATTTTCTTTCCCTCTCGGAGGTTCAAAGTGCACCGCATCCAGAACGAAAACTGAAATGAGCAACACTGCATCTAATTGAGAAAATGCTGTTGTCATTTTTAGCATGCGTTTCAAAGCAACGTCTCAGAGAAGGAAAATCAAAAGATTTTATCAGCTGAGCCGACACCTCAGGCAGCGACAACCCGTGTCTGAGTGTTTAAAGGCATAGCGCATGTTGCCAAGTTTCTTAATGATAACACATGTATATGGCCCCCACACAGCATGATCTGTCATGTTGCTACTTATGAGATCAAAAACAAAATTTGGCAGAAACAGTTTGTGTGTCAATTGCGGTGACCTGAGACCACATAAATCATTTAAAGGGGTCATGAATTGATAAATACAATTTTCCTTGATCTTTTGACATGTAAGAGGTCATTATACTATAAAAACATCCTGTAAGTTTCAGAACTCAAAACTTCTTTGTTAGTCCAAAAACAGCTTTTATTGAAACCAAGCTCTGAAAATGACTAGTTTCGGATTTTGTCATATTATGATGTAATAGTGCGACGAAAGACCGCTTCTACATCACGTCTTCGGCCCCGCCACCACTGGCGCATTAGTGAGATGAGAAGAGAGATACTGGGCTAAAAATAACATTACCTTCCAAATGATCCTAATGCTAGGAAAGTGGTTATTTATTTTCAACTATGTCAGCATTATTTTCTTACATTTCACTGTGGATTCTTTGGTAAATCAGTCACAATTTCAGCACAGGCTTTGCAAACAGACTTTTACTGTAAGATATGGACCAGACAGTATTGCCACAACATAAGTAACTGTGTTAATTCTAATGCCTAATCTGTGATCAGTGATTTCTGATATGTAATGATTCATGTACAGTCAGACGCTCTTGGTCTTAAAATCGTTAATGCGTCAGTAAATCAAGCCAGTCAACTTCACATCGTTTCTCTTAGTAGGATGAAAATAATCTGTTATTTAAATTGTGATTAAATTATATACAGAAAGCGATCAAAGAACGCTCTCTTTACAATCGCAGGAGCTGTCAATCACACTCTCACGAATGCTTACATCATAACTAACAGTACAAACACGATGTAAATAAGAGATTCATTGTGCAGTGTAGACAGCATCACTGATTATAACGGGAGTTTTTGTAGCCAATGACAGACAGATCATCGCTGCAACCTTTCATGTAATATTGCAATATTTATTTCATATGCAAAGATGTTAGCCAATCAGAGCAGTGGGCGTTTACATTGAAGTCTCACAGCAGACATGTCCCTTCCAACAGAGCGTTCAAATCAGAGGGCTAAAATCAGGGTCCAAAATGACCTTTTATTTCTAAATATAACAATTTTTGATGTAAAAATCATACTAACATTATAAGTGCACCTCAGGAAACATTACAAAATAACAAAAATGCAGTTCATGACCTCTTTAAGGTAGGCTAGTGTTCAAAAGTTTGGGATTGGTAAGATTTTTTACTCTTTTTTTTTTTTGAAAGACATCTCTAATGTTCACCATGACTGTATTTATTTAATCAAAAATACAGTAAAACAGCAATATTGTGAAATAACTCTTTTATTTTAATACATTTTAAAATGTGATTTATTCCTGTGATACAAAGCTAAATTTTCAGCATCATTCCTCCAGGCTTCAGTGTCACATGATCCTTCAGAAGTCATTCTAATATGCTGATTTGCTGCATATTAAAAACATTTCATCAATGTTGAAAACAGCTGTGCTGCTTAATATTTTTGCAGAAACCATGACACCTTTTTATTTCAGGATTCTTTGATGAATAGAAAGTTTAAAAAAAAAAACAGCATTTATTTGAAAAAAAATCTTTTGTAACAATGTAAAAGTCTTTATTGTCACCTTTGATCAATTTAATGCATCCTTGCTAAATAAAAATATGAATTTCTTATAACAGTAATATCTTACTGACCCCAAAAATCAAAAATCAGAGGGGCAAAACAAAACTTATTTTCAAAATCATTCACTTGTGTGGCATTAATGCAAAGTGCATTTGGTTCAAACATCCTTTGATCGTACCAGCTGAACTTGAACATAAGGGCTATACTTTACCTCAGCTCAGCAGATAACAACAATATTCCCTTCTGACACTCAAATATAGTACAGCCAGGTGCAGCTAAGCCTACGCCAACTATTTGAGCTCTGAGCCAATAGCAGGTCATAGAAAGAATCCAGGCACTTCAACTCTAGATGTGGAATCAATGTACATAGCCATTACAGAATTAAAGAGAAGTGGAATCAGTGCTACTACTCTTAAATGATTTAAGATGGTTAAGAACATCGTAAACACACAAGACAAATAAGGTGAAAAAAGTTCTTAGAAATGTACACCACCATGTACACCATTTTTTTAAACACATTAATACTTCTATTCAGCAAGAATGCATTAAATTGACATAAAAAGTGACAGTAAAGACACTTTTCTATTTCAAATAAATGCTGTTCTTTTGAACTTTCTATTCATCAAAGAATCCTGAACCACAAAAATATTAAGCAGAAAAACTGTTTTAAACATTAATAATAATAATAATAATAATAATAATAAATGTTTCTTGAGCAGCAAATCAGCATATTACAATGATTTCTGAAGGATCATGTGACACTGAAGACTGGAATAATGATGCTGAAAATTCAGCTTTGACATCACGAGAATAAATGACAATTTAAAATTGAAAACAGGTATATTCTAATAATATTTCACAATATTACAGTTTTTACTGTATTTTTGATCAAATAAATGCAGCCTTGGTGAGCATATTTCAAAAGCATTAAAAAAACCCAAATATTAATCGAAAATAATATTAAAGAGAGGCAGTTCTTAAAATATTTTATTTTCCCCCTAAGAAATAAAAGATTATGCCAAACTACTTAAGGCTGTCAATAATTTAATTATTTTAATGAGGATTTTTTTTTTTCTTCATTCAGATATCATGACAGTTGTATGTACAGGTGCATTCAAGTATGTCAAGACATTAACCAACTATTTATAAAAATGATTTTTATGTTAAAAACATAGGGTGGATTTTTTTTTTTACATAAAGTAATAGCTATAATCTTTCAGTTTATAGGAGTCACATCTTTCAGGAGTCACAAAGAAATATGTATGAAATTATTATTATCAGTAGTGCTCCATCTACTGGAGGAGCTTATTATTTATCAATTATATAATCTCCCACTTGCAATATCATACAGTAATAAAATCTGACCCAGAAAAGATGACTGCAATTTTGTTTGTGATCCAAGGGTTCAGCGCTTCTATACAAATGCAAATGAGAATTTTAGTGTCCAGGCTGAGACTGCATTTTGTGGAGAGTCGCTACTTTGGCAGAGATTTTTCCTGTTAACTCAAATTAATTGCTTCATGACTTGCTCATGAATGAGATCGCCTGCCCCGTTCACTGCGCAATATCTTTCCCTCTCGCTACAGCTAGACAAATACACGTCATTTCCAAAGGCAAGAATCTAACCTATTTTACGCCTGTCTAGAGCACAATGAGAATGAAAACGACGAATGATTTCATGCTCGAGCAACGAATATGGCTCACAGTGACTTTTGGAAGTGTGTTTATTCACTAGTTTTCCTGGATATCTGTCAACAGGAGGTATTGGAGAGGATGGATGGGGAATGGGCATACCGTGCAAAGGTCCTTGTACTGCATCTTCTGGAACTTGGTGTCGGCGTTGCCGGCGCACAGCTCCACATATCCCAGCACCACCTGGAAGACAGTGTTGTGGATGGCCTGAGTGAAGTGCATGTGCAGCTGATCCATGGCCGTCTGGGGAGAAAGAAGAAAAATAGGGTAATGCTGGGTCATCTGTGCGAGGACTTGGACAGATCATTTTTATGTTGCAAATTCACAAAGGCATCAATAAAAGAAAGAAAAATCAATACTACAACTTATCAATGCTTTTTGCATCGATATATTTTTTAAAATGAACATCTCTGTATATATAAAACCTGCTGTATTGACTTCGTAAGCTATCTTTAACGTCAACTGTTCTCTAAAGAACTGCTTTGAAGCTTGCTGCTTTACTTCTCACGACCATTAGATGCTTTCACAGAATCCAAGCAATATCTTACAAACATCAATAACATTAAAAACAGCTTTCATATCATGTGACAGCATTCACAAACAGTCAAAGCTCCCGGTATACTCGACTCGGAAAGAAAGGCACAATCTGTCCGTGCTACATTTTCAAAAAAAGAAAAATGTCCTTGCACCTTTTTTTAATTAAAAACACAATAAAAAAAAAACTGTAAAAACAAATCCATTAACAGATTTCTTTCTTAATCAGTGTTTTTGTCTTGTTTTTCTTTAAATATACTGTATTTAGTAAACATTCTTAAAACAAGATCAATTTACTTGAGATGTAAAATTATGTAAGAATTATCTGCTTTGCACATATTTATATATATTCATACATACATAAAAATTGATCAAAAGTGACTGAAATCTTTTACAACATAATATTTGTCTTTACCATTTCAAATAAATTCTGTTCTTTTGAAGTTTCTATTCATCAAAGAATAAAAAAAAAGTATATATTTTTTCTACAAAAATATTAAGCAGCACAACCATTGTCAACTGTTATAATAGTAATAAATGTTTCTTGAGCAGCAAATCAGCATATCAGAATGATTTCTGAAGGATCATGTGACACTGAAGACTGGAGTAATGATGCTGAAAATTCAGCTTTGCATCACAGGAATAAATCACATTTTAAAATATATTAAAACAAAAGTTATTTATAATTGTAATAATATTGCACAATTTTTACTATATTTCTGATGAACTAAAATGCAGCCTTGGTGAACATAAGAGTCTTCTTTTAAAAACCTTATGTATATGTGTGTATGTGTGAAAGAGAGAGTGCACACACACACACACACACACACGCACACACCCACACACAAATACTGGACAAAATATGGTTTGATTTATTTTGTTTAAAACAAGAAAAAAAACAATGGGGTATGAAAAATAATAATAAAAAACATTATCTGGAAAAAAATCTTGTAAATGTACTTTGTTCCACGGATGTTCAGATATTTTTACTGGAAAACTAGAAGAAAACTAGAAGAAAACAATAAGAAAACGTATTTTCCCTGCCAAAGGAGATCTGTTTGAAGGTAAAACTTCTTGGTCGCAGCGGGTCCGGCTCACACCTCACAGGAGATGAATCATTACCCAACTACATACTGAAGCTCAACACAGTCCCAATGGGAAAAGAAACCGCTTTGCTACAACTTAATTACACTTCTCCCCTCTCGCTTTCACTGCTTTCCTTCTTCCTTCAGCCATGAGCGTATCCCTCCTTCATCTTCGGCTGCATTCAATCAAAATGAATATCAGGATTTTTGCAGGTCAGTGCGTTTAAATGCAGACAGGTGGAAATATTTAAATAATATATTCAAACTTATTTAAATGAAAATTATGCAGCTGATGGGGTCAACTTCTTCTGCATTTGTTCTGTGAGGAAAAAGATTTTTAAAAAATAAACCTGAAAACATCAACATATCTAAAAGACAAATGTGACCGAAATATTAATTGTGCTGAGAAAAACGAGCAACTACATCCATTACACAGATTTAAAAAAAAGAAAAACAAAAACAGAAAAAGATTAAAAGATGGAGAATTAAACGTGCAGTCATTAGGCTAATTGCTGAGTTCATGGAAAAGAGCCAGAAAGAACAGAACCTCTTAAGAGGGACAAAAACTGTTTTAACGGATGACGTACATACTGAAACAAGGTTTGCGTTTGATTTGTTTTAAAACTTTGAAGCTAGATAGTCAGCAAACATCTAGCTGAAAGCATGCTGGAACATTTAGGTCAGATTAATGATGAAATATCCGCCAGTGACGTCTAGAGTCGAGAAAACGCATTTCTATGAGGAAAAAAAGGATATGAAATAATTGCAGAGTTACTGCAAAAAAATGCATGCCCCAATTAACACAAAGCAGGGGAAAAGTTTATCGGAAAGATTTAGCCTAGGGCTGCTGGTGGTTTGATTTAAACAAAAATGAAAAGATCAGTAACACTTAAAACCTTTATATATAATGCATTATAAAAAAGTATTTTTAAAGTATTAATTATGCTTTAATTAGAAAATATAATACATTAAAACATGACCAATTTCAGATAAAACAAGGAATCTGCAAATATTATAGTGCATTTCAACTTTGGTTACAATTATGAAAAGATATAATGCATTATAACATATATTATGAATACCTTTCTAATACACAAAGGCTTTAAGCACAGTGTTACCAAAGTTTAAATCACAATTTAAATGGCCAAACAGAAATCTAATATAACATAAAATGTATGAATGCATGTTATACATTGTGCTTTTGCTATACAGAGGTCTATAAACATTTTATACAAACTGCAGATAGCTTTTCAGATCAGAAGCTGTAAGACTAAAAGTTTAAAATGAAATTATAAATAATATTAAAGAAAAACAGAAGCACAAACTAAGTGTTAACCTGTACAAGCCAAGGAATAACATTCTGCAGGAACACACATTCTGAACATAGTAACACGTTACTGTCTTCAGGGATGTTTTTTTTTTTTTTTTTTTTTACGGATTTCAGTATTTTTCAACCTGAGATGTCTTACATTTATCACAAAGTGATGTGTCTTCATATCATATACATTTACGTATTTGAATGCATGGATTGTTACCGACAGCACTGCAAGAGCTAGCTTACAACAAAAGACACTTAGCATCTCAGCTAGAGTCCGAAATTAACACTCACCAAGTGGCAAATGAGAGTAAAAATCGGCACTGGTGAGAATATGAAACGGTGTTACTAACAAATTGGTGCGAATGTCAAATCTCAAAAGCTGCAATTTATTTATATAAATATATAAGAATGAAGCATGGCACTGTGTTCTTTTACACACAATCTGGTCATTATCCAGTGCTTTCAGCATCTGGGAATATTTTGTAGTACACTGTAAAAAGTAATACGCTCTATCGACTCAATAAAATTGTGGCAACAGATTGCATGCAATACTATTAATTAAATTCAACATATAAGAATTGAGTTAGAATTAATCAAATGAATTCCTTAAAAGTCAACCATTTAAAATGTGTAAAATTAGCACCATTACAAAAACCACAAACTGACATAAAAAGCAAATAGTCAAACTGCCCAACTAAATGAAACACTGATAACCATAATGGCGACCAAACATTTTCAATAAAATCAACATCTAAACCTCTGTTAATTCTTGTGTTTCTTTTTCCTTCAGTGATTCTGCTTATCATCAGGTGTCTTCAATGCTGTCTGTTATTCAGATATTTTTGTTGAAATTTTACTTAAATTTTACTCGTTTTAAATGGTTGACATTTAAGGAATTAATTTGATTAATTCCAACTCAGTTCTATTTGTTGAATTTAATTAATGATACTGCTTGTAATCTGTTGCCAAAATTTTATGGAGTAGATATAGCGTATTACTTTTTACAGTGTAAGTGCTGCTAAAATTATTATTATTATTATTACTATTATTAAATACTATTTTTTTTTTTACAACTACAGTACAATACTATTATTGCAATAGTAATATTTGTTGTCCTTCACTGATCACATGCCAGAGTCATTTATTTTACCTGTAAATATAAAGGAACTTTTTATATATATATGAAATAGTACTAAAAAGTATTTCAAGCAACAATGTCCTACATTTAAAGTCCAACAATGAATCTTTTATAAAAATTAATATTTTAGTCAAAATGATTGCACTTGCTTTTCATTTTTTTGGCGTGTACAAGCTTTATGCCACTTCATTGTATTTAAAGTTTAATTGCAACTCGTAGTAAGGACAAGCTGTTTTGCAAAATGGAAATACTAAAATGACTTTGAATTAATAAGACAAAACGTGCAGCTAATGTAAAGTTAAAGGGGACCTATAATGTCCCTTCCACCAGATGTAATATAAGTCTCTGGTGTCCCCAGAATGTGTCTGTGAAGTTTAAGCTCAAAATACCCCACAGATCACTTATTATAGCTTGTCAAATTTGCCCCTATTTGGGTGTGATCAAAAACACGCCGTTTTTGTGTGTGTCCCTTTAAATGCAAATGAGCTGCTGCTCCCGGCCCCCTTTCCAAAAGAAGGCGGAGCTTTAACAGCTCACGCTTCGGTTGCTCAACAACAACAAAGCTGGAGAATCTCACGCAGCTAAAATGAGGATTGTCAGTAATGGTGTTCAGCCTTAGATTGTTCAAACCGGAGTCGGACACTGATGGAGAGACTCAGGAGGAAGTTACAACTTCTAGAATGAAACTGGACGTTTCTGAATGGTTAGTGGATAAATTTATGTAGTTGCTGTGGAGCTGATTTTAACTTTGCAGATGTTGTTTATGCTCAAACAGCAACATTACACACTAACTAAAGTTTAAAAAAAAGTGAAATCATAATCAAGGACCCCTTTAAACCATATAAGTCAAAGCAAAATAATCTGTCAGCAGCTCACATGAAACTCCATACTATACTTAGTTTTTTTTTTAATAAATTAATGGTTGTAGCGGTTACACTTGTTTTTCATACTCTCTGCATGGATTTCATTATGTATCCCATTTAAGTGTCATGAATCTCCTAATAATCTCTTCGACCAGGCTATGGCCCTCTCAGGGGGTCTCCAGAGGGCCAACTCTTCAAATCAGACTCCATTTCAAGGGATAAGTATGAATCACACATCTTGAAGTCAGTCCTTCAGTAATTACGGGTTGATCGGCTTAAACGCCCTCGCTCGGTAACCTCTGATGAAACGGCCTCAGTCTGGACTGCAAACAGCAAATAAATTAAGTTCTTAGAGGTGTGTGTGCGCATGTGAGCGAGTGAACGTATGAATGAATAAACACACCGCAGCTGCCATCTACCCGAGAGGCTATAGTGATCAAAGTGACACGAGGAAGGCTCTTTCAGATGAGACAGGGGACGTCTCAGGACGCATATACTTGCATACTTATACGACACACACACACAAAGACACGCTCACAGACGGACAAAGAAAACACTATTTGAATAGGATTCATTTTCCAAATGACATTTGAGTTGCTAAATTGATTGTAAACATGAGTTTAATATAAAAAAAAAACCCTCTATATTAACTATATAATGTCTTGACAACATTATTGAATAATATACATTTTAAACAGAATAATATATATATATATATATTATAAAAATGTATTCCTGTGACGCAAAGCTGAATTTTCAGCATCATTACTCCAGTCTTCAGTGTCACATGATCCTTCTGAAATCATTCTAATATGCTGATTTGCTGCTCAAGAAACATTTCTTCTTATAATGTTAAAAACAGTTGTGCTGCAGTGGCCATTCTGAGCAGTCCATGATCGGACTCACCTTATTGACTTCATTTTCTTTTAATGATGGATGGGACGCCAGCAGTATTTGAACCACCCATTGTTCTTTCACCCAGAAAGTTGGCAAAAAGGTCTAAATCCATAATAAATGTGCACCAGTCCAGGAAGCACAACAACTTTGCTTTAGTTACGGTTTTCAAGGTCAAAATAAACGAGGAGAAAAAAAATAATATACTGCAATCTCATATTTATATCTGAACAAGATTTCTCTGAGGACCCCTGAAAAACAATAGGTAGTTTGCTCCATACATTTTTTTTCTGAAGTTGTGTGAGAAACACACGTGTTCAATGCACATGGGATTAAATCAAAAAGTGCATTCTCCTCAGAAAAAAAACAAAAAACAATCCTATTGGTATAAACCTAACGACACATACCATCATTAAAAACATTCAAAAACTGTACAAATACAAAGCTTCAATTTCAGGTTTTTGAAAGAGCAATAATCTAGACAGCAAGAGCTGATGCTTGGAGATCTCCATCTAAACAACACTGTTTTATTTGTTTTCTGACTGTTCGTCCTGCTCTTATTTTGCCCTTTATCCAGGCGTCTCACACACAAGTGCAACCATGCGTGTCTAAATCTTAAAAAAAGTAGATCTTTAATCCTGTAGCTCAATGGCAGTTCAACAATAGCAGGAGATTTCTACCTGCACATCGTTTTATAAGGGGACGGGGAAGATACACCGGCAGAGTAAGGAGTCGACTTATAATAAAACCAACAATGAAATATTTTTCCTGGATTCTGCTTTTAAATCACAGCTTTGCTTTCTTCTGGAAAAGAAAACTGGAATGCAACAGGGTGCACTTTCCTTCTGGCAAATCCTGTGCCAGGAATGAATCATCTTCCCATTTTAAGGGAAAAAAGGAGAAGAGTGGCATAGAGGGGGAGATTGAGTCAAGAAACACTGGATAAAATGGCTGATTATTTTATCTAAATGCAAATATTTGTGATAACTGATTATTGTGCACTTGCAATTCAAAAATTTTACATGAATATGGAAATGTCATTAAAAGCACTTCAAATAAAAGAACAAAGTACAAATGTCTCTGAAGTGCTTTGGGGTGCATGTGCACCATCTATGGTTGTTTATGCCACTCTCAAAAAAGTAACAATCTGTT
This sequence comes from Mylopharyngodon piceus, assembly GCA_039654765.1. Taxonomy (NCBI): domain Eukaryota; kingdom Metazoa; phylum Chordata; class Actinopteri; order Cypriniformes; family Xenocyprididae; genus Mylopharyngodon; species Mylopharyngodon piceus. Next base: position 12,818,841 of record CM077448.1, on the reverse strand, counting down.
AAATGTCACATTAAATGCAAAGCATTTAATTTTCATCTTATTTTAATATTTATGTATTTTATTTTAATATTTATTTAATGACAAATAGTTTTAGCTAGTCCAGGCTGGATCACTGTAAAACGACAAGTGAAAGTCAAGAATTTAGGACAGAAATATTACTACTGTGTGATAGTGAAATAAAAATAAAATATTACTTAAAAAAAATAAAAATATAAAAAATAAATTATTTTATCAAATCAAACCAAATCACAAAAACTTATCAGAGCTATTTAAATGACAGCCAAAATGTAAAAAAATATGCAATATTTTAAATTAAACTATTGCAAAAAATTAAAATACTGCATAAAACAAAACAAAAACAAAGCAAATCTAAATCTAAATCTAAATCCAAATCTAGCAAAACCAAACAAATCTAAATCCAAATCCAAATCTAAATCCAAATCCAAATCTAAATCCAAATCCAAATCTAAATCTAAATCTAAATCCAAATCCAAATCTAAATCTAAATCTAAATCTAAATCCAAATCCAAATCTAAATCTAAATCTAGCAAAACCAAACAAATCTAAATCCAAATCTAAATCCAAATCTAAATCCAAATCCAAATCTAGCAAAACCAAACAAATCCAAATCCAAATCCATATCTAAATCTAAATCCAAATCTAAATCCAAATCTAAATCTAGCAAAACCAAACAAATCAAATAAAAGCAAATCAAAACCAAACAAATCTAAATCCAAATCCAAATCCAAATCCAAATCTAAATCTAAATCTAAATCTAAATCCAAATCCAAAAACTTCAAATGGATGGGTGTAAATAGAAAGTGGAAATATTTCACATTGTTACTGTTTATTATTATTACCATTATTATGTTATTCAACACTTTCTAATATTTGTTCACAAAGAAAATCATATATATTTTTGTATGACGTGTATGAGTATTAAGTGTAACTATGTGCAAGTGGCATGAACAAAATAAATAAATATATAAATGGCTAATCATAGCTATTTGAATGACAATTCAGCACCAGCCAAAATGTCAAGGTCGTGACAGCCCTAGTGGCGATGACTCACCTGTGTCTTGCCTAGAAGCTTATATGCCAGTTGAACTTTGGTGTAGTGAGAAACATCAAAGTGCTTGCAGGTTTTGGACAGCGCCACATCTAGCTGTTCCTGCATGGATGAACATGAAATCAGCAAGATCAGCATAAGAAGTTCAGTTGCATAATTAGAGTGCATATGAAAAGCAGAAATAGGCAAAAGAGCTTGAAATCCTCATTTTAAGGTACTGAAACGTACTATTACCACAAATGAATGAGGGCCGTAATAATCTGTGGTTTAAACCACTGATGATACTGAACGCACAACTTCATTTTGAGCTCAAAAGATAAGCATTCACATTCTTAATGAGTTGGGAACGTGCGCTACTATAGAAATAGAAAAGTGGCATGAATCATTGTAATTTTGGTGGCAGCGCTCTGAGTTGGAACAGGCGTCGTGCTATTCGCTAATGTGCGTGATGAGACAGCAAACGAGATAAAAAGACGGGGAGGAAGGGAAGAGAAAGAGTGAGATACAGATATTAAGAGAGAAACATGAAAGAAGATGGAAAAAAGAGAGCAAGTCAATGAGTAAAGGGGTTGTATGCGAGGCTGGGTGCCTTCCAATTACATTTGTCACACAGAAATCTCTGCATAATACAGAAGATGCCACAAACAGCACTGCTGGGTAAATTGTGTGTGTGTGTGTGTGTGTATGTGTGTGTGTGTGTGTGTGTGTGTGCGTGTGTGTGCGTGTGTGTGGCGGTATAAGCTTCAACGCAGCTACCAAGTCCTGAATGCCAGCAATTTATTTAATAAAACACAGTCCATCTGCCTTGGGGCCTTAGAGACGAAATGCTGGCAGACTGACACCCTGGGCGCCACTGTTAGACGTACAAACGCATGGTCAAGTGTTCCTTCCGATCTGTTTAATTCATATAATGTTGAGACACTACATCAGGGCAACTGCTGTTGTTAAATCTGTCAAGGGTACGTGAGTGTTTCTAAAGGGAATAGGGTGATCTGAGATTGAATGTCTGATTCAATGAAGAAGAAGGTCACCATTCTGGATTCTCAGTTTGTCATAAGCCTAAGCACAAAAAAATTAAAAATCAATTTTATTTCTAAAAGTCACATACCTCGATTTGCTCCAGAGTGTCTTGCAGTTTGGAATTCAACTCGCTGAGGGGGGGGAAAAAAAGACAAGGATGACAAAAGAAATGGTTGAACAAATAAAACAACAACAACAACAACAACAACAACGTTGGTTCATTGTGCAGCACAGACAACCGTTGTATTCTGTTTGCAGAGCAACACAACAAACCACTAAAAACATTTTAGCAACATGTTGGAGGAAAAAGCAGCTTGCTTTCTCAGAGAAATTGGCCGTCAGAGTGAGAGAGCACTAAACAACACAAAACCAGCATCATACACAGTGACATTTCTGTGAAAAAAAAGGCACTGACATTTGAAAAGCAAGGATATATTTTTACCAAACATGGCTTCTTGCTTATCTTGTGCAGATGGAAGAAGACAGATGTGTGTTGTTAGTGTTGAGAGGGATGTGCTAAACTAGTCAGTGGGTTGTCTGAATGAGGGAGAAAAAAAAAAAAAAAAGACTAGTTGGTCTTACGAAAGCCATGAATAATAAGGTAGATTTAGGGTCATGTCAACCACACACCAATCATGGTAAAATGAATGAATGAATGTATGAATATATCCACACAAAACACTTTAGACATTCTACTAACTATAAGTAACTTTGCAACTACATGTCAACTAGCAGTCATGGGACTTGGTGATGGAAAAGAAAAATATGAGATGGGGGGGATAAGTCAATGCTTTTGCGTTCTCTCGAAAATGTTTGCATTCCCCCGAGAAACTTTGCATTCGCTCACAAAAGGTTTGCTTCCCCCGAGAAACTTTGCATTCGCTCACAAAATGTTTGCTTCCCCGGAGAAACTTTGCGTTCGCTCGCAAAATGTTTGCTTCCCCGGAGAAACTTTGCGTTCGATCGCAAAATGTTTGTGTTCCCCCGAGAAACTTTGCGTTCGCTCGCAAAATGTTTGCTTCCCCGGAGAAACTTTACGTTCCCTCGCAAAATGTTTGCTTCCCCGGAGAAACTTTCCGTTCGCTCGCAAAATGTTTGCTTCCCTGGAGAAACTTTGCGTTCGATCGCAAAATGTTTGTTTCCCCGAGAAACTTTGCGTTCGATCGCAAAATGTTTGCGGTTCCCCGAGAAACTTTGCATTCACTCGCAAAATGTTTGCGGTTCCCCGAGAAACTTTGCGTTCGCTCGCAAAATGTTTGCGTTCCCCCGAGAAACTTTGCGTTCGCTCGCAAAATGTTTGCTTCCCCGGAGAAACTTTGCGTTCGATCGCAAAATGTTTGTGTTCCCCCGAGAAACTTTGCGTTCGCTCGCAAACGGTTTGCGTGCCCCCGAGAAACTTTGCGTTCGATCGCAAACGGTTTGCATTCCCCCGAGAAACTTTGCGTTCGATCGCAAAATGTTTGCGGTTCCCCGAGAAACTTTGCGTTCGATCGCAAACGGTTTGCATTCCCCCGAGAAACTTTGCGTTCGATCGCAAAATGTTTGCGGTTCCCCGAGAAACTTTGCATTCACTCGCAAAATGTTTGCGGTTCCCCGAGAAACTTTGCGTTCGCTCGCAAAATGTTTGCGTTCCCCTGAGAAACTTTGCATTCGCTCACAAAACGTATGTGTTCCCCTGAGAAACTTTGCATTCACTCACAAAATGTTTGCTTCCCCGGAGAAACTTTGCGTTCGATCGCAAAATGTTTGCGGTTCCCCGAGAAACTTTGCATTCACTCGCAAAATGTTTGCGGTTCCCCGAGAAACTTTGCGTTCGCTCGCAAAATGTTTGCGTTCCCCTGAGAAACTTTGCATTCGCTCGCAAAACATATGTGTTCCCCTAAGAAACTTTCCTTTTGCTCACAAAATGTTTGCGTTCCCCTGAGAAACTTTCCGTTCGCTCGCAAAATGTTTGCTTCCCTGGAGAAACTTTGCATTCACTCGCAAAATGTTTGCGGTTCCCCGAGAAACTTTGCGTTCGCTCGCAAAATGTTTGCGTTCCCCCGAGAAACTTTGCATTCGCTCGCAAAACGTATGTGTTCCCCTGAGAAACTTTGCATTCACTCGCAAAAAACTCAAAAGTTTTCAAAGTTTCTCAGAGGAACACCGAAGTTTTTGCAAGGGAACGCAAAGGTTTTGAGAGTGAATGCAAAATTTCTCCGGAAAATGCAAAAGCATTGAAATATTAGCAGATATTAAGCAGACAGTCTACTAATACTCTAATGAGAGTTAGTTGGCATGTAGTTGCAAAGTTACTTATAGAATGTCTACAGTGGACCATCAAAATAAAGTGTTAGCAGTTCAAAATTTCAGTTCAAACCAGTACTACTCTCCACTGAAAATAAATGACTTCTGACTTCTATTGTTTAGTTTTAGGCTTAAGGATTTTTTTCTGCTTGTCCATTTAAGCCAGTATTTCAGATTTGTGCTTATTGCTCACAGAAGTCAACCCGAAATCTGACAGTAACTATTGCATATAGTGGAATTGTTACACAAGTGCTGCTTTGATGGCTGTAAAAGCAGTGCTTTAAAGGAGAGGGGCAGCAACATTTCTAAATTTATCCCCTTTAAAGCACTGCCAGTAAAAATACTAAAGCTAAAACAAAAATTAGAGGAAAAAAAAAAAAAAATCAAGACCTATCTGATCCCATTAGCGTCTAAAGGAACCAGTGCTTTTGGCAGCAATGCCAGCTGAGACTTAAAGCAACATGATACTAGCAGCAACTTTGCCGGTGGCCATGCATAATCATGATCTGACAATTAAGAACAACTGCATTTCATTCCACAAGCTAACTCAGCTTGACATGAGGGATTGCCCGGCCCCTCTGGGCCAGTGTTGTTGAAAGATTAGACAGAATGCATAAAACTTTAATTAAACTACCTCTTCCTTTTCCTCATCCTTCCCCTTTTCCTCTTTTTCCTTCTCTTTGAAGGCACTGAATGCAAATTTTTCCAATAAACTCTCATTTTGCCATAATGCACGATTCTTGGCATGAAGAAAATCGTGCAAAAGCAGGAGGTTACTTAATATGCAATGTTGTTTGTGTCATGCCAAAAAAACCAGCAGGAGAGGATGTGACCTTTTCATAAAGAAGCTTATTCCTTCAGACAAATACTTTTGAGTGCTAGTGTTCTGGACGAGTTCTTGCAAAGAATGATGCCTCGTGTGCCTCGATCTATCACAGTGGGCTCTGACTCAACGTGGGTCCCCCTTTTCCTTCGGGGCCCTCAGAGGAAACCCAGCATCACGTCGAGCTGATCAATTACTTCCGACTCGCAGTTCGTCACCACCTCTCCGAGCCTCGCCGTTTCCTTCAGGGAGGCCACACGAAATCACATTTTAATGAGCTTTCACGACAGGATCCGTCGCACAATAAAAACATTTCCATTCAAACAGTCTCATATCATTATCATTCCATTAGGCAAGAAAGAGCAGAGAGGACAGACCAAGAGACTTATTTTTCTATTTCGGTTTCGGAACATGAATCCTGTGCTAATAGCAAAGGGGCAATGATGGTAGATGTGATTAAATTAAAGGATGTTGCTGGATTTGTACAACTTGAGTGTGCTGGGCTGTAAAACCACACCGTTGGGCACTTTTGCGGCTTACGCCTCTTTGCAATTAAATCCACTTTCTTGCACCTGAGTGAGCAGACAACTGAAGTATCCATTACTGGCAGAATAAGCGCTGATATACAGTCCATAACTAGCTGCAGGAAAAGGAAGCAATTATTTGAAGTCTCAAAAAATCCAAAACAGATTTAACAGTTTGCAAACTGGTTTTTGAGATGAAGCAATGTGACTCACAATTTCGTCATGTTGCACAGTTCATGCCAAGAAAGCAATTGACGGACATCTGCTTTGATTTTATAGATGTCATTTCACGAGAAACCAAATTTCCTTTTATCTTTTGAGATGAGATTTTGACATGGTAGGAAAACATTCTGTAACTATCAGAAAGTAAAACTTTCCATCCAAAAAGATCAACTATTTCTGAACTTCTGCATCTGTCTAGAATTTGACAGATGAATGCAATATATGACTGTCCACTTTAAACATCAATTGGACCATCACAAATTGGCCCACCTGAGTAAATAAGGAGAAAACTTTCAATCCTAAACACCAAAAGAACTAATGATAATGGTTGTTTTCATGTGAAGGACATGCCAATTTATTTAAAAATGAAGTCCCAAATCATTTCAGTCCCATTTATACAGACACAATGCGAAGCGGGCTTTGCAAAAAAGGTTGTTGTTAAAGGGGACCTATAATGCCCCTTTTACAAGATGTAATATAAGTCTCTGGTGTCCCCAGAATGTGTCTGTGAAGTTTCAGCTCAAAACACCCCACAGATCATTTATTATAGCTTGTCAAATTTGCCCCTATTTGGGTGTGAGCAAAAACACGCCATTGTTGTGTGTGTCCCTTTAAATGTAAATGAGCTGCTGCTTCCGGCCCCCTTTTCCAAAAGAGGGCGGAGCTTTAACAGCTCACGCTTCGGTTGCTCAACAACAACAAAGCTGGAGAATCTCACGCAGACAAAATGAGGATTGTCAGTAACGGTGTTCAGCCTTACATTGCTCAAACCGGAGTCGAACACTGATGGAGAGACTCAGGAGGAAGTTACAACTTATAGAATGCATCTGGACATTTCTGAACAGTTAGTGGATAAACTTATGTAGTTGCTGTGCTGCTTAATTACTTTTTAAAAAAAAGTCTTACCCCAAACTTTCAAAGATAGTGTACAGTAAGTGTACTTCAAAAAACAAATAAATAAATAAATGATGAGACACCTTTTCAACACTAAAAAAATTCAGCTGAGAGTGGTACATGTGGTTTCCTCACAAAACACTGCTTTGAACGTTTGAAGGTCAGTTAGCAGGCACTTTGACAACCACACCAACAGAAATTCAGCTTTTGACAGTCTCCCCAGACAGTATGAGTCATATTGCATGTGCTTGTGTTCAGAAATCAGTGGGTATGCGCATTACGGTATACCCTGTCAATTCTCATACTCTGTAGGTGTGTTAAAATGTTTGTATTTAAAAAGGAACAGGGAGACAGAGATCTGAAATCTGAGTATATCTTGGAATTTCAAAGGCTAGAAATAAAGAAAGTTTTACTTTAGAAGTAAGGAAATAACCAAGTGAAATTTCATTCCGTTATATTGATTGCAGGTGTTCGTAGACTTCCTGAACTCAGACATGGGGTACGGTTTTTCTAAAACTCCTGTGCTCTGATTCAGGCAGCATTACCCCACAGAGACATCTATATCTGCCCACACAAATGCCTCATAGCTCAGAATCTCAATGCATCTAATTAAACATCTTATCACTTTTCACTGCAGGGATCGAAATGGGCAAACTACAATACTATCACCATTTGACTATTGAATAGCACTTAACAAAACAAAGCAAAGCAAAAGAATCAAAGCAAAACAAAATGCAAAAGCAAAGCGAAAGCATCTACCAGCAGGACCATACTGTCCAAACCAAACTCTGACCTTTTGGAACTCACAGGTAAGGCGATGGTCTCAAACTGACCTCTTAAATTATCTGAAAGGAACACTCCATTTTTTTTTGAAAATAGAATTGACTGTTCTGTAGTTACAACGTGTACTAAGACCGATGGAAAATGAAAAGTTGCGATTTTCTAGGCCGATATGGCTAGGAACTATACTCTCATTCCGGCGTAATAATCAAGGAACTTTGCTGCCGTACCATGGGTGCAGCAGGCGCAATGATATTACACAGCGTCTCTCACAAATGTCTCCATGGTTGCAAGGCGCGCTCCCTGTGCAAGCAGGGGGTCACAGGCGGTGCGTAATATCATTGCGCCTGCTGCACCCATGGTACGGCAGATTATTACGCCGGAATGAGAGTATAGTTCCTAGCCATATCGGCCTAGAAAATCGCAACTTTTCATTTTCCGTCAGTCTTAGTACACGATGTAACTACAGAACAGTCAAGTTTTAAATAGGAAAAATATCAAAACTCTTTGGTCATTTTTGAGTGAGATGCTAACGGTCTAATCAGATTCAATGAACTATGCTAAGCTATGCTAAAAGTGGTACCGCCAGACCCGGAGATCGGCTGAATGGATTCGAAAACGGTAAAACTCAACTGTTTAACTCTAGGGGAGTTGGAAAATGAGCCTATTTTCAAAAAAAGTGGAGTGTTCCTTGAATGTAGTACTGCATCTATAAAAATACTGTTCAATTCTGTCTGCCATATGTTTGTCAAAATTTCAAGAACCAAATTTCAACCTGACTCATGAGTAATGCAGAGGCTGACGTCAAACTTCCCACAGACAGCCATTTTCACCTACCTCACCTCTTGTTGGAGACTAATTGCCTGAAAAAACATAAGACAAGGTGGAAAAACAACATAAAACACATGGCTGCTACCTCCTGAAGACTACATCACTGCCAGAGTGTTAAAACCCCAGCATGCCAAGCCTAAAATGCCTTTGATATTCACCGGGTATCACAGTAATGCACAAACATATGAGAGAACATTACGCATAATTACATAAACGAGTAATTGAGGAAGCAGAGCAAGTGGCCAATCAGCTCCATATTGTCTCCTGCTCACATATATCACAGCTATGTCTTTATCAAGACAGCCTGGCTTCTCAAATGTTTCCGCTGCAGGTCTTATCATTTCTGCTGCAGCAATGACAGTGCCTTATGGAGAGTGGAATGTCTGTCTATACAATCTCAACCCTATTAATTGTAACAGGCGAGGGTATAAAATCCAAAAGGGAAAATGGCACTGGTTCCTTTTTCAAATTAGATCTAATTATATGGCAGACCAGCTGTCTACGATCAACAAATGAAACACATGGACAGGGGCAGGGTCCAAAAACAACAAGGCCAAATAGGAGAAAAACTCTGCAAGCAAATTAAAACGGAGGTACTCGCCTTTACTTTATTAGAAAATGCAACAATGCATGACTATGGTTGTAATATCCCCCATTCTCCAATTTTGTCCCCACATATAACATTGTAAAATTAAAATTAAAATTAATAAAAATTAATTAATAAAATATAATAAAAATATAATATAATAAAAATAAAAAATAAAACACTTTTTTTATTTTTTTTATTTTAATTTTTAAAATACAAATCAAAAATAAAAAAAATATTTTATTTTTACTTTAATTTTTACTTTTAAAATACAAATAAAAAATAATTTTAATTTTAATTGTTCTTTTTATTTTAATTTTTAAAATAAAAAATAAAAATTATTTTTAATTTAATTTTTACTTTTAAAATACAAATAAAAATTTATTTTAATTTTAAAAATTAAAATTAAAATATTTTTATTTTTAATTTAAAATTAAAAAAAGAAAAAAATATCTGGTCTGAAAATTTGAAATATAAATTTTCATTCCATTCTTCCTTCAAAGCGAGAGACTTTAAACAGAAGGAAATCACATTGGCAGGCTTTCATGCACTTGCATGGATATCAATGCAGAGCAGGCTGACTGGAGGTAGAGGTCTACAAAGAGTACCTGAGACCCGTACGGGTTCGGGTCTATATTTTAAATGGTCAGCCGGGTCCGGGTCAGGTCCCAATCTATTACTTCGGTTCCCGGGTCTGTTTAACATTGTGTGTATACCCGAGCTGATCTGACTCGGAGATCACCCGGCCGTGTTCAGAGTCAGTCAGCGCTGTGCGTGTGTTTTGTAACTTGCAAAGTATGAGCCGGGAAATAAGGTGAAAAAAAACACGAGCGACCCCAGCCATCAGAAGCAGAGCAGGCGGAGTTAAAGCAAGCGAACGTCATCGAGTTTTTCTATTCCTATTGTGTGCAACAGTAATGCAAACAAACTTCAAATCTCAAAAACTGCTTGCAGCCTTGCACACTCACATTTCAATAACATATTTCAAATCATCAACAAAATCTGAGATGAACTATCACATGAATGTTTTCTATGACGCTCAAAATGCGTTTAAAAGCTTATGTTTCAGGTTGCAGTCTCATGCGAGCGCACTTTCTTTCTCCTATTTTTATAATAATATTATGAATGAACCGTCTTGTTATATCTAAAGTTTTGGTCAGACTCGGCTCAGAAAGCACAGAAATGATTGCAAATAAGTCATGCTAACGTCAGCGGCCATGTCACTGAACAAGCAATCGTTATTATAGTTCAAAAGGGCAAACAGTCAAAGTTATTTTATTATATGAGTTGACTCGAGATACAACAAAATGCAAAACTGCAAAGTCGCATTTGTCATCGTGACAGCAAGTGGACTTTTAAAGCTGGAATAATGAGTGGATTAAGCATTTCAATCGGCAAGAGAGGAATAACATGGATGGAACTTTCTTGGCAAGGAGGATTGTGCATCACAGTCAGGTACAAGGGAGAAGGCTACTAACATTAGGTAAGACAAAACGTTTTATTTTCGCAACTTGTTTATTGACTTATTAATAGCAATTTGCTGTGGAATAGACCTATGTGCCGATCGGGTCTAGTCGGGTCTGTGTCTTCCCGGCCGGGTTCGGCTCCAGCTTTCAAATAATAGACGGGTCCGCGTTGGTTCCGGGTAGTACATTTATGGCATTTCTCGGTTCTGCACGGGTCTGGGTCCAACTTTCAAAATAATAGTCGGCCCGGGTCGGTTCCGTGTAGCACATTTACGGGTCTCTTCGGGTTCGGGTATGAATTTTTGGACCCGTGAAGACCTCTAACTGGAGGCTGATCAGTTAGCAAAAACTTGCTGTGCCAACTTAAACAGAGCAGCATTGCAGAGTCACAAAAAGGCAGGGAGAAAAAGAAAAAGAAAAAAAAAAAAAAAAGAGTGCAAATATGTATGAGAGAGCTAAAGACTGGTGAACAATTGCTAGTATCCTTTACAAGAGCTACTCTGACTGCACCGTCCCTGTCTCTAAGGCCACATCCTTATGAGATAAAGACATTCCATTAGTGCGGGTTGTGACATATCGATCACTGGACAGCAAACAGGTGCCTTTGTCCTCACCATCATACTCACTGATGAATCTTCACAGCTTAAGCACCATATCCTTCAACACAGACTACAGACTGTTTTATGCCAGACTGAGAACATCTTGAGTAATAAAAGCGATGTAATACCATTAGGACAGCATGACTACAAATTGATACTGGTATTTTTAGCACATGCAATAATGTATGTTCCCAAAGAGCTGAAGAAACTTTGCTAGAGGAAAAAAAAAAAAAAAATTCAAATACTGCATAAATAGATGTTTGCTATAAATAAAGTTGATAACTACTACATTTTTGGGGGGCAAAAAGCATCTTTCTTTATTGACAGCCATTTAGAAATGGCTTGCAAAATATAATAAACAGGTTTATTTTAAGGGTTAGTTCACCCCAAAATGAAAATTCTGTCATTTATTACTCACCCTCATGTCGTTCCACACCCGTAAGACCTTCGTTCATCTTCGGAACACAAATTAAGATATCTTTGATAAAATCTGATGGCTCAGTGAGGCCTCCATTGCCAGCAAGATCATTTCCTTTTTCAATGCCCAGAAAGCTACTAAAGACAAATTTAAAACAGTTCATGTGACTACAGAGGTTCAACCTTAATGTTATGAAGCGACGCGAATACTTTTTATGTGCCACAAAAAACAAAATAACGACTTTATTAAACAATATCTAGTGATGGGTGATTTCCAAACACTGCTTCATGAAGCTTCGAAGCTTTACAAATCTTTTGTTTCGAATCAGTGGTTCAGAGCGTGTATCAAACTGCCAAAGTCACGCCCCCCAGTGGTGAACCATTGAAATTTCGAAACACTTATGACGTAACGAAGCCTCGTTTACTGCAATCACGTGATTTTGGCGCTCCGAACCACTGATTCGAAACAAAAGATTCGTAAAGCTTCGAAGCTTCATGAAGCAGTGTTTGGAAATCGCCCATCACCAGATATTGTTGAATAGGTCGTTATTTTTTATTTTTTTTTGGCGCACAAAAAGTATTTTCGTCGCTTTATAATATTAAGGTTGAACCACTGTACTCACATGAACTGTTTTAAATATGTCTTTAGTACTCTTGAGAGGTTCAGTGATATTGCCTGCAATGGAGGCCTCTCTGAGCCATCGGATTTTATCAAAAATATCTTAATTTGTGTTCCAAAGATGAACAAAGGTCTTAGGGGTATGGAACGACATGAGGGTGAGTAATTAATGACAGAATTTTCATTGTTGGGTGAACTAACCCTTTAAGATGCATTAAGTGATTTCTGAGATACACTGTTGATATTTAAAATCGACAAACACACCCCTCCCTTCATTGCTCCGCCCCCAAAATAATGAACATGCTATGCAACACATGCAACCACTAACAGCTGTGACAAGCCAATCAGAGATGCCAAAGAGGTGGGCATGGGCTCTGTCAAAGAAGCAGGCATGTGACCCAACAAAGAAGTGGGCATCAGAAGACTGCTGTATCAAATGAAGTCTGAGGCATCATTATATAGTAAGCCATGTGATAAACAGTGGCCTTACAATGGCAGAGGCTGTCAAATTAAATGTAACTCAACCAATCTGAAAAGGTCAACTATAGTATCAATTCAGTTACAGTATACTGAGCATGAACATCTTTTCCAAGAAAAAAATCTGCAGTCTATGCAGTAAAACAATAGAGAAAATGGCATTACTGTATACATTACTACAGTAAGTACTTGCTTCACAATTCTTACAGTATCATCTACAGAGCTGACCAAGTTAAATTGTCAGAATTGGCACAAAATCTCATGGCAGGTTCATTGATCACAGGTTGATAACACATTGGATAAATATTACAGGGATTATGGATTTTATTTAAATTTGGTTGGGTAATGTAAGTGTATGTGATGACTGATTTAGGATTATTTTAAAGTTATTTTGATTTAAGATTACTGGGCACATGATGTGCTCGGATAATTCATTTAAAACACTCAGATCAAGATCAAGCACGTGTCATACATTTAGTGAACTTCAGGATCTGGATCTCTAACCAATCCTGTCAGCGGTTGTCTACCCACCTTATACAGTTGTAGTGTTTGAATGTGCTGGCGGCCTTCTGGCATTCTAAACACAGCTGGATGGCGCCTGGATAGTCCTCCTCCTGTAAAATTAAGTGCTCAGTTTTACCTGAAAATTCTTTATCTAGACATTTTTTTACAGGGCCAAAATAGAACAACTGAGCTAACAGTTTAATGAATGATGTTATATTTCTATTATTACCCTCACAACGACAGAATAAAGCTCATTTTACATGTGAAATTTACATTTAGAGGACATAAACAGACTAAACACTTCAATTGGAGGGTGTAAGAGACAATCTTATACCAAAGCATCTAATACCTTCTCATTTGTTTGTGAGTTCTCTTTCAAATATGAGGTGTATGTGTGCATTGCACATTTGGACAGATTTTTGTGCCAACTTACCTCCAGCATTTCACTCAGTCGAACATCAGTTCTTTGCTGTATGAAAAGCAAAAAGATGGTCAGAGTGTCTGTGAATCTGGGCAGCTGGAAATTAACATGCACAGTACAGAAACTCTCTGTTTAGCCATTAACAATGTTGATGAAGTGATTACCAGAGTCTTTATGGTCCTCAAAGACTTCAGCAATCCTGTCAACAGCTGCCGGCGTCTCTGATTGGCCAACAGCCCAAGACTGGCTTCGGTGAAGCCTTCTTTAGCAGAACGAAGCTGCCTGAAAGCAGAAATACAGCATTTGCATCTATTCTACAGCTCATCAAAACTTAAAGCAATAGTTGGCCTTGTGTAGTTTTAAACCTGTTTTGACTTTCTTTCTTTCTTTCAAGGAATAAAAAAATAAAAAGTTCCCCATGTTCTTTTTTAAACAACTACAATCTGTGAGGACTAAAAGGGATAGTTCACCTAAAAATGGAAATTATCCCATGATTTACCTTCAAGCCATCCTAAGTTTATAAAGTTATTTAAAACTTTATAAACTTAGCTTCCAGCAGACGGCCGTATGTATCGATTTACGCCAAATGAGTAACTTCTGACGTGGCGTTGGTAGGATTAGTGTAAACTTAGACACCTCTCAAGGTTCAAACAAATAGGGCTGTGCAACAAACTCAAGCTCCTCTTCTCTTATATCGAAATCCTCTGACATTTCTCTTACAAAAAAAAATTTTAAACTTATATTTTGTGACCGGTGTTTTGTTTTGCTCTATCCTCTGCACTTCCACGTTTGTTAATACATCACGCGTCAGGTCAGGGGTTACTCTTTCGCTGTAAACTGATGTGTGCGGTCATCTGCCGGAAGCTTGTTATTATAGTTTATGAAGTTTTAAATATGGATATTTTTCTTACAAAAACCTACCGTTAACCCCCTGGAACCATATGGATTACTTTTATGATAAATGGATGCACTTTTTTGGGCTTCAAAATACAAGGCCCCATTCACTACCATTATTAAGTTTGGAAGAACCAGGATATATTTTAATATAACTCCGATTGTGTTCGCCTGAAAGAAGAGAGTCATATACACCTAGGATGGTTTGAGGATGAGTAAATCATGGGATAATTTTGATTTTTAGGTGAACTATCCCTTGAAGCATCAAAAGGACAAAAAAGTACATTTAAAATAGTCCATATGACTTGTGTGTTGTATTCTATGTCTTCTGAAGTCATATGATAGCTTTTTGAGTGGAAAGAGAGAAATGCAAGTTGTTATTCACCAAAAAACTTGATATCATCTCTAGCTCTAATAGAGTCTACGCATGTCTACATTTTCCGCTAAAATCTCAGTGGTACAGAATACTCCCATAGCAAACTCTTTCTTTCATTTTTCTAATAACTAGAGCTAATTATATTATAATATAGTGTATTATACATATTATCAACTACAGTAAAATAACATTTTAGTATATATTAAAAGATCAGATTTTAGTAATGAGTTCCAGAAGCTTTAAAAACCTTTGGATCATATCAATATTGTTTTGTCCTGTTGCAGGATTTTTTTCTCAAGATTTAATTTTATGCTTATTTTTCCTACACTGAACTGCACCAGAAGTTGCAATAATCACTAAGGCTAAATGGCAAAAATGATCGTACATAGAGTCCATTAGCGCATTTTTGAGAGTTCATGAGGGAAGTGAAGAAGTTCATGAAGAAATTCTTTCACCAAACCAGTCTGAAAGATTTGTTCTGGCTGATCCACTTCTCAAGATCAACTCCCTGATAGAACGGCTCACTGGAGTGAATAATGATGTAAATCTCTTGCATGTCTGTTTCTCACATAAAGCTATCGTGTGACTTCAGAAGCATTGGAATATAGTGCATGGGTCGTATGGAAGATTTAAAGACCTTAAACTTTGAAAACTTTAATCCCCATTCAAATTAATTTCTCATTTTAGTTCCACTAAAGAAAGAAAGTCAAGTTGGAACAACACAGGTGAGAAATGATAACCTAACTTTAATTTATTAAGTGTACTATTCCAACATTTTATAGCAATAAAAGCTCTCTGACCTTCGTGCATTAGTGCAGATGACTGCAGCCAGCTGCAGGTTGGTCTGCAGAGACGTCACTCTCTCGAGCTCCTACAACAACAATGATTTTCAAGTTTTTTTTTTATCCACAACATTAGGTAACCATTACTTTGGTATCCTTTGAAGTAGACAAGACAATTGAGACAATGGCTATGACCTTCCTTTCAAATAGCTGGATATTACCTCTCACGGATAACTGTGATTCTAACCTCTGTGCTTAATGGGTTCGGGCCAAAGACACCCTCTTCTATTAGGCATGTTTTTCAGGCCCATTAAGAACAATAAAGCAAGAGAGATGATAATGGCGACAAGCTTTCATTATGGGAATGAGAAAAGCAGCACAATGAGAAAGAATGTGCTCCTTTAGCCCAAAACGACAAGTCCACGAACTAATAGACAGTTGAAGTTCATGGCTTTTTGCAAGGTTTTTACTCCCCCCTTCATACATTCTCGGTTTTGAAGAGCGCAGCTGTCACAGCCTGAGGTGAGCTCACGCTGAGTGACCCAGTCTTTCTACGCACATTAGATCTGGCCAACAGAGCCAGCCTTCAGCACCGAAACATCATCCCACTGTCACGTTAAAGGTAATTATTTGACCAAAGAATACGAGGTGGAAAAAATCAATTCCACAGAGAGGGCAGCAGAAACAGAGGCTCCTTATTCAAAGTGTCACAAGGAGAACCGTTCATTCTTCAGAAGGCTATCAGTAGCAAATACCCTGAAGAATGCTGGAAGGTTTCTGAGAGATGAACAGGCCGTATTGAGCTTCAAGTTGAGTGCCTTGAGAACATCCTGCAGACTCCAAAGTACCGCTGAATAAATGACAGTACAAACAGGAATTAAACAAAAGTGTAGTGTTTAATTTGTTCTTGCATTCGGTCTACTGATAAACACATGGAAGGCGTGAGGTTAACAGAGTGTCTGTGCTGAGGAAACACAGGCTGGTCGTTTAACCAGACATCTGCAGAATAAATCTGTGCGATTTATTCGGCGGAATCTCTGTCTCTGTGAGACGGAGAGCTTCTGAAGTGCCCTTGGAGTTGCCCTCGCTAGAACAGGAAGCTGAACCCAGCCATGGCCCTGTTGAGTCATAGGGTCCTTAAGGGATCCAGGGGGCTTCGGAGCTCAAACATGAGTGACTCACTGTCTTCACATACACACTGCAGCTAAACATGGCTGTCACTCCTCTTCTGAGTGATAAATCCTGCTGAGTTTGATAAATCCCAATGATTTTGGTCATTGAATGCACTCCCTAATGTTATTAAATATAACCAAGACCTACAACTGTCAAATACAACTAGCATCAAACAGCTTAAACGGTTGGCATAAACCTTGCTTACTGGCAGCCGCAAGACCAAAATGTTGCCAAATCAATCTCGATCACTGCAATTTCGGAATTTTGTTTTCCCAGAATTACACAAGCAATTTCAACTGAATTTATGTTGTTTATACAGATTTCAGGTTTCATGGGATTAAGTGACGTGTCAAGTTAAAAATAGTTATACTTCTAAAAACATCTCGAGGCTCCAACATTAGCCGCATTTCCACCATCAGGCCAAACCGCTCTCGTTGCTTAACCGTTCCATTCCATGCCGATCCGGCCCAGCCTGTACAAATGTGGTTTCATTTTCCACTATGGTGTTGAAAACAGGGTCCTTTGGAATGTAATACAAATGCGTCAGTCATTACCTTGGTAATGCAAGAGTTTACAGACGTATATGTAAAGAGTATGGCTGAGGGGGGAAAAAATTATTCACCTATCGCAATTTTTTGTTTGTTTTTACGATTTAAAAAAAATAAATAATTTTATTCCAGAATCGATATTAATTCATATTAAATTGCTTTACTTCTGTCAACGAGGAGGAGGAAAGTTCTCTCTAAGTTTTCTCTTATTTCAGCAGGGGCAATATGTGTTATGTGTGTGTGTGTATGTGTGTATCGGTGAGCATTACATGACGTCATATCTCTTACTAGTGGACACGAGAAAGTGAAAAATGGCGGATGGAGAGACATCTACGGATATACGACCTGCACCATCACGTATAAGTGTATCATTCAACTTTTCCCCATGATCTAGAGTTAAAAAAGTAAACAAAAAAAAAAAACCCTAAAAATTGCAAGACATAGCAATATCGAATCGCAATACTTGTAGCATCGCAATTCTTAAAAATTTTTTTTTTAAAAAACAGAACAGACTTATAATAAACCGAACATTATTGTCCTTTGCTATCTATCATAATAGTTATCTTTATAGTTACCATTCTTGGTGTGAATTAGCCTTAAACTTTATTGAAATCAACTGTAAATAAAGTTACAGCCTAGAGGTTTCATTTCAGTCTGGATGCAGTCTTAGAAGTTGACATACGCTGCCTATGTATGCTTTTTAGGTTTTAGAAAAGAGCCCAAGTGATGTGATACACCACTCTTTGACTATTTGTGTGATAGGCACAACAAAATGTATCACAAGATATCTAAAAGCATGGGCGGCCTATAACACAGCTCAAAAGCATGGCTGAAATCCCATCTTATCTCTGAAAGGCTTGGGACAAATGCAGGCTGCTGAGGTGTAAAATGGCTTGTGGCAAAGCACCAGCAGACTTAAAAGCTCTTCAAATGGAGGAACACAAATAACCATACTTCTCTCTACATCTATCTGGCAAACACTTCCTGTCCGTTTTTTAAGACATCAAGGGTTTAGCGCTTTCTATTCATGTGTGCTTAGGTGGCCCATTGACTCCCAGTCTTTGACTATGTACCGTATGAGTGGGTTTTCCTGAAGCGTTCTCTTGCTAAGGTTATGAGACTAGTCTATACTTAGAACTTCAAAACATCAACTTTAGCTATAAATAGGTAAAAGGAATGTTTTTTATTCAACGTGCATTCTCAATGTTGTATAAAAACATCTGAGAAGGCATGAAATATGTTATTGTCCACCTCAATGACTAATGCATGAAGAATATGTATTGCTTTTTGTGTTGGCTTACAATGATTCAAGGGCAATTTGCTGTGACTTGACTCCAGCAGTAATCTTTAAATGTTTCACTGTCCATTACAGAGGCTAAGACTGAGGTCAGAAGATGAATATTTTGATTCCATTTTGGATAAAGACACTTCAAGGTGAAGCATGTAATTTCTGAGCGACTAGCATCACCAAATGAAACTAAAGTATAACTGTATATCTCCCATTGATTGGACAAACTAGCCAACTCACGGTAAACGGCACATAAGAACAACTTAGCCTGCTGAGCTATTGTCCAGTATGACATATACAGTTGAACTAGTGGACAGAATAGAAAATGTATTTGTAGTTTCTTAAGGACAGTTGACATATGAATCTTAAACAGATTGACGCTGAGATAAGATGCAGAATTTGCATCAAAAACAGTTTTATCCCCAACATAGTCATTTCTTCACCAACGTCTTAAAGAAAGTGAAACATCCTTATGATTTAAAACATCAAAAGGATCACATATTCTTAAGGTTTTTGTCCAATCCAATTCTGAACAACAAAAGACATGGGGAGGGAACTCAATCTGACCCTCTGATGTTATGATTAAACTATTAAAGCAAGAAAAAAAGTGGCTATTGCCTCCATCAATGAACATGATACATCATTCAGTCAATCAGGCTTCGTCATGAAGGAATCCAAACAATTCCACACAATGATAGTGAGGTGAAAATCCTGGCACAGGATCAAAGCAGAGCATTTCAGGATGTGAATATCTTTAAGAGAAATTTCAAAGTGATCCAAAGTGATCCATTTTCAAAGGGATTCACAGTGATTAAGGATGTAAGAGAAATATGACCACAGGCAAGAGGACACAGAGCCTTGGCTCTTTCCTCTAATTCCACTTTGATCCCAAATTGCACGGAAATACTCATTTGAGATTGAGAATCACACATTATCTTCAGCCTATCTGTCAGGATCATCTGCAAAGCACACTGCACAAATATTTTTTAAAAAAATATATATTTAGAGGGTTCAACGGTTTAACCTGCAAGGTAATTAAGATGCGGTTACAGTCATCATGAAACAAAAGTCAAGGTTACAGTGAGGCAATTACAGTGGGAGTAAATGGGGCAAATATTTGGAATATTTAATAGGAATAGTAATAGGAAGTTTATAATTTTATGAATACACTCTTTAAAACTTGTGTATTATTTGAGCTGTAAAACTATTTAAATCATCAATTTCATAGTAATTTTTGTAGTTTATGGCAACAAAGACTTTACACAAAGATTATTTTTTTAATTAATTTTTTCACTACATAATTTCACTAAAATCATGTTAACATGTATATTGTTTTTACATCTTGCTGTAAAACTGAACAGTGAAATTAAATAAATGAAATGAGTTTGTTTTCAAATAATAATGAAAGTTCAAAATGAAATTTCATTGTAGTAAGCTGAACTTAATATCATTGAGTTGAGTTGCAGCAGATTTCTAATTCCCAGCCTGTTTTGTCAGACTGTATAAATAAATGTTGAAATGAAGTGTTATTTTGTGTGTTTTTGCACAAGATTAACATAGGGAGACATAAGGTAGTGTTTAATGTTGTGTTATGTTGGGATTTACAGGGGGTTCTGTTATGTTAGTTTTGTAAGGTTACAAGTAGAGCCTGTGGTTTGGTTAAGGATGGGCTGCAAAACTCTTAAGACCACATATACTGTATGTTGTTTGATTATATACATGCAAGTATATAATGACAGTCTCTTTGACGGTTATAACAGCATGTGTGATTTGCTATTTAACATTTAACCAAGATCTCAATGTGATGTTAATGTAAATGAACTTTGTAATTAACATTATGATGAGGTGGGCGAGGTTGAGAACTGTAGGAGCGAAGGGATGCCGATGACATGATTGTTAATGAGAGACACCTGTGCCCCACACTGGCCTTACTCCGCTTCCACGGCTCTCGGCCCTGCCCCACTTGTCACAAAAATTTTAAGTTCTACTAACTTAAAAAAAATGAGTTAGTTTACTTAAATGTTTTGAGTATTCTGAACTTATTGAGTTTTACAGTGTGGCTATACTACTGAAACAGTGAGTATTTTAACATTTACGAACTGGCTCTATTATATCATAAATTCTGTAACTCTCAAATTGTTCCCCTAACCTTGATGAAACAGGAACAATCCAGCGGACATATGTTAATTAAACCCATCCTGCAGACCCAATTTTCCCGGATGTGACAGACTGCTTACCTTAACATAGGAAGGCTGTTTCTCCAAAATGAGGTCTGCCACTCTTTTAGATACCTGTAAGATGAGAACACAAGCTAAAGGTTAACATCTGTTCAACATGTCCAAGCTTCACAAGACTATATAATCTGTTTGTGCATTTAACGCCTCTTTTTTAATCGTCTGAGGCATTAGCTGGGGCTTTAAAGGTAGTAAAAGGAAAAAACAACATAAAACGTGACACCTTTAATTAAATTGGACTCTATTTTAGGCTTTTTATGTCTTCCACATCTGCAACAATTAGTCTGTAACAATATAATAAATGTTTTCTTGGCACATTCAAACATTCAGTGGGTAATAATGGCTCTGTGGAAGGTCAAGCCGTAAATATAAGGCATACTGTGGCACGCTCCAATCGATATGTGCGTCACATGGTGGGGCTGTCAGGAACGAGAGGGAGGGATGGCTGTGAAGTGTTGGCGTGTCGGTGAGAGCTGAACAGATGGCAGACTCAGCTGAGCAGCGGCGTATGTTAGCAGATCACACTGTGCGAAAAGCTGAGACCGACTGGCAGGAGAGCGCTGTGTGTATGTGTGATAAAGACAACTGAAAGAGACATTTTCAAGAGCACCTCAACTTGCTCTTACATATGCATCAGCTCCTGGCTCTTAAAGGGATAGTTCACCCAAAAGTGACAATTCATCATTTACCCTCATGCCGTTCTAAAGCTGCATGATTTTCATTAAAGAAAACATTATTAAGGATGATCCATAGAATAAATTTCTAGGGATGCACGGAATTTTGGCCGCCGATAATTATTGGCCGAAAATGGCATTTTCGGTTTTTGGCCAAAAGAGAAAAAAGGCCGAAAATATAAGCCCCACCCCCACCCCTCCATGTTCAGCGATCAGGTTTCATTCTCACGCAGCATGTTTTGTAACTTTGTTTTATTGGTTTGTAGAACTTTGTTCTAAGTTTTATTGGCTTGTATTCTTTAAATTCAGATTCAGTAAAATTATTGAATTTAATTAAAAAGTCTAATAATATTTCAAATATACAAAAAAAATTAAATAAGAAATTAATAATTATATTAAAAAAAGTCTATTTCGGTTTCGGTTTTCGGCCAAGTGCATCCAGAATTTTTTGTTTCGTCCCAAAAATTAACATTTCGATGCATCTCTATAAATTTCATTATATGGAAGAAAAAAAAAAAGTTTTTGAAAATACCTTCTTTTATGTTTCCGCATTAGAAAAAAAGTCGTACAGGTCAGGGTGATTATAGCCAAGTAAAACCATAAAAAAGTTTTTGTTAATTGAAATAAAATAAATGTTAACTGAAATAAAATATATTAAAAAAAAAAAAACTTGCTTAATTTTATTTCAGCTATAAGTGAAACAAAAATCTATATAGACATATACTAAAATAACACTGATACAGGTTTAAAAGGAACCTATGATGCCCTTTTTCAAAGTGTTGATTTTGTTTTTGGGGTCTACTATAACATGTTTTCATGCTTGAATGTTTAAAAAAAACACATTATTGTTCACATATTTGACATTGTTGCAGCTCCTCTCTTCCCGGTCTATCAGTAATCCTCTGTTTAGTTCCTGTCTCTATGAAGCCCCTCCTTTCGAAAAGCACAAGCACTGGTCGGCCAAACCAGTGTGTTGTGATTGGTCAACCGCTTCGAGCCTGTTTAGGAAATGTCACACCCCTTACTATAACTGCGAGTTTCAACACACTACTAATGCAACTCAAGCAGGCCACACCCCCTTTTTTGCATTTACCATGGGCCGGAATTATTTAAATGAGAAATACTATGATGTGTTCATTCCCGGAAGAAATGGAGGCGTTTCAGGGAGTTCATAAACAGTGCGCACTGATATAGAGAACAACTCCCTTTGGAGTGACTTTGTGCTTTGTATTTTTGCAGATCTTTTTCATGCTCAAACAGCAACATTTCATACTAAAAGTTGAAAATGTAAAAAGCATAATAGGTCCTCTTTAAAACAACATGATTGTGAATAAATGATGACAGAATTGTCATTTTTGGGTGATCCTTTTAAGCCAAATTTTTCTAACTGATTATTAAAATCACAAGTGCTTAAAATGGAAAGATACAGTGTTATTAACACCAAGCGAACCTGTAATTTACTTACGCAATAAGTGAAGGCATTTTCACATTGTGCAAATATGACCAAAGGAGACCTCAACTCAGGAGGATGGAACATGATTTTCACAAAGCTCATTGCTCCACCTATTGGTCATTCATTTCTGTTAAAGACCCCACAGGACGGATCGACGCCAGAATGAGAAAACAAGCTGTGAGGAGCCATCCGGTGTGCTATTTCCAAAAACTAAAAGACAGAGACTCTGAAGGTGGCCAACACACTCTGTCTGACTTCGATAGGCCGAACACGAAGACAACCGGCAAAGCTGTCTGTCAGCGAGGCACAAGACTCTCTCTGTATGCCTTCCGGCAGCCAACTGTGAGTGATTCCTGCATGGGTAATAACTCTAATTAGAAATCTATTAACCAGTGCTTGCACCAGAGCAGTAAACAGCCCGCAATTTTCTCTACCACTGGTTCTACAAATCCAAATTACAGCAGGGCAGACCTGCGTTACAATTTAGACTTACTTACAATTCTACCTTATTTTCTAATTATGACAATCTATCTTACAAGGACACAAAATTCATTATTAATATTGTTCATTTTAGCTAATGACTACAAGCAAAGACTTCCCCCAGTCATCTAATCAGTTGAAACAGCATTACATTAAATTAGGACTGGAAAGAAAAACTCCATTAGACAGAAGAAGAGTGAACACAAAGGCCAGCAGTAAACAAGATATCTGTTGGGCCTGGTCAATACAGCTTTATTCATATTACAAGTAAATCGATTGACATTCATTGCCAGATGTAACAGACAATGAAAGGATCATTTAAAAGCATGCTTTTAAGAATTAATCACTTGAATGCTTTTGTGCCCTAAGGTAAAATGAGGGTAAACTTGTGCAACGTTAAAAAACAGATCTCAGTTCGTAAGTCATTCAAAGATTAAATTCCAGAAGGGTGTAAAAACTGTTGCTTTCAAAATATCTCACTCAAACTTCATCCTAGTGTTGTCAAAAGTACCGTCTTCGATACCAAATCAATACTGAAATTTTAAAAATGTGACGCTTTGAGTGCTGTTGAACACCTCTGATTGGCCATTGTGTTCACGCGCTCAACAGATATCTGTGATTGGCTACAATGATCAACGCACGGGAGCTTTTGAAAGCACACAGAAGTGTTTGAACTTGAGAGCGTTTTGAAAGCGGGAGCGTTTGAAAGCAGGCGTCTATCAGCGGACTGTCCGCCTGCTTTCAAATGCTCCCGTGTGTATCTGTAAGCGCTTGGTGAAGAGCGTCATTGATGTCTATTTACAACAATGTTTTTGAAGCGTTGATTATTGCAGCCAATCACAAACATATCTGATGAACAAATGAATACAATGGCCAATCAGAGGTGTTTTACGAATCCGCTCAACAGCGCTCAAAGTGTCACATTTTTAAAATTTCAGTACCGACTTGGTACCAAAGTCAGTACTTTTGAAAACACTACTTCATCCTTGCCACAACCAATAGTGTGATTGTAGGGTGGCACTTTGGAAACAATCAATCTAAATTGCAATTTTTTCCCCAAAATATTTTCATTAAATATCTTAATGTTCAGGGAGGGGAAACTAAATTTCAAAAGTTTGGCATCGGTAAGATTTTTTTTATGTTTTTGAAAAAAAGTATTTTATGCTCACCAAGGCTGCATTTATTTGATCAAAAATACAGTAAAAATAGTAATAGTAATATTGTGAAATAATTTTCAAATTTAAAATAGCTGTTTTCTATGTGAATATATTTAAAAAAATGTAATTTATTCCTGTGATGCAAAGCTGAATTTTCAGCATCATTACTCCAGTCTTCAGTGATCCTTCAGAAATCATTCTAAGATGCTGATTTGCTGCTCAAGAAACATTTCTTATTATTATCAATGTTGAAAACAGTTCTGCTTAATATTTTTATGGAAACTGTCAGGATTCTTTGATAAATAGAAAGTTCAAAAGAACAGCATTTATTTGAAATAGAAATCTTTTGTAACATTATAAAATGCCTTTACTGTCAAAATATTTTGGGGGAAAATGGCAATTTTTTTTGGACAGGATAATACAGTACAGTTCTCTGAACACATGTCCTTTAAGAAGAAAGTTTTGATTTAACCTTCTCTTTTGTTGCCTCCATTTGTATCATTTTAATGACTAATAAAGAATAATAAGGAATGAGTTGGTGTGCCTAAATCTTGGGAAAAGACTAAAATCCCCCTGCTGAGAATGTTATCAGCACTGAAAACTTCTTCATGCCTCCAAAAAAAAGAGAGAAAACGTAAAAGACAGGCTTATTCTGAAACACACTTGCACCGCAGACAAGCAATTAGCTCAGTGATGAGTTCCTGCCAAAGAAGTGTCAGAGCTGCATGTTAGCAGAAGAATAGGCTGCCACCTCCAATAGACCAGATGGATTTCTCTCCCACTGACCCATCAAATCCACAATAACCTACATCCAGAGACACATTCCAGAGAAAACCATCTGCAAATTCATTTTAGATAAGCTGAGGGAGAAAGCGCATCATTACTGTCAATAAGGCCACATACTCTTATGTAAATGACACTGGAGGAGCTGTTTTAATCATGAATAAAATACCACACTATGTGAGCGTGAAGTAATGGGATTCAGCGGGAAGTTCGCTTCACACAGAGCTCATCCTCTGATGCCTGCAGCTGTCTGTCATGACCCAGGATCAGCGTTCGGGGACAGGGCCCCTGTGGTGACCTCGGGGCCGCTGCATTGCCAGCGAACGGTCTACTCATGGCAGACCACAACGCATAGCGTCAGACTGAATCATTGGGTACCCCCAAGGATCCCGAGGGCCGCATCTTTCACCCTGCACTATGCCGATAGGACAGCTATGCGTAAGCAAGCATCTTAAGCATGAAACAACAAAGATAGAGGGTGACATTCCTCTTTAAAAATTTGTTTCTAGGCTGCAGTGAACCAAGGATCACCCCGGATCAAGACAGAGTGTACTCACGCGTTCACAAGCACGCTACACCATGCACTGGGATGGGTAAACACGCTAATAAAACTGACGTTTGCAGCAGGATGATATATGAGCTCTGAAATGGGTCAAAATATGGGATTAATAATAATTAATAATAATTAACTTCGGAAACAATCCTTATAAATTGTATTTTTTCCCCAAAAATATTTTCATTAAATATCTAAATGTTCAGAAAAAACTACAGTTTAAAAGTGAGGGGTTGCTAAAATGTTTTAATGTTTCTGAAAGAAGCTTATGCTCACCAAGGCTGCATGTATTTGATCAAAAATACAGTAAATATTATAGTAATATTGTGAATTATTATTACAATTTAAAATAACTGTTTTCTGCTTTTATAGATTTTAAAATTTTATTTTAAATTATTTTATTTATATATTTATATTTATTATATTTATATTCTTATATTTTTAAATATTTATTCTTATGATTGCAAAGCTGAATTGTCAGCAGCCATTACTCCAGTATAAGCAATATGGGATTAATAATTCCCTTGGTCATGGAAAACATTAAAAATCCAAGTCATAATTTTTTAACCTAACGTTTAAAAAAAATATATGAAACGACTTAATATTGTTACAATTTATTATTATTATTATTATTATTTATTACATTTATATTTTATTATTATTATTACTTAAATTTGCCAAGTGCCTGAAAATTCCCTTACTCCTTTCATATAGCAAGACATTTACAGTAATTTATTTATTTTTCTAAAGTTAAGTACAATGTCTAATGTGAAAAGAAAAAAAAACCTAAAAGTAATTTAAAAAAATGTTTTATAAAATTCATCCCTTCGTGTCACTGGTGTTTTCAATATTAAAAACTAGAACTCTAACATGGTTTACGTGTTTGAAAAGTATTTCCCAAGTCAAAACTCAGAGGAAAAAGAGGCTGTTCAGACATGCACATGGTGATTTCCCCACCACATTGAAAATTATTAATTTATCTTTAAAATGAATTTCATTATTATATTTTTTAAAAATAAAAAAATGTGTTAAAATTTTTATTAAAATGTATTTAATGTATTAATTTTAGTCTGATCAGTTGGAGATAAAAAAAAAAAAAAACAAGAATTTATCAGACAAAATAAAATAAAGTTATAAAATGAATATTGTCCAATTAACTTTTGGAATCAGCTTTTATGAGAGGAAACTAAACTGAACTCAATTCAAAACTTCAAATCAAGTCACAAAGTCAAGAATTTTTAATTATCTATGTCCCAGAGATAAAACAGTATCAGTTATAATGCAGAAGAAGCAGTGATATCATACAGTATGTCACAAAATGGGCGATGCAAACAGCCTCTGAGCGAGCTGACTGTTTTTCAAAGATCTCTTTGAATGCAATACTTACAGCTGCTTGTTGTCTCTTCAGCTTATCTCTGTACTCCTCAAGCTCCAGAAGGTTCAGATCCGGAGGGAGTTTCTGTTGGGCAAGCAAACACAAATAGAAAAAGATCTGAGATTTAAGAATGTCTTTTATTCTGATGGTATTATATGTAAATATAATACCATATCTTGAGTTTGAACACGGTGGCAGATATCACTCACAGAGACGCAGGCAAATCATCCCCAGTTCTTAACAGCTCAATAAACAACAGCAGCTGAACAGCTCAAACAAACTTTTACTTTGATTAAAAAGCTGATGCAGCCCAACTTTATTATAGAGGAATAAACAAATAACACCTAATGCCCCATCCGTAAACAGAGAAACAACAAAAACCAAAAAGTTTGGACTCAAAAGAGAGTAGTTCCTTTCCTCTTGGCTATAATTCTCACTCCGTGCAGCTTTTGAAATGCACCACCAAATCTAATGAGATTTCACATTCGTAGTATGTGAATAATCCATCAATTGGGTTTGGCTGTAAACTGCACAAAAACCCCTGGCTGTCTCCATGGACCCTGCGCCTGATGCTCAGAGCGGTGAGATGCACAGTTTCTTGGTTAGTAGAGAACATACGCTGTACAGTGGACAGCAGGGCTGGGGTATCCAATTCACTGATGCATTGAAATTTTTTCTCAATTTATAATCAGAATTTTAAAGGATTAGTTCACTCAAAAACGAAAATTGTGTCATTAATTATTCATCCCTCATGTCGTTCCACACACGTAAGACTTAGATTTCAAAACACTGCTTCATGAAGCTTCGAAGCTTAACGAATCATTGGTTCAGAGCGCCAAAATCCCATGATTTCAGTAAACGAGGCTTCGTTACGTCATAAGTGTTTTGAAACTTCAATAGTTCACGTGACTCTGGCAGTTTGATATGCGCTCCGAACCTCTGATTCGAAACAAATGATTTGTTAAGCTTTGAAGCTTCATGAAGCAGTGTTTGGAAATCGCCCATCACTAGATATTGTTGAATAAAGTCGCTATTTTGTTATTTTTGGCGCACGAAAAGTATTCTAGTTGCTTTATAATATTAAGGTTGAACCACTGTAGTCACGTGAACTGTTAAATATGTTTTTAGTAGCTTTCTGGGCATTGAAAAAGGGAGTGTTATTGCTGGTGACGCAGGCCTCACTGAGCCATCGGATTTTATCAAAAATATATTAATTTGTGTTCTGAAGATGAACAAAGGTCTTACGGGTGTGGAACGACATGAGGGTGAGTAATTAATGACAGAATTTTCATTTTTGGGTGAACTAACCCTTTAAATTATTTTGATTTGAAAAAGCATATGCAATACAAAACATTATGGATACAGGAAAAGCTATCCAATGTTCAATGTTCTTAAAAAAAAAATCCTCCAGGCCCTATAAAATCTTTGGTTTCCCAGCATATATGTGTTTTGTGTGCATATGTGTACATTTTTTTTTATATATATATATATATATATATATTTTAAAATTCTCTTCATACTATCTCTATATTTTAAAAATGCAAACATCTTACAGATTCCGTAAGTGGTATGTAGACATGAAAACATTATGACTTTCTCTCATATATACACACCTCAAGCTCGAATTGCACCATGTCAAAGGAGTCACTGGAGAAGTACACTTCCTCTATGCTGTCAATGATTTCCTGTTCTGCCAGTGGATCGGTGGGCTGCTCCCTCAGTTCCCTCAGCTCTTCCTGTGTAGAGAGAAAGAGAAATGAGAATGAGTATTGGCAGGGAAATCTCACTGCTTCTGGGACACCATCGTGGGGAGGCTTGCCTCGCACCTAAAAACGGGGTCTGAACATTTATTATTTCTCACGTCTGACTTATAGCCAAGCTGAGTGCAAAGATTAAGTGGTCTTAGCACCGATCCCTGAGGAACACCCTTCATGAACCTTAATGAGGATCAGCACAGGAACATCAATTTCACTCAAAACAGCTTGAAGAAACAAAGTCGTCCTCTTTTCTTTGAAGAGAGATGCTGAGAGACTCATTACGCGTGATTCACAAGACGTGATGCAATGTGGTTAAAACAGCTCTGCGACCAGGACTGAGAAACTTACTGAGCCATACTGACTTACAAGAGCAGATGCTGAGGCAACGTTTAAAAACCCTTTAATTACAGCTGTCAGCCAAATTCACAGAAAGCGATCCACATCAATAAACCACTTATTCATGTTTGAAACTACTGAAGGAACCCAGAGTTGGACACTTTGGTAATATATGAAGGATCTTCCTATAAAGACTGCAATTTGATGTCATTGAGATAGAAGCTGAGGAATGATTTGGCCTGAAAGCCTTTAATCTCCTCAAAGACACGATGCAGAGTGTGCGTGGTGCAGGATGATGTAGGCAGCACTGTGAGGGAGCGTGGGTGAACTCACTGAGGGACGGCATCAGCATCCGCAGGGGGTGGGGCAGTATGAGTCACTCTCCACTGGTACACGCACAGCAAGAACAAAAGACAAAAATCCTTGGGCTCACTGGTTACCATTATGGCTTAAAAGACACCTTGAAATCAAAACTGGACTTTTGCAACTTTTAGTCCAAGTCTATTATCTTTGAGGTCATCTGTAGGTTTTCAAGTGTATTTGTAAACATAACAAAATTAACTTTCAGCAGAGGATCATTTAATTAGGGGAACTTTTCTGTCCTTTACAGTAATTTTTAAGAGACAATTTTTATTTCTATTTAAAGATATTGGTTGAATTTAAAAGGATATATTATAATAGCAAGTTTAAACACTTGCATTTTATCCCCTTAATCACTTTTTCCTCATTTTAAGAGTGTTAAAAAGTGAATTGGGTTATCATTTTTTTTATTTTGGACTTGTCCTCCAACCAGATGGTTTACCTTGCCCTGAACTGTATATTTTAACATAACCTTCCACTGACCTAAGAAAATGGACCCTCCATTTTACTGTGGGTCAAATTTTATTAAAGTTAATTAAATAGATTAAAAAATGTGTTGAGTTGAAATTCAAATAGCTACTCCATCAATAAAAAACTAAATTAAAATAAAAACTAAAATATTAGTAGTAGTTGTAGTAGTTAATACAATAATAATTTTTTTTTTTTTTTTTTTTTTTTTTGAGTAACACAACGAGTAAAAAGAAATTTAGGACACAACTACAGCAAAGTCTGTCTCGTTTAGCGTTTTTTTAAATCATTTTTTGGTTCTTAAAAGGTATAGTTCACCTAAAACTGAAAATTACCCCATGATTTCCTCACCCATATGACTATCTTCTTTCAGACAAACACAATCAGAGTTATATTAAATAATTTCCTAGCTCTTCCTAGCTTTATAATGGCAGTGCATAGAGGATGATATTTTGGAGCCCAAAAAAGTGCAACCATCCATCATAAAAGATATCCACACGGCTCCAGGGGGTTAATAAAGGCCTTCTGAAGTGAAGCACTGCATTTGTGTAAGAAAAATATCCATATTTAAAACTTTAAAAGCTAAAATAACTAGCTTCCGGCAGACGGTCGTAGGCACGTCAACTTGCGCCAAAAAGAGTAATCCCTGAAGCGACGCAGGAGTAGCGTAAGCTTTGACGCCTCTCGCCTTCTCTTATATCAAAATCCTCCGACATTTCCCTTTAAAAATTCTCGTTTTAGACATCTAATTCCTGACTGTTTTTTTGTTTTGCTCTCTCCTCTGCACTTCCGCGTTCATCAATACGTCAAGCGTCGGGTCAGAGTTCACTCTTTCGCCGTAAATCGATGAGTACGGCCATCTGCCGGAAGCTAGATATTTTAGTTTTTAAAGTTTTAAATATGGATATTTTTCTTACACAAATGCATTGCTTCACTTCAGAAGGCCTTTATTAACCCCACAGAGCTGAGAGGTTATCTTTTATGACGGATGGATGCCCTTTTTTGGGCTTCAAAATCTCATCCTGCATTTACTGCCATTATCAAGCTTGGAAGAGCCAGGACATTATTTAATATAACTCTGATTGTGTACATCTGAAAGAAGAAAGTCATATACGATGGCTTGAGGGTGAGTAAATCATGGGGTAATTTTCATTTTTGGGTGAACTAACCTAAACTGTGTACATCTTTAAGCTACTATACAGTTTAGTATAGAATACTTTGCACATATATCACTACTTTAGCAAACCATTTGTTTCAGTACTACAGGTGTTTAAGAAAGTGCTGCAATGCTTTTGAAGTGTTTTAGTAGAAAAGAACAGCCTTTTTCCCCCAGGGGAATACTTCTTAGTGTGTGTGTTTGAGTGGGGCATGTGAATACGTATCCTGGAAAAAAAAAAAAAAATTCAGGAAAACATCTAATCTGTGGGAGAGATCATTCCCAGGGGGGTTGAAGAACGGTGCATGTGAGGGGCTAAATCTTAGAAAACGTCATGTTTCTGGGGCAAATTTGATTCATTGATTTACTAAAAACTATTAAAAGCTGCATAACATCCTGAAAGGCTAAAGGTGAAAGACCATAATTGGTTCTAAAAATATGGTTTCACAGATGGGTCAGAAATGGGTCTTTCTATAAAACAGAACTGTGTATTTCTTTACTGAAAACCAAAGATATGCAAGAGTAGCTCTCTATTATATTTCACATACATATATCATTCTCATCACTATTAATTTATATTTTAATTCAGTCTGCGGGGTCTTTTTTTTTTTTAGACAAATTCAAATTCAACAACCAAAATGTGAAAAAAAACCCTACAAACTACTCCAGTTTCTTGCAACACTGTAGTTTAAGTTTGTGTTTTTTATTAAACATTTTATTATTATAATTATTATTCCATTCATTGTTTATTACCCAGAAGAAACAGCACCGCATTTAAAATGCGAAGAACAAAAGTTGTTTGTTTGTTGTTTGTCGATCTTCTATTTCATGTCTTACGAATTTGCAGGTCAGAGTTCACCAAACTTTGGATTGGAACGCAGTGAAATGCGAAACTTCTTCATATGAGCTTGCGTTAGAACAGAAGTCAATGGAACGAAAAGTGAGATGTCCCTTTACTCAGCTCAAAAAAAGTAGAGCGACAAATTAGGTGGGAATGAAGTCCACGATCCGATCGGATGAGACTGAAAACATCAATCAGTTTCCATCCAAACGGTCACTTGGAATATAAAACAAAAACTCTGCCACACTAATTAAAATGGTCGCCAAGCCTTTGTTCAATTATGTTTCCATCCCATGTAGACTGACAATGTTTACCAAAATTAACACCTCTCGTCCTTTTATTCCCTGCACGCAGACGGAGACGAACGAGAGTCTATTTGCACATAAAAGTGTGACAGCAATCAAAGCTTAGGATGAGTTATTGAATGACGCTGATCAAACGCAGGTGAGAGTGTGATTTAGAGGCGTATTAAAAATAACAATAAGCATTCATTCACGTGGACCGAGATGAGAGGGAAGAGACGTACAGCTGCTGCGAGATGTGAGCGAATCCGACTAATCTGTCAGAACACTCCTTACCTGCTCCAGCTTTTATTTGTGACAGCTTTACAAATAAAAGACTCTGTTAAATATAATGATAAATTCTTTCAGGCTGCAATATGCAGGATATGAGGGGGAAAGAAAGGGAAAGAAAGTTTCTGATTATGAATTTGTATGTGGGTTTTAACCTGTAAAAGCACACCCACGCTTGAGAATGAATCATCTTATGAATTATTATTTCACATATTACAATTTATTCTTCATAATTTGCTGAAGGTGATGACGACATTAGACTAATGACGTAAATAAACTGCATAAATGTCCATTAATTTTCACAGCAATTCATCAAGAGGCATTCAAGACTGCCTGATGTCTTATGTGATTATAGTGCCATCTAGAGGACACTGGAGATTGTGCAAGAGAAATGGGTCCTTTCAATGGTTCTGGTCACGCAAAATATCCCAAAGCACATTTTACCATATTTAATATTCATCTTGTTATGTTGACACAAGTAAAAAATTGCAAAACTTCTTCAGTATAAACCACAAAGTCATACGGGGGAAATGACAGAGCATTTGTCAGGCACAAAAGCCCCAAAATGAACACTTACCAAAAGCTAAATGAGAATACAAGATGGCCTTTTGTCGAAAAGAAAAATAAAATATAGGCCCAGTTAGCCAGACACATTTTTAGGAATCACAAAATAACACATGGTTTAAAATCACAATATAAAAGTGACGGTAACAGTTTATGGTCTCATCAGTTAGCACACGTTCTGGAAAGTGAAGCCAACGCATTTTGATCGCCCCCTGGTGGCTGGCTGCAGTATAGGTCATAAACTCCGCCCACTCCACGTAATCGCATGGGATGCGAGGCAAAATAAAAAATTAAATTACGCTTCAAATAATTGTTTTCCAAAGATGACTTCTGTCATTTTAGGTAGTTCTTATCACGTTGACATATGTTGAAGTGTTCATTTTTCCAATAAGTTTGCAGACTTTGACTCGAAATGGCGTCATCAGCGCAATATGTCAACAGTCATTTCTAGGATATTTTGGCTTCATTTTTTTTTTTTTTTTTTTACAGTCTATTTTTTTAACAGACTAGAACAAATCAAACAGATATGGTCTACTAAGTAACTAACGAAATAAAAAATATTGAAGAAAATCCTTCTTGTTGAGTCCTGAACTGTATAAAAATAATAAGATGGAAATATCTTGTTTCCTCATTAAAACAAACTGTTAAAAAGCAGCATGCTCCCCTAGAACTTCCACTTTCAAGAATCTGATAATCTTGGGATAAAGACCAACTTTCAAAGTCTATTTTTTCCCCACACACAATCCTCATTAATGGCACAGAAGGCTATTTTAGAGGGCTAATCCATCACTTTCCTCTATGCTATGGACAGACCGTTTGTTTCAATGATCAAACACATTCTCACTGCCTCAGTTGTTTCAGAAAAATTTCAAAAGTTTTGAAACAAAGCCCACCAGGGATCCAGGCCAGATGGTTCTGAAAATCCTTTTCTGAAGTACATGTAAAATAACATAAAAAGATACAGAATAAGAACAAACTTTCTGTGCTGGTGGGAACGAGTCTGTTTGATATGGATTATGTAGTCAATAACCAGGGATTAATATAAAAGTAAAAAGTGTCAGCAAAAAATATGAGCTGTGGTCGAGAGTGCTAAAAATCACCTAATAAAAAGAAACCCACAGCCAAAACGTCTGAAAGGGGCAGATCGCAGAGCGGTCCAAATCATTTAATGGACCTGTGAGGTAGTGTTAAAACCAGTGCACTGGACCATGACCAATTTACATTATCTCAATGAATGAAGGTCATAACACAACTCAGTGCACTAAAGCTCAGTCTGATTAACTTTTTATGCTCTCTAAAGCTGCATGATTAATGGTTAAAAGATTGCAATCTCGATTCAAACACCCATCTTATTCCTAAATGACAATTATTTGGCTGTGTCTAATAAACCTTTGACAAGTACAATCACAGTGAACATTCACATCTGCGTTGGTGCTGCCACTGAGCCAGAGAGAGCAGTTTCCATATTTAGGTATGAAACAGCTTCACAAACAGTCTTTTCAGCTACACAGTATCATTATTTCTGTCTTACAATAATTCAAATGATCGCAGAAGTACTGGGATAAAAGTTTATAGCTAGGATATAAACACTGATGTCTACGGTAGTGATCAAAATAGAGTAACTCACCTTTTGAAAGTAACTTGGCACTTCAAATAAAGATTGTATCAATTACATTGTTACACCAGTAGGTGGCGACAAGTGACAAGTAAAAAAAAAAAAAAAGAAAAAAGTATTTGTCATTGAATCATTCATTCAAGAGATTCATTCAAAAACACTGATTCATCCAGCATTGAAACAAGTGTTTATGAATGAGTCATTGAATCATTCATTCAGCCTGATTTTTTTAAAAAACGAATTAAAATTAAATATTTTTTAAATAGACTGCAGTAATAAACATTTTTGTCAGAACCTGTAGAAAAATTACATGTTATTTTGCTTAGTTGTCTATTCAGAATCGTGATCTCCATTTTAAACAAAAAAAAAATCATGATTCTCAATTTATCCAGAATCGTGCCGCTACTCTCCCTTATTCGTAAATATTTCAGAAACATGGTAGTTACATGTGAATAAAAAAGGTATGTCTGGTTGTCTGTTTTATAGATCAAATGTCACTTTACAAAGGTCATCATTCATAAGGTACATTTACTTAAATAGTCTTTTTTTAAATCACACTATGATTAATACCCAGGAGGATAAAACTCAGGTTATGCTGTGCATATTTTCCACTAACAGCCGTCTGAGTACAAGAAAAACACTAGGCTATGAAGCAGCCTGCAGCGCACAGGACAGAATTCACTCAAGTTATCAGATATGGTCTTGAGAAGAGCATTGTCATCCAGACATAGACTTTAATATACAAGGAGGATTGGTTCATCTAGTTGGTAAAGACATTTTTCAGCACTCATTTGACAAGCTTCTTCAGTGAATGCTGAGACAGAACAAAAATCTGTTTACAAATGTGAGGACTAATGCAGATACAGCGTAGGTTAGATTTGAGAACAAGAACTGACCTGGCTGGGGCTCCTGAAGCTCTCCACAGGGCTTATGTCAACCACACTCTCCTGAGGACTTTTCAGACCCTGGCAAAGAAAATAAATAAATAAGTAAACTATAAATATTAGGCATCGATTTATGGGGGGGTTTAGATGCTGCAGACACCTAATATGATCATCCTCATTAGCAATAACAACAAAAAAAAGAGCAATAATCCACCTGACAATGCTGGGACCAAACTGCACAAAGACAACATAATGTTTAACGACACGTCTAAACGTCCATTTATGACAGGTTTAAAAGGAAGTTTATTTATTGATTTGATTCATTTAAACTCAAAAGTACATCTTAGCAGCATCTCAATCTACTGGCCAAGAGCTCATTACCTTTTTATATTAATCATTCAGTTATTTTGGTTTATGATTCCAAATGCACTGATTGAATGCGTTATGATACTATGAGGAAATGTGCAGATCTATAAGCTGTACATGAGCTGTTTTTCTGTTTATTTTTATGTTAGCTAGCAGGCTAGCTTATTAAAAGGCTTCCGGATTCGTCAATGAAATCAAGAAGCAGACTGACGTAAGATGAGAAATAACCCACCTGACGGGACATCAGAGACTTAATTTTCTGCATCGTATAGTTGAAGACACTAAGCAGTAAAACCCAATGTATCCTATGGTCTTTTTCTGTCAAACGGCGATTCAGTTCCTGCAGTGCTAGACAGTTGCCATGTTTCACAGTTGGGCTCACGTGACAGGTGGCCAGTGCAGCATGGGATATGTAGTTCCTCGGAATAGCATCCTTAATAATTTCATTAGCCTTTATTGCAGAAATAGCTGAACATGGAAGCCCATTTACGAAACTTTTTTTAATGCTTTGGTACATCACAATTTTTACATAAAAAGTCATAATTATGACATGAAAAGTCAAAATTATTACATAAAGTCAAAATTATGACATAAAAAGTAATAATTATGACATAATTTAGACTTTTTGATAATTGTTTTTATCATAATTACAACTTTTATGGCATAATTATGACTTTCATCTCAATTATGACTTAGCATCTCACAATTTCAGCTTTTTATGTTCCAATTATGTCACGATTATGTATTTTTTCTTATGTAGCCTATTGAAAATGGGCTTTCATTTGTTAGTATACTATTGTTGTGATGTTATTGTCAGCACTTTCTGCAGACAAAACTAGGTTCTCATGCTTATTTGTTTAATCAATTTTACATTTAAGGCAAATTAAAAAGCTGGAATGCCTCAGAGAAAGCAGTTAGGCTTATATTTGTATAATGCTCTGTAGAAATCATTATTAGAAATTTCCATATTTTGCATATAGTATTTTTTGAGAGATACAGGAATGACGAAGTCAGTGTCTCCTGACTTTTCTAACCATTTCTAGCTCGCCCAAATGATTATTTCTGTCTGTTATAGAAGACTGCATTGTGTGTTGCACTTGAGTACAAACAGATACATAAAATGAATCAAGGATTCTTGGAAAAGCGACAATACCTCATTTGTTTTGGGTGTTTAGGCTACGTCTCACGACTCAGAGAAAAGTTTACAGCAAATATATGTGCTACCTGACATAAATATTCTAGCGTGGGTGTTTGAGACGAGGCCCTCTAACTGGCGTTTCATGCTGATATGAGCACACATAAGAGAGCAAGTGTTTTCCGTCAATACAGCGCCGCTGATATCACTGATGATTTCCCAGTCAAATGAGGGAGTGGCACCTCCCCCAGGCTGCCGAGCTGTTGATATAATACTACTGCTCTTCCCGCGAAACAAAGAAAATAAACACGCAGTCATATTATAAATCTTCCTTTTATGAAACACTGCCTGTTTGTTCAGGTAATATGCTTTTGTACCAGACAGTCTCTCTGGGTAGAATACCATTCAGTGCATAATGTAATTTATCAGCTTAATATGTGCACAGGAAGACTCACTGCCATACTTACCAAAATACAAATAAGCAAAAAAAGATAAAAATAAAAAAATGAGCTAAAATAAAAAAATAAAGCCAAATGAATTTTTTTTTTTTTTTTAAATTAAAGACATAATTACAGTGTTGCAGAAAGTTACTTTTAAGAGTAATTGCATTACAATATTGCATTACTCCCCCCAAAAAAGTAACTTATCACGTTACTTAGTTACTTTTTATGGAAAGTAATGCATTACATTACTTTTGCTTTACTTTTTCTCATCTGGGCACTAACCATCATGTTTACACAGCACACACAACACCTCTGCACTTACTCCCAATTTCATCTAATAAATGGAAGAACAAAATAACTTCTTATAATATATTTTCTTGTAAATTTAAAAGTAACTCATTACTTAACTAGATACTTGAAAAAAGTAATCTGATTACATAGTTAACGTTACTTGTAAGGCATTACCCCCAACACTGATTATATCTTATACTTGATTAAAAAGGGAAAGAATGCAAAAATATTTCTAAAAACCTTTATTTTCAAATTACAAAGCATCCATCTGTTTAAAATGAGAACAGGTGCAACACATAGAGAACAAATCAGACTGAAGATGTCTGTTTTACATTCGAAAACATGAAATGTGGCATCTTTAAAATGTAATGAGCAATATCACAGAATACACTGCAGTGTGCAAAAAATGTTTCAACGTACAAAATGCATACATCATATTTACATTCAAAAAACAACAACGTTAGATGACGACTGTATTTATATATAAATACTCTTAGTTTTTCATTAAGCATGTTGCTACAGAATAAAATCTCATAGTTCTCTTTCTTATATATATTTTTTAAGACAATAAAAACTTCAGTGCCCAGCACAAGTTTATAAATGTATGATTTTCAGACTTTTGGAAGTATAAAAAGGAAGTATAAAAATGATTAACTGTAAAGCAGGGGTGGGGAACGTTGATCCTGGAGGCCCATTGTCCTGCAGAGTTTAGGTCCAACCCTGAAAAAAACACTCACCTGCCTGTAACTTTAGTAATCCTGAAGACCTTGATTAGCTTCAGGTGTGTTTAATTAGGGTTGGAGCTAAACTCTGCAGGACAGTGGCCCTCCAGGATCAACGTTCCCCACCCCTGCTGTAAAGCAAAAAAAGTGTTTAAATGTGCAACTGAGAAAAAAAAATGGCAGAAAGAAAAAAATAGTAAAATGCTTTTCATCTTTACATCTGAGCACACGTTACTCTCCACCTCTCTCATTTCAATAGACTCAGTGTTGGAGTTTCAGGCACATGTCTGATGACATCATAGATGGTGGTATGCAAATCTCTGACTGAATCGAGCCGTGCCAAAGACCTGCAGGATGCCTGGAAAACAGAGGGAAGAAATAATAAACTGTTCTGGGGCAAAACTGCTCATGCAAAATAGCAAAGTATTTTTTTACCTGTGTTGACTCCATTTTCCCAGGTACAGAGACAAATTCATAGATGCCAAAGTCTTCAGCTGCATCTTCATGACCTGCACATATTATCCAGATTAGTGTATGTATATATATACATGGGCACCCTGACTGGTCTGCGGCTATGCAGCCCCTTACACAACAAACTGCGATGCACTGTGTTTTCTGACACCTTTCTATCAGAACCAGCATTAACTTCTTGAGCAATTTGAGCTACAGTAACTTGTTGGATCGGACCACATGGGTCAGCCTTTGCTCCCCACGTGCATCAGTGAGCCTTGGCCGCCCATGACCCTGTCGCTGGTTCGCCACTCTTCCTTCCTTGGACCACTTTTGATAGATACTGACCACTGCAGACCGGGAACACCCCACAAGAGCTGCAGTTTTGGAGATGCTCTGACCCAGTCGTCTAGCCATCACAATTTGACCCTCGCTCAAATCCTTACGCTTGCCCATTTTTCCTGCTTCTAACACAACTTTGAGGACACAATGTTCGCTTGCTGCCTAATATATCCGACCCACTAACCAGTCCTTCCAGGATTTCGCGGGATTTTTTTCTGATTTTTGCGGCCTAAAATGACTGAATTTGCGGCGGTTTTTCTCAAAATTTGCGGCAATATTTACAGCATGTTTTCATGGTTTCACAGAGATCATTGCCCCCAGTGGTGAAACATTGAAATTTCGAAACGTTTCAAAACACTTATGACATAACGATGCCTCATTTACTGAAATCACATGACTTTGGCAGTTTGATATGCGCTCCGAACCACTGATTCAAAACAAAAGATTCATAAAGCTGTGAAGCTTCATGAAGCAGTGTTTTGAAATCACCCATCACTAGATATTGTTGAATAAAGTCGTTATTTTGTTTTTTTGGCGCACAAAAGTATTCTCGTCGCTTCATAACATTAAGGTTGAACCACTGTAGTCACATGAACTGTTTTAAATATGTCTTTAGTAGCTTTCTGGGCATCTGAAAGTGTTATTTAACTTGCTGTCAATGGAGGCCTCACTGAGCCATCGGATTTTATCAAAAATATCTTAATTTGTGTTCTGAAGATGAACGAAGGTCTTACGGGTGTGGAACGACATGAGGGTGAGTAATAAATGACAGAATTTTCATTTTTGGGTGAACTAACCCTTTAAGTTCTAAGGTGGCACCAGCCCCTTAACTTTTTTTTTATTATTAATAAATATTAAAAATATATACTAGGGTGTGGAAAAGGCTAATAAGCCAATAAGTGCTCCTCTGCAGCATCTACTACAGTGGTAATTTATTCTTTTTTATTTCTAAATAAGTGTTTGCTTTCCTACATCATGAAACCTTTATAGTTTTACACATGAAGGACAAACTATGAAGTATGAACAAATAATGTTTTGGACATCACATTAAAAAATAACATTCAAACTGGGCAATATTTAAAGCTTTGAAGTGCTGGGAAAAGTTGTGTAAAGCACTCGAAAACATTAGACCATTTCTGCCACAAGTTATTTCTGTTAAGTGTCACAATGTTTCTCATGGTTTCCAGATTA
This sequence comes from Mylopharyngodon piceus, assembly GCA_039654765.1. Classification (NCBI taxonomy): domain Eukaryota; kingdom Metazoa; phylum Chordata; class Actinopteri; order Cypriniformes; family Xenocyprididae; genus Mylopharyngodon; species Mylopharyngodon piceus. Next base: position 12,778,040 of record CM077448.1, on the reverse strand, counting down.
CTCGTGCGCTGGGAAGAAACCGCTTGAATTCACCACAGAATTAATAACATCGCTGTGAAATCTCGTGAGAAGCATTTAGGTTAAATTCGTCGCAGAATTCTCTGTTAAACCACAGATATCAGATCAAATATCAGATATCAAATCAGATCAAACAGTGTCCACAGCGGCACCGTTTGATCTGATATCTGTGGTTTAACAGAGAATTCTGCAACGAATGTGAACGCTTCTCACAAGATTTCACAGCGATGAAATTAATTCTGCGGTGAATTCAAGCGGTTTCTTCTCAGCGCACGTGAAATGTTGTTGTGTGATCGAGATGGGCCCGCTGCTCTGAACTCCAGTCGCGACGCGTTGTCTATTACTGGTCCGAGCTGCGCAACTCAGTCGACTTGACTAAATGCATGTTGCGATGACGTCACAGGACGTGTCTAAGCCCAAAGTCTGCGGCAATTAAGAAAAAAATGCAAGATCGTCCGATTACTGCGGAGTTAACTTGATTTTGCGATAAATTCAGCGATCGCAGAATCGCGAAATCCTGGAGTAAACAGGTGCCGTGATAAAGAGATAATCAGTGTTATTCCCCTCACCTGTCAGTGTGTGTGTGTGTGTGTGTATATATATATATATATATAATACGAAGCTAAGTAAGATCCGTATTATGCAATATACTAAAAGCTATTTGTTTCCTTGCTAATAATTAGACAGCATTCGAATCATTTTATCCACTATTTTAGTTCACTAGCACAGTTTATTTTAGACAGTAAGTAGTTGGTAATATCCTATTTATTTTCAAAGGGAGTGACTGTGTACGTGGCCAAGTAAAGCCAAACCAGGAAGCTGGAAAATATGTTTAAAGTGTATGCTGACAGAAACCAAGCAGATATGATTAGGCTATAGTTGTAATGTTAATGGGGTTGGGGAGTTTGTTTGTACAAAGAGGCAGTGTACACATCACTGCTTAACAACACAGGTATATTATAGTCCGTGGCATGCAGTAAACGTACCGGAGCGGTGCAGTCCTCTCTGCTCTGTCATAGGCCTGGAGGACAGGATCAATCCATCAATGATGTCACAGAAATGAATAAATGTGTCATATTTATCAGATGTTTGTATAAATTAGAATTATTTTCTTACCGCCTGTAGATAGTCTTTATCACTGTAGAAAAATAAAAATCAATTCAAAATTATTTCTGTCTCAGTAACTGTGGCTGATTTGAATAAAGCCTGACAAACACTAAATTAATTATTAAAGACCACTTGAAATCAGTTGACACCTTTTTTCTGTCCTGTGTTGACATATTTCTATATTTTTAAATTAGATAATTTGCATATTTGTAAGCCAGTAGTTACATTGCAGCCATTAATCATTATTTGCTAGGTGTCAGTCGTTTGATGTGGTATTAGGTGGAGGAACATTTTCATTCTGAAGATCTTTATGTCCTGTTTACACCTGGTATTTAGATGTGTTTTCGTCGATTGGATCAGAAGTAAACGAGGGGGACACATTCCTGTTTACACCTGGTGTTTTAATCCGTCTCTTTTGTCCACTTTCAACCACTTCAGTCCTGATTTCTTCGAGGGGAGGGTCTATCTTTCGATCTAATGGACAAAATAAGCTCGCGCAATTTAAATATGAACACAACCGGAGACGATGGAAAACACACGGAGAGCATCAGCTTTCGTTTGTGCTCTGACAGCCGCAAGACCGGCCGAACACTGTGAGTGTGTGTTAGAAATTAGGAATGGTGAGAGAACATTGTGCTTGGTACATTTTCCGTCTTCAAACCAAATTTGGGTCTTCAGCTGACAAAGTTTAATCCTGTCTGGCTAGCGCGCTTCCCATAATGTTTATGTGTTAGGTAAGTAGGTGGTCTCTTGTGGCTGTTCAAACACATTCGACCGCATGAGCGTTTACACTATGAAAGCAATCTAGTCGAATGCGTTTTAGACTTCCTCTGGAAGTGGTCGAAAGTGGACAAGCTCAAAACGTTTTAGACCCCTGATCTGATATTTAGCATGATCAGATCAACCAAAACAAATCTTAAAGGGATAGTTCACCCAAAAATGAATATTTTGTAATTACTTACTCACCCTCAAGTGGCTCCAAATCTGTATGAGTTTCTTTCTTCAGTTGAACACAAAAGAATGTGGGTAACCAGACAGTTGATGCACACATTGCCTTCCATAGTAGAAAAAAAAAATACTAATGAAGTCAATGGGTGCCATAAACTGTCTGGTTACCAATATTCCTTAAAATATCTTCTTTTGCATTCAACAGAAGAAAGAAACTCATACAGGTGTAAAACAACACAAGGGTGAGTAAATGATGACAAAATTTTCATTTTTGGGTGAACTATTCCTTTAATACCAGATGTAAACAGGGCCTTTGATTGGACAAAAATCTGTGTAGTACAGGATGAGTCATCAATATTTTTTATCTGTATTCTCATAAGATAATGACTTTTTTTACACGTATATATTTCTGCCAAAAGTGAATTTTGACAACATTTAGGAGTGCACTAGCATATAAATGGCAAACACACATGGACTAAAAGCTACAAATCTTAAATTTCTTGAGGACTTTAAACAAATATTAACCATCAGTAGGGCTGGAACAATACATCTCGATACAATGATTCTGGATCGATTCTGATATTTTCTCTCTCGAGTCGATTCTGAGCAGCAGATGGCGCTCTAGGCTAGTTTTTAACCGCACACTCAAATGCTCACGAAGAGGAGCACTGGACAGCGATCGTGCATTCAGATGAGTCATGTAAGTGGTTAAATATACTTGCACTCAAAATGCTTTTATGATGCGAGATTAATGTAAACACAACACACTGCGAACACCCTTGTAATTCGCTTCAACCTTTTCGAACCTTATAAATGATTATTTTAGGTTTAAGTGGTGTGTGTAAAGGAACTGGAAGCAAACAGAGTACGGGTGTTTGTAAAGCACGTAGTGCCATCTGCTGTTAAAAACTAAGCTCAGAATCGATTTGAGACAGAATCGCGATACATATCAGAATTGCTCCAAATTCCTTGTATTGCAAATCGAGAATCGATGTATTGTCCCAGCCCTAGAGTGATTTAATGAATAATTCACTTTGTTCAAATGACACATTATTAAGGTGATGCCTGAATATCATTAAAAAGCAGAATGATCTCATACTTCTTTTTGGATGGCAGCTCTTCCTTAGGAGCACAAACATCATACACACTATGATGATGGCTGAGAAGACTGTAATAAAAGTCAATGGAGACAGCACACTCCCTTCCTGGATGTATTTTGCTTTTCCTGGAAACAAATCAATATATGAGCGTTACATTTTATCTTTTGAAATAAATAATTTCTAGTGTATGATCTTCATCTTTAAACAACCAGGAACTTGCATTGCATGTTTTCATTTGTTTTATACAATATCCACACTGAAACAAAATTCACGGCCTGTAACGATGTAAACAATAAGAACAGGTGCTGGCCCCTATTTACTTTCCAGTGGAACAGCAAGACTTAATCACAGGTGGGACAGATTTACTTAGCAACTGGAGAAAAAAAGACAGCTTGCCACGACCATGCAGTGTGACAATGGATGGAACAAAGGAACAACAAACAGGACTGATTAACTGAAAACACCAAAGCCAGTGGCAATTTTTGTAATGTGCAAAATACATAAAAAGTTCAATAATGTCTGTCTACTTTGGTTTGATCAGGTCAGAAGAATTTGAAAAAAATAATTTGAAGGTTAATTTTGAAATTATTTTTTCATTATTTTTATTTTGTCATTATTTTTACATGTACATCAATAGGAGTTTTTGGGACTCCAACACAAACACAGCAGAGACAGATCAACAGAACATGAACTAATGTACAGATCCAAAACGGTAGGTGACAGTAAACGTACCTGTGCCGAGACTGGCCACCACCAGTGTGAACTTGGTCTCGTCCTGCTTCTTTGTCACATTGTTGAATGCTCTACACAAGAACTCTTTACCCTGGGGTAACTCATACGGCTTCACTTCAAACCGTGGTCCAGTCATGAGAACCTCTGTGCCGTTCTTTGTTTTAGAGATCCAGACGCAGGTGTTGGGAGGGTTCGAGTCCGCAATACACTCAAAAAAGACCAGGTCACCTGGGTTCACTGTGAACACGCCTCCAATTTTCAGACCTTGGTCAGAATTTACTGCCAGGTTATAAGGCCCGTCTGAAAAATTTGGTAAAGTTGCAGAGAACATCCAACATTCATTTTTTTCATTTATACCTAACTTCATTACAGTTTTCTATTACTTTGTTTTAGTTTTACTAAACTAAAGTCCTAGTTCTTCAATTAACTCTTTCCCCACCACCGTTTTTTTTTTTTTTTAAAGGTTGGCAGCCACCGCCAGCATTTTTGATAATTTTCACAAAAATTGCATGGCCCCCAGAATATTTTATTGTTTGAATATCTGAACATGCAATATATCAAAAGAAAGAACAGAGCCTCTGCTTTTAAATCTCTGGTGCTGTTCAAATGTAGGTCAAAAAAGACCAATTTTTTTTTTTTTTTTATTTCAATGAAATGATTGTACTGTATTTTAGTTTGATAATGTTTTTTACTTAATATTTTGTATTTTTAGGGCATTTTATGGTACTGAATTATATTTATGCAGTAGTTATAATCCATTTATTCACTTTTTGAGCCTGGACCTGAAAATGAAATTTCCAACATAAATTGTCATAAATCTTGAATGCTTTGGAGCACAGACTTAAGTTTGGGATGACACATGGCAGATTATTGCTGAAGTGAAAAAAAAAAAAAAAAAAAACAACTTTTTTTTTTTTTTAAAGTGAACTTGAAAAAAGTTATAAAATTTTACATTTATTGTTATGAAAAATGCACAAAAATACAATTTCAATTTTTACTTGAAATATATATTTTCCAAAACATGTTTTACTCTAAAACTGTGAGAAAATCAAAGCCATAAATCTAAACAAGCTGTGCTCCAAATTTGAGGTTGATATCTCAAAAAATGAGCTTTCAGTAAGAATTTATTTGGGTGCAGTACCAAATGTTTCCACTAGATGAAATTCCTCTTCCATTCATTTCCAATGCGGTCATTTTTGACTGTGAACAATACAAGTGTGACTATTTTTTTCAGGACCATTTAACTTTTTTGAATCATGTCCATGATTTGTGTGTGTGTGTGTGTGTGTGTGTGTTTACACAGCAAGTGCCAAAACCTTTACCAAGTTTTATATCATTCCGATGAAGTAAAAAATTCTAAAAAAAACCCCAACACCACCAGAAGGTTAAACAACAACAGAAATCATGTTGTTGTTTTTTTCAAAGACTACAACATGCATACGCAATGCTTCTATCGCTTGTTTCTCCTTTTTTGCCTGTGTTTTGATCTGTGTTCTCTTTCAGAAGATGTGTAATAGCGCACCCTACTGAATATCAGTGAAAACGCGGACAGTCAGAAAATTCCGTCAATGGCGGGGAAAGAGTTAATTACTATAAATAATTCTATTTTTTGTTATTCTGTAAGTGATATTTTACAGCAACAGGAAGGTTAAGGAGAAAAGCTGAGTAATTTATCAGCTAATCATGTGATTTCAAAATGGCAGCCCCCATGAGGGGACCCTCTCGATGTAAAAAAAATCAGCTTTCATTAGGCTACTGAAATGAATGAAAATGAATGAAATGAGTCTTCATCTTATGTGAGTGTATGTGACTAAACATATTTTTCAAAAAATACTATTGATTTCATTAGAGGTAAAACTTTTTAAGGAGGAAAAAATTAGGCTTTGCACCTTTAATAGCTTGACCCACTTTCATCTACCTTTGCTTTAATATAAATGACGTGTCAGGACAGATCGTGTTTAACGTCTGAGTTACAATGCAAACAGCAGTTAATTCTCAGGCTGCAGGAGGAACCTGCCGGACAGTGTGCAATAACGATGCAATGATTTACACACGGGATGATAACAGATGATAAATGAGCTTGAAGTCAAAGAAGAATGACATACTCACAGAACACACTGAGATCAGCCTGTTTGCTTTGGGTTTTGCTAATGTAGTTTCGGGCCTCACAAATGTATTGACCGATGTCTTCTTTCTTGACAGGGTTTATAAAAAGCGTTCTATGATCTTGTGAGAATGTATGCCGGTCACTTGGACCAACCAACATGTTGTTCTTTACCCATGTGAACTGAACATTTGTCCCATGTTCAACAGAGCAAGTCAGCGTCACATTGTCCCTGTCTTCCACGATTTCTGAGTCTGGGGTCTTACTAATTATGGGGATGGACACAGGCACTGGAAGCAGAAAAGACATCAAATTGAGTGCTTACAAGAAAAGAGATTCTCTGAAATACATGTATATGGCAGCCCGTTTCTATCTCAGAGAAAAAATAAAACATTAATTGTATGTTTTAATTTGGACTTTTTATCTAATAAATATGACTTAAGTCATAATTTTTCTTTTTAATCTCATAATTTAGATTTAGTGTCATAACTTTGATTTTTTTAAAAGTCATAATTTCGATTTAGTGTCATAATTGCAACTTTTAAAGTCATAATTCTGACTTTAAGTCAATTTTAAGTATCTCATAATGACTTTTCCCTTGTCATAATTCCAACAAAGTCATATCGATTTAGTGTCAATTTTGACTTTTCATAAGTCATAATTTTGATTTAGTATGCCATAATTTCTACTTTTTAAGACAACTCTAACTTTTTAAGTCATAATTTCAATTTAGTATGTCATAATTTCAACTTTAAGTGAATTTTGATTTAGTATCTCACAATTATTACTGTCATAATTCCGATTTAGTATGTCATAATTCTGATGTTTTAAGTCATGATTTCGATTTAGTGTCAATTTTGACTTTTTGTCATAATATTGATTTGTCATAATTTTGATTTAGTATGCCATAATTTCTACTTTTTAAGTCATAATTCTGACTTTTTAAGTCATAATTTAAATTTAGTATGTCATAATTTCGACTTTCTAAGTCCTAATTCCGACTTTTTAGTCATAATTTCAATTTAGTATGTCATAATTTCGACTTTCTAAGTCATAATTCAAAATGTTTAAGTCATAATACAGACTTTTAAAGTCATAATTTGGATTCAGTGTGTCAGTTTTGACTTTTTAAATCATAATATTAAGTCATAATAAGTCATAATTTTGTCTTTTTAAGACAATTTACATTTTAGTGTCATATTTTCTACTTTTAAGTCAATTTCAATTTATCATAGTTTTGACTTTTGAAGTAATAATTTTGACTTTTTAAGTCATAATTTTTTTTTATTTAGTATGTCATAATTTTTAAAGTCATAAGTTCAACTTTTCTTCTCATAATTATGACAATGTCATAACTTCAACTTTTTTATGCCATAATTATGACTTACCAGAGCATTTTTTTTTTTTCAAATTATATGGCAGAAATGGGCTTCCATAGGAAGCAGACTTGTATTTGTATATGAGAACCCCAAAAACACTCAAACGCTCTTACCGCTGACTGTGATCGTCACTGTTTTAGTGACATTCACTATACTGGAGCTTCCCGGGAAGATGATGTTGAACTGCAGCTCGTATTCCCCCTGTGTGTCCTCATCCAGATGCTTAAAATATAGTGAACCATTAGGCAAAATAAGCTTCGGATTGTTCTTTAGGCGCAGATTTGGGATGTCTTTGGTCTCTGTGAAAGTGACCAAATGAGTGTAAACAGGCTTAGTTTTACACCAGGTCCCCTGGAACGTTACATCCTGAACATCAAAATGAGTCTCTACTCTGAGGAGCATAGGGTCGCCCATTTTCCCATGCTGTGTGGACTGCAGTGAAATGTATTCAGAGTCTGTTCCTGTTCAAAAGAGAATGTAAAGTGCTGTTTAATGTTTAAAAAATACTTAAAATAGGTAAAATATTCACATATAAACAGATTTATGTAATGTCATCAGAGCTGTTCAGTCATGATGTCAGCTTGTAGGCCACTACAAGACTAAGTCATCACTGATTCCACTTAAATGTGTTTTCAGAAAAGCAGTGTTTGATTTATGACTAAAATAATGTCAATGGACTTAAAGAGACATTCATATTTTGTTCTACAGCATAAATGAAACTGTCATAGCTAAAATGTAAAGTTTGAATGTATGTTCACATGCTTTTATGTAGCAACTTAACATCTTGCATTTCTCTTCTAGGTTTTAGGACTAAAAACTAAACAGCTCTATTGTCTCTTGTGATGAACTTGAAAAAGAATTCAGATATTTTGTTTAAGTGGTACCATTTTTGTGAGTAAAATGGGAGATTTTAACAAAAGTAAATCACACCCCTTGTGGAAAAAACATACACTTTAGCATACTTCTAACAAAAATACTTAAAATAATATACTTAAAAAGAATATTCTTAAATGATTAGTTCACTTCAGAATTAAAATTTCCTGATAATTTACTCACCCCCATGTCATCCAAGATGTTTATGTCTTTCTTTCTTCAGTTGAAAAGAAATTAGTGTTTTTGAGGAAAACATTCCAGGATTTTTCTCCATATAGTGGACTTCACTGGGGTTCAACGGGTTGAAGGTTCAAATTGCAGTTTCAGTGCAGCTTGATCGGCTATTTTCTAAAAAAGATAAAAATGATATACTTTTTAACCACAAATGCTCGTCTTGCACTAGCTTTGCGATGCGCCACGCATTACGTAATCATGTTGGAAAGGTCACACGTGACGTATAGGCAGAAGTACCAAGCAAGTGTTTACAAAGTGAACGTGCAAAGTCTAAGTCAAATGGCCTTTACAAAAGTAAAACAACGATGTCGGACGATTTTGAAGTTGGAGGAGAAAAGGAGTTGAAGTTTTTCGCCCTACCGCGGTACTTCTGCCTACGTCACGCGTGACCTTTCCAACATGATTACGTAATGCGCATCGCAGAGCAGTGCAAGATGAGCATTTGTTGTTAATTAGAAAATTACCGATTGTTTCGCTAGATAAGCCCCTTATTCCTCGGCTGGAATCGTGTAGAGCTCTTTGAAGCTGCACTGAAACTGCAATTTGGACTTCAACTCGTTGGTAGCAGTTGAAGTCCACTATATAGAGAAAAATCCTGAAATGTTTTCCTCAAAAACCTCTTGGATGACATGGGGGTGAGTAAATTATCAGGAAATTTTAATTCAGAAGTGAACTAATCCTTTAAGTACAAACTGAATGTAATGCTTTTGGTTTGCATGCATTAAATTAAAATGTATTGTAAGTAGAACTTAAGCACATCGTTAAATGTCATTTTAAAGGTACTTCTATTGTCTTTGAAATAAAAGCACAGAAAAAGATTATTAAAACATAATGGTTTAAAATGTACTTTAAAGTAAAACTTTTAATTTTGCTTAAGTGTGTTAAGAAACACAGCTGTGAAAGTGTACACTTAAGTGGCATTTTATTTCAATAATATTATATTATCTGCACAGGTTTTTAAAAATATAGTCTATTTTTATTATTTGAAGTACACTACAAATGCGCATTCAAAATAATTAAGCACACTACTTTTTCCACAAGGGACTACACACACAGAACTTTCCACAAAGCAGAAAAAACCATCTATATGTACAACATACACCATCTTAGCCCTCAATACTCAATATTAAACTTTCGGTCACTCGGGCAGAACGGTGCGGCATAAAAACCGGCAATGTTTCTCATTAACAGTAACACTGCTGAATAAAACATCAATCGAAATCCGTTGCTAATCTGAGCAGTTTTCCTCCTTTGGTTCACTTGGAAATTTGCAGAACCTACCCTCACATAATCTGCAATTCCAGCATTACACTGGATTTTCCCATCATTAATTAGTTCACACACACAGATCTGCACTTTAATCCTCACTGCCTTTGCCCTCGCCGCTCGATCCTATACCTGCGCGAGTAAATATTGACCAGCTTCTCAGAATGATAGTGATCAAACATCAAGTCCTCTCTAATTTGTCTGAACTGGTCCGTGAGCAAACACTCAGGCAGTGAGGAAGAGCCATCATGCGTTACATGAAGTCATAGAGACCTCCGTATCACTGATCGCAAAAGTAATGCTCCGATAATGCTGTAAAGAAAACGTACTGCACTCTTCTGAACTCTAAACTGACCTATTTCATTTACTTAAGGATAAGATTTTCCTTTGCATGGACATAGTGATTGTACGCTTCAGAGGCCCTGCTTTAACTGACAGCTGTTAATCTGCATTATGTTGCTAGGCAAGGCCGTGTGGCAGCAGGCAGGTAGGCAGCAAGCAGGTAAACAGTCTCATACTCCTCCCTCTCTATCGCTCTCAGGCCCCTTAACTACCCGGACACTGCCATCTCCACCCCCTACTCGCTTTATCGGCCTGCTGACAGCCAATGTTGTGCATTACAATAGATGACTGCGTGGCTCGTGTTGTGTGCTAAATAATAAATAAAGACACCCCTATTGCACGCACAAAAAACAGAGGGCAGGTTCAATGGAAGTGAAAAGTGTGCATGCGTTTACGCCATCGCTAATAAGTGTGCTTGGCCTGTTCTGGTCTTACTGTCTCTAAACAAGGTAAGGATTATTGAGGGGATAGCAACAGTGCACTTAGACCACCACCACAACAATAGACGTTAGGTATTGAGCTATTCACACCAACAAGCAAACGACCAACTGCTTATGCGTCCCAAAACACAAACAAACACTGGACTATTCACACCCGATGATCATCCAGTACAGACATTACCAAAATGCACATACAAATGTGTGGACTGGAAAATGAACAAAAGCCTGACTGTGAGTAATTCACTAAGCCTTGAATGTTTGAGTGTATCATGTGACACAAAAAGCAAAATGTAGGAAGCATCTGCCACAAGAATATGAGTCATATATATTTAAATATAAATATATAAATAACATATTTGTATCTTTATTTACTATATTTAAAATAGTATATAAAAATAGTAAATATACAATCTGTAAAAATATATTGTTATATTGTGTATATTTTTTAATAAAAAAATTAAATCAAATAAATTACAAAGACAAATTCATATATATATATATATGAATTTGTCTTTGTAATTTATTTGATTTGAATAAGATACAAATATATATAGATACAAATATATATATATATATTTGTATCTTTATTTACTTTATTTAAAATAGTAAATATACAATCTGTAAAAATATATTGTTATATTGTGTATATTTTTTAATAAAAAAATTAAATCAAATAAATTACAAAGACAAATTCATATATATATATATATATATGAATTTGTCTTTGTAATTTATTTGATTTGAATAAGATACAAATATATATTGATACAAATATATATATATTTGTATCTTTATTTACTTTATTTAAAATAGTAAATATACAATCTGTAAAAATATATTGTGAATAATTAATTTGATTTAATTTTTAATAAAAAATTAAATCAAATAAATGACAGACAAATTCATATATATATGTATCTTTATTTACTTTATTTAAAATAGTATATAAAATAGTACATATACAGTCTGTAAAAAATATATTGTGAATAATTAAGTGATTTTAATTTTTAATAAAAATTAAAACAAATAAATTAAATAAATTACAAATTCATATACACACACACACACACACACACACAAACACACACACACACACACACACACACACACACACATATATATATATATATATATATAGTGTATGATTGAAAACTAACTAAATGGAGTTGTGAATTTCAATATAACACAACACGTATACTGACAGTCACAGTGGGAATATATTCCATCGAAACTTTCAAAAAGGAAGTGAAATTTTCCAAATGTAGGAAGTAATCGCCACACTATTTCAGAATTACAGGATTAAATTCAAACCACATGCAGTTTTAGTCTTTTAGATTCTGCCCCACATTGTTACCTGATATAATCTTAATGTGCAGAGAAGGATGTTTTTGCTGAAAGTCAACAGTCATCAGCATAATAAATAATAGTAATTATAAAAGGTATCCATCCATCTTCTTCTTTGAGTATATGAACACAGCTTTGAATGACATTCCAATTAAAATAATAAACATTTATTTCACTGTGAATTTCTCTAAAAATGTATTTAATTAGACAATGTCCCAAAGTATTGGCTTTCTCTTAATGGCTCAACCTCAAACTTTTGGCCAAAAATTACCTTAATTTTTTTTTTTTTTTACTTAAAGTTTTGGTGTGACATCACTGCTGCCATAGTCATTCAAAAAGCAATAAAAATCATCTTACCAGCAACGATGAGAAATAAGACGCACATCAGCAGAACCATGGTGACTCTGACACATTCCATTTCTGCTATATAATCTCCAGAAGCTGTGTGACAAGAAAAGGGAACTGGTGACAATATTTGCCAGGGAAATGAGAGCACCTAGTCAAAGCCCCGCCTACGTGCCATTTGGACATACATACACCTGGCTGAGCTTCCAAAACACTGCTGTCACCCTGAGGGCCAGAGACACACCGATACACATTCACTGCAGATATACACAGCTTAAACACACAGTGTCAGATCACAGAAGGGGACTTCTCTTGAACAGTTGCGGTACACACACAGAAACCAGCGCAGACTGACATTCAAGTACGAGACAGACACAGGGACATTCAGTGCAGGGACATGCAAAGTTTTGTCTGAAACCAAGCATGACTCAAGACACAATGTTTTCAAGAACCATCACACATAGACTCAGAGGTAAATGGCCAGAAGTGACCTAAAAGTTTCATTTAAGTCCACAGCAATGATTAAAATAGCACTTCTCAAGGTCACGTGTGGAAGAGCTACCGAAGAAAAAGGTTAATAAATCATGTTCATAAACCTCAAATTAAGACTAAAGTACCATGTCAAATCTATCCTTTAAACTAATTTTCATTCTTTTTTGTTATTTTCTGAATAAGAATTGCTCTATTAATGATTCAATTTCTATTTATCAAAGAATCCTGAGTCAGAGTTTCCACAAAATTATGTTTTCAACATTGATAATAATGAGAAATTTCTTCAGTTTCTTGAGCAGCAAATCATGATATTAGAAGAATTTCTGAAGGATCATGTGACACTGAAGACTGGAGTAATGATGCTGAAAATTCAGCTTTGATCACAGGAATTAATTATAGTTTAAAACACATTAAAATAGAAAACAGTTCTTTTTAATGATCATAATATTGCACAATATTAGTTTTTACTGTATTTTTTTAATTAAAAAAATGCAACCTTGGTGAGCATGAGACTTCTTTAAAAAAAATAAATAAATAAAAAAATTAAATTGAAATCTTGCTAAGCCCAATTTGACAGTTCAGTGAATGACCAATTCAAACCAGTACGTTTGTGAGTCTTTTCAAACAATTTATTAAAAGATCTGGCTCACAAGAGTCATTTGTGCCATTTTTGGCAGTATAAACACACATTTAACACAGACTGCGAACTCACATTCACAACCTGGGGAAAATATGATTTGTTTTGTTGTGCCGCTGAAGATCGGTGCAGGAAACACTGGTTCATTCTGACATCACAGAAAGAAACCAAATGTCAGTTCATATGGAAAAACAGAAACAAGAATTTTTTAAAAATATTTAATGCAAATCGACTGCCTTTACATCTCATAAACCAGCATTTCTAATCCACATCAGCACAAACATATTGTACACAGGGCCGGCGGTGGTGTAAATGACCTTTATTTGGACTGAGAATCATCTGCTTTAAAAAACAAACACAAAGCTAGCATAATGAACCCCAAACCCCTTTCAAGTGCCCCACCACATGATCCTCTCATCCAAGTCGGCAACACAGCCGCACGGTGCTAAGAAGCACCCGCATTTAAGAGTCACTTGGACAGATATCTAATGGGGTTTTTTTCCCACAGCCTGGCCAGAGCTCCGTCTCCATTCCCACTCACAATTCCAGCCGCCCGTCACGCAGGACGCCACACTAGCCTTTCAGTCCAACTCGGAGCCAGAAGTCTTCCTCTTTTTCTTTTTGCTGTGTTTCTTATGCTTCTTCTTTTTCTTTTTCTTCTTGGACTTGTCCTGTAAATATGAAGATAACAAGTAGGTCATTATTAAAGTGCCCCATTGTGCTTTTTCGAATAATATTTCCTTTCATGCAGTGTGTAATATAGCTGTTTGTGATTGTAAAAGGTCTGCAAAGTTTTGAAGATCAAAGTGCATGACAAAAAGTTATTGCCTCCTAAAAGAAAGAATCGATTCTGAACTGCTGAAACAAGTCGTCAGCAATTCCGGTTTCACTTCCTGATACATACCTGCATAACAATGTAACAAATTTGCATAATACCAGTCTATGGTCTTCATTGGCTGCCCGCGAACGACGTCTACTTTGACCCTCAAACACTGTAGTTGTAGCTGAGGCCTGGAAGAGTTTGTTTTATGTTGTTGACATGTTGAGAAAACACTGTTTTCAGCGCTGCAAATCCATTTTGATGCACTTCAAAAAGGATGAGGATTCAGGCTGGAATTGATACGGTAAAACTGACGCCATTGTTACTGTTCATATCACTGTGTATTAAGCACTGAGGAAGTCTCCCGAGCTGAAATTCAGATATGGTAATGGGCTCTTTGTTTGCGACATGCACTGTAAGCGGTCGATTATATCGAACATACACTGTGTGTGTATGTTGGGCGGCCATTTTTGCTGCGGCGCCCGGGGAGTGATTGTGGGTTAGGTGCCTTGCTCAAGGGCACGTCAGTTGTGGCTAATGAAATGGAATGGAATGTTCATTCACTCCCCCCACCTACATTTCCTGCTGAGACTTGAACCAGCAACCTTCAGGTTACAAGTCCGACCCTCTAACCATTAGGCCACAACTGCCCAATGAGATGAATCTTAATGAGACTATATCTTTGAATGAACCTTTTTCAGAATCTTTTGAGAAATGAGGTGATGTTCAATGTATATTATGAGAAAATGTTGGATGCATCTGAACTTATTGTAGGAGACCTCTAAAATTAAATTAGGGACTTTTAAAATAGCATAATAGGGGTTAAGTTTAAGTTCTGTTTTGCGAATCCACTATTTATAACATTTCTGTGAGTGATGCGGGTAGCATGTTCAGTCGTTTCCGCCATCATAAGGGCAAAAACAAGCCAAAGTCATGAATAAGCTGCTTTACACTGAAGACTTACTGTAATTTTCTCCTTCTCTTCACTACTGTGTTTCTTTTTTTTGGGCTCACCCTAAAAAACAAAAACATTCACAGATGAGTTTTGCATGTCACATGGTATTTGCAGTTTAATGACACGTATTAAGGTCACAGAGGGTTTAAATACACTCTTACATCTCTATCTACATCAGACTCGTCTGAAGACTCAGAGTGACTCCTTTCAGCTTTCCTCTTCCTTCGACCATCCTTTTCATCCTTTCAAATGAAAAAAAAAAAAAAAAAAATTATGATACAATACAAAACAATACAAAAGTTTTGGGTCTGTATAATATTAAAGTAAAAAAAAAAAGATCTTATTTGATCAAAAATACAGTAAAAACAGAAATATTATTACAATTTAAAATAACTGTTTTCTATTTGAATATATTTTAAAATGTAATTTATTCCTGTGATGCAAAGCCGAGTTTTCAGCATCATTAAGTCAGTCTTCAGTGTCACATGATCCTTCAGAAATCATTCTAATCTATTATGCTGGATATGGTACTATGAATTGTTGTTATACTGGAAATCAAAACCTCAAAAACTCTATTTGTGTTTGAAATTAAATGAAGGTGATTGAATGTTCTTTTTTTCCTTTTTTTGGAGTGATCTATTTCTTTAATGTCTTTAAATGAGTTCAGTACCTTGTCTTTCTCTCCATCCATTTTCTTCCTTTTTTTCTTGTATGACTCCTAGAGATAAAAAAACATCAGGACTCAGTCTCACAAGTCTTGACAAATCTCTTCTGTATCACCAGCAATTTAGCTTTTATGTTAATTCAGCAGTGGAAATGAATATTCACGAAGACAATTCAACAGCAATTTCTAGAAGAGTGGCCAATCTAGAATAATGTGTTATTCATTGTGGATAATTAAGGCCCCGATATACTCACAGTGAAGTTCTTTTTCGTTCTTCGCTTAGGGGTAAAAAGAAGTTTGCAATAACTCTGCAGCGGTATTCTGTTAGCAAACATCCTGGCACGAGTCACATCTTTAATTATAGCCCTTTATTCAATAGATTGCTTTAAATCAAGCCACTTTACTGTATTAAACATAAAAAAACAGTGTCAGTGTTGCTTTCTATTAGAATTACAACTTCATTTTCTACTATAAATCAGCTCTCCAGTGTGTTCATGTTTTTGCCTGTGGACGTCTGACCTTGATGGACTGAACAGAAGAAATGAACCGGAGAAGATTTCCACGTCAAAGAAGGCGGGGCCTTAGAGCCACACCTACCCATTACATAATCGCCATGGACCAATAGTAGTTCGAAGGTGTTTACTAACTTTTCTGGAACGTTCGCTTTGGCACCTGTGTTCAAAATGACGTCCTACCAGTTCGTTCTTCGATTTTGCTTGAAGTATATCGGGGCCTTAACAGTTAATCCAGATACTTCCATAACTGACATTAATCCTTTTAAACTATGTTTTTCCTTGCAGATATAAAGCAACAATACCCTGCTATCAGTCTCGGACTCCGTGTCAGAGTCATCAGACGCTCTCCGGGCAGAGGATCTTTTTCTCTTTTTCTTTTTTTTCAAATTTTTCTTCTCATCCTGAAAAGGCAGTAAACAGGAGAATATTCAGTGATAATGCATTTGAAACAATGCATGCAAATAAATTAGCATATAATTAGCAAGACTTACATCATCTTCAGAGTCTGAGGGGGAACTGGAGGAGGAATCAGAACTCGATGAGGAGGAGGAGGAAGATGAGGAATGCTTGACCAAACACAACAGAAGCAGAATTTGTTAGATTTTAAGTCACTTAAAACTGACCCTGTGACCAGTTGATAACAGGCCAGATCGATCCTGAATACTCTACAAAAGCAAATCCCTCTTCCAGTATGAAACATTATTTGAAACTAGTGATAGGAGACATGAAGCTTTTCAAAGCTTCAAATCAATTGAACCAATTGCTTTGCAAAATGATTCACTGTTTCGAAGCGTTTGAAACACCACACACTGGTGACGCCTGCTAGTCAAAACAGTGTAAATGCAACAAAAACTCAGGCCAAACATGCATAAAAACAGCTTTTACAAACCCATTAGAAATGTTTTATTGAAAGTATAATCTATCAGATGCAATTAACTAATCATCTGATACCATTAAGTATTAAGTGTCTTTATAATATTTATTCTTTTCAGGGCTTGTTTGACAATCTATGATGGGTCAGCTAAACAGACAAACTACTATTATTATTCATTTTAATTATACAAATACCTCATCGCCCATCAGAGACCAGGTAATAGACACTTAGACACTTAATACAAAGGTAATAGACATACGCTGTGTTCGAAATCGAATACTTCTCTACTATATAGTATGAGAAAAACAGTATGCGAACAAAGTAGTATGTCCGAATTCATAGTATTTGAAAAACAGTAGGCGAAAAGTACCCGGATGACTTACTACTTCCGGTGAGATTCTGAAGTGCGCATACAATGGACACTTTACTATGAGGCCACGGGAGAAGATTTGTGAATGGAGTTGAAGGGATGTAACTGACGCTGGTAGGTCATGTGACTGTAACAACATAGTGGATGTAGTACGTCCAAATTCATTCATGCTACACGCATTCGTACTATATAGAACGTACTTTTTCAACGGTCGTGAAGTAAATTTAAATTCAAATGTAGTACCTACTCAACAGTACGCGATTTTGGACGCAGCTATAGACACTTGTTCAATGATTCGCCGCTGGGGGGCAATCTCGGTGAATCCACATGATTCATAAGTTCACAGAGATCGCCCCTAGTGGTGAACCATTGAAATTTCGAAACGTTTCGAAACAGTTAAGACAGAATGAAGCCTCGTTGACTGAAATGACGTGACTTTGTCAGTTTAAAAAACACGCTCCGAACCACTGCTTCGAAAATAAAAGATTTGTAAAGGTTTCGAAGCTTCATGAAGCAGTGTTTCATAAGCACCCATCACTATTTGAAACCAATATTCCACTTTTCCATTATCAATTAATTACTGGTTTACAGTTGCTCAAGATATGAACATGGAGAGCTCTCCTCACCCTACTGGACTTTTTCTTCTCCTTCTTCTTTTTCTGTAAAACACAAAGATAAACATCAGATAATCATAGCCAAGCTTTTTTAAATACAACAAACCATGAGCCTCATTTATAAAGACGTGCACAGAAAGATCCTAAAAGTGAACGTACGACATCTTCCGAAATGTTCCTCTGAACAATTTATAAAACATCTGTATGCTCAAAAACGTACCTAAATGCATCCCTTTTTAAAATCACACTTCATCTTAAATTCAAGCACAATGTGAACAAGCACATCAACTCAAACATTAATATAATTAATGAATTGATTTCAGTGACATAATTAAGTTAAAATGTTGTTCATTTGCGCATATAATAATATTAATTTATCTTTACTTTATCATAACGGACTTCAGAACATTTTCTTGTCAGTTTCTGCCTTTATAAATCCTGATTTGTTTCTCACTTTTGACATAGGATGAAATGCATTGAAATTGGGATCAAATCTGACTGTACTTGCGTTTTACAAATGAGGCCCCAGATCACTACACCAACTCTTACCTCCTTCTTTTCCCTTTCCTTGTCTTTTTCTTTCTTTTCACCTCCACCAAGTACCTTCTCCCTGTTTTTCTCCAGTTCCTTCTTCCATCGCTGAGAAAAATGAGAGAGAGGGCACATATGATCCAAACAGTAGATCTAGGTCTATTGGAAATCCACTGTCTAAACAAATCATCTCTACCTCGTTCATTCTGTCCTCAAAATCAGCCAGGGCTCTGGAGCCTTTTTTCTTCTTTTCCAGCTGTTCTTTTACCTCCTCCCTGAAATTCAGAACAAACAAACATACGCATAAAGTAATATGACATCAAAATCACATATATCCACGACGGATTCATCAGTTTTGATCATAATCATGCCTCTGTCCGTACCATGATGGCCGTGGTCTGCTGAGATAATCCTGAATGGTGGTTCCGGTGTTGGGTGCAGGTCCTCTGGCTCTGGCAGCAGCTATTGGATTCAAGTACGCCTGAAAAACAATCATATTTTAACATTCAGCAGCACACCCTTGAAAATCACAAAACAGAGGCATGATAAACACCCTTCAGCATCCAGCTGTTAAAATAACTGCATACTACATATTATCATTATTTCACTTTTGATCAATTTAAACTACGAATACATTACTTTTCACATGTTCAACAGAAATACAGTAGCAAACAGTCTGTATAACGGGACATTTAAGTTGAATTTGTGCTAGCTGAGTTAGCATGTCTGAGCCAGATAGCCACATACATTAGCCATACTAGCATACTATCTAAGCAATAGCCACATTTTACAAGCTGCGTCAGACTGCAAACATAAACACAATGTATAACATCTGTCTTGAGCTGGCTTATTCATTCATTCTGTGAGTGGACGAGGCTAATCTGTTTGGCTAAGTGTTTTGACGCGTTAGCATTGCGGCTTAAAGGCCTCTTGATTATTTTCCTTGAAATATTAGAAAGTTGCGAGTCCGTAAACTATCTTTACTTACCACTCTGTTATCACGCTTGCCCATTTCTGCAGATTTTGCCTAAAACCTAGAGGCCAAAATCTATTAAATTCTCCTTTTGTTTACATGTCTCTGGTGCTGGCGGTGGCTCCCAGTGTGCAGAGAGAATTTCTGAATAATTGCCAACTAGCGGTTGTTCAGCAACATGATCACTAGGGGGCGCTTCCTCCTTTTATTTGGTAATTAAAGTCACCATGAGATCCAAATTGATATTTTTATGGAATATTGCCGTTTTTATTATAAATGATTTATCCGTGCACATCTTTTTTTTTAATGCATGTGTGATCGTAATCTTAAATCAAAATAACCTCCTCTCCCCCTCTTGCAGTGACATCTCTTCTCTACTCTGATGAAGTTACTGGCGCGAGGGCGGGTCAGCCTGTCAGTCACTCACATGAGATCGACCAATAGCAAACCAGAACCATTCAAACAATTCCTAATAGTCAAAATAAAGTCCCGCCCTACGTCCTTTTTTCTTCTTCGATAAGCTGTTTTTTAACTCAGATATATGTCACAATAGGTAAGAAAAACTATTGAAACTTCTGTTTCATCTCAAATTTAAATGCAATGTATTTTTTTCCATTCAATTATGTCATTATAACTAGACATTGTGTGGTAAAACTACATATTATCTAGCAAAAATGACATGTGATCTGGTAAAAATGCATTTTTTAGATATGGTTTAAAGAGGAGATATTTTCTAAAGGAATTATATATTTTAGTTATGACATCTGATCTGACAAATTTTCTAGAATTATTAATATATATCATAAAAATACATTTTAGTCATAAAATGAGAAATGTTCTAGTAAAATTATTAGATAATCTATGTTGTTAAAATATGATCTGGAAAAAATCTTTAAAAAAAAATGCTTTTATTTAGCAAGGATGCATTAAACTTAAGTGACAATAAAGACTTTAACATTTAACATTTTTTTGTTTTATTTCAAACAGCCTAAATGCTGTTCTTTTGAACTTTCTATTCATCCAAGAATCCTGAAAAAAATGTATCACACAACTGTTTGCATTGTTATAATAATAAATGTTTTTTTGAGCAGCAAATCAGCATATTAGAATGATTTCTGAAGGATCATGTGACACTGAAGACTGGAGTAATGATGCTGAAAATTCAGCTTTGATCACAGGAATAAATTACATTTTAAAACATATTCAAATAGAAAACAGCTATTTTAAATTGTAATAATATTTCACAATATTACTGTGTTTATCAAATGAATGCAGCTGTAAACCCCAAACATTTAAACAGTAGTGTATGTCGTAAAATGGTACATTTTTGTTTGAAAATAATTTACTTGTTATTAATTACTTGTTTATAGAACTACTGTATAAAAGCAATATCAGTTGCAATTGCGCTGTAGCGATACTATCTAATATTCTGCTAATAGTGATAAAAATGCAGAAGAATGGATTCAGTTTCATATATCCCTAAGCCAATGTGACACAAAGACTCATCAGACAGTTGATCTTAGTCCTGCTTTCATAAAAGCCCTCAGAGAGACCCTTGCAAAAAATCAATGAAAGCACAAAAGGAAAACTACTGAAGACTGGACAGAAATTACAACACAAAAGGGTATGCTGTCCCTAAACAGAGAAAGCCTGACCGCACGGAAAGTACCAAGCTGTATATTCTTCCCATAGAATAAACAATTCTTACAATTATCAATGACTTGATATTCACTTTGTAATTGATACTGATTGTGGGAGTTTATCATCATTTAAGATTTGTAATAGACTTGTCCTTTAAAGGTAGGGTAGGCAATTTGTTTTATAAACACATCCTGATCTCTTCACATCCTGATAACAATCAATAAAGTGGTCTAAATATTAAAACCAAGCGGCAACCTTTCGATCTCTCTTGAATACGACACAGAAGTGACTTAAACTGCAATTCATCGACTGGCTGCTAGAGACAGGCTCCAAAAAGGAGTCAATCCCATAGACCACTCATGTTAAAATGCCCAACTTTACAGCAGAAAAAAATGTTTACAGCCTGGTACAAAAAGAGGTTTTGGTCTATATAGCTAATTTTGCCTTTCATGATAACTATGAGGGGGTGAATTTTATAACTCATCCGTTTAAATTATATTGAGCCTTAAAGTTCTGCATAATTAAGGGCGTGGCCACTTGAGTGACAGGTGGATTGCCGCTGCTGTCACTATTTTCGGTTATCTGGGAGTGACGTGCTGCCAATATGGTGATGGCCAGCTCCGCCCACTTTGGGCTTCAAAAAAGCTCTTCAGAAACCTACGGGTGACATCACGCACACTACATCCATTGTTTTATATAGTCTACGATTAAAACATGTATATATCTTCTGTGGAAGTCTCAGGACCCAAAAATGTTCGTCCAGTCATTGCATTCGGTTCCTCCTGAACCAAAACAACGAGCTTACACTGTGTTCTCATAACCGCAATTACGAGATTGCAACCTGTGATGTCCTCAGACTCGGATTTATGCATTTCTATGTCAACACTGTCAACGCTGAAATGAATCTGCAGCAGTCAGGTGGTACAAGTAAGAGCTCTGTAAGTTGTTTACGTTCATTATTATTGTAATGTTATGTGCTTTGAGACATGAGGTAACTCATAACACTTTGCAGACTCTGCTCTGGCTGTGTACGTTCATGTGTTTTGAAGGAGGCGTGGCTTCTGAAGGGAGGGTGGGATCTTATGCTTTCAAAGCTAACTTGCTATTGCTAGCCTCTCCGAAATTGCTTACCCTACCTTTAACACTGGCTTTAATTTATCAAATTACCTCTAGTTTCATTAGAAGAGCTGAAGTAAAATACTAAAACAAGGAATTATATGTGGGAGATTTAGTGAAGCATTTTGTTCTCTCTCATCACAGAAGTCAATTTTACAACCCAGTTTTACACAGTGGAATATTTATTTTACAAAAATATGAAAACGTCAGGCAGTTACAGATATAAAACAAATGCAAAAGCAGCTTTTTTTCTCAATGGCAGCAAATTGGAATCTTTAGGTGGGCCAGTTTAATAAAACTCATACAAGAGCCAGAGCCTAAGACAAACATTAGCAGCAAAACCAGTCCAGAAAAAACAAAGATACAAAATACTACCATATCTCATTCACCCTTTTTCAAACAAAAACACACTAATATGTAAGGGCACAATGACCAACTCTCTCTTCAATTTGGTTCTTGCAAAATCGTACAATTCTTTGCACTTTACAGACAAGAGTAGCTCAATTAATGAATTTAGCAACAAAACATTTGCTTTAAAACTTAAGAATGTGCTGTTTTAACAGAGGAACATAGCTTAAGAGAGATTCATTTTAAACTGAATTTCAGTATTTCATGATAAAAGGAGATACATTCTATTTATTGTATGATTAACCATCATTACTAATCATGACTAGATGAACCAGATGAGACTTTTTTTTTTTTTTTTAAACAAAATTAAAGATATGTCATGTGATCTACAGTACGTCCACATGCGGTTTCATCGCTCAAAACAAACAAATATATATATATATAGATGCTAAAAGCAGAAGAATGCAGAATGATTTAGCAGTAGAATTACATACAGTTGAACAAGACTTTCAAATCAAAGCGTTGATAAAGAAAAAAAGTATTTCCATGTACACATTTTTCCATCCCCACTTTAAAAAAACGAACCTGACAACATAAACCGCTAAAATGAATCATTTACACCACAGATTGGGTGCTTACAAAAAAAGAAAACATCACTCTCCAGCCAATGTAAAAAATAAAAATAAAACCCTGACCAAAACTTCCCACTTCTAATCAATGTGCACAGTTAAAATAATTACTTTTAAAATGATTACATAAATCCATAAAACAAAGAGCAACATATTATGAGAAATTATGATATACATATTATGATTATAAAATGGAGATACATCATAAAACATCAGAAATCATTCCACACAGTTTACCTAATTACTCAAAAAAAGAAGTAGAATGAACCAAATACATGTGATGCAGTCTAAAGTGATATAACACTTGATTATCCATTAATAAAGTATAATAATTAAGCTGCTGATAAAAAAAGAATATTAAAAAGTCGTAATATAATGGTAATAATTTTCATACACAGTGTCTGTGCAGCAGCTAAAATGAATGAAAACATTGTGCACATTGATTAGAATATGTATTCATTGTTGATGATTTAGCATATTAGATTATTGTGTATAGAATTTTCCAGCTTAATGATTTTCTCTGTCTGGGATACATTATAAATTACTTAAATCAGAATGGGAAAACATAGCACAAATGAAATCATGTAAAAATGGTAAAATATAATACAAATAAAATACAATAAAAAGCAACCAAAATAAAATAATAGAATATTTAAAAAGACACTTTTATTGTTGCTCTTCTTTTGAGAACAAGTTTGCCTAATTGATTACAGTTGTTCAAGTCAGCAGTGACACGAGGTGCAGCACCATTAGTTCATCACTGTCCAATCAGATACAAATTTGAATATTACAATTGACAGAATGCCTTTTTGAGCATTACAGTCAACTAAAAAAGACGAAATGTCAATAAATAAGAACAAAATGTATAGGGAGCAAAACATTATGTACCAATGTCCAGCAATTTCAAGCCGTTTCAAAAGGAATTTGCTTAAAATGATATCCGATTACATAAACCGAATTGATTATAAAAATTACTAACTAAAGAATATCATTTCAAACAACAAAAGACATTTTCTTTAAAACAAAGTTAAACGAACTACAACAGATTCACTAAAAAAAAAAAAAAAACATTTTTTCATGGGGAAAAGCACTGAGATGGGTAAATATCAAAGGTGCTATTTTTTTTTTTAGCATCACATCATGCCAAAATTCAAATTCCATCACTAACAAGAACGGGTCGTACATTCGAAAGCCTAACATTTAATACATTTATAATGTTAAAACACTATGAATTATTCACCAGGCCAACCAAGCTAAAGCTAAAAAAACAAACAAATCAGATTAGTTCTATACAAGACCCACAAACATTAAGGCATACAGTTACATTGTTCGATATCTAATGCCCTCTGGATCACCAAATCCAATCACAGACTTATTTGGAGGAGGGTAAAGCTGTGCCAGCGTAACATCAGTACAGTGGAGATTTGAAAAATGGTGGTGTTATTCACCAATGATCAATTGAAATCATTTGTTAGACTGATGCAGTGAACTGATCACAGAATCAGAAAATGTTAACAGTACAAAAGTTGCCACACAACAGTGATCTAATACATAAAATATAATATTAATATTATTAATAATATTATATAAATAAAAAATAAATGCTGAAATGACCACCTGTATGTTTCATTATCTTTTCCATTAATGGAAATTTAAGTGAATGATATAAATAACCCAACACTATTGTATCCAGATAGCTTTGAGACCATAAGTATTACTGGTTAAGCTAAAACCTGAACCCTTGTTGAATCTAAAACTAGTCATAAATAGACCTGAGCATGGAATGTGACAGAATGAGTATACTGATCCTGAGAGAATGAATCAAGCATCAGTGCTTAAAGGGATAGTCCACCCAAAAAGATCATTCTGGCATTATTTACTCACCCTCATGTCGTTCCAAACCTGCATGATTTACTTTATTCCACTGAACACACACACACACAAAAAAAAAAAAAAAAAAAAAATTAAATGTCTCAGTGTTTGTCTTGTCCATATATGGAAGTCAAAGGAAACCTGTTTGGTTACCAACATTCTTCAGAATATCTTCTTTTGTGTTTCATAAAGTCGTACAGGTTTGATACAACATGAGGGTGAGTACATGATGTGAGGGGTGAACTATCACTTTAACTGTGTGAATGTTTTGTAGTACTACAGTGCCTGCCTATAGCTCCTCATCCCTCATCAAACAGCTTCACCTGGATTCACCAGGCTTTATGCTAAATCCTGAAGCAGCGTCCGTCCTTCCTTCCCTCCACTTTTTCATCACATGCTAAACACAAAGGCACTGCGGCTTGGTACATGTTTTGTGATGATCTATCCGGACAATTAAGTGAAATGGGAAATGGAAGGATGTAGCATTGCGTGTATATAAAAAGGACCTGGACTTAAAGGATTAGTTCACTTCAAAATTCAAATTTCCTCATAATTTACTCACCCTCATGTCATCCAAGATGTTTATGTCTTTCTTTCTTCAGTCGAAAAGAAATTACGGTTTTTGAGGAAAACATTCCAGGATTTTTCTCCGTATTGTTGACTTCAATGGTTACCAACGGGTTGAAGGTCCAAATTGCAGTTTCAGTGCCGCTTCAAAGGGCTCTACATGATCCCAGACAAGGAATAAGGGTCTTATCTAGCGAAACAATCAGTCATTTTCTAAAAAAAAACAAAAAAACAAATTGATATAGTTTTTAAACACAAATGTGCCACGCATTATGTAATCTCATTGGAAAGGTCACGTGTGAGTTGTAACATAGGCGGATGTACCGATCCAGTGTCTACAAAGCGAATTTTCCAAAGCCTTTTCCAAAAAAAAAAAAAGGTAAAACAATGATGTCGGAAGATTTTGAAGTGAATTTTGAAGATTTTGAAGCCTACGTCACACGTGACCTTTCCAACGTGATTACGTAATGCGTGGCACATCGCAGAACAGTGCAAGATGAGCATTTGTGGTTAAAAAGTATATACATTTTTTTTTTTTTTTTAAAAATGACTGATCGTTTCGCTAGATAAGACCATTATTCCTCAGCTGGGATCATGTAGAGCTCTTTAAAGCTGCATTGAAACTGCAATTTGAACTTTCAACCCATTGGTCCCTGTTGAAGTCCACTATATGGAGAAAAATCCATGTGTTTTACCCTAATTTCTTTTCGTCTTAAGAAAGAAAGACATAAACATCTTGGATGGCATGGGGGTGAATAAATTATCAGGAAATTTTAATTCTGAAGTAAACTAACCCTTTAATTGATCAATTATGGGATAACACATCACTCTCCGAGCCTCGAACGAATCTCGCAACCTGACTTCGAACATAACACTCGCCAACTCTATAGCTACATTAACTAGACTTTCATGACTACACGCTAACTCTTTCATACATGTATTTCTGTTACCCATCTCTAAACCAACCCTAAAGTCAACATGCAACCCGGCGTGGGTCATCCTTCGACTATGTCTAAATCCCTGACGACAGGGTGCAGACTGTTTGGTACACATCAACGAGTCTTCTACAACAACCTACACCTTCAAGTTCACTAAAATTAAGACATAACATGCCAGAAAAAATAATGTCAACAATCAACACTGACATAATAAAATAAGTGAACAGGATGTGGAATTTATATGGAAAAAAAAAAAAAAAATACATGTTGAATTACATTATAATGTTAAGGAAATGTGGTGTTAAATAGTGCTTCAAAGCATCCTGGTCGAGAACACAGGATGCTTGTGACAAAATGCCATATTAAATAGAGCACTAAATGATTCTGTGTGTCCGTGGTTATGCAGTCATGAGAAAAAGTCACATGTGGAGATGTGTCCACACTCTCCTGCTTGAACTGCAGAGTAACAACATGGCAGAAAACAATACAAAAATCCTCCTGGCCTGTGACCGAGAGGACTTCGAAAGTGAGCTCAAAAAAAAAAAAAAAAAAAAAAAAAAAGAGAAGTGAATTAGCGATTATATCTTAAGGTGTAAAATAAGAGGTTCCGTTCAACGGGCCTGAATTTGCAGTAGTTGTGGTTCTACATGTGCTCAATCCGAGTGAGACTGACAAGGTCCCACGTAAGACCTTGCTGGTTCATGGCAGTGATATGCAGCTAAGACTCAGTTTAGACCTGTACATGTACTGTGCATTGCATTCATGGAAACAGACGGACAATCCCTGGCAGTGTCGTGATGCACATTTTCCTCTGAGCAGACAAACTTCCTTTGAGGAAGGCGGGTGGGAGACGAGAGCAGCTTTTGATATTGTAAAAAATGTAAATCCAGGCAGCATGTTGTTGGTCTGTATTAGCTGGCAGTAGTGAGGGCAAAGAAAAAATACGATCGACCAATAGTTGCGGTGATATTTCTAAAAGCAGCATGTGACATTATGCTATGGAAGACTAGTTCAAAGGAGGGGGGACCGGATGGGGGTCTGTGTCTACAGTGGGAAATCACGTCTTTCAAGCAGCTCTCTCCTCCAGGGAGGGCTTTTTGCTGGGGAAGGGTTGGGCGTACAGACTCTTGCTGGTGCTGTCGAGACTCTGGAAGTATGGGTGAGACAGTGCATCATAGGCTGATATCCTTCTGGAGGGGTTAAATGACAGGAAACGCTGTGCAGGGACAAAACGAGAAGAGAAAACAATAATTAAACAGTCTATGGCACCTTTATGAAAAGAATGATAAACCCACATGATAAAGTAAATTAAATAAAAAACAATTAAATCTTGCATTTAAAATGACGTCATCATCAATGAGAAGTGCCCCTTTTATGCTATTTTAAAGGGATAGTTCACCCAAAAATTAAAAATTCTGTCATTAATTACTCGCCCTCATGTCAATCCAAATCTGTAAGACTTTCGTTCATCTTCGGAACACAAATGAAGATCTTTTTGATGAAATCTGAGAGATTTCTGTCCCTCCATTGACAGCTACACAACTGAAACTCCGACGCTTCAAAAAGTTCATAGAGATCGTAAAACTAATCCATATGAATTGAGCGATTTAGTCCAAATTTTCTGAAGAGACTTGATCGCTTTATATGTTGAACAGACTGAATTTAGGCTTTTATTCACATAAAAACATTGATAAGCGAACATAAACAGAAGCTCAACCGAACCTGAATGACACGTGAGAACAAAGCTCTTGCCGAAGCTCAAACACTGAGTAATACACGAGAATGAACCTCATTGGTTCTCGCACGAGTCAAGGAAACACGCTTGAGCTTCTGTTTAACACAACTGATGTGAGAGTTGATGAATGTTTATGTGAATAAAAGCCTAAATTCATCATATAAAGTGATGGAGACTCTTCAGAAAATTTGGACTAAACCATTCAATTCATATGGATTAGTTTTACAATCTCTTTTTGAAGCATTTTTGAAGCATCAAAGTGGTAGTCACGTAGACGTCTATGGAGGGACAGAAAGCTCTCGGATTTCATCAGAAAGATCTTCATTTGTGTTCTGAAGATGAATCAAAGTCTTACAGGTGTGGAACAACATGAGGGTTAAATTTTTTGGTGAACTAACCCTTTAAAAAGGTTTCTAATTTTGTTTTGGAGTCTCCTAAAATAAGTTTACATGCATCCAAGGTCAAGAAACACATTTTCTCATAAAACACATTGCAGAATCAGCTCTTTTCTCAAAGTGTCTGAAATGGTTTGATCAAGTATTTAGTTTCTCTAAACCCCTCGTTTCTGAGAGCCTACTCTGCTCTGATTGGTCAGACAGCCCAGTCTGTTGCATGCATCAGAAACGTAACGCGTATTACCATATCTGAATTTCACTTCCGGAAGCTTCTTCAGCACAGTGATACTAACAGTAACGACATCTTGAGCAGGACGCTTCTAAGTGGTAAGTTTTTATTTCGTTTATTGTATATTGTAGGTGAAATGTTCACATCCTCATCCTTTGGAAGTGCATCAAAGTAGATTTGCTTTCGCAGCGCAGAAAACAGAGTCTTCTCGACATGACGACAACACAAACCAAACTCTTCCAGGCCTCAGGGCGGGTCAAAGTTGCTGTTCACAGACAGCCAATGAAGACCATAGACTGGCATTATGCAAATTTGTTACAAACAAACCTACATAGGTTTGTGCAGGAAGACTGAAATTACTGACGACTTGTTTCAGACAGTTCAGAATCGCTTCTTTCTTTTGAGAGTCACTTTGCGCACTTTGATCTTTGAAACTCTGTATTTTACATTCACATACAGCTTATATTATACACTACATAAGAGGTGCATTTATTCAAATGTATTTATTTAGCTTAAGATAGCACATTGCAATTTATTAACGATAAAACATCATGTAGCAAACTGGATATGGAATCTGTTCATAGAATGACATTCAACAATTATTGTCAAGACATCCTCATCATTGATATCTCCTACTTACAAGTAAAAGTGATTTGCCCAGCTCATCCATGTCAGGCACCAGGTCCTCTATGGGCTGGGGAGGGCGAGGGGAAAAGGCACTCTGGGGCAAACCCACTTCCTGTGGCCAGTCCTCTGGAGAAGGGACCCCAACCACACTGTAATATCACAATCAAAACAATCAGGTACTGCAATCTCAATTACATCTCAATACAGTCTTCATAAACACATGATCAACATGTTATTAGAGCATTATATTATTTTCATTAAATAGCACTTACTCAAAAATCTTGCCTAACTGGTCAACATCAGAGTTCCCACGGAAAAGAGGGCTGAGGGAAGAGAAAGGTGAAAGACTGCAATTAATTTCATGATTGATTTTGCAGCAGTAACTAGACCTAAATGACACTTTAGTTTTTACTCATAATGAATAAATTAAAATAAATAGACTAAAATAGATTAATTAAAATAAAAAATCTTGAACAAATAAAATGGAATAAATAAAGAAAAAATTAATAAAGAAACAAACAGGGTTATTATAGTTAACTGAAACTAAAACTAAAGCCATAAAAAAAACAGTTTTGTTGCTTGAAATAAAATAGACGTAATAGAATTGAATAAATAGACGTGAAATAAACTCAAATAAAATATAATATAAAAAACTTAAAAATGGCAAATATTTTCTTGGCAACTAGCTGAAATAAAATAAGTTTATGTAACTAGATGTACTAAAATAACTATAAAACTGAAAAAAAAAATAAAAACTATATATATATATATAAAACTAAAACTTACAAAAATGACCAAAACACACAACAAAATTAATAAAACTAACTGGAATTAAAATGAAATTGGAAATATAAAAATAAAACCTAATTTAAAATATTTAAAAAAAATGATAATATCTCAATGATACTAAAATAACAGAAATAATAAAATTAAATTAAAATAAATTAAAAGAATATATCTAAAATAATCGATCTTGATCTTCAATAAACGGAAATGAATAAACTAAAATAAATAAATAAAAATAAAATATATTATCTTAAATATATAAAACCAAAATGAATAAACTAAAATGAAATAAACAAACAAATAAATAATTAATGCACAGATTAAAACATCATATGCCAGACTGCAGGCCGGTGACAGTCATAAAACAAACAAAGGTTATGTGTTTAGATGTGCGCTCCTAATTCTGCAATAATCATGAATGTCTCCTGCCTGTCTGCCAGAGGCAAAGAAGGCAAAGCGGAAGAAAATCCTTATAGGCTGCACTGTATAAATAAGGTCCTAAAGCCACATAACAGACATTGGTCCACTGTATATGTGTTGTTTCCTGGCCAGCCTGAGGCTGAGAAGATCTAAGGGCTTTTTCAGCACATGCTGGAGTCCACCCGCCTGGACTGCTACTGGTGCCTGTGGCTTCAGGCCAGTTAGGACACCCGTGGGCGGGCATGCTTCCCTTGGCATGCACACAAATTCCAGGAGCCACAAGCACAGGGCTCAGTCTCCAAAACACACCACACCGAGTAAAAGAGACAGAAAAAAGCTATTTATCCCTGCCGTCTGCTTTCGCTCTTCACAAACCTCTATGTGAGTGAGCAAAAATGAACCGTGTGAAAGAACAAAACCAAAGTACAGAAACAGAGACATATGTGAATTATTAACTAAATTAAGCTCACTATTAAATCATTTCCATAGTCAAGTCGTTGAATAAGCTGCAAAAACTGCGCTTGCAATTTCCCCTGCCACCACCAGATGTCGTCCTACAGCAAGACAAGCATCAAACTCTCAAAGTCTCTTTCTTCACAGCCACACAGAGCACAAACTTGAGCGCAACTGTAATCAGACAAAGGGCCAGAAGTGAGCACGTGCACGGTTTCCTTACGTCTCCATTATTGCAAGACGAGGTTCAAAAGCCGCCCTCAAGACTTTATTTAAAGATTAGTGAGAATAACGCAGTTCTGTTTATAGACCCTTTTCACAGACTGTGATGACGCGTTTTAACGGTCATCAATGTCATAAATCCTGCTAAGTTTTATATATATATATATATATATATATATATATATATATATATATATATATATATTTTTTTTTTTTTTAAATGTACATTTAACACTATATTTAGTATTCTATTACATTTATATTACACTACAAAAAAAGTGAGGGTGTTTCTAATACAGCGGCTATGGGAGTGACGGTAAAAATGACATCTTTCTCTCTTCTGACTGCCGTTATCAATTGCTCTCTATTTTTTCCCTCTTTTTGCAAAAACACTATTATGGAGTTTTTCTTTTGCTATTTGCGCAAATGGAAACACAAAAAATATATTTAATGTAGTCTCTCATTCACTGCTATAAAGGTTTATCCAGTTGTGACGCTTCTGAGAAACACCAAACAGTGTTGCCAAGTCCGTGGTTTTCCCGCGGAATTGGGCTACTTTTACACTGTTGCCGCGGGTTGTTTTTCATGTCTGCGGGTTGAAGCGACCCCATATAACATATTTACCCCCGTGACTTTTACCTGCGGAGCCCCGCCAAAAACGTGGATTTTACTCCTGGAACGTGATTTTTACTGTGGGACTCCGCGTGAAATGCGATTGGGCTAGTTTTGAGTAGCGATTGGGCTAGTTTTGAGTAGCAACTGGGCGGTTTTGTTGTGAAAACCTGGCAACCCTGACACCAAAGTCCCTTTCAAGGAAAGTCTGTTCTGCCATATTTGGAATCCTGAAATCTCAAAAACAGCTTGGCGAACTCGCAATTAAATAACATTTCAAATCAGCAACAAAATCTGACGTGAATTGACCCATAAATGTTGTTTGTTATACTTAAATAGCGTTAAAAAAAAAAGCTTATTTTTCAGGCTAGACAAGCCAATACGCATGTGCAGTCCTAAGCGCAAGTCTGAGGTTTTCTATGGGAACAGGAGCTTCTAACGGCAGCTGCAGTGATGCAATGACTTTACCAATCAGCGATTGGCTCTTTTACTTAGAAGGCAGGACGTATTCCGCCATATTGCGAGTTGCAGTTTCTCCCATTCATAATAGGAGTGAACCGTCTTTCTATATCTATAGTCTTTGGAAACACGGAAATGTGAAAAGGGTCTATTCTAAGCGTGCGCTGTAGTTTTGTCATCTGCTGCTCGAGCTCTTTAAAGCAGGATAGATTCTTTCATCAGCTGGAAAAAAAATGTTCTGAAAGTGATTCCAACAATATCGTTCCTTTGTGTCATTATTGTTATAGTTGTGATGTGGACTTTGCTATTCTTTTAAGTTTAGAACGATTTTTTAAAACTATAATCGCTAGCTAGCTACTATATAGAGACATCTTTTTACGGTTCAGACGCAGAACATTCTTTGCAGGTGAGGCGAACGCGTTAGATGCTCGCGCTCCTTTTCTCTTTGAACTCGCTTGTTAAAAAGAAAATTGCCTTTATTGTGCCGTTCACATGCCGCATCAACTGCTGAAACCCTCAAAGGCAAAAAGTCATTCCCGAGCAGTTAAGGCAAGACAAAAGCTGTTCTATTTTCTAACAGTGAAGGGGGGAAGATCTCACCTAAAGCAGTGTCATGCCAAAACAAGTATGGCTGAATATCTCTAGAGCACATTCTACCTTTCCTTGGGCTACTTGGTAGTTTGAATGAATTAGTGGCTTTCTGCACAAGGCAGACATTATGCCTGGGCAAAGGCTTCCTGAGTGAGTGGGCACAGCACACACAGCGCTCACACCAGGCCAGTACACGCAGTTGAGTCACGCTCCAAGTGCCAGTGTCTCTATCCACATTCCACCCGCGCGACCTCTGGAATGCATCGGTGTATCTGAATCTGTGAAAACTGGTTTGCCTGGCAAATAAGAGGCAAATCTAATTTAAAACACACATGCCAGTTTCTTAGAAAAGTGCTCATTTGTGTTCATGTCGGTTAGTTTCATATGGTTTTGAAAAACTTTTATACCATTTCAAGAAAAGTATCAAATGAGTCTAAAATGTCATGTGGTCTAGTAAAAAATTAATATTCATATATTTATCTCACATATATATTCCTATACACATCTCTGCAGGGGTCCTCTCTATGATTTCATTTCCTGTTTTATGTTTTTTTCACCCTACATGTTTCTGATTTGGCAAACAAAGGTCAAAATCATTAACTGTAGTGCAATTCTGCATCCTACTGAAAACTACTAAACATTTAGGGAGGTGTGTGCTGGAATAAATTAATATATTTAATTCATTTTTGAATAAATTAAAGGTCCAGCGTGTAATATTTAGGAGGATCTATTGACAGAAATGCAATATAATATACATAACTATGTTTTCAGTGGTGTATAAAGACCTTACATAATGAACCGTTATGTTTTTATTACCTTAGAATGAGCCATTTCTATCTGCATACACCGCAGGTCCCCTTACATGGAAGTCGCCATTTTGCGCCGCCATGATTCTACAGTAGCCCTAAATGGACAAACTGCGTTTGCTTAACTGGCTACTCTCTGCTGTCTCAGATGACATCTTTGCCCTGTGTCGGCCACCGTTGCTTCTCTTATGTGCTTCGAAAGGGAGGGGTGAGCGGTGGACTGAGTCGTTGGTTGCAATTTGCAACCTCACCACTAGATGCTGCTAAATTTTACACACTGCACCTTTAATAAATGACAGTCGGTATCTCTACTTTTTGTGAGAGCAGCTTTAGGTTGTGAGAGAGCAAATGAGGATCTGAAAGTAGTCGCATGTTGACTCTTCACGCAATATGTTCAACCCTTGGAAAAGCAGAATGTCAAAAGCACTTTCTGTCATTCAGAAACACACTGACTGATCACTATATTCTCCAAAAGATAGCCTACAGATACAGACTTGCATGAAGTATGTCTGACTCTAAACTTTGCATATTGTGAGCGTCAGACAAGTAAAGATCTTTTATAAAACCCTCAACAAAACAACTGAGGCAGAGCAGACTCTACGGCCCACGTTACACACTCCCTCTCCAGGAAAATGCTGTCCCCTCAACAGTTAAACAAAGCCATACAATATGTTGCTTGCTGAGGCGCGCTACATCTTTATAACCCTCAGGTGAATCGAAAACATCCATTACTGGGGTTGGCGCTTACAGCGCGGTGCACTTCTCAGACATCAGAGGAGAAACCTGGTCCCAGGTGCCCTTTAATCTGCAACAGGTGGCCTTTTAAAAAGCATTCTTAATCACCTGCAGGAGGAGAAAAGGTG
The DNA here is from genome assembly GCA_039654765.1 of Mylopharyngodon piceus. Lineage (NCBI taxonomy): Eukaryota > Metazoa > Chordata > Actinopteri > Cypriniformes > Xenocyprididae > Mylopharyngodon > Mylopharyngodon piceus. The sequence continues at coordinate 12,743,054 of CM077448.1, read as the reverse complement.
TGCTGGTAGCAGCAATGAAAGCCCCCCTTACCCTCCCACCCCCAGGCACTAATGGAGGCATGCCAGGAGCCCAGCACAGTGGCGTTTTTATGGCACATGGCTTTAGAGAGTGGAAACCAAACACTTGAATGGATATAACTGCTGTTTTAAGGTTTCCATAGTAATTAACAAATGCAAAGCCACTATTTAAACAGATAGTTATGCGCCCGAAACTAAACATAACTTTCCTATCTGAACTATGGGATTATTGTATTAAGCACTGAGTCAGCTAATGTTTATCTACCGTTCCTGCAAAGCAAACACCATCAATGGATGGCGGAAGGCGCGGACAGGTGGGCCCGTTAGAATGTGAAACACAGGATGTGTGTGAAAGTGTGTCCGTGCTCGTGTGTCTGCGCTTTCCATTACAAATATCCCTGTTCATCCGATTATGCACTTGTTATGGCGCGTCAGGAGAGGAAAACATCAGCCCACGCAATCGCCCCCAGCGGCACGAGGAGGGGCGGGTAATTCAACATCATCGACAGGCTGGAATGAAATGGGTCAACAATGCATTATTATCGTTGACTAAAACTGATAAAAACTTTTCTGGTAATTGAAATAAAGCTGAAATAGAATATGTGACCTGCTGGCAAATTAAGTCGCAATTATTTTCACATTCTCTATTAAAAAAACCTTCAAAATGGTGTATGATTTGTTGGAATCAGACAAAAAAAAAAAAAAAAAAATGACTGAGCTACACCTGTTTGAAGTCAATAGAGTCAGCAAAGTCAATTTTGAGAAAAATCGAGTTAACGTTTTCTGAAGGTTCCAAAACAAAATCACCTAGCAACCTTAAAATAAATCCCTGGTAATAACACCAGATTTGGCACACACCAAGTCAAAACCAAATATCTATAGGGAAAATATATATTCAGCTTATTTTTTCCATGATACCACAATTTGATTAACATTAATGAAACAGATAGCCTATATATTAAGACCTACTGTATCGCATGGATCTAATATATAATACACATCAGATGTTTTCCCCCAACAGTTAACCAAAGGTTCACTTAATACATTATAGGTAATGTTTGCGTGAATACTCGCCAAGACAGATTTTTTGAAATACTGTAATTCTGTGTATATCGGGATCGCGCGCTGTCTGAGGCGTCTTTGTGCGCGCGCTTCGGATCTGTCAGTCAGCGCGAGTAAGAATGTTTTGCTTACATCAGCATGAGTTTGAAAATCACATTTCATTGGTTCAGAATCATGCCATTGAGAATTCACTATGAATATTCACAAAGTTGGAATGCTGCGCTTTACAACGATACCAAACTTGTGCTGAGGGAAGCGCCAGTCGTCCAGAAGCGAGCAGAGAAAAACTGCAATTTTCATGGACAAGGGAAAGGTACTCCTCTCATAAAACATACAAATAAAGATACTTTTAGATGTTTAATTGCTATTTGGAGCATTGGGATCACTAGATGAGGGCTTAATTTTTTGTGAAAACCTCAAATTCGACCAAAATTTTTCACTTGTTTTGCCTGTAGCTCGAAATTAGCCTGTGCGCATTCCGACTCTTTTTACCAACACGTGACACATAAATATTAGTAAAAAAACTTAAACTAAACAAAAATTAGAAATGTTGCCCTGGCAATAACTGAAATATTTAAGTTGAAGCTCTAAAGTTGAAGTCTTGGCAGAATAGATCTGCTATGCTGCTGCTGCTGCAGCAGATCAAGTACGAGACTTGCTACTGCCAATACAAACACGACACACTGCTGTGAGCAAGCAAGACATACTGCTGCTGTACAATATAGCATACATGAATTACCCATAGCAGATCTAAACAGGTGGAGCTGGGGAAGGTGGAGGGTTTCTGAAAGCATGCTGCAAACTGCTACAGCAAATGCTGACCAAGTATTTGAAGGTTGAGCAGCGAGCTCATTGGCTGCTGACGCAACAGGAACCAATCAGTTGTGCCCTATAGAGAATGATGTGATTGCAAGCAGATTCATGACAGAACTTTGTATTAACTGGAAATAAAATAAAAACAAATAAAACTGAAAACAAAAAAATTAAACCTAAATATCAATAATATCAAAACCTAATAAAATGACAAAAGCACATAACAGAATTACTACAAATTAAACTAAAATATTAACTAAGCTCATTCAAAATATTAATAAAACTAAAATAACACTGCAATGCATATACACTTGTATCTGTTTTGAAATCCGTGCCTTTCTGGCGCTTAAGAAGGGATTTCTCACATGTTTGAATTGGTAATCAATTTAATGAGTGAAATTGCTTTACGAACCTCATCTGGATATTAGCATCTCCATCTACAGTATTCTCATTGAAATAAGAAATGACAAAAAAAAATCATTTGCAAAACTTAATCTTTAATATTTCTCTCTTCTTAGAGCCTTATAATATGCTACAAGCTGATGAAGTACATTAGAAGCCACAAAGAAAGAACCGTTGAACCATTAAATCCTGCTGTCACTGGATTGAGCAGCTTTAATAAATGTGCCAGTGTTGAGTTGAGCAGTTGGAAAGATTCGTTAAACCGCACACAGATGAACGGATCACTCCAGGTCTGCAGTGCCTGTCACAACCACAGTGACGGTTTTTTATGTCTGTTTTAATAACCTCAGCCTCCTGCAAAAATGTGGTCAGAAGCAGTGTGGCCCTACAAAATCCTTTTTATTTACTTATTTTCAAAATTTCGTTTTGTCTCTTAGCATTTATGATTTTTCTTTTCTTTTTTAAAATACAATACAATATGAACATTAAACAATAAAATATAATTTTAAAACAGTTTCATAAAACTATAAAGGGGGAAATTTATTTCTCTCTTGTAAAAAAAAAAAAAAATCTTCAAATTAATTTTTACAAATTTTAAATTATATAATTAAAATAGCATATACATAAATATAAATAATAAAAATTAATATAAAAATAGTTTCAGAGTCTTCAACATACATGTAAGCCATATTGTGGCACAAATGTAATTTATTATTTTAATATAATATCCAGGCTTATTTTATAATTTTTTTTGTCAGATCAGTGGTTTTCAATTTCATTATTATTTTATGTCAGATTTCCATTTTAAAGTCTGGATTATGGCCCTAAAAAACACCTCAAAATGCCACCTTTATATATATATATATATATATATATATATATATAATATATATATATATATATATATATATATATATATATATATATATATATATATATAAATAAAATATTCTTCAGTGTGAACGGAAAGTTGGCCCTATCACTAATAAAGTGGACCAAAAAGATAGATATTTTTTAAAAAAGAAATTAAAGTAATATTTTGCACTTTAAAATATGTATTTAAAATATTTTAATGTTAAGCATATTATTATTCAAGACGCACCCTGTGCAATATTTATAGACTCAAGGGAAATCATAATTCTTGTTGCTCCCTGTGTGCCAGCCATGCAAGCAATCAGGTCATCCATGCTTGACTTGTTTAACTGAGCATCCAACATCTTTCTTCATTTTACAGTCAGCTAGTCAGGGTTATTAGTGAGCGAGTTCGATAACAACGCTGTGCAAACTTACCGGCGTCTGAACATCTCAGCAAAGATGCAGCCGACACTCCACAGATCCACAGGAGTAGCATAGCTGGACTGAAGCAGCACCTCGGGAGCTCGATACCATAACGTCACAACCTGCAAACATACAAAAAATAATGATTAAAATTAGATCACTAACCACTAGGGGCCAGATTTACTAAACAGGGCAAATTAGCGTGAGAGCGCAAATCCACAAATGCGCCGATGGGAGTGGCAAGTTTTGCGCGTGATCTACTGCAAATTAGAGAACACAAACGCAGTCAAATCATTTACATAATGACCAACGCAATCTAACAAGAGCAACGCAAATTAACGTTGGGTCACAAATAAGCAGAGCAGATGCTCATCAGGTGCGGGTCGACACAGGTGCAACTTGTTACATGTAATATACGGATAACGTCTTCCTCTGGCATTCCAAAGAAATTAATACAAGTGGAAAATATTTTCTCCCTTCTACCACGCGCTCTCTGCGGTGTCTCCTCCTAGCAGCAACAATTGCAGCCATGTCGCAAAATGGGTTAAGACATGCTTTTTTGGCTGTTAAATAATGCCGCAAATACCAGTAATTTGACTAGCTCAACCATTAGTAAATCACTAAATACTCTCCTCCCATGAATTTTGCGTCTGAAAGGGAAAGTCCTACAAATGCATATGCAATAAGGTCAGCCACAAAAACAACTTTTCAGCGCTAATTTTGCACTGCGTGTCTTTAGCAAATCCCGACAGTAGTTTTTTAAAAGCCAAAAGAGGGTTTGTGCTGGCGCAAGCTGTTAGTAAATCTGGCCCTATAACACTAAAATGGCAGTAGATGCTCGTCTATATAATCAGTGACAATTCTTTTAGAAAATTAGTCCAATAAAATATAATACCATAAACATAAAATCAGATTTAAATATTGTACAATATTATATTATATTTTGATAGTCCATTTTAGACATTCTACTAACTATAAGTAACTTTTCAACTACATGTCAACTAACTCTCAATAATTTGCAACTACATGTCAACTCTCAGAGTATTAGAAGAATAAGTTGACGTAGTTACTTCTAGTCAGTAAATGTCTGTTGGGAGCATCAAAATAAAGTGTTAGCAGATGTTAAGTAGACAGTCTACTAATACTCTAATGACAGCTAGTTGACATGAAGTTGTAAAGCTACTTATAGTTAGTAGAATGGCTAAAGTGGACCATCGAAATAAAGTGCTACCTTATATTTTAAGTTAATTTTACAACTTCTTAATTGTACTGTATAATCAATTGGAATCACAAAAGATTGAAATCACAGCTGGCAATGTCCACACAAAAGCATTTGTTCATTCTATATTGTATCTCTAACTCTAAACAGACCCCACTGACCAATCGAACTCCTTATACAGGCTGCAGGAGCCCAGGAATACTCAGTATGCAGGATTCTGCTGTTAACAGCTACAGTAGGGAGAGCCTCCAGACAAAACTCAGTGACCCTGCTCCAGGGTGGACGGCTTCCAGGTGCTTTCCCTCCTCAGCGCTCTCTCGCTCTCCTCCCAGTAGGCTCTGGGCCCAGAAACCCCCAGGCTTATCAGCCAAATCAGTCAGGCCTGTGTTTGTAAGCAAAGCCTGGAGCGTATATCAGTGACTCGTATCCTAAAACGCGCAGCGCTCGAGGGTATGCCAGAGGAATTGAAGGAAAAAGAAACAGAGGGTCGTCCTTACAGCGAAACGTGCTGAAACTGACATTATAAATATAAGATGCATCAAGGACTGGTTTAGATTAATTAATCAGACGTATCTATACTGTAAAAAAAAAATGAAACTTTTACAGAAAAAATACTTTTCCATATACAGTGAAAAACTGTAAATGGTTAAACGTTGTATTATATGTAATTTTACTGTAAAACTCTGTCAAATTTACAGTTTTTGAAAGTAAAAACTATGAATTTTCATATAATTAACGGCGAAAAACAGTAAAAGGACATTCCCAGAAGTCCCTGCCTGACAGATCACATATGATTATATTTTATATAAATAGTTTTGTTTCTTCTTATTTTTGAGATCTTTATTTTAGTGCCATGTGTGTTACCATGATGATGTTTTGTCTCTGTGAGCGTGACCTTGTGCATCGTCCCTAAACGAGTATTGGCCGTGTTTGGACAGGCTACTTACAATAAACTGATTCATCATGTGGTTTTCTAGCCAATGCAGAAGTAAGCCATTTTCTGTGAATGTGCAAGACTTCCGATTCTTTAGCCGCTATAGGTAAATAACTAGAAGAATAACAAAGTGCAATAAATGGTAAACTATTTGCGCTACAATCCAGTTTGTTCATGATTGCGATCATAAGTTAAATATCATAACAAATACTAGCTGGCAATGTCACGCAGCATAAACTGTTTTTGTACAGCTAAAATAACTGGAAGTGGATGATAATGGAAGCTTCGCACATTCAATTTACAATCTGTATTACGGTGGTAAGAGTGAAATATGAGATAACGTTGTTAAATATAGGCCTAACAGAGAGAAAGAATTTGGAGTTGCATTGTATACAATGTTTTTGTCTATTTTTCTCATTGGGGTGGGGGTGTGGGGAGCCTCCAACTGTTTCTTTAAAATATGCCTCCGAATGGCAAAGGTGATTATCAGCAGGGGTGCACATAACTTTTTTGGTCTGGTTCTCAAGGAAGATGTTGCTTGGTACTCACACTTTACGTGACACACTTATCCTAAAAGCTGTCCTCATCACTTTCCTCCTGACTGCTCTCCTTACTATCTTTTTTTCTCTCAAACATGGTAGATGATGATAATGATTTTTTTTTTTTTTTTTTTACTAACATTAATGACACAGACAACAGCAAGAATATTAGGCTGCTGTCACTTTAAGAAGGAAAGCACAGACCGAACAACTGATACACATATGGTTTCTTTCTCAACTGTTCACTTATGACATAACCAAGAGAATACTTGCCGAGGTATTTTGACACAATTTTGTGTGTGTGTCCGTTCAAGCGCAAGTAAACGCAAAAGAGGAATTAATTCAGTGTTTGGTTAATCCAGAGGTTGGGTTAAATGTTTACCCAAACTCCTGGCTAGTTTACTTAACTATTGTTTAAAATTACTGTATTGCTTGCTTAAAATGAACCCAAAATATGTTGGAAATTAACATTTATTAATATGTTTAATAAATTAACATTTATGAAAAAGTTTAATAATAATAAAACAAACATTTATTAAAACTGCTTATTAATAAATGTTCACCTTTTAATTATTACTGTTGCCTCTATAATTATGTCTGATTATTAATTTCCAACCTATTTTGGGTTCATTTTAAGCCAGACATATAGTGATTTTTAAACAATAGTCGGGTTAAAAAAAAAAAAAACCCAACTTGGGTTGTTTTTAACCCAATTTTTTTTTTAGAGTGTATATAAGTTGTAAAATATAGAGGCATCAATATGCCATCCCGTAATAATAAACACTATCACCATATTTTTTAACGGTAAAAAATGTTGGGTTAAAAACAACCCAAGTTGAGTTGAAAATGGACTACCCAGCAGGTTGGGTAAACATTTAACCCAATCGCTGGGTTTAAACTACCCAATCGCTGGGATTAAACTACCCAATCGCTGGGTTTAAACTACCCAATCGCTGGGTTTGTCCATTTTCAACCTAACTCGGGTTGTTTTTAACCTAGCATTTTAAGTGTATAGGTTAATATCAAGCCTAATCCTGAATTAAAATGTAATTTCAATATAATATCTTGGGGTCTATAGGCAATGAGAAAAATGCCCAACAACTGACACGACAGTGAATCAATTCTAGATGACGACTACATCGTCAGCTTCAATTTATTTGAATTGAATGCAAATCATTCTGATTCAGTCTGTAAATCATTTTTAACAGCAAATGACTCATTGATGTTACAATGGTCGCGGTGCGAAATGCGATCACGTTTTTCATATGAATAACAGACTATATTTAGTGAGGGGACCGCATGTGCTGTGCTGACGCTTTCTCATTTAAGTCTTCCTGGTTTAGTGGAAATGGAGAGGAAGTTGAAGGTGAAATAAAAAGGATGAAACATTTTGGCCTCTTTGTTGCCATGTGACCACAGAAAAAGCACATAACATATTCTAAAATAGATTACTCTGGCAAATTTCACTTCATTAAGAAGCGCTTTTTTTTCATTTATATGACTTTTAGAAGTCCCAGATCAGACACGTGGCGAGTCAAACCTTTTGAGTCAGACTCAGACAACATAAAGTTTATGTTGGCTCATCTATACGCCTCCTTCAATATTAAACTCTAAAGAATTTTAAAAGCCGGTTTTGATTGAGTCAAATGTGAACAATCATTTCAAGAGACTAGTCTGCAGGCACAACCTGACTCTGTCATCTTCAATCCAAACATTTTGGCTCAGCTGAGTATGTTAACTGCAATTAAACAAACCCTAAGCTGATGTCTTATCTAAATGTACACTAACAAAGTAGAAAAAAAGAGGGTACGCTGCTTGACTTCTAGGAAGAACCACATACCGCTGCTAACTGATGTTCAAGCTGAAGTATATCCGCTTGTATGACAGTGTTAATAAAAGGCCACACCACAAACATAGACACGCACTCGCTGGCACACACAGCATCTCGCTAGAAGGCTGCAGCTTACTTAGCAAAGGATAAGATACACTGCAGTGATTAAACACTGTAAAAAGTACAAGATGAACTAACTGACAGCGCTACAGATGAATTATCATAAGAGGCATAATAAAACTCAATGCACTCTGAAAATGTCAGAATGCACGCAAGAGCTGAGGTTTTCTTCGATGTTTCTTTCAAGGGTGACACTCAAAGAAGGCAACAGCCTCTGTGACATTTACCCACAGAGTTCCTCTGTCAAACGGCACATGCCACAGTTTGCATCACGACACCAATGGAAGCGCACACTGCAGTGTACTCGCGTCACTCGAGCTCGTCAAACGGAATAGATCAGAGCGGTTGTATCTTATGACCTCAAAGAACACGCATGTAAGCTTCTGACGTAAATTGACAAAGACAAGCAGAAAAGGAAAATTTTTATCATGATCATCATACTGTACAAGTAAGATGTAGCAAGCTGAAAGCAAAGCAGGTTATGCAAGTTAATAAAAGTCTTGGGGAAGTTTAAAATCATTTTAATCAGACTGACAACTAAAAGTATTATGCTATTTTAAAAGGATCCTAATTTTGTTTTGGAGGTCTCCTACAATAGGTTTACATACATCCAAGGTCAAAAAACACTTTAATTTTCTCATAATATACACTGCACATCACTTCTTTTCTCAGAGTCTTAAAATGGTTCGTTCGAAGATTCAGTCTCACTCCATTCCGAGAGCCTACTCTGCTCTGATTGGTCAGATGGCCGAGTCTGTTGTGATTGGTCTACCGCTTACAGTGCATGTCGCAAACAAAGCGCCTATTACCATATCTGAATTTCAGCTTTTCACTTGATACACAGTGATAAGAACAGTAACGATGGCGTCTGTTTTTCCGTATAAATTCCAGCACAAGTCCTCATCCTTTTGAATAGCATGCAAAGTGGATTTGCAGTGCGGAAAACGGCATCTTCTTGACATGTCTAAAACACGAACCAAACTCTTCCAGCCTCAGCTACGACTACATTGTTAAAAGTAGACATTGTTTGCAGGCAGCCAATGAAGACCATAGACTGGCATTATGCAAATTTGTTACATCGTTATGCAAATATGTAACTGGAAGTGAGAGTGGAATTGCTGACGACTCGTTTCAGCAGTTCAGAATTGATTGTTTCTTTTAGGAGACTATAACTTTATTTGTTGTGATCTTCAAAACTGACATTTTACAATCACAAACAGCTACATTACACACTACATGAAAGGTAATATTCAAAAAAAGCATAATAGGGGCACTTTAAAAAAGTTCTACCACTCTTTTAGCATCTGTAAGTATTTCATTCACTCTCAGATGTCTGATGCATAAGGCACACAAAATGGGAAACACTTCGGGATTTTCGAAGTCATCATCTGATTTCCAGGAGACGTGCGTGTCGCGTTCTTGAACGGTCCATCTGGAAACAAAGCCGTCATGACGCCAAAAGCCCTTGTGTTTACAACTGTGACAATGAGCGCTTATCAGGATCAACCGAACACGGGATTTTCAAAAGTGTGTGAAGTTTACGGCATAGACTCTTGTCCAAGAGTTTTACATGCCGGTCTGTTGTTGTAGGGACAGTGACTTTACATTTTCATGCCCCTAAACATGATGCTGAACAAAACAAACTGTGATTGGTTGCTTTATGTCAGTCAGACAGCCTCTTGGGCGGTCCTTGGCCAATGAAAGCTGCTATGGAGTCCAGACCTTCTGCCATCAGTCTGAATATCTAGCTACACGAGACTAGGTGACTTTGTTTTAAAGTCAACTTGCATACAAGCAGTCAAACTTTGAAAGCTTTTGTACAAGTTGCTGGAAAATGTGGCGGTGTTTAATTCATGCTGTCACACCTGGCATATTTAGTGACCAGTGAGCAAAATGCCAAATTATCTCAATGTCTGCATAGTTTCCAATGAGAGTTTCTATTCTAGACATGTGTGCCCATCAGTCACTAAAGTTGCCAAATTTAAATCGTCTTAAAAATTGCATGAGAACTGTACAGTATGTTCACATGAAAGATTGTGCAAATAATTCTAATAAAGACAAGATGCGTTCAAAAACAGCTGCAATGTAGTGGAACAGAAAACAGGAGTTATTAGAAGTTAATTAAAAAATAAATAAAGTACTACCGTTAAAAAGTTTGGGTCAGTATGGTGCATTAAATGGATCAAAAGTGACAGTAAAGACATATAACGTCTTTACATTATAATGTTACAAAAGATTTCTATATAAAATAAATACTGTTCTTTTGAACTTTCTATTCATCAAAGAATCCTGAAAAAAATGTATCACGGTTTTTCCACGCATCACAACTGTTTTCGACACTGATAATAATAAGAAATGTTTCTTGAGCAGCAAATCAGCATATTAGAATGATTTCTGAAGGATCATGTGACAAAGTAGACTGGAGTAATGATGCTGAAAATTCAGGAATAAATTACATTTTAAAACATATTCAAACAGTAAACAGTTGTTTTAAATTGTAACAATATTTCACAATATTAATGTTTTACTGTGGTTGCTTTTGATAAAATAAATAAAGCCTTTGTGAGCAAAAGAGACAATTCAAATCGTATACTATCCCCAAACTTTTGAAGGGTAGTGTTATTCAGTCTTACTAATTGGTTATTGGGCAATTAGTTGAATAGTCGACATCATGAGTGTGAGCATTAATGGGTTAACATTTTGAAAATATTTCATCTTTGGATATGGTTTGCTTTTGATTTGATTGCATATAGCAGTTGCTTTTGAAAGAATGTCCTTTCAGTGAGAAGATTCCAGTCCGTATCCTTTGGATTGAGCATGAATACATGCTAGCATTTAAAGTCTCTCTCTCTCCTCCTCTCCAAGTTTCGAACCATGCAAGTGGTTGTGCGACAGGATAGCCTACAGAGGTTTTTCTGAAACTGGCCGCTAATAAAAGGGTCAGATAAAGCAGCACTGGCTGACTCCAGATTAAAAGAGAGCATTCTGTGCATTCCTATCTGGTGAGACAGTGTGGGCTGTCTCAGCACGAGGAACACCAAGAAACTCTTCTCAGCGCCACTGACCAAGCATATCCACAATGGCCCAGCGGCTCAACTCCGACTGGGTCACCCTGCACTTCTCCATACCCCACTCTAGCTAATGCACTCTAGCCCCCATTACCCAAACCCCTCCTTTTGATTCACCCCAATAGATTTAAAACAATAGAGACACAATGTGATTCAGAATAAGCCTGGCTGATGGAGTTGGCTTGGAGCCTCTGTTTACATTGTCTCTCTCAAAGGAAGCGAAGGATGAAAGGCCCCTTCAACACAAGACGTTCATCCGCATTCTTTCAGGCCGCCCCCGGACACTTTTAAAGGGGCAAGTCCACTAACTTGGCAGAGCACAATGCCGCTCGCTAAAAATGAGCCTCCATGATGACCCATTATTCAGCTGGTAATAGATCAGTGAGTGATATCATTAGCTAGCTCCTGAAAGTCCTCTGAACGTTAGCCATGTGCAAAACAACATATGCTCAAAACTGATAAGTTGGTTGATTGCATGAATGACTACTCATCTAACCAGACCTAAGAAATCCTTGCATATTTATGCATTTCTTATAGGGGAAATGAACATAAGACGTTCTTACATTCAAGTGCACTGGAATGGAACAGAATGCAGGAGTTTTTGAAAGTTAATTACAACCATTTTAAAAGTTTTTGTTTGTAAAAAATAAGTAAAAACAGATGCATATACACATGCATATATACACCAATCAGGCATAACATTATGACCACCTTCCTAATATTGTGTTGGTCTCCTTTTTGCTGCCAAAACAGCCCTGACCTGTCGAGGCATGGACTCCACTAGACCCCTGAAGGTGTGCTGTGGTATCTGACACCAAGATGTTAGCAGCAGATCCTTTAAGTCCTGTAAGTTGCGAGGTGGAGCCTCCATGGATCAGACTTGTTTGTTCAGCACATCCCACAGATGCTCGATTGGATTGAGATCTGGGGAATTTGGAGGCCAAGTCAACACCGCAAACTCATTATTGTGCTCCTCAAACCATTCCTGAACCATTTTTGCTTTGTGGCAGGGCACATTATCCTGCTGAAAGAGGCCACAGCCACCAGGGAATACCGTTTCCATGAAAGGGTGTACATGGTCTGCAACAATGCTTCGGTAGGTGGTACGTGTCAAAGTAACATCCACATGGATGGCAGGGCCCAAGGTTTCCCAGCAGAACATTGCCCAAAGCATCACACTGTCACCGCCGGCTTGCCTTCTTCCCATAGTGCATCCTGGTGCCATGTGTTCCCTAGGTAAGCGACGCACACGCACCCGGCCATCCACGTGATGTAAAAGAAAACGTGATTCATTAGATCAGACCACCTTCTTCCATTGCTCCGTGGTCCAGTTCTGATGCTCACGTGTCCACTGTTGGCGCTTTCGGCGGTGGACAGGGGTCAGCATGGGCACCCTGACTGGTCTGCTGCTATGCAGCCCCATAAGCAACAAACTGCGATGCACTGTGTATTCTGACACCTTTCTATCAGAACCAGCATTAACTTCTTGAGCAATTTGACCTACAGTAGCTCGTCTGTTGGATCGGACCACACGGGCCAGCCTTCGCTCCCCATCAATGAGCCTTGGCCGCCCATGACCCTGTCGCCAGTTTACCACTGTTCCTTCCTTGGACCACTTTTGATAGATACTGACCACTGCAGACCGGGAACACCCCACAAGAGCTGCAGTTTTGGAGATGCTCTGACCCAGTCGTCTAGCCATCACAATTTGGCCCTTGTCAAACTCGCTCAAATCCTTACGCTTGCCCATTTTTCCTGCTTCTAACACATCAACTTTGAGGACAAAATGTGCCTAATATATCCCACCCACTAACAGGTGTCGTGATGAAGAGATAATCAGTGTTATTCACTTCACCGGTCAGTGGTCATAATGTTATGCCTGATCGGTGTATATATATATATAAATTTTAAACTAAGATCATGGTGAGATGCATGACTGGCTGAAGTGGTGGTGCTTAAAATATAAAATATATTAAAAATAAAATATATATTACAAATTACATTAAAAAGCTAAACTAGCTGACCTCACTAATTGGTGACACATTCCCGTACACTATTGTATATGGCACTCTTTAAATATCATGTATTGGTCATGCCCATGAACAGGTGCATTTTTGCATGTTTTTATCCTAATTTAGTAGTTATGATGGCAAAATAGCTAAGATGAGCTGTATTTTGGTGCAGAAAGTTTTCAGTAATAAAATTTTAATTATACACTCACAGTTGGACTGAAAACAGGCTATTTTTGTGTTCGCTGTGCTTGCACATTGCAGTCGTACTGAACAAGCTTCCCTCCTCACCTCCAGCCATGTTTTGTCTTAGGACAAGCCATTCTTTCCCTCCCAGCCAAACGGGCTGTAAACACTGTTATTGTGAAGCCCGAGGGTTTTCCCCTAAAAATCCATTTAAAATGGCAACAATACTACCAGGTTTGGAGATTGGAGAAAGATATATGAAAGCTCAAGTAAGCAGCATTCATAAACTGTATACAGTAAAGAAAAAAAAAAAAAAAAACTCCACAACTGTTGCCAAAGTATGCAGAGCTTACAGGAATGCTGTATGGGGCCCTCTCTGAGCGAACAAAGAAAGCACAGTCAGACTCCTTTTCCCCAGCGCTACCACATCCGCACATCATTAGTTGGAAAATTCCTGATATATGCTGTAATTTTTTTTTTTTTTGCTCTGGTACAGGCAAGGCTTTAATATCCAGATGCCATTGGATCCTGCAATGTACCCCCAAATCAGTTCTCTTTTCCCGGTTGGCCTGCAGCCATCGGCCCGTCAACAAATAATCCTGACAAGGTCCTGGAGCAAGGGTTCAGCGCTCTCTGTGGACCGCTAGCAAACGAGGTCACACAGGAAATACCAAATAAGACGCTCCCCGTACATTGTGCTGCTGCACTCTTTGTGTGTCTGTTGGTGTTTGGAAGCCCCCCGCTTTTTCCGCTGGATTTTTTTTCTCTTTCCTTTCTCCTTTTTGGAATACCGGGGGAGATATCTAAACATTCCCAAAGTGTGCCGCACGTGCTCTCCTGCGTGCCATGTTTTCCTTTTTCCAGACATGCCGCTGCCTCTGAGTCTGTCCAAAGCAGAAGCACATTGTCTGGCAACGAACAAGCTGCTGCGCTCAGCTCAAACCAAGACCGGTCTAAAAAAAATCTGGATGGATTCAGCTGAACCTAAACAATTTTTCATAATTAAGATTTATGATTTAGACAGAATGTCTTGCTAAGAAACTATTTGGGAAAACTCAACGTACCAACCCCCCCAGCGCTTTTCAAAACTTGTTTCAATGGCAAACACCCGTAGCTTGTTTCAGCCTGGCTGCATTTTTTGCAAGTTTCATGGTCACATGAAAGGTTTAATACGAACGAAACACTTTTGGACAAGTAGAAACACTAAAGCGCATGTGTCCCACGTATCTCCTGCAAAAGTGTGACCTCTTTTGAAGTGTAGGAGTGGGACAGGGGGTCCTGCCAAGCAATGACGAGAATGTGATCTCGTTCCAAACTTGTATAAAATACTTTCTTCTGTGGAACACAAAAGATGATGTGTCTGTTTATTTATTTATTTATTGTCCCTACAATGAAAGTCAATGTTATTTTGGACCTCATTGACTTAGTATGGACAACAACAGTTAAAACCTTGTTCAAAATCTCTTAAGTGTTCAGTAGAAGAACATTACACAGGTTTGGAATGACATTAGGGTGAGTAAATAACAGAATTTTTATTTTTAGCTGAACTATCCCTTTAAGAAATATTTCATAGAGTATCACCAGCTTTTTGTTGTCATGACACACAACAAACGTTCCAAACACAAAGCTAAAATGGGTTTAAACATGTTTAAACTATTAAGTTTCTTTAAGACTTCTGTTAGCAAGTTTCATCTGAGCATCATACTCATCCCTCCCTGACCTAGCTAGCTACATACTTGTTTAAAGGGGAAGATCTGATTGGATACAGTTGGTTTACACTGGACAGTGAAGCTGAGCTCAAAATGGAAATCCCATTAAGCAGATTCATTTCGTAAAAGGGGTTGAATAATTTCTGCTGTCGAACAATGAGTCATTTCCCCTGCCCACACATGTATTGAAACAACTACAGGCTCATTTAAGGATGCCTAGCTTCATTTTCAGTCAGAGCAGGGACTTTTAAACACAACAGGTTGTCTGTGCGCCTCTTCCTATTCATACTCACATCACAATGATTATCATCTGCAACAGCCTGCATCCAGGACAGATTAGAAGAGGCGTGAGTCTCCGACTGCAAATCTGACCAGACGTGCTTAATGAGAGGACAGATGGAGTGGACCGTTAATTGCATTATCAGTTTGTTGGACTGTGGCCCTTCTCTGTCAAGCTGTTTGGATAGCCAAAAAAGCCTTGGCTCATCTCATTCATCTGCCAGAATAAGTAGCTACTATACACGATTGTTACAGTTGTCATGAAAGGATTAAGAAGTGCCAGTCAAATTTTTGTGTAAGTTGATCAAAACTCAAATATAAACAAAGCTGCAAATGTATCTTTACACATTTTCATATGAACAACAACCAGTCAGAAATGATATTTATAAACTTAAAGGGATAGTTCACCCAAAAATTAAAATTCTGTCATTTTGTCACATACTCATGTCGTTCCAAACCCATAAGACTTTCGTTCATCTTTGGAACACAAATGAAGATCTTTTTGATGAAATCTGAGAGCTTTCTGTTCCTCCAGTTCCTGACACTTTGACCCTTCAAAAAGTTTATAAAGAGATTGTAAAACTAATCCACATGAATTGAGTGTTTCAGAGAAGAGACTCAATTGCTTTATATGATGAACAGATTGAATTTAGGCTTTTATTCACATATAAACGCATAAAAACATAAACGGAAGCTCAAACATTCTGTGTAACACGAGAATGAACCTCATTGGTTCTTGCAAGTCATGTGAACAGTGACTAAACCACTCAATTCATATGGATTAGTTTTACGATCTCTTTATGAACTTTTTGAAGCGTCAAAGTATCAGTCGTTTAGCCGTCAGGAGGGAAAGAAAACTCTCAGATTTCATCAAAAAGATCTTCATTTGTGTTCCGAAGATGAATGAAAGTCTTACAGGTTTGGAACGACATGAGGGCGAGTAAGTTACGATGAGTAACTTGTGAGTACAAACTTATGAGTAAGTTGATTCAAACCAGTAGTTATGAGTCTTTTTGAATAATTCATTAAAATAATCATTACACAAGTGTTGTTTGTTCATGAATCGGATCACATATACATTTGCATGATATAAGGCAGTCAGAAGGAAGTTGTAAGTCTTTGAGAATGATTCTTTAAAAGAACTGGCTCATAAGAGTTATTTGTTTCTGAATCAAACTAATTTGTGTGTGATTCAGTCAGAATCATTAAGTTGTGAGGTTTGTGAGTCTTTCACAATTAAGAAGACCTTGTTTGTAAATCAGTTCAATCAGTCTGATTCAAAACGGTTGCTCTTGAGTTTGAGAGACTTGTACGATTCCTTAAAAAAAAAAAAAAAAAAAAAAAAAAAAAAAATCACCTCATAAGAGGCATATATTTGTGAATAAGGCTACACCGGTCACGCTACCGTGCGTTAAAGGAATTAGTTCATAATGTCATTTGTTTGTGAATTAAACCACATTATTTGAATGATTTGAACACTTCTTTACAAGAACTGGCTCATAGGAGTCATTTGTTCCTGAATCGATGATTCTGACTGAATCACACTAACAGACTGGTTTGATTCAGGAACAAATGACTCTTATGAACAAGTTCTTATAAAGAATCATTCTCAAAGATTTCTCCTTCTGATTGCTTATATCTAACAACATGTGGTCCGATTCATGAACAAACATTTGTATAATGATTATTTTAATGAATTGTTTAAAAAGACTTGTAACTTACTGGTTTGAATCAGTCTGACTGTTAAAAACACGCAAACAGATTAGTCGATTCAAAAACAAATATCTATGAGCCTTTTTATGAATCGTTTTCGAAGACTCACAAACTCATGACTTGCAAGTTTGAATCATTTTGCCTGATTAAATCATTCAAATAATGTGGTTTAATTCACAAACAAATGACATTATGAACCAATTCCTTTAACATACAGTGTGACTTCACCTCATAAGAGGCATTGATTCACGAATAAATCTACACTGGTCACAATATGTTTTTGAATCACTAAAAACAAATGGCTCATACAAATTATTTGTTAATTGAAGCCCTAACATCATTAGATGTCAAATGACACAATCTGCATTATATTTGAACGCATCCGTTGTCCACATTTGTTCATTGAAACTCAAGCACTGAATTGTGGTATGGTTTGGGTTAGAAGACGAGAGTCTAGCAAGCTATGGGCACTAGGTGATACAAACATAAGGGATTCATTCTGCCATCAGAGGGGAAGGAAGTGACAGGGCCCACAGGACTCCCACAGCACAGACTGTTATGAAGTTTGTGGTATGCAGAAAAACGGCTGCAGGAAAAGAGGGATTCTTTTTTATCTCAGCATAATTTGAGCCATGACAGCCACTTGTACAGCAAATCTACACAACCCACTGAAAGCAGCCTGGCCTTGCAGGATTCTCATGTTCTTTTGGATCACTTCTGCAGATGGCATCTATTTCAGAAAGGCCTATAAATATGTTTAATAAGATGATAAAAGGCCAAGGGAAGCCCATTCACTTTGTTTAATGCAAAAATGTTTGGAGGTCTTGCAGAAGAAGCATAGCAATAGATTAAAGTATGCTTACTTAACACTTAAAAGATGTAAAAATTGTACAACAATCAGTCGGATAAATGATCTGAGGCATTCGCCTGCTGTTCCGTAAATCCAATTTCATGAGCAATGCGGTGCACATGATGTTTGCTTGAGCAGGATCCTAATCGCTTTCATGGGACAATCCCAGCTGCCTCCATTTTTACAATAACTCCATTTGGTATAAAGGAAGAGGCCGCAATCGATTTCAACCCCATACAGTATCGCTAGATTACAGTTTGCATGCATTGTAGTGTCAAGTGCAGCTTCTGACTGAACATGAGCTGAAATAAAAGCAACCTATAGGCTCATTAGAAAAATATGCCTGTACCTATATTTTAAAAAAAAAAAACACCAAAAACATACCTATACATACAATTAACTGCAGTTTCCAGCTGAAATGAATATTATTGGCATTAAAACACCAACTTTTATACCTTTTCACACAAATTATGATTTCAGAGGCAGATTATCGTCGTTTAGAGTTTATTTTCAAATGCGATAGACAATTAACCTTTACGAGCCTCTCACTAGACATTTCAAACAACCACCAATGTAATAAAATGTTGCCAGATTCAAGTTTATCTTTTTCAGATAAAACTGAACGCTCGTTTTCCAGTGAGCCTGGGTTGGGAAAAAAAAAAAATTTGCATCTTAAATGCACCCAAAAAGGCAAAAGGGGGGAAATAAACGTTACTGTGTTTTGTGTTTGTGCTTTAGGCTGTCAATCAGAGATGGACAAAAGCCACTGAGAGAACCAGAGTCATTCTAACAATCAACAATGCGACAGACCCATGAGATTTGTAAGGTCAGGCTAATCTCCACCTCTTAGGGCACCCGATGGGTGGTCCATCCAGTTTTTGCTCACCCAGTGTCAGAGGTGTAAAGAGTACCTTAAAACCATACTCGAGTAAAAGTACAGATACCTTACAGCGAAAATGACTCCAAGTCACCAATTCCAATTCGACTAAAGTAAAAGTCTTAAAAGACTATCTGATTTTAACAGTACTTGTACTGAATTTAAGCTCAAAGATGCACTAGTCCTCAACACCTAAGAGACATGCCAGTGAAAAACAAGAAACAGTTGAGTTGTGAGGAGAGCGATCACATTTATTTTCTAGAATCAAATTAAAATTGAACACCTCAAAATAAATCACAACAGCCTCTTAAATGTCTACAAACACTCAACTCTCAGTTAAACTCAAGTGCTCAAAAAAAGCACAAGCAAACCAATATCCTTCAAAAATGTCTCTTCAATATAAGTCAAAGCCTACTTGCACTGGACGTACTACTTGCTAATGCACTCGCATACACAAAGTAGCCTTGTTGACAAGTTTGGGTGGGTAAGGGCAAAACGCACAAGATATAGTACCTTCAATGCCCTGTAGATGGCGATATCACTTCCTTTGTAGCACAAATAAACTGCTGCAGAAAACGTTAGGTGCCATGCAAAATGAAGTCTCAACCTCAGACGTCACGCTCACGGACCGCTGGCTTAACGTCTGATGCATATGACACATTATTAGGGATAGTTCACCCAAAAATGAAAATTCTGTCATCATTGACTCACTCTCATATAGTTCCAAACCTGTATGAATGTCTTTGTTCTGCTAAACACAAAGGAAGATATTTGGAAGATTGTCAGTAACCAAACAGATATCGCCCCGCCATTGACTACCATAGTATTTATTTTTCCTACTATGGTAGTAAATGGGGGGCGAGATCTGCTTGGTTACAAACATTCTTCCAAATATCTTCCTTTGTGTTCAGCAGAACAAAGACATTCATACAGGTTTGGAACAACTTCAGGGTGAGTAAAAGATGACAGAATTTTCATTTATTGGTGAACTATCCCTTTAACTGGAAACACTTCAGGATTTTCAAAGTCGTCATCTGATTGGTTGAATTCTACAGGATGTCCGGGAGATGTGTGTGTCGCATTCTTTAATGGTCCACCTGGAAACAAAGCTGCCGTGAAGCCAAACCCCCTCATGGAAGAAGTAAGCAATCGTGTTTACAACTGTGACAATAAGCGCTTACCAGGATAAACTAAACACTGGATTTTCAAAAGTATGTGAAGTATGTAAAGTGGACTCTTTAAAATAGGTCCAAGAGGTTTAAACGTTATTGTAGGAACATCAATGTTACATTTTCATGCCCCTAAATATGACACGGAACAAAACGAACTGTGATTGGTTGCTTTACATGTCAGTCAGACGGCCTCTGGGCGGTCCTTGGCCAATTAAAGCTGCTATGGATTCCAGACCTTCTACCGTCAGGTCTGACTACACGAGACTACACAAAATGTAATGAGTAATTGTATTACTCATCAAATGTATTGGAGTAAAGAGTACATATATTTATTCAAAAATTTAGTCAAGAAAACATTGCTAATATCTCAGTAGCCAAAAAGATACTTAAGAACAGTAACTAATTACATTACTCAAATAGTTTTAACACTGCTCAGTGTTTCTTATCTACATGGCGTGGGCAGAGTGGGAAACCTCTAAAGCGGAGTTTCATAGTTCCTATTAACATCTTTAACAACAATGACAAAAAGAAGTATATTCTGTAAATCGCTGTGAAATATATACATATAATATTTGGTAAGAAGTGACAAACACGACATTGCACAAAAAACCCCAAAGGGGATATTTCTTTATGCTTTATGCAAAACAGATATCATTTACTTCATATAAACTGCCTGACTGAACCCCTTTGCATTGAGAACGGTAGTCTGTTTTGAATCATCTTAATTCCACAAGAGTTCTGGTGGGCAGTTATGACTCAGCCAACTGTGTTTGGTCCATTCAGCAGTTCTCAAGTCTAATGTACAGTTTATGTCAGCATGGCAAACTAGTAGCTAACATTGTATGTTGTCATTGAACAAGGAGCCAAAAGCCATAACAGCACGTCTGCTTTTGCATACACAATAACGACATTCCTGTAACTGCCAAGAGAGAGAGGAAATGGATTTTTTTAGCTGCTTGAAGGGCGGGTGATAGGGGGATTCCAGGCACAGGAACATTAATCAGGAGAGCCAGTGAGTCCATGCTCAATGTAAGCACCCCCCTGCCTTATCTATCGCCTGTTTTTTTGGTTTCTCAGTACATGTGGGGTGGGGTGAAACGGTGGGGATATTTTCTAGTGGTAGATTCCCAGGTGAACTCACAGAGAATCACCCGCCCAACGATTTAACAGCCAGCAGCCCCTTATTAAAGAACTGAAACAACGTTATTTTGCTCAGCAACCAAAACCACCGAAACCGCACAACTGACAGAAGGCGCTGGCAGTCATTCAGAATCTGCAAACTGAATGAGATGTGAAAAAAGTGGGTTAATGTAGCATGCTCTTGCACTCTCTTGTGCATGTGATATGGTAACAACTATAATTAGATAGGAGAAATTCAATATTCTCTGCAAACATCTTGACTAAATGTACAGAATATGATAAATCAGCCATGTAAAATATATGCAAAATATTAAAAAAAAAAAAAAAAAAAAATAGCCACTGTCTTAACTAAGCAAAAAAACCAACAAAAAAAACCACAATGTCTGTTCAAAGCCTATGTGCTATCTTTTGAGATCAGAGCCGTCCTCAAGAGAATGTGACTTCAAAGAATGGCAGGAGGGAATTGATGGGACTCAATCGCAGTCCATTTCATCTCAGCTTAGGCCACTTTGTGAGGCCAAAGACATGGGACAGCCTCTGCAGGGATCACTTTACACATTATGCGCTCGCTTTCAGGCACATGTCTGATGGGTGGCCTTTCAGCGCTACCACATCTGATTGGACATCATCCATATCTGTCTCAAGGGATCTATCCGTATGATGGCATGTCACACTCCTAAAGCTACGAAGAGGGCATCAAATACATCAAAGATGTCTATACTGTACTACAGTAGACAATGACAATGTTTGCTGTGTGTCATCTGCAAACTGTACGTGCAAGGGGAATTTAAAGGGGTCCTTGATTATGATTTCACTTTTTTTAACTTTAGTTAGCATGTAATGTTGCTGTTTGAGCATAAACAACATCTGCAAAGTTAGGACGCTCCAAGTTCAATGCAAAGGGAGATATTTTCTTTTACAGAAATCACTTTTTAAAGGGGGGGTATCACACACAGTTTCTGCCAATCTCATGTTAATCTTGAGTACCTATAGAGTAGTAGTGCATCCTTCATATCGCCGAAAAGTCTTTAGTTTTATCATATTTATAAAAGATACATACGCTGTACCGAGTCTTTCCGAAAACAGCCGAGCGCCTGGAGGCGTGTCGTGTGAGCGGAGCTAAAGAGTCACGAGCACGCGCAGCTTTTGCGTAGTGATTGTCTGCAAGCTATCAATGGTCAGCTAAACAACTGTATTTAAACACACACAATACACCGTCGCATTATCCATGGATAACTTATATGAATATAGCGTATAGTTAATGATGAATAATGAATTTATGAATTCACTACGTTCGTGTTGTTGACATTATATGCACTTAGGCGCCTATTGCCAACAAAACAGACATTTGATGCAGTTTTACTCACCACCTGCGGTTCCGACTCATGACTGGGATCATTATCGCTGTGACCGCTCCATCTTTCAGTTTTTTAAACGATCTGTAAATCCAGCGTGGAACTGGGCCTTGTTTATAAAACCATAAGCGCCGATCCTGAGGGCTCGAGCAGCCTCGGAAAAACACTAGATATTCTCCATTCATTTTAACCAATAAAAAAGTGATTGCAACTATCAGTTTCTATGGTTATTTTAATAACAAATATCGAGAGCGCATCAATGTAATGCGTGAGCACAAATCTCTCAGCTCCACTGAACACTGGGTTCTTTGGGAAGCAAGGTTATCTTTCCCTCACAACCAAAAACACACTTCTTTGGTGACATTGTTGATTTCGTGTTCTAAAAACAAAGTGACAAATCTTTCTCGAGCAAGTCCTGTGCAGGGTTACTGATGACTTCCGTAAACCCGAACGAAGCACGTTGATGGGCGTGCTCTTGCTCTCTCGCTCTGGTCGACGTGCGCGCGCGCTCTTCCGGGAGAAGTGCCCGTACAAGGAATTCCGACCTTTCTGATGTCACACAGGCACATACTCGAAAAAAAGATCCCAAAATTTAAGAGGATTTGGAAGAGTATTTTTGGCACACAACTCGTGTTTTGAAACTTTGGCCATGTTTAGCATGAGAATCCAACTCTTTAACAGTGTAAATAAGTCAGAATGCATGAAATAGCATTATACTCCCCCTTTAAGGACTACAACAAACAACTGGTAGGGACTACAATGAGCTTTACATAAACCCTGCCCTCGGGTACACGCAACAAAGGGAGTGAAGCCATGTTGGGCTGCTTTAGAGAAGAGGAAGAGTTGTTGTCGTAGAGTGTTGTTACCATGCCGTCATTTTACACCGGACTGCTTCACAAACGAGGGTCAATTCAACGCTGAATTTGCACAAAAGATTAACATGACGGCACATGCTAGTCGATGAGTTGAATCAACTCCACAGCAACTACATAAATTTATCCACTAACCATTCAGAAATGTCCAGTTTCATTCTAAAAGTTGTAACTTCTTCCTGAGTCTCTCCATCAGTGTCCGACTCCGGTTTGAACAATGTAAGGCTGAACACCGTTACTGACAATCCTCATTTTGGCTGCGTGAGATTCTCCAGCTTTGTCTTTGGGCCGGGAGCAGCAGTTCATTTGCATTTAAAGGGACACACACAAAATGGCTTGTTTTTGCTCACACCCAAATAGAGGCAAATTTAACAAGCTATAATAAATGATCTGTGGGGTATTTTGAGCTGAAACTTCACAGACACATTCTGGGGACACCAGAGACTTATATTACATTTTGTAAAAAGGGGCATAATTATACCCCTTTAAGGTACAGAAGGAAGGAACAGTGGAAAAGGATGACACTTAAGGCCAGGACACACCAAACAGACGGTCGGCCGTCGGGCAGTTTTTGTGCGTCGGTCGGCTTAGTTTTTTCAGTGTGTTCCACACCGTTGGCTCCAGTCAGACGCCGTCTGGGTTTTTTGGGCCGATTTAGAAAGTTGAATCACCGTTGGGCCGTCAGTGAGAGAAAGAACTTTGATTGGCTGTTCAGCTTAGCGAACGAGTCGGTGCACGAGAATAAACTAAATTTATGTCATCTTACATGAGAATTCAATGCACAAATATTTTCATTATAACAATAAAATGTTAAAATGCATGTATCTGTGATGGGTAGGTTTAGGGGAAGGGGTTTTGGTTTTTTAGGTGATAGAAAAAAATCATATAAAATCAATGGAAGTCTATGCAATGTCCTCACTAATATAGTGAAACGTGTGTGTGTGTGTGAAGCATTTTTGTGACATCCTGTAAAATTAACAAATAGTACTGCTTCATTCACTATGGAAGACACTTGTGCAACCCCGTTACTCACCACAGAAGTAAGAGCCATCTGAAAGCTGTAGATCCGTGCCAGACCAAAATCAGCCAGCTTGATCTGTCCTCCACTGGTGACTAGAATGTTTTGAGGCTTAAGATCTCGATGAACCACACGGTGAGAGTGGAGGAAATCCAGACCCTGCAGCAGCTGGTACATCATATCCTGCCAAAACAAGACCATATATATGTGTATGTGGAGGGGAAAAAAGGTGAGCATGTCTCTTTAAAGTTTAAGTTTGGCAGATGTTAATAACGAACATGACGGCTGAGCAGGAAAGACATGCTGCCGTAAGGCTCCATCCCTGTAGGCCTCCGCTTCCCTGCAGCTGTTCCGGGATCATAACTAATTGTGAATAGCCTCGTTCTGCCTACGGGCCAATATGAAATCAGACCATGATACTGAAACTCAAGAGAAGGTGGGGAAAAGACAGCAACCTAACTGCCATTTCCTTTGGTAGAAACTGACAATAATGGCCGTGGAAGGCCTAACTGACAAACACATAAGAAAAAAAAAAGAGGTTGTGCATAAGAAAGGGAGAGAAAAAGAAGTGGGGTTGAAGTGCCGAGCGGGGAGCATTTGCTCACAGTTGCTGCTTGACTTGTTCCAAAGCAGAGGTATCAAGCGGTGGCAGCCTACCCCTGAGAAACCCGCTGCCAAGACCTCACAAGTGACATGGATCTGAGCCCACAGCACTGTTCATTCCCCAACCAGCTGGTGAGTGATTAAAACCACTGAAACAATGGGGTGCACACTCAAGCAGAAAACTGCAAACGGCGCGAGTCAGACCGGGCGAGGGGAAGGGGACGGAGGTCCTCACAATGTGTGCGCTGGGGGCCTGCACTAGGGAACGCGCGTGTGTTAGAGTCAGGCAGCCAGCATAAACAAGGAGCCTTTCTGAATGCCCATCCAGCCATGACCTCTCAGACCTTCAGGCACAGGCAGTTATTCTGGGAGCTCCTAAAACGGCATAACCCCCTACCAGCTCCTCTGTCTTGGCCTAAAATGGCCCACGGTTGTCCCACTTTGCTTGAGACAAAAGTGAAAAGAAAAGGAAAGGTACACAACCACCTCAGAAGCGTGACCCGAGGATAAACTCTCATATCGTCTCCTCTAAATACTTATTAAGTACTTGTGTAGCTTTTATGGATGTGTGATCTAATTATCATGACAAACGGAGTCTGCAAGCATTTTCTGCACCGGTTTTGGAGGAAAATCTGCAGATTTATGTCATTAAAATGCATAAATATGCACTACTGTTCAAATGTTTGGTGTCAAAGAAATTAATACTTTTATTCAGCAAGGATGCAGAGTGACAGTGAAGTCACTGATAAAATTACAAAATTATTATTTTTTTTAAACTTTCTATTCATCAAAGAATCCTGAAAAAAAAATAATCATGGTTTCCACAAAAATATTAACCAGTCTAATTTTTTTCAACATTGATAATGATAAACATTTCTTGAGCAGCAAATCAGCATATTAGAATGAAAGTATCTGAAGTATCATGTGACACTGAAGACTGGAGTAATGACATCACAGGAATAAATTACATTTTAAAATATATTATTGCAATCATTTTTTATAATATTACTGTATTTTTGATCAAATAAATGCAGCCTTGGTGAGCATAACATTTTTTTTTAATAATCGTACCGACCCCAAACTTTTGAACGTTAGTAATAATTCATAATTAATAAGTAATAATTAGCCCCAATGTATGAACACATGCTTCATTTTCAAATGAAGGCCGTTTCAAATTCTGGAGAATTCTGCGGGTGCAGATTCCTCATAACTATTAACAGTTCTTTATTACTATTATCATTTTAATTATGACTGGTCTGCTTTAGACATACTCTGGAAAGAACTTTAGTTAAGTGGAAAATCAAGCTTGATTTACCTGTCACACAATCTATCATTATAATCTCAAAAGGAGTAACCTAACAGGTGGAATCTGAATGATTCCTCAGAGACGGTCCTTTGTTATAACATGCTATTCACACAACAGAGGAACCGCAATTTACAATCAAAACATTAATGCCTTAAATTAAAACCAACACTACCAACCTGAAATAACCAGGCTTTGTTGAGAGGCATTCACAATCGAAACAAAGGAAAGATTTGATAGCACCTGTCCTAAAGTACCTCTTCTCAGAAAAAGGGAGGAAATAAAGCCGAGGAGGATAGAGTGGAAAAAAAAAAAACCTCCCCAAAAACAGCAGTCAAAACAGAGCTTCCAGAAGGCACCCCCCTTTCTCATGCTAATTCATGAGAGGCAGCCATATTGTTTATTGTACCCCGGCACAATGCAGGACATCTGCCAGTTAGCGTTAGTGTAATTCCTTCCCCATGCTTCATTAGGCTCTCCTTTATGGGCCAGAGACAGGCTTCGGGAAGGCGCGGGGCCGGAGAGCCTAGCCGCACTCCCCAACGCAGGGCCAGCCGCTTGATCTCCTTCCAGCTCATTTGATTCCCGGGGCCTCTCTCATCAATTAGCATGCGGTGGGTCTGAAATGGGGCAGGAGTGGGCAGTTTGGGGGCTGGAATGGGGTGGAGGCTGGGACCTCTGCAATCTGGTGTCCCGAGGAGGGTGGTGAATAAGGTTGCCGGGCATCTTTGGGAGGGCCGCACAGTCTGCAACTGATGTCTGTTATCTGATGTCTGTGTGGCCTGACAAAATGAAATCTCACTAATGCATATTCACGAGCTCTTAGGTTAAAATATTCAGACTCTGGAAGCCTGTGTATTGCATAAATTGACTACACTTTAAAAAATAGCTGTAAAAAAAAGAAAAAAAAAGAAACAAATTTACACAGTAAAATATCGTTTCCATTGAAACAGTAATGTACTGTAAAAACAATGCATTCTGGGTAATATTTGTCATTTTTCGAGAAAGTAGCCTATAAGTTACGTTCTCGAAAATGAAAAATTACTCAGAATGCATTGTAATATACCGTAAAAACAATGCATTCTGGCTAATATTTCTCATACTTTCTCAAAAATGACAAATAAAATTACCCAGAATGCATTGTTTTTACGGTAGTATATTACTGTTTCAATGGAAAACAGTAAATTTGTTTTTACAGCCATTTTTTTTTTAGAGCGTATAAATGGTCACTCATTTACATATATAAAAATATCCACATTATCATCATCTCTGTTAATTTCCTTTATTTTCTATTTAATTTTAATATAATGTGAGGAAAAATATATACATTTTTATATAATTTATATAATTGAAAGAAGTATCTGCATTTATTTGATAAAAAAAATTTTGAAAAATTATCACAATTTAAAAATAATTTTTCTATTTTAATATATTATAAAACATAATTTATTCCTGCAATCAAAGCTGAATTTTCAGCATCATTACTCCAGTCTTCAGTGTCACATGATCCTTCAGAAATCATTCTAATATGCTGATTTGCTGCTCAAGAAACATTTATTATTATGAATGTTGTAAACAGTTGTGCTGCCTAATATTTTTGTGGAGATGATACTTTTTGGATTCTTTGATGAATAGAAAATTCAAAAGAACAGAATTTATTAGAAATGGAAATTATTTGTAACAATGTAAAATTAATTACTGTCAGTTTTGATCAATTTAAAGCATCTTTACTAAATAAAAATTAATTTCCATATTAAAAAAAAAACTCTTACTGACCCAAAAACTTTTGAATGGTAGTATATTTAACGTATGTAAATAAAGTTATAATAATAATAATAATTATATAATAATAATAAAATAATAAAATAAAGAGTCAAATTATAACCGTTTTTAGACCAAAATTAATTACAAAAAAGCTATAAATAATTTATATATAACAGGTCACTGGGGAAATGCAAAACCGCACATTAATCTCTAACATGCAAACCAGAGACTCAAACCAAGACTGCGTTATGTTCAAAAGTCCCTCTCGATACACAATCCTTCCTTACTGATACACAAAACTCGCAAAGGAAACCCCTTAGGGTCACTTTATAACTTTTCAAATGTTTCATAGCTTCTGTTTCTATTTCAATTTGGCACAAATGACAAAGAGAGAGATACGGTTCGTTCCAGCACTCAATGTAAGATGTCCTAGGGGAAGAGGTAGCGAAATATGATGAATGGATTTGTAAGACTACCATGTGGGAAAAAGTCAAAATAGATTACAGGAGAGTAGATGATCAGGACAAAACAAATCCAATGTTTCCGCTCAAACCTTTCCGGATGAACGTAAGAGGACACTGACACGCAGCAGGATTATTTCCAGTCTAAAGAAAATGATATCTGGCTTGAATGACTTAAGGTAGCCCCTGGTAGTCCACAGGTTTATACTAGTGAAAGGCTGAGAGGGAGGCCACTACACTTACACAAACCCTGTGCATGCACACATACACTGAAGGGACATTCCTCTGGCCAATCTTTGGTGAAAGCCAGAGCTGAATGAAAATAGAGGCACACAGGCACCCAGGCCTTTAATTAGAAGCCCATCCACCACATGTACTGCCCATCAAAAGGACAAGACTCTGTGATCTGAGGGAGCTCCATCCTTCATCTGCTGACTTAGAAGGCCAAAACACTCCTTTTTGCTCACAGGCCTCAAAGTACAAATAAAAAAAAAAGTC
This sequence comes from Mylopharyngodon piceus, assembly GCA_039654765.1. Lineage (NCBI taxonomy): Eukaryota > Metazoa > Chordata > Actinopteri > Cypriniformes > Xenocyprididae > Mylopharyngodon > Mylopharyngodon piceus. Next base: position 12,713,961 of record CM077448.1, on the reverse strand, counting down.
TTTATTATTTTTATATATATATATATATATATATATAAAACAGCTGTTTGAAGAAGATACAGAGTAGCCTTCCTGTATCTCAAACAGTAGAGCATGGCACTAACAATGCCAAGGTCATGGGTTTAATTCCCAGGGAAAGCAAGAAATGATAAATGGATACCTTGAATGCAATGCGAGTCCCTTTGGATAAAAGCATCTGCCAAATGCATAAATGTAAATGTAAAAATACAGAGAAACTGCTTTAAAGGGATAGTTCACCCAAAAATGAAAATTATCCCATGATTTACTCACCCTCAAGTCATCCTAGGTGTATATGACTATCTTCTTTCAGACGAAAACAATCGGAGATATATTTTAAAATATCCTGTCTTTTCCAAGCTTTATAATGGTAGTGAAAGGGGGGCGTGATTTTGAAGCCCCAAAAAAAAAAAAAAAAAAGCATCCATCCATCATAGAAATAATCCATACGGCTCCAGGGCTTCTGAAGCAAAGCGATGGGTTTTTGAAAGAAAAAATATCCATATTTAAACTTTATAAACTAAAATAGCTAGCTTCCGGCAGACGACCGTACACATACTGCGCAAGTCGATTAGCGCCAAAAGAGGAACCCCTGACACGATGTACAGTATGACGTAGGATGTAGGAGAACCGTAAGCTTAGACGCCTCTTGTGGTTTATACAAATAGGGCTGTGCAACAAACTCAAGCTCCTCTTATATCGAAATCCTCCGACATTTCTCTTTAAAATTTCTGGTTTTAGACTTCTAATCCATGATCTTCTGCGCTTCCTTGTTCGTCATCGCGTTATGCATCGGGTCAGAGGTTACTCTTCCGCCACTAATTGATCCATACGCCCGTCTGCCAGAAGCTAGTTATTATAGTTAATAAAGGAGTGTCCAACTCGGTCCTGTAAGGCCACAGTCCAGAGTCTAGCTCCAACTTGCCTTAACAGACCTGCTTGGAAGTTTTTGGTATGCCTAGTAAGACCTTGATTAGCTGTTCAGGTGTGTTTAATTGCGGTTAGAGCTAAACTCTTCAGAACAGTGGCCCTCTAGAAGCAGGACTGGACACCACTGGTTTAAGAGAACAAATACGTCACTTCCCAGTAAACTGATGCAAAATATCTGTAATAAAAATGGAAGTTGCTGCAACTGAGGAAGCCACTGTGGCTCTTTTTTCCTCCATCATAAATGACTTGTGTCTGAGAGCGTGCAGACGAAACGCAATAAATGCTGTCATGTTATCTTGTGTTCAGATGCCTGGTGTTTAGGAACACAATCATGTGAGAGTTCTGTGAGGTCATTATACCAAACCATTCTGGTGACAGATTTTAGCACAGGCATTTCAAAATGATCAAACCAACATTTGAGATGCTGTGCAATGAAATTGGTCAGCTAGTTAGTGTGGTTATCCAATCACATCCACTTTTGAGGCAAAGTCACATGGGTTTTTGTTGCGCATCAAGGGATTTATTTGGTAAATGTGTTTACATCGTGGTTTATGCGCATGTCTTCCCATCGGATAAAAAAAATATCCACCTCAAAAGTTATGCACATTTTTAGAAATTATACGCATCTTGGCGTTTCCATCCAGCGTTTTTTTATGCAATATCCCAAAATGCGCATAAAAATAGGTGGATGGAAACATAGCTAATGTGAAATGTTATTTGCAACCTGCTTTACTTCCATAATCAGACTTATTTAAAGGTGCAGTAAGCGATTTCATAACTTCTTTCATAACTTTTTTAAGTCAGTTACATAAAAACATAGATTATCCTAATTTGATACTGAAAAGTAAGATTGACTGCCCCTTGACTAACTGCTAGTGGGTCATACTAGATCTTAAGACACTGTTTTAATATGATGGCTATGTTTATGCAACTGGCCCCAGGACTTACATTAAATATGTGCATTAAAAAGCAAATTCATTTTGATTTCATGTTGACCTTAACCTTTACAGTTCTGGGATAAAAGCATCAGGTTACAGTTTCTCTGCTTGATCATAAGTACTGAGATGAATCTGCTGGTATGAAGGTACCTTTATGGTTTCAGGTGGAACTCCTGGATCAGGTGCTTTCTCCAGATATGTGGTTAAATCTTGGTCCACGTGTTCAAAGACCAAAGTTAGTTTGGTTTCCCGGTCAGTCCTGGAAACTGTGCATACGTCAAACAACCTAGATGAGGGAAATATCAAGAACACGTTCATTAAAAACTGTTTGAGTGATAAGTATTTCAAGTATCAACTTTGACAAGTTCATATAATACATTTGAATGGCATATGCAATATGATTTTACAATATGATCTTCAATAAAGAGTTTAACAGAGCAGAAACCTTCTAAAAAACACAAGCTTACACTGTCCTCAAGATGACATTGGCAAGACCTTTCAATGCAAGAGGGACACAAAACCCAAAAATTAAACTGGTCTACAAGGACATGGATGCATGCTTTATCACAAGATAAGATATTTGACAGAAGGGGAGGAGTTCTCAAAAGGAGAGGAGTTCTACGGAAAGATTCTTTCATGGTAAGTTACCCGATCCCATGACATCATAAACTGAACTTCTCCAGGAAACGATTCTGCTGGAATCCAGATTGTGCCTCCACAATGAAGCCTCTTAACCAACAAAACATATGGCATGAATAATATTCTCATTATAAGCATTGAGAGGTTGCCTGCACTTTCACAGCATTCCAAACACACGGCTCTATAGGAGTCCCTACATCTTTTAGCGTTTCATTTAAAGGGGACCTATTATGAAAAATTCACTTTTGCATGGTGTTTGGACATAATGTGTGTTGGCAGTGTGTGTACACAACCACCCTATATGATAAAAATCCACCCACTCCTTTTTTTTTTTTTAATCCCCATAAATCATAAGCAACGACCTCTTTTCAGCCACGGTGCTAATGTGACGTCACATTAGCCACAGCCCCCGCCCACAACCGCTGACTGACAGTCCTGCATTACCATAGTTTCCGCCCTAAGAGAGCTGTACGCTGTCCGCCATTTTCTCCACGCTCGAGCAGCCGTAGCGACAACAATGTCTGGTAAGTAATTGAGAAGTTTTGTTGCTGTATGTAAGAGTGAACATAACAGTCTTCATTTACCTACATCTGAGCCGCTGAAAGCAGTGGACTAGTTTTATTTTTGAAGGGAATGCGCCACATATCTAATATACACATATACGATTTCTGTAACGTTGCCTGCTATTTACGTTCACAGACATAACTGGCTGTGTTTATGTGAACTGTGTGTGTTTTTGACAGAACCTTGTGTGAATTTGACAGTTTAAACAAAACAAAAAATGTGAAAGAGAAGTCACTCACGAGACTTGACGTCTGACAGCCAGCTGTCTGTGTGTGTGTGCTTCAGATAAGTGCGCTCAGAAAACGATCCATTAGAAGTTTAAACTGATATAGCTTTAAAACGCGTGGAAATAAACTTTAATGATGAAAGAAGAACTATACTATCCGTTAGAGTGATCGCGATATAGATGATAATCAAAACCTAGCAGATGTCTTGTTAATATTTGGCAGAGATTCCGATTGAGGCAGGAACTGTGATCGCGGAGAGGGGGCGGGGCACAGCAGCTCATTTGCATTTAAAGGCACATGCACGAAAACAGCCTGTTCTTGACTGTAGTCAGAAATGGGTATTTACAACATGGATTTATAAATGATCTGTGAGGTATTTTAAGCTGAAACTTCACAGACACATTCTGGGGACACCTGAGACTTAAATTACATCTTGTAAAAATGGGCATAATAGGTCCCCTTTAAAACAAGTTTCTTGCATTCTCTTTTCCACTTTGCACTCTACAAAAATATACTTTATGTACTCAAAAATACATTGGGGTTCAAAAGTCTGGAACCCCAATGAAAGAACAGTTTTAAGTGGATGAGAAATAGGTCACTAATCAAATGTGCAAATTTATGACACAAGTCATGTTCTTCCTTTGAACCTCAAGATACTCTCTGGATCATTTCAAATCATGCTGGAGAACATGATCATCAGGTTTTTTGACAAGTTCATGCACCTCAAACGCTGTTGTCAATAATGCAAAGGGGGAAAACAAACTGACAAACTATATGAAAAACATCCATCTGCATCCATGGACATTACAAACCACCAAAATTTACATTTGCAATCTAGACCTTGTCTAGTCTAGTCAAAAGAATGAAGTGCACATGTTCAGCAGCTTTTAGTGCGCAATGCTCCATGGCAAGGTTAAGGCCTTGAGTTAGGCCAGCCAATGACGTGAGTTCTGTCATCAATTGAATGAAGTAGATAAGCCCTTCAAACCGAGCCATCAATCCATTAGCTGCAAGAACTCTCCTGATGGAGACACCGGTGATCTCAAAACAAGATTTTCCACCTACCAATTTTGACATTCACCAAGCTAAAAAAAAAAAAAAAAAAAAAAATCAAAACACATTACCAAAACAATACAAGATGACCTTGATGCCAGACACAGACAATGAGGAATTAAAATGCATCTATTCGCTGTCAAGAAAGATGGCCGAATGCTCACAGATATTTGCACATCAATGGTTTCACATCTGCACATAAAGGTCAACAATGGATATTGTTTCAGTTGCCCAGGAAAGGTGAATTGTCAGAGAGGTGCATGCGTCAATGGTACCATTTGCATTTGACAATCTAATTATCAAAACAATGGGACCCGCATAGCTGTTCCTTGAAGACACCCTAATCCTATATGTTTGGGTTGACTAGATGATCTTTTGCAGAGATGCTTAGCTTTTTAAACATGTTTATACATTGGAAAGATAACTCATTTTATCATTATGGCGGCTAGTGATGGTTACATAAGGGGACAATGCCGAGAATATTGCAAAAGATTTGCAGAAATGCTCAAATTAAAGTAACACTAAATGTGCATCATATTTACTCAAAATTCAATAAAAAAAAAATCTAAAAACTACTCATTGCTCTTAAATTAGCATGACTATCATCCAACGCCAGTAATCTCAAATTGGCCAATATATCGGTCTATTATGAATTTAATTATAAGCTCCCCATACTTGAGTTATTTGAGTATCTGAGAAAACCCACACATTGCTCCACAACAAAACAAGCTGATGGAGGTGAATCCACCAAATTTTGCAGTTATCTTCAATTGGAAAAAAATGTCTTCTTAGGGGAGTGTCTTCGAAGTTCTTCGGGGATCTCCCTTGAACAAGGGTCGATGAGGGCAAAATGATGTGACAGGAAATAAAGGGTGTGAAATGCCTACACACTAGAAATCAGTCGGGTGAAGTGTTTTATAGACAGGAACGTGTGACAGCTGCCACACTATCTCGCCTATTACTTACATGACCGACAGTACATAAAGTCAGCATGAAATGGAAGTTCCGATAGTCTTTTCTTCCCTATTGTGATGTATAGCTGAGAAAAAAAAAGTAGTACGGGACTTGATTTTGTACATTGGGGATTGATTGGATCATTGTGGTTTGGTTAGACGCCATATTGAATTTAACACGGATGAAAACCAGGCTGTGAGGGATAAACTTGCAGTCTTTACAATGGCAAACACTGTATAAAGGTCCTAGATCATGTAATTTTCACAACTTACAACTAGTGTTGTCAAACGTACCGACCACGATACCAAGTCAATACTGAAATTTTAAAAATGTGACACTTTGAGCACTCTGAACACCTCTGATTGGCTAATGTGTTCACACGCTCATCAGATGTTTGTGATTGGCTACAGTGGTCAACGCTTCTAAAACATGTTGTAAATAGACATCAATGACGGTCTTCACCGAGCGCTTACACAGATACACACGGGAGTGTTTGAAAGCAGGCGATCTCGCTTTCAAAACGCTTTCAAATTCAAATGCGTTGATCATTGTAGCCAGTCACAGACATATCTGATGAGCACATGAACACAAAGGCCAATCAGAGGTGTTTATGAATCCGTTCAATCCGTTCACATTTTTAAAATTACAGTACCGACTTGGTATCGTGGTCGGTACTGTTGAAAACAGAGTTGTTTTTGTCTAATGAAAGTTTTTTTTTTTTCGGAAAGAGGTTTCATCAACTGAAAAATGTATGTTGTTAAACAACAGTGCAGTCAATTGAACACACTGTACTTCTATCCCTCACAGCCTCGCTTTCATTCCTGTCAAAACTTAAATATGGCGCTACCCTGATTAAGTTCTATTGCTGTGATGTCATGTGAGTGACAGTTTGCCCCGCCCTCGTGCCGATGAACACGTCATCAGAGAAGAGATGTCAATGCAGGTGGGAGGGGACAATATTTTGATTAAAGTTTATGAGGGCACAGGAATTTTAAAGAAATAATGACGTGTACAGATAAAACATTTATAATAAATACTGCAATATTCCATAAAAAATAAGAATGGTCAATGTTGATTTCATGCTGAATTTATTGTAACCTACTTAAACATTTATATATTATATATTTTGAGTGAAATACCCTCTGATATCAGCAAACATATTTGATATTGTGGGGCAGAAAAATGTGCAGGAAATGAAACTTCTGATATGAGGAATAATGGTATTTTCATTATAACACCAAGCTTTTCTTAACAACAACATTCTGGATGTGATTAATGTCCTCTGCATCAGTCCTTTAATCACTGGTTTGTTTTAAAAAAAAATATAATATCAGGGTTGTCTCCTTGTAATATGTCCAACTTTCAAACAAACCTACACCCTAGCAGGAAACAGATATAACAAGAGGAAGTATGTGAAGTTATCATTTATAAACAAAATAAAACAGGACCCCCCTGCCCTCCCATTCCCTTCCCTTTTTTTACCTGACCACATTGGGATGCTCAAAGGACTCCAGCTGCCTCAGCACCGCCACCTCGCGGATAGTTGACAGCGGCATTCCCTCTTCCTCGGTCTGCACCCGAACTCTTTTCAGGGCTACAAAGCGGCCCCCGTTCTTCAAATCCCGTGCTTTGTACACCTTTCCGTATGCACCTTCGCCGATCTCAGCCACCGGCTCATATTGTTGGGTTAAGCTCTCTTTGTCCATTTTTTTTTCTCACACGGCGAGGTACTGCGGGGAATCCCGAAACGTGACGAGCGCGCGGATATTTCACAAAGGCATTATTGGGAGAGCGGCGCTGGCACGTGCACTGCCTGTAGAGCGCGAGCACAAAAGGAGGCAGAGGTAAACACCAATGATCAGAGTTAAATCAAAGCTTATCTACGCACTTAAGATAACAGATATGTATCTTAAACCATAAATACAACATACACAAAGCTAGCTTAGCCGCTTTTATTGCCAAATATCAAGAAAAGTCCAGTTATTACAACATCTGGAGTCCACACAGTAATAAAGAATGTGGGTGAATGATGAATGATGTCTCGAATGATATAAAAGAGAAAACTTTTAAAAGGTCTAGTTAGGGCACATTTGCTAAATTCTTAGAATTTCAACCTTTGTATTCACGTTGGTTTCATATATTTTATACCATAGGCTACAATTTATCTTAAGCTAAGCTTAATGACATGTCAAGTGGCATAACCATCAAGAAAAAAATATATATACTTTGCAGCTTAGATATGTGATGTGATTGTATACAACTTAATCATTTTCAAAGAGAGTTCTATTTTTCAAGTGTTCTTTTTTCCCCACAAATATTTTTCAAGTCAAAAATATGAAAAAGTTATTTATGTTACTCAATTTGACTTGAACAAAACATGCCTTTTCATTAAAAAGTCAATATGTACATTTATAAAAAAAAAATTAATGACAGTTATGCGGTCTACAGGGGACCTCACTGTGACATCATTTCCTGATTTATAGTTTTTTCGTGTCACATGACAACAAAATGGCTTCCTGCATGCTGGTTAGACCACATTGACAGAGTTTTTTTTAAATAAATAAATCAATCAATCATAAGCCTACTTTAAAACACAACTTTAAATAGGCTAAATAATTCAAAATACTAAAAAAAAAAAGTAGGCTAAAATTGTTGTCTTATAAAAGGACTTTTTTTTCCAGAACAGTTACACCACCCTGACGTTTTTTATTTTAAGCCCCACAAATATAGATATATTACTCAAAGTAAAAATTATTTTAAATATCTAATCAAATTTATTTAATTAAAATAATCAAAATAACATCACCACAGCGTTTAATTCAGAAATTAAAAACGTTTATCACTGAAAAAAAAATTTTAAATAATGATTTGCATTTTTAATTATTTTTTTAATAACTTGACGTCTTCAAGTCACTAACACAGAATTACTCGTTAACCTTTGAGTCAACTCAGGTGTGCTTAATATAACTCGTTTCCGTATTGTAAGCGATTGCAATAAACTCAAGATTTGAATCTAACACGTGCGCATATTGTCAATAAAATATAAACGATTTGAGTTTTCTAATGACAAGTCCTACTCTTCTTTGTGCCACACAGCCTTGAGCACGTGGTTATCTACTGATTGCATTGTTTAGCTGTGCATATCAATAAACGCTGGAACTAAAGCGCCTACTTTTACTTACTTTAATAAACCATCTAGCGTGCGTGCATGCATGTACAAACGCGCAATGAACGAACAAATAATAGAAGTAACACAAGTGAATGGGAGTTTGGCCAGTATAGTTACCCCGTTTGTTAGCCTATATTCCGCCCGGAGAGTCGCGTCATTCATAAACTTCAGTAACTTTCCCAGCGTCTCCACACGCATCACAGCTCGTGCAGTGTCCTCGCAACGGGCCACACAGGTAGTCGGATGGTGCACGCGCTAAGCCCCATCTCCCAGCAGTACCACACCACTGCAACAGCAGATCAAGTGAAAGAACGTCTGATCAGTCCCTCAAGAAAGCAGAGTGTATACAAGAAAGTGACTGATTTTCATCGATCTGCTGTGGCCGTCCTTCCCCCTTTATGTTTTTCCCATCTATGCAGGAATATGCAGCGTGTGTGTGTGCTCGGTCTCCTCCTCGCTTTCCCACGCTGGCTGAATGTGCCTTGACCCCCTTCAGAGCAGTTTGACACAGAGCAGGAGCGTTTCCGCATTCCTCACCGACTACAAAGACTAACCGCCTCCTCTTGCTTTCTCCCTGCCTGCTCGCTCCTTCACCATTCATACTGCTTTTTTGTTTTTGTCTCGGTGTCAAAACGGGATCACCGCGGGGGAAAGAGCTGGGACGCGGAAAGGTTATTGGATGCATCTAATGGAAACTTTGTGGATCTGAAAATCCACATTAGTGAGGCAACGGATTACCTCTTCTAAATAATGCATACAGTAAATTTACCTTATCAATAACTGCACTGCAGTTCTTGAATCGTATCATTGGTTTTCTTTAACGTGTTAAATCAGGTTGGTAAAAATAAAACTTTTGCATTGCGGATTGATAAGCTGAGATCTGACTCTTGCAGTGCAAAATGTGCATGTTTTATAGGGGGAAATGCTACAGTAAAAACTTTATTAGTTAACTATACTTTCACTTATAAACATACAGTAGTTTAACAGGAAATTGCATGTAATTTTACTAGAAGGGTTATAAACTGCATAAAATATTGTTTCTTTGTGAATGAAAAATGATGGTAAATAATTTGTACATATTTATCATTTTAGCAGATATGTACATTTATTGTGTTTTATGTTACATATTATGATGTTTAGTGCATTATTTTACTGTCACATGTTGCTGTCGTTGTGTTGGTAAAACTGCTAAATCTATTCACAAGTATTGGCCTCTGTTTATGGACAAGCCACCTATTTTGTCACCTACAAGTTCGATTAAGCCATCAAAATATGAGGAAAATAGTTTATATTTTATATTTCAATATATTCATATTTTAAATATGAGGGAAGAACAAAACACTAAACTTGGTTAAGGTATTTATCTGACAAAATTATTTGGTAAAAAAGGACAAACTACAGCAACAGTATTTATTTTATTATACAAAAAAAAACAAAAAAAAACAGAAAAACAAAAAGCTCACATGCATTGACTACAACATAATCAGTTATTAATATTTCATTGGTTCTCTCTTGGTTTTGCATGTGTTCATAATTTCTTTGTATGACAGCCTGGCAAAAAATTTTGTCCACACGTTATCACAAATAAAACAATTTACTCCAATCACAACTACGCAATATGCTTACAAAATCTTTTAACAAATGTTTAATAATATTTGAATAAATGGTGAAGATGTCAATTTTCCTAAGCCAGACATTACTTTTGGCCACTACTGTATATATATATATATATATACACACACACACACACACACACACACACACACACAGGCCACTTTTTTAGGTACACCGGTTCAACTGCTTGTTAACGCAAATATCTAATCAGCCAATCACATTTCAGCAATTGCATTTAGGTTTGTAGACGTATATCTGCTGAAGTTCAAATTGAGCTTCAGAATGGAGAAGGAAGGTGATTTATGTGACTTTAAACGTGCCATGGCCGCTGGTGCCAGACTGGCTGGTCTGAGTATTTCAGAAACTGATGATCCTCTGGGATTTTCATGCACAACTGTCTCTAGGGTTTACAGAGAATGATCCAAAAAAGGGAAGATATCCAGTGAGCGGCAGTTCTGTGGACTAAAATGCCTTGTTGATGCCAGAGGTCAGAGGAGAATGGGCAGACTGGTTCGAGCTGATAGAAAGGCAACAGTAACTTAACCACTTACAACCGAGGTCTGCAGAAGAGCATCTCTGAACACACAACACGCCGAACCTTGAAGCAGATGGGCTACAGCAGCAGATGACACACTGCTGCCACTCCTGTCTGATGAGAACAGCAAACTGAGGCTACAATTCACACGGGCTCAACAAAATTGGACAACAGAAGATTGGAAAAACGTTGCCTGGTCTGATGACACTTTCAGATGTTATGGATTTTTGGCATAATTTGGCGTAAACAGCATGAAAGCACCATCCTGCCTTGTATCAACGGTTCAGGCTGGTGGTAATGGTTTAATGGTGTGGAGGGTACTTTCTTGGTACCAGTTGAGTGTCATTTAAACACCACAGCCTACCTGAATATTGTTGCTGACCATGTCCATCCCTTCATGACCACAGTGTACCCATCCTCTGATGGTTACTTACAGCAGGATAAATCATCTTAAACTGGTTTCTTGAACATGGCAATGAGTTCACTGTACTCAAATGACCTCCACAGTCACCAGATCTCAATCCAATAGAGCACTTTTGGGATGTGCTGGAACGGGAGATTCACATCATGGATGCACAGCCGACAAATCTGCAGCAACTGCGTGATTCTATCGTGTCAATATGGACCAAAATCTCTGAGGAATGTTTCCAGGACCTTGTTGAATCTATGCCATGAAAAATTAAGCCAGTTTTGAAGGCAAAAGGGGGTCCAACCTGATGCATGGTGCACCTAATAAAATGGCCAGTAAATGTATGTGTATGTGTGTGTGAGTGTGTGTGTGTTTGTTCCACTGAAAGACTTTTAGCTTTTTTCATTTTATATTTTATTTCAAAGCCATGTGAAAGCCCGGTTAAGCCTGTTCCTCTATTGCACTTTTAAAAATGTGTAAAATAAAATAAAGTAAATCAGGCAGAGAATATGGGTGAATCTTCCTAAATGAACTGTATGGTGGGGGGGCTTTGTAGTTCGGTGAGGTGAATGAGTCTGCTCGTCTTCAGTATTCAGAGAAACTGAACGCTCGTTGATTTGAGTGAGGGCAGTTCGGCATGGGGGCAGATGATGAGTTTGAAGTAGGTTTGTCTGCCAATACAGTTTCCCCATGCATGCCCCCTCTTGTCAACTTAAAATTCAACTTTTTTGCATCACAAAGCACACTTTACACACAATGGGCTCTAAACCAATAACTGCAAAGGCTTCCCTGTACATTTATGCATCATGATTGTTCATTTTAAATGAGCTCTGAGAGCCATTTCCCAGATTGAATACATTACCATGCATACACATGCTTATTAGGCAGTGAAAAACAAAACAATTAAATTGGTTTGTGTGTGGTATGCTCACTGTCCTTTGAGCCACGCCAAAGTAGTCATTTTGAAAAAGAAGAAACATTTGCACATTCTGTGCGAGACAGATGTCATAAAACAAGACTCACATGAGTCAATGAATGGATACGTAAAACAAGACTGCGGCAAAAATGCAGAAAATATGATCAAAATGTTTAACATTAAATCATTCTTGGGGACAAACATGCTGTTTTAACGTTTGTCTTTTTGTGTAAGGATGAAAAGGAATTTTGTGGTTGGGATAATTATCTCTTACCAAGGCATTTTAATTGTCTCCCAGTAAAAGCTTTAATGGTTTATGAAAACAAACACATGCTTCAAATCAAAAGTGAATAATTTAGGGCGAATATGTAAATGCGGTGAGAATTTCCTGTTGTTTTTTACTTCTAAAATAACTATTTTTCAGCCTTCACAATATTCATGTTTATATTGTGTAATATGAACAAGGTAAAGGTCGCACAGTATTGCATAAAAGCATCAGGAGATGCAAATTCTGTTGCCTCACTAATGTTAAAGCTTTCAGGCTTTTGGGATTTGAGGTTTTAAATAGAGAAAGTATATATAAAACTGTTGGATTAGCCATTTGTTGCACAAGTTCAATCGTCTTATGTGTCTTTTTGCATATGCTTTGCTTATTGTTACAATGACTGGATGAAAGGGTCCAATCATACACTATCAGTGCTTTTTAAATGACAATCTCTGCGGTTATTTGAGAAGCTTGAGTGGCAGATGGGGATCAGTCTGTCTATGTAAGAGAGACTCTCTCCATTGGAGAACAGGTGACATTCTACCAGATTACCTTTCCACCCCATACACTTCTGACCAGACACCAGTCGGCCCGACAGCAGCCTTGCAGATCGGCTTTCTCAAATCAGATTCAGCCACACATGGAGGCAGCATTTGTGAAAGTGATCCCGATAGTCCTCATGTTACTCTTAGTCGATTCACTGTCCCCTCAGTGCACAGAATAACTGCTGACCACACCCGAAACGCAGCATCTGTGTGTGGTTTGTTAATGATAAAACATATGTTTGCTTTACATCTATGCATGAAGGAGATTACATATCAAAAAGCATTATTCTATGACCAATGACAGCAGAAAGACATTTCGAAAATGCCTGTTTTGTTTAGGTTTGTTTTTGTCCATACAATTAAAGTCAAAGGGTCCAATGATGTTGTTTTGGACCCCACTGACTTTCATAGTTTGAACAAAAACAGTTACAACATTCTTCAAAATATCTTCTTTTGTGTTCCTCAGAAGAACGAAAGTCGTATATATTTGGAACAACATCTTATGTGCTCATCAAGGCTGCATTTATTTGATCAAAAATACAGTAAAAACAGTAATGTTGTGAAATATTATTACCATTCAAAATAACTGTTTTCTGTTTTAATATATTTTAAAATGTAATTTATTCCTGTGATGCAAAGCTGAATTTTCAACATCATTACTCCAGTCTTCAGTGTCACATGATCATTCAGAAATCATTCTAATATGCTGATTTGCTGCTCAAAAAATATTTCTTATTATCAATGTTGAAAACAGTTACATATTTTTGGGAAAACCGTGATGCAGTTTTTTTTTTTTTTTTCAGGATTCTTTGAAGAATAGAAAGTTTATTTGAAACTTTTGTAACATTTTGAATGTCTTTACTGTCACTTTTGATCAATTTAATGTGTCCTTACTGAATAAAAGTATTAATATATTTCAAAAACTGAGAATGAGTAGCATTTCACCTAATTTTTTTTTTAGTTATAGGCTAATTTAAATAGTTCCACCCACAGACCCATACTAATGTGAAAGATATGAGAACAGGTATCTAGATTCTACGTGATGGAGAGTCTTTTTTCAGTCTTGATTTTGTTTTTGGGCTCTACTAGAATAGGTTTTCATGCTTGAATGCTCAAAAAACACCATATTTTTAAATTGTTGCAGCACCTCTCTTCCCAGTCTGTCAGTAACGCTCTGGGGTGCGTTTTCCGAAAGCATCGTTGGTGAACTATGGTCGTAAGTCCCATTGAACTCTATTGATAATGACAGAACTTGCGACCATAGTTCGCTTTGGGAAACGCACCCCTGTTTAGTTCCTGTCTCTATGAAGCCCCGCCTTCAAAAAAGCACAATGTGTGATTGGTCAACTGCTTCGAGCGTGTTTCGGAAATGTCACGCCCCTTACCATAACCACAAGTTTTAACGCATTACTAATGCAACTCAACCAGACCTGCCCCTTTTTTGCATATGCCTTGGATGGGAATTATTTAAATGAGGAATATTGTGATGTGAAAACTCAAGACTACAATCGATGCGTTTCAGGGAGTTCAGAAACACACTGAAATAGAGAATAACTCCTTTTGAAATGACTGTGCTTTGTTACTTTGCAGACCTTTTTCATGCTCAAACAGAAAAATTACACACTAAAGAAAGCTGAAAATGTAAAAAAGCATAATAGGACACCTTTAAATACACTTATAAATAGGACATTTTAAGGCGATTAAATAATGTGAAAGCCCAGTACTCTCTCATATGAAACATCTGCTCTGAACATCTCCATTCAATCTCAGCATCAGGCACAGAGACAATGCTCAGTTGTTTTTCCATGTTGGATTGATTTTTCATCTTTTTTTCCCCTTTTTTCTCTCCCTCTTCACTAAAGTCCGGTCCAGGCAGCTAGTAAAGCCTTCCCCGGCACAGGCCCCTTAAGACAAGACTCTTTCTGTTGAGCATTTCCATGGAAACCAAGTAACTAACTTGAGGAGGAACATAAAAACTTGCTTTTTTGGAGAACGGAGGAACACCTGCCACCTCTGCAAATGGAGGGCCGAACACACAGCGCTTTTACACATCATACAGAACACACTTTCACTGGCTCTCAATGAGACCCTCACATCTGTTATCACTTACATGAATAGCCATTTATCAGTGATTTGTGAGGGGACTGTGCGCTAGCGGAATAAACATCGTAAGGATATCCCATAGATCTCAAAGCTTTCACTGTCGCAGTGGAGAATCAATGCTAACGCTGTGTTTTGTGGCAGATCTGAATTTATGTTCTTAGCAGAAGCTTCCTCAGCACAGGAAATTGCGTATATTGTGATGATTACATCAGCATTTGGGGCTAAACACAGTAACGATGTTGCATTAGTACTGTTTAAACATGAAAAAGACAGCCAGTCCATACTGTGCTGACTCATGCGTATCTGGTGTTTTTCAGGGGGGACTGTAATGATACAAATAGTGACTGAAATTTTCTGCCTCTCTTTCGCAAAGCACTTCTACCACAGACCCATGACGAGGGGCCTTTAAGGGTCAACACATCGCTGGCTGTGAGTGAAGAGTTCTGGAAAGTATCAAGAGCTTTCTTGATTTGTTCATTAACAGCATTAATCATTAACTGAGGTGCCATTGTCCCAGGCCAGCTGTCTACTGTTTATTCGGCTCCGAGCCTTGGGTTAGCAGAGCTCACACAGAGCTGCCCCTTTAACTGTCTAAACTGACAGCTGCTCCTCACATTCATGTGAAAATGAAGCGCTGTTCCAAAACCAGGGTACGTTTGGAGAAATTCAGATGTATACTGTACATCATTTCATAGGCTGTGAATTACTGTGAGAGTTCATTTGGGGTCAGTTAAGGTGCAGTGCTGGCTAGATTACTTATAAATTGTAGAGTGTTACTGATTCCAAATTACATGACAAAAAAAAATGTAGTTAGTAACGTAATCCGTTACATTACACATTTTAGGTAATGTAATCCGACTACTTTTTGACTACTTTTATATTACTTTTGACCTAACTCGTTCATCAAATTTAATTGAATAGGATAATATTGTACCATATTGATATAAAAATACAAAAAGAATGAAAATATTATCAACAACATGAAGTGCATTAAACATTAGATTACGTGGCTGGTGCGCATGAAGGAACTGTTTGTGAGTTTAATGAAAAGCTAACAATTAATTAGCTGAAAACATGGAAGAATTCGGGAGAATCAATAAATTATGCATGATTTAATGCCATTGTGTGAATAATATGTAGGCTAATCATGTAATCAATAAAAAAGTAACTAGTCTGATGACAAGTATTTTAAATAAGCAATAAGTTATGAGAGGCTGTGCTGTATCGTGAATAAGTCACGGCTGAAGGGCGTTGTTAGGCACAATGCAAAGCATTGACTTATTCACGATACAGCACTAGCATCGAGTACCTTATTGCTTTTATAAAACGGTTACCACACAATACAAATATTAAAGCCAAAAATATGTAAAATATGTAAACGTTCACTAAAGCCTTCCTTACGCCGGAAAAAATAGTCCCTGACCGTGAACAGCAACAGAAGTTACATTATTACGCCATTAGATGGCGGCACAAAAGACTGTCTTTATGAGTGTGTTAGTCAGTAGCGAAGACTTTTACATTGAAAAGACTGAATTGTTGTGAACACTGGACAAGACGCAACTGACAAATGCTTTGACTAGCGCTGTCAGTCACGGGAAAACCCCTTAACTGTTAAAAGGACAAGATAATACATCGGACATTTAAACAGATTTTTTTATTATGAACATAGGGCTGACCTGAAGGAAAATGTTAAATCTGAATGCAGGTAATAAACTCGCTCACTCTCTCTCTTTCTCACTATACTCTTCTACATAATACAGTAAGCTTCAATGAACAATATCAATTGAGAACTTACAGTTTACGTTGCTAAGAGTGGTTGCTAAGGGTTTTGTGTAGTGATACGCAGAACTGTTGGGTGAAGCAGTCATAGCCGTGTTTTATCGTGAATAAAACACAGCTATTGGCCAGTCAGAATCAAGGACAGGAACTAACCGTTTTATAAAACGTAATATAATCTAATTACAAGTACTTAATTTTTGGAATCTGATTACTTAATCCAGATTACATGTAATCAGTTACTACCCAGAACTGTTAGGGTGACTCTCAAACTCTTTGCTTTACTGTATAATAAGTAGGGCTGGGGAATATATGGATATATAGCCTATCAATTTTCGAGTAATGAACGATCTCAATAGCAAATGTTAAAATCCTAAAACTGACCTTTTTAATCAAGGTGCCACTTCGCATTGTGCAAATCTACAGCTCCACGACAAAAGCAGCCTTATTTATCCAAGGTAAAAAGGCTCGTGTCGCGAAATAATGACAAGAAACACACGTCCTTCAGTTGTGTTTACATTGCGGGCTGCACGCGATAACACACAGAGTGAAAAGTTTGATCCGATTCACTAATAAATGACTCTTGCGAACCAGTTCTTTTTAGCGAACCAAAAACCAAAACCAATCCGATTCCCGAACAAAATGGAAGGTCTCTTTAATGAATTATTCAATAAGGCTCGTGAAATCATCTGATAAATAATAGCAACTGAACGTCGTAGTTTGTTAATTTTTAATCATCGTGAATGGATACGCAGCCATAATAGCTTAGTTCATTTAATTTGATTGTATTTGCTTTCATATTTCCATTCAGTTCAGTATTGTGTTTAGTTGAAGGTGAATATATTTTTATCTGTTGCATTTTACTGTAGGCATTTGTATGCCACTTGTTACATCAATTTTGCAGAGTGCTACTGCAAATATTTACTTAGAAGCAACCAACATAGTGAAGGAAGTGTCATTTTCTTTGTGTAAGATGAGTGCAAGATATCCGATGTTGTCGCTTAGCAACAGCTTTGCTTTTGCTTGCTTTGTCAACAATGACATTCCAGTGGAAACTGTGGTTCGCATCATATTCTTACTTACTGTTATCGCTTCGTCACTACCCATATTGTGCAATGCCAAGTAACCACACTGCATAAATATTGTAGTCATAAATTCATATAGTCCTTTATAGTTTCGTCCTTTATGAATGCCATAAAAGGAAATAAAGGATCACTTTATCTTAAAGACTTTGATTGGGCCTTTGAATGTGCCGCTACCGGTACTTTGATTTAAATTTGCATAATCATATACACTATACAAATTTTGCAGTGTCAGTTTTTCTCCAATCATCATGCCTCCCATGAGACTTAAATGGTTCACCTGCATGAATAAGGTTTAAGATATCTTTTTTCAAAATAATAAAACCACATGTTTAGAGATCGATCATATTTACATGAATCATGGTTGTGTTAACCACAGAATGTAACATTGAACCTTTTGGTGAAGCAATATGTGTGTGTGCCGTTGAATTAGTCCCATCTGGCTTGTCTTTTTAAATAATTTGGTGACAGAGTAAACACATGAGCCAAAATACCTCTGGCTCTTTCTGTCTGGCAGCTAACGCATGCATGCTGCATATTTGGAAAACCATGTCTTTTGATTACATCACATGAGTGCAAACTTGCCCTGGCTTCCCTCTGAGTATTTTCATCATCTCTTGATCAGTCTGTGAGGGAGGAGAACAACACGTGAGTTGTGTGAGTGCATGAGGGAGGTCAGGTGGGTAGTTGCCTTGCATTTACCACAGCTGAGCAAAATTACTTGACCTGACAGAATGATTTATAGCAGCTACAGTTCTCAAATCTCAGCTACCTCAGAAAGACATGAACTGTTTTACCTCCAATCTCTTGAATATGACATCATATTGTGGGCGTTTGGAGGGACTTGGGACACGTCCCACTCTTTCAAAGTGAACAACAGCCCACTTGTACCTCTGGAAATTCAGTTGTAATAATAAAAAATAATAATAATAAAAAAAAACAGTCAGGTCAATCCATTAAAATCTATGGGCTCTGATCTAGCTGTAGAAGAGTGGTTTGGTTCAAATGAGTGGCGTGGAAAACTGACCATGTCTTAATGCTGTCAAGCTGACCAATGTTCAAACCAGTCTTCTCCAGACCAAACAACAATGACATCATTTGAGATCATAATGTGGCTCTTTAAAACTCAGCTCAACAGAAAAAGCTTAGCTCTACAGAACTACAGCCCAGAAGTGTCAGTGCTAAACACTTTAGGGAACTGTAAAAAAAAAAATTAAAAATAACCCATTGCCCTTTACACTTGTCATGAAATGGAAGTTGCTATAGTTTTTTTCCCCTCTATTGTGCCAATATCTGAGTGAACCGGCTTCTCAGACGAAAAAATGTAGGGCGGGATTTGATTTTGTCCACTGGGAACTGAATGGATGGTTGTGGTTTGCTGTTGCTGTGATGTCATGTGAGTGACAGGTTGTCCTGTCCTTGCACCAGTAAACAGGTCATCAGAGAAGAGATGTTGCTGCAAGATTTTTTTTAAAAATAATGATGTGAACAAATAAAATACTGCAATATTCCGTAAAAAAGAATTGTAAAGGTGCGGTAAGCGATTTCTGAGAATCATCGTTGAACACTGTTGATATTTGAAATCAACCCTCCAAAAAAACTCACTTCATTGCTCTGCCTCCAAAAAAATGAGGCGAAGATAATGAACGACAAGGAAGAACAAAAAATGAATATACGGTACACGGGTATATACAACATTCTAAAAAACGCTGGGTTAAAAATAACCCAAGTTGGGTTAAAAATGGACAAACCCAGTGATTGGGTTGTTTTGACCCAGTGGTTGGGTTAAATGTTTGACCCAATCTGCTGGGTAGTTTTATTTAACTAAACTATTGTTTAAAAATGACTGTATTGCTTGCTTAAAATGAACCCAAAATAGGTTGTTCATAATTTCATGTTTAATAAATGAACATTTATTAATATGTTTAATAAATAATAACTAAATAATAAACATTTATTAAATCACCTAATAATAAATGTTCACCTTTTGATTATTACTGTTGCCTCTAGTAATTATGTGTCTGATTTTTAATTTCCAACCTATTTGGGGTTCATTTTAAGCCAGCCATATAGTATTTTTTAAACAATAGATGAGTTAAATAAAACTGCCCAGCAGGTTAGGCAAACATTTAACCCAACCAGGTCAAAACAACTCAAACGCTGGGTTTGTCCATATTTAACCTAACTTGGGTTGTTTTTAACCCAACATTTTTTAGTCGCCAGCAGCACACACTCAAAACCAATGTTACTCATGCACCAATGCAACCTCAGCTTCTTTTTTTTTTTTTTTAGGCCTTCCCGCTTAGGTCTCTCCTGCGCTGGAAAGCTTTTCTAAAATAACGTTTGTCCTAAAGCTCTTGCCTGATCTTAACCCATCTTTTTCCAGTGATATTGCTCTGACCTTTCCTTTTTTGTAATGTCTCTCAGCCATCTCTCTTTCTACAGTTTTTCTTCAAATCCCCCTCTTGCTCACTCTTTCTCCTCCCCCATCATGAGTGGACACGCCCCCTACTGCTGATTGGCTACAAGTTTGTTGTAGTGCTCGGTCTGATCCACTTTCAACAGCGTTTCTCAGAAATCGCTTACTGCACCTTTAAGATTACAAAGATATGCATGTGAGGGATTGGTGCAAAACTGAAAGCTATGGAAAAATCCTGCATTTATCCCGACATTTACTCTGGAATTCTAGATCTATAAATGCAAAACTTCTGGAATTGGACTACATGGTAATGCTCAGCGAGCTTTGGAGAAGGCCTTCTTGGAGAGAGCGTGGAGCTGCATAGCTGAGTGCAGGATTTGACATCCTTGATTTCCTGTCACTGGCAGTCACATGCCGAGTGTGTGGGCGAGATAGCTGAGTGAAAGTGGAATGCGTTAAAGAGGCGAGGCAGAAGTGCAGACGTCGCCGTCTCTCTCACTCTCACACACATAGACACTACTGTTCTGACTGTGTGAGCCGTTACGAAGTAAAGAATGTGAAGACGTTTTCAGGCAGAGCTGTGCAACAAGTCATCAGGGCGGGCAGGCTGAGGCCAAGTACTTAGAGAATGAAGGAAATGTGCTTGATGTGAAGAAAATAAATCACTTATGCACACACATTCATACTTGAATATTTCATCTATATTCCCATAGTGTGTAAATAAATAAATACGGCACACAAATTATATAAATGTATGTGTGTATGTGTATATATGTTATTAGTGAGATGAAGCTCAAAGCCCAAGTTTGCTTTGCTAAGATGGCTCCGCCCCCTGCCATCCCATCTAGAGACTCTAGTTATCCCTTCCTCCTTTCTGTATATTTTGTTTTTTATCTGCATTTATGAATAGTCTCCAAGCAGCATTTTCTGTGTAGAAAATAGGCATAGATGTCTACTTGAATGGGGAAAGACCAAAACCTCCAAAACTATTTGTCAAGAGGTTTCTGACAATAATAACATACATTTAACAGCATTAATCATGCTAAAAAATATATAATCTAGCTAATGCACATGCTCATTGTAGATAAAAAAACAAACAAACAAACAGACAATGTTACACTCTTACAAAATAACAGTTCTTTATTGGCATCAAACCGTTAAAATCCATGGGACTTTTCAATACCACAGAAGGTTGTTAATGGAAAAATGTTCTTTAGATTATTAAAATGTTCTTTACACTAAGAAAAATAGTAGTTGTTTTAAGATTGTTGACTGAAAGGTTCTTCAGTGGAATCGCTGAGAAACCCTCCTTTTTGGAACATTTATTTTAAAGTGTATCAATAAGATGATTGGATCTTGTAGTTGAAAGGCTAGACTTCTGTTACCGCAGCTGCTATTTTGAGCATCATGGTTTCTCCCATTCATTTCCCTATTCTGCTACGTCTTCTTCTCATTACTCTCTCTGAAAGTTTTTCAGTATGTAACGGAGGAAAGCTAGTAAGAGCTGTGCAGGTAAACCTCACTCCTCTGGCCCCAAGAGGTGCGCTAGCAACTGACACTAGAGATTGGGGTCTTTAGTATCCTTGTTAGCGTGCCCACCTCCCATGCCAGAGACACAGGTTCGAATCCCGCTTGGAGTGGGTTAAGTAGGACCAGTTACATTTGGTGCTGTGACCCGGATGGTAGTGAGGTTTAGAGGGGTGAGTGAAACGGAGGCTAGCTAGTAAGAGCTGTGCAGGTAAACCTCACTCCCCTGGTCCCAAGAGGTGCGCTAAAGATTGCGGTCTTTAGCATCCTTGTTAGCATGCCCACCTCCCATGCCAGAGACCCGGATGGGTGTGAGGTTTAGACAGGTGAGTGTAACGGAGGCTAGCTAGTAAGAGCTGTGAGGGTAAACCCTCACTCACTGGCCTCAAGATGCATGGTAGAGACTGCGTTCTTTAGTGTCCTTGTTATTGTGTCCGCCTCCCATGCAGGAGCCCCCGGTTCGAATCCCGCTTGGAGCGGGTCAAATAGGACCAGTTACATTTGGTGCTGTGACCCGGATGGGAGTGAGGTTTAGAGGGGTGAGTGTAATGGAGGCTAGCTAGTAAGAGCTTTGCAGGTAAAGCTCACTCCGCTGGCCCCAAGAGGCGCGCTAGCAAACTGACACTAAAGATTGCAGTCTTCAGCATCCTTGTTAGCACACCCACCTCCCATGCCTGAGATGCAGGTTTGCATCCCGCTTGGAGTGGGTTGAGTAGGACCGGTTACATTTGGTGCCATGACCCGGATGGGAGTGAGGTTTAGAGGGGTAAGTGTAACGGAGGCTAGCTAGTAAGAGCTGTGAGGGTAAACCCTCACTCCCTGGCCTCCAGAGACACGGTAGAGATGGCGTTCTTTAGTGTCCTTGTTATTGTGTCCGCCTCCCATGCCGGAGACACCGGTTCGAATCCCGCTTGGAGTGGGTCAAGTAGGACCAGTTACATGTGGTGCCGTGACTCGGATGGGAGTGAGGTTTAGAGGGGTGAGTGTAACGGAGGCTAGCTAGTAAGTGCTGTGCAGGTAAACCTCACTCCGCTGGCCCCAAGAGGCGCGCTAGCAAACTGACACTAAAGATTGCAGTCTTCAGCATCCTTGTTAGCACACCCACCTCCCATGCCTGAGATGCAGGTTTGCATCCCGCTTGGAGTGGGTTGAGTAGGACCGGTTACATTTGGTGCCATGACCCGGATGGGAGTGAGGTTTAGAGGGGTAAGTGTAACGGAGGCTAGCTAGTAAGAGCTGTGAGGGTAAACCCTCACTCCCTGGCCTCCAGAGACACGGTAGAGATGGCGTTCTTTAGTGTCCTTGTTATTGTGTCCGCCTCCCATGCCGGAGACACCGGTTCGAATCCCGCTTGGAGTGGGTCAAGTAGGACCAGTTACATGTGGTGCCGTGACTCGGATGGGAGTGAGGTTTAGAGGGGTGAGTGTAACGGAGGCTAGCTAGTAAGTGCTGTGCAGGTAAACCTCACTCCGCTGGCCCCGAGAGGCGCGCTAGCAATTGACACTAAAGATTGCAGTCTTCAGCATCCTTGTTAGCACACCCACCTCCCATGCCTGAGATGCAGGTTTGCATCCCGCTTGGAGTGGGTTGAGTAGGACCGGTTACATTTGGTGCCATGACCCGGATGGGAGTGAGGTTTAGAGGGGTAAGTGTAACGGAGGCTAGCTAGTAAGAGCTGTGAGGGTAAACCCTCACTCACTGGCCTCAAGAGGCACGGTAGAGACTGCGTTCTTTAGTGTCCTTGTTATCGTGCCCGCCTCCCATGCCGGAGACCCCGGTTCGAATCCCGCTTGGAGTGGGTCAAATAGGACCAGTTACATTTGGTGCTGTGACCCGGATGGGAGTGAGGTTTAGAGGGGTGAGTGTAATGGAGGCTAGATAGTAAGAGCTTTGCAGGTAAAGCTCACTCCGCTGGCCCCAAGAGGCGCGCTAGCAAACTGACACTAAAGATTGCAGTCTTCAGCATCCTTGTTAGCACACCCACCTCCCATGCCTGAGATGCAGGTTTGCATCCCGCTTGGAGTGGGTTGAGTAGGACCGGTTACATTTGGTGCCATGACCCGGATGGGAGTGAGGTTTAGAGGGGTAAGTGTAACGGAGGCTAGCTAGTAAGAGCTGTGAGGGTAAACCCTCACTCCCTGGCCTCCAGAGACACGGTAGAGATGGCGTTCTTTAGTGTCCTTGTTATTGTGTCCGCCTCCCATGCCGGAGACACCGGTTCGAATCCCGCTTGGAGTGGGTCAAGTAGGACCAGTTACATGTGGTGCCGTGACTCGGATGGGAGTGAGGTTTAGAGGGGTGAGTGTAACGGAGGCTAGCTAGTAAGTGCTGTGCAGGTAAACCTCACTCCGCTGGCCCCGAGAGGCGCGCTAGCAATTGACACTAGAGATTGCAGTCTTTAGCATCCTTGTTAGCACGCCCACCTCCCATGCCAGTGACGCAGGTTCAAATACCGCTTGGAGTGGGTTGAGTAGGACCAGTTACATTTAGTGCCATGACCCAGATGGGAGTGAGGTTTAGAGGGGTGAGTGTAACGGAGGCTAGCTAGTAAGGGCTAAACCTCACTTCCCTGGCCTCAAGAAGCATGCTAGGGACTGCAGTCTTTAGCATCCTTGTATGCCGGAGATGCCGGTTTGAATGCCGCTCGGAGCTGGTCGACTGGTTGCACATATTCATCTTAACCAGAAAAAAGAGATAACGCACAAGCACTGTACCAAAACCTTGAATTTTTTCTCATTAGGCGAGATTTTAAGCCATCATAGACTCCCTAAACAATGGCTGTTCTGAAAGTTATCCTTAGCAGAGAATGCATTCCTATAATGCACTGCAACAAGCTCAGTGAAAAAAAAAATGAACCCAAGATAGTGCACAAAATGAGAATTATAAAATAAAATTCATTCAATAGTGAAAAGTAAAACAAAAAATGTTTAAAATAATTGAACGCTTCATATTTACCCCATAATTATGTGTTTGTTATGTATATTTATGCTTATTTAAATTATCACATAATTTCTCCTTCGTCACCTGTATTGACATCAATCCGATTGTTAATGATGTCACGTTTCACCGCTTCTGGGTCCAAACGCTCTATGAGATGCCAAAAGCAATCAACAAATGGTGCAAATATACACTCATGGTGTGCTGTAAAATTACCATAAAATCATGATCCTAACTTTATCTCAATAACGAAATCCCCGATGGCCAAAGAGTGATTCATTTTTTACAAATCCTTTGTGTCTGGGACCATGAGATCATAGAGACTGTAGTGTACACCCTAAGTTTTTAAAAGTTTATCTTAAATCTGTATTATGAATAAACAGTGCTCATAATCGGCTGTTGAGATAATATTCTCAAGTGAAATGAGTAGAGGCTTGGACGCGGTCACAACTTAACAAGCGGATAGTCTAGTCTCCTGTGCGCTTTGCATGGGGAGCGGCTGTATTTGCTATTTGTATATAAAGCATTCCACAATATCATTTATGAGGTTCGATTTCAGTTAGGATTATGCCTTGGGTTCAGCAACAGAGTTATTGTGTGACAATGTAAAACATGCAGCTTCAGGCATGACTAAGTACATTCACGCATTCTTACGCCACAGACCATCAGTCAAACACAGCATTACTAAAGAAACGTGGGAGGAAAAGTACAGCAGAACATGACGTCTGTATGGCTAGAGCCTCTAGAGTGCATTGGTGCAGGGCCGCATGTACAGTCATGTCATTGAGATTGGACGTGCCGGATGATTATCTCAGGGTCTCACATGTTGTGGGATAAAATCCTGCCGTTGTGGGGAGAATAACTGACCAGTGAAAGTGCCAACCAGATTGCCTGACTGCAATGATAATCAAGAGAAGCGAAGCCTTTTCCCAGCCGCAAGTGTGAGGCACTGTAGGGGCTCAAGTCTTGATGTTGGCTCCTAGTGTGAGTTAGTGCTGAGAGTCTGCAGCTGGAGCTTTTGGCCTCAGAGCGGAGGGCGTCTGACAGGGAGGACTTCGATGTGTTTCTGTTGGAAGAACAGGGTCTTATTGCTAGTGTAGAGCAGTGGCATGCAACACCTCACCTGCAAAACTGATCTGACACATGACCTGCATGAAATGTAGTGGAGTGAAAAGTATGATACTATGCTTTGGAATGTAGTGAAGTGAAAGTAAAAATTTCTAAAATTAAAAAATACTCTGATAAAGTACAGATACTTCAAAAAAAAAAATGCCGCGATTTGCAATGGACGCAGATGAAATGATAATACAAGCTTATGCTTTCCGCACCATTTTTAAAAGGTCAGCAAAACATTGAACGGGGCCTTCGTCCTCCATTGCGCCATTGAAAAGAGTCATGTGATCGCGGTTAGTTTCTGCACCATCTTTAAAGGTCAGCAAAATGTTGGTCTCTTAAGGCGGAGAAAAAAGAGGAGAGCCCTTGTTGCATCCTGGGCATTGAAAAGAGTCATGTGATTGCAGTTGGTGTTGACATAATTCGCCACCGTCGCTTTTTCAATGACATACGACTCGCATTGACAGGGGAATATCCGATCTGTCCGCTTACCTGGCAGACGCAAATGGATGTATCCAATTCATACTGGATTTATTTCCACATGTGAATGAGGTCTGAAACTGATCTGAGAATATAGGCATCCATGTACTTTTTTCCTGCTTACAGATTTGTGGGTCATATATGAAAAAAATCAGGAATTGGGTCACTTGAACAATGTAATGTAAATGCGGCCTAACTCTCATTAGAGTATTACTAGACTGTCTGCTTAATATCTACTAACACTTTATTTTGATGCTCCTTAACAGACATTCTACTGACTAAGTAACTTTGCAAGTACATGTCAACTTATTCTACTAACCCAAACCCTAACACCCTAACCTAAGAGTCTACTACAGTCACTTTATACTGTAATGAGAGTTAGTTGACATGTAGTTGCAAAATTACTTAGAGTTAGTAGAATGTCTAAAGTGGACCATAAAAATAAAGTGTTCCCTTCTCAGATAATATGAGTAATCAATACCTCATCTTTATTGAGGTGGGCTCATTGCAGTGTCACAGTGGCCTCCCTCCAGTCTCTCTTGGCTCAGGCCATGTCTTTCCATCCTGCACAGTGTCAGCGCAGAGGACCAATGCTCAGCACAACTATCCAAGCAAGTGTCAAAGTGTGCAAGCCATTGCAAAAAGAAAAAGAAAAATGCACACGTACACATTTAGATACAAGCACACATACTCATTTAGATACAAACATTCATATCTTTTAACATCTGCTTCTGTCACTGTACACTGACCTTCCTGTTTTCCTGTGAAGCTCAACATACACTGCAGCTCAGTGATCAGTAGAGATACACAGTGATTCAATGGCGCCATCTTGAGGTTGATTGTGGTACACACAGAATGATAAATAGCTGGGCACAGGAGAGGTTTTAGAAGATTCTCCTACACAGGACTTTAAATCTCTCACACCGTAAAAAAATACAAAAAGGAACCATGATGGAATACATTTCTAAATAGGTATATAAAAAATATATAAGGTACACTACCATTCAAAAGTTTGGGGTCGGTAAGATTTTTTTATGTTTTGAAAGAAATCTCTTATGCTGAACAAGGATACATTTTCTTTCATGAAAAATAAAGAAAAACTGTGCTATTGTGAAATATATATATATATATATATATATATATATATATATATATAGGTGTTATATAAGGTGATGTGTTCGCTGTGTGTAGACTAAATGCGAGCAGGCATGCACTCATCCCTCTTGCACGAAAACATTCCGTATTTCTCAAAATGAATAAAAACAGTGAAATGCAATCTCAGAATTTTATGCAAACCTGTAATAATTAACTATATTAAATTAATTACACAGCCCAGGTGAGAAAAAGTAATGTAATGCATTATGTATTACTTTTCATGAAAAGTAACTAAGTAATGCAATTAGTTACTTTTTTAGGGAGTAATGCAATATTGTAATGCATTACTTTTAAAAGTAACTTTCCCCAACTGTGTGTGTATACATATATATATATATATATATACACACACACACACACATACATACACGTGTGTGTGTGTGTATATACATGCATACATACATACATACATACAGAAATAAATTGAGTTTCAGTGTCCACTGACAGAACAGTAAATAAAGGGACTTCTCAAATCTAGCCTAGAGAATCTCTAGAGAGAATCTCACGGCTGAAGGGGTTGCAGGCACTCTGCTTCACATCGTGCCTAACAACGCCCTTCAGCCGTTACTTATTCACGATACAGCACAGCCTCTCGTACCTTATTGCTTACATACTAACCCTGTTGAAAAAAACAGCATATGCTGGTTAGGTATGTTTTGATGCATGGTAGCTGGTTATGTGTTTACTAACATAATTCCTGTGAATGGAAATGAACAGGATCTTGAAAGGCAGACTGAGACTGTTCACTGTGAGGGAAATGTCTACTGCCCAGCTGAGAAGTTCTGCTGCAAGACAGCGACTGGCCAGTGGGGGTGCTGCAGCGGTAAAACAAACTTCATGTTGCTGTTTTAATCATGCCTAATCATCAAGCTGAAATAAATGTGGATGACTAATAGATTTAATATAACCTACCTGTATAATTATAATAAAAACTCATTCAATGTAAAGTTTTGTGTTTGCTTATATTAAAAGTATTTCTATGTTTTATAGGGTTGGTGTTGTAAGGAAACAACTCCCATGACCTCGGTGAACCTCTTATCAAAGACTGTCAAAGTGCCAGAGGCTTTCAAACTTTTGAGGGAATAGATTAACCCAACATCCAAACTTAATTCATATGAAATAAATTTAAATTGATAGAATTACAGCCAAATTGATTTATTTAATCAATGTCTGAACGTGCTGTTTTATGCCAGGAACACACTGAACGATATTAGCCCCGATTTTCGCCAACAGATTTGTGAAAATCGCCAACAAATGCCAGAAATCTGAGGAAAATTAGTGCTTGTTCACGTGAGTGACAATCGTGTTGTGACTTGAAATAACATCAGCGACGACCTACAGCCAATTAGAGAGCAAAACAGTACAAAGGTTAGTTCTGGGGGAGGAGTCATAGACCTGCAACAGAACATCAGCAAGCATAGCTTCTGCAAGCAACCATTCTCTTCTTCATGTTTTTCACTGCAAATCAGTGCACAGACAACTTGGATCACAAGCTTCTTATGTGCATCACTTTAACAAGAAGAAATCCAGTCTAGTGCAAGAACTAGTGCATGATCTTAAGTTATTTCCTGTATCAATTCTTGCGTGTGTTGTCAGCAATTCTTCCTATTGAAATGCAGTGTTGGGGAAAGATACTTTTATTTAAGTAATGCATTACAATATTGCGTTACTCCCTAAAAAAGTAACTAATTGTGTTCCTTAGTTATTTTTATTGAAAGTAATGTGTTACATTACACTTGCGTTATTTTTTCTCACCTGGGCTGTGCTTGCTTGTTTGTTTTTTAATAACAAAAAACCCAAAAGTTCTGTTTTTGGCAAATGTAAAGTCCCTTTCACACCAGAAAAGCAAAAGCAAAAGGAAATGCAAATTCACAGCTGTACAGTAGAGGGCGCAGCTCAAACAAACTTTTCAAAAAATGCAGGTTAAGTTCAACTCTCTTACTTCAGAAAAAAAAAAAAAATGAAATGTGATGTTTAACTTAAGTAATTTTTGATTATTTGTATGGTTAAATTGGATGACTGATAATAAAGTGAGATTAAATACATAAAGTATATTTGTATTTTTTAATATATTTAATTTTTGCAGGTTTGCATAATATTCTGAGTTTGCATTTCACTGTTTTTATTCATTTTGAGGAATAGTGAATGTTTTTGTGCAAGTGAGATGCTCACATTTAGTCTAAAACTACAATAACCATCATGTTTACAAAGCTCACACAATGACTCTGCACTTACTGCCGATTTCTCTCAACATGTCAGTCAATAAATGGGAAAAATCCAAGTTTACTATGCATCATCTCAGAGCAACAGTATATAAATGTTTCGAAATAAAGCTTCATGTATTTAAATCCATACACAGTCAGCCTTATTTCTCTGAATAAGTTGTGCAGTGGTCAAGATGCACTCAAATCCACAAATGTACCTAGTCTCTTAATGAGTCATGGGTGTGTTTTGGGCGTAACGTGCAATAAACCAATCAAAGTGTCATCTCCCATTCCCTTTAAAAGCCAGATGCGCTTGCACCATGGCGGATTCGCTATTTACATGGTGAAATATAGACACCCTCAACCTGACGAGTCAGTTTAATACATGTGTGTATTGCCACGCTTGGTCAAATAATTAGCCAGTTTCATTCATCATTACTGCAAATAGGTAATTCTGATACATGCAATGACTATCCATTATGACATGTAGGCATTTTTATATTTATGTACTCAGTAATAATCTTTTATATTTTAATCCTTTTATTTTTAATATTTGGCATGTTTGTGAGCTGCTGCGCATCCCTGTGTGTGTAACAAGCAGAGTGTACACGCGTTGTGCACCCGCCTATAGGCACATATTACTAACGCGTCCTTTAAATAACAAAACAATACTGCGCCATTGACTTTAGACCAGGTTTTTGTTGGTCAATAGCACAGTCGCTTCAGTTGCCTCAAAACACGCCAACAATGCGGCTGAACACACCTCATTTTCAGACCAGCACGCCCATGGGCGAACAGATGCGCACAATTGCATTTGCTATTTAAACAATGTGGCGCTGGACGTGAAAATGATAACTATGTTGAGCTGAAACTAGCAAAAAACACTTGCGTCGTGCCTTTTAAAAAATACAATAACCATCATGTTTACAAAGCTCACACAACGACTCTGTACATATGCTGCCTTCACATGCTATTGGAAATTTGATAATTCCCACTTCTGAAGTCGTGATTACGAGCTCATCACATTCAAGCTTCAAAATGGGAGCGCGTTCATGTGCAATTTTTACCTAGGAAACTCGTATTTATGATAATTCTGAGTCCAGATAGCAACTTTATGCTGGCCCAGGTCCAGCTTACATCTGCCACGCGTGGAATGATGGCACTTGGGCAGACTGCTCCTGTTTGCCAGATCTGAGCCACAAGCAGGCCATAGCAATGCCACATGTCAGCCAAGAGCAAAGAAATAAACCAGAACTGGACCTTATCTGAGCCACAAAATCTTTATATATTATTTATAGAATCATCTTAGCATTAACAAGCCTGTTAATAAGCAGAATCACTGAAGGAAAGAAGAGAACAGCAAAAAGAGACAAACAGAAACACAAGAGCTACAACTGATTTCAGCCACAGCCTTAGATGAAATCAACTGAAGAAGACATTAAATCTCTCCTGATCTCAGCAGAGGAGGATTAAACAACTCCACAAACAGCATTACAGCTTCACATATTACTAACCAGATTCACTTTATTTCTTTTATTGATCTACAGAAGTTCTTATTAACAGAAGTTTAACCCTCATGTTTGTTTCATTTGAAGTCACCATAATGGTGATTGGTGTTTCCATTAGTCGGGCTCTTAACTCTTATAATGTTTGTTTTCTCTGGCTGTTGTGACAGTGTGTTTGTCAAACACATTTGCAGTAGCAAAGAATGCAGAAATGAGATCAGATGATGTTTTTATAATCATTGTGAAATAATCTGTATCATTGATGTCATTTGAATGTAATAATTGTGTTGTGCCATTAAAGGGTTCACCGAAAAATGAAAATTCTGTTATTAATTGTTTCATTATGAAATTTCAATGATGGTCGGTTCTGTTCCTTTACTAGATCTCAACAACAATTAGTTTTATTCCTTTACAAAATCTCAATTGACGTTTTTTTTCCGCTTCAAGATTTCGGGTCGGTCGGTTTTGTTCCTTTATAAGATTTCAGTGATGGTCAGCTTTGGTCAGCTACGGGATCTCAGTTAGTTTTGTTCGATTACAAGATCTCAATGACAGTCGAGTCTGTTTTGTTCCGTAATGAGATTTCAGTGACGGTCGAATGTGAAACAGTTCAAACTGTCAGTTTTGTTTAATTACAAGATTTCAAAGAAATCAAGGTTTCCACGATGAGATTTCAAAGATGGTCAGTTTTGTTTCATTATGAGATTTTGGTCAGTTTTGTTTGGTTTGGAGATTTCATTGACGGTCGGTTTTATTCTGTTACGAGATCTCAATGATGGCTGTTTTTTTTTTTTTTTTTTTTTTTTTTTACAAGATCTCAATGATTGCTGGTTTTGTTTTGTTATGAGATTTTAATGACAGTCGGTTTTGTTCCTTTGTAAGATTTCAAAGACAGTCGATTTGTTTCTATTACAAGATTTCAATGATGGCCAGCTTTGTTTCATTGTAAGATTTCAATGACAGTTCATTTTGTTCTTTTGTGAGATTTAAAAGATGATCAGTTTTGTTTTGTTGAGAGATTTCAATGACGGTCAGTTTTGAGATTTAATTGACAGTCGGTTTTATTTGATTACAAGATCTCAATGACGGTCAGTTTTGCCCAGTTATGAGATCTTAATGTCGGCCGGTTATGTTTGATTCCGAAATGTCGGTCAGTTTTTTTTTTAGTGCGCCTGCCTCCCATGCTGGTGATCCACATTTGAGTCAAAGCAGGGTGGTTAGGACCGGGTGGGGTTATATTAGTACCATGACCTGGATGGGAGTGAGGTTTAAGGGGGTGAGTTAGAGACCGTGGTCTTTAGCCTCCTTGTTAGTGTACCCGCTTCCTATGCTGGCAACCTGGGTTCAAGTCCCACTCGGAGCGGGTGCAAGTAGAACCCAGAGGGTTTATGCTTCCAACAGAGCAAATGTTAATCTCTGAACTTATTTTTGTAAAATGTGTTGTGAAAATGAAAAGTGAATATATATCTCCATGAAATTTTGTTCAGATACTAAATATTTGCCAATCAAATACACATATACACTTCTGGTGATGTTTTATTATTATTATTATTATTATTATTTATCTATTTATTTATTTTTATTTTATTTATTTTTTGTAAAAGGTGTTTTCATGCATGTTTGGCCAGAGTTTTTGTTGCATTTACACTGTTCTGACCAGCAGGGGTCACCAGCGTGTGGTGTTTCAAAGGCTTCAAAACAGTGAATCATTTCGCAAAGCAATTGGTTCAATTGTTTCGAAGCTTTGAAAAGCTTTGTTTCTCCCATCACAAGTGTAATGTATTTTAAAAAAAAACTTTTTTTCCAGCATGTGGAAGTGCTATCAACAATTCACCCTTTGCTGGGAGTTGGACTGCCAGGCAATCTGACCAATCATAATGCTCAATATGCCGTTTTGTCCGACAAGTTGACCAAACTGTGGAGTTAGTAGATTGACGTTGGTGGACTTGTAACTGAGACAAGCTAGTGAGAACTGTGCAGGTAAGCTTGCGCTAGAGACTGTGGTCTTTGGTGTTCTTGTTAGTGGGCCCACCTCCCATGCCAGCGACCCGGCTTTGCGTCCTGCTTGGAGCGGTTCAGACTGCACAGGTTACAAACATACATTTAAACATGGTGTGTACTGAGATCTTTCTGCGGTTAGAAATATTTTGTAACAATATATAATCTTTCCAAATAGAAACATTTTGTAACAATATACACTACTGTTCAAAAGTTTGGAGTCAGTCATTTTTGCACTACTCACAGGATGCGCTGCGCCCCTCTTTTTACGCCCTTCATTGGTCAGTCCTGATGGTCTCTCTAACACCTCTTCCCGCAGCTACCCAGACTCCCAGGAGGTCTCCCATCCAGATAGAGACCAGGCTCAACCCTGCTTAGCTTCAGTGGGTGTGCAGGTGAAAGCATCAGGTTGACCGCTACAGTATCAAGCATCTTTTGCCAACTATAGACTCTCTTACGTAGCAAAAATATATGGGAATATACTTTAAAATATAATGTGATATATTCCATAATACATTTTCATATATGGGAAACTAGTGCTTATATTTTTCAATGTAATGCAATATATACAATGACCATGTATGGCTATATATTGATACAATACATGAAGACAAAATAGCATTATATGTAAAATTCATAAAGTTTTATCCTTTATTGTGCATATATATTGCACACACATGTTCTCATATAAATGTGAGATTTCTAGTTCCCAGCATGCTTTGCTTCTGACTGTTAAAGGAAGGGTCAGTGTTAAAATTAAGTGTTATTTCATGTGTTTTGCTCGATATTAATATATGGGGAGATCTGTTAATGTTTAATGTTCTATTATTTTGGTATTTAAAAGGGTTTCTAGTATGTCTGAGTTTTTGGGGTTACCATTGTGCTGAAGAGTAGAGCCTGTGGTTAGACTAAAATACTTACAAATGTATGTTGTTTATGTAAAAAAAATTAAAAGATTATGATGGTGAATAGCACAGGTTTGCTTGTGCTATTGTAACTTAATGTATAAAATGTACATAATATTAAAATTCACAAAATATGAAAGGTATAGTGCCTTATATATTGCTGAGTGTGTATGTACTGCTTATATTATTGTTCTCAAACTCAATACTTTTCTAGCTCAACATCTTTCAACCAATACAAACTATAAAAATGCACATAGAAATGAGATTCAATGTCCACTGACAGAACAGTACATTAATTCAGTTTGATGGAATTTTACTATTAATTGAAAAGCGTAAACCTTAAACATGCTTAATTATTTTTTGAGTGCAGCATTGTAGAAGATATCATACAGTTTCATTCAGACAGAAATAAAGTTCATGTTCCATTCTAATGGGTTCCAAAATGGGGGATAAATGCAAACTATGGAACTGCACGGAAATTAATTTCACTGACAGAACAGTAAATAAAAGCCACTTCTGCTTTTATGTCAAATCAAGAAAATTTGATAATAGAAGAGGATATGCATTATTTTTTCTTTCTTGTTTTTTTTTTTCTGACCTCAACAAAGTTTTCTTGTAAACTCAGCATAACAAAAGTTCTCTGGTGATCTCAACATAATGAAAGTTGTTTTCTCGTGATCTTGACAAACATCCAACCTGTTATCCCACAGCAGCATTAATTCAATTAAATTGCCTATTGCACTGTAAAATGTAACTGATGACTAATAAAATTAAGTGATTTTACTCTTTTATATAGATTCATACTGTCTTCTTAAGTTAAGTTCTATTTTAAGTTTCTTTTAGTCAGACAGGAAAGGTTTGTTTACCTGCTTTACTAGTTTCGGCTACTTCCTGTAGCCTTCGTCAGAAGCGTCACGTGATGTTACTGTGACGTGTCTTGTAGGCTGCTTATGTTGTTTTGCCAGACAGTAGGGAGAGCTTGCGCCCCCTACTGTCTGACGCCTTCTCCAGGACCGCATCCCAGGTGTGGGATAAGGTGTAGGATCCCTCATCGCGGTTCATAGTCCTTGGTGCGCGTTTCCTAATCTCAATGGCCTCCCTGATCCAGCGGTGATACTTGTTGCTTTCAGCACGGATGACCCTGGCTTTCCTGTCTGACTAAAAGAAACTTAAAATAGTAAGTGATTTTAACTTATTTTGAGTAAGTTTGTTGACCTTACTGAGTTTAACTAAGTAACGACAACTTTTTAGAGCTGAAAGATACTAAACTCAATAGATTCAATTATCCTCTACTTAAAATAATGAGTAGTACGAAATTTTTTGAGTGGTCATGCGCAGTTCTACCTGTAGGTGGAGTCAATTTGCAACGTATTCTGAGGGGAGAAGCACATGGAAAGGTGAGTTGGTGCTTGTTTATCATATTTTAAAATTTCTGAATTGTTTAATATACATTAATCGATAGTGTAATATAATCAGATTAAATAACTTACACAGTGACACTGGGTGTGATGTTATATTATTGAAATTGTTGAGTTGTGTTTGATTGTGCTAATCGAAATTAGCAGTTAGCATTTGCAAGTTACTGGTCTTTGGCTGCATGTTTTGAATAAAGGAACGTTTTTTATGTTTTAGATATTTTTATTATGTGTACAATGTAGACTGGGGAAAACTTTACTAATTACTCTACTGATTTATATTTGGATGCTAGTTTAGGTGTGTTGTACAGGGATGTTATAATTTGTTTTTTTGTTTGTTTTTTTATTTTAGATTTCTTAAGATTAACATGTTTGAAGACAACACAATGGTTCGTAATTAAAAATATAAATCTATATAGTAAGAATTTTTTCAGAGCTTGTTTTGTGGAACGAGACATGTAGATTAATATAAGGCTATTTTTCTTAATTTGCAGGATCTGTTTTGTGGAACGAGATATGCATTGGAAATGTAAGTAGCCTGCTGTATTTTCTCCTTTGAAAATAGAGCTCTACTACTGTAGCAATGTCGCTTAAAACATGGAAGCTGCACCAGAACTAGTCCAATTCCATGCCTTCACACTGACTGTTTGTGTTCATTCACGTTATTTAATTCATTGAAGGGGTATTTAACAAGAAATCATTCTAAACATGTTGAACCCAATGTACATTTAACTTTTATTTTCCCTGTCACAGATCAATGCAGAGTTCAATCACATCACATTCAGAAGCCTCAATCAAGAATTCTTCTCAGCGCTTTATCAACTTGCAGCTTGATTTCTGGAAATTTGTGCAACAAAGAAAGTGGCAGTTCAAAAGAGAGTTTCTTGCGCAAATTAAATCTATGGTAAGCTTGTCAATGCTTGTTTCTTAATCAAAATTCCGTTACTGTATTAGCTCAATTTAATATTTCATTCGATGTTGTAACATTTATCAGGGCATTGACGTCACTGAATTTTTTATACTAGATTTTTTCGCTCATTTGAGCTAATTTTTTTTTTTTTTCACAGCACTGTCATCACTGCTAAGTGCACAGTTCTTCATGGCCTTCCTCTCATTCTTGGAGAAGAAACCTCTGATTTTTTTAAACATTGCTGACAGGTAACTTTCTCTGTATATTTCATTATAAACTATGATTCCCCACACATACATTACATATAGGCATTCAATATGCTTCATTTAACTCTTATCTTGGATCAGACATACAAACTCTGCATTTGTTTCATTTCTTTCTTTTTTTTTTTTTTATCCAGCATTTTGTTAAATGCAAGTTCTGTCATCATTATACAGTTATTTTTTATTTTTATTTTGTCTATCTTCTAGACAATACTTTAAAGGGTTAGTTCACCCAAAAATGAAGTTTCTGTCATTAATTACTCACCCTTATGTCGTTCCACACCCGTAAGACTGTCGTTCATCTTCAAAACACAAATTAAGATATTTTTGATGAAATACGAGAGGTATATGACTCGTCCATAGACAGCAATATAATCATCACTTTCAAGGTCCAGAAAGGTACTAAAGACATTGTTAAAATAGTCCATGTGACTGCAGTGGTTCAACCTTAATGTTATGAAGCAGCAAGAATACTTTTTGTGCACAAAAACAAAACAAAAATAACTACTTTATTCAACAATTTCTTTTCTTCCATTTCATTCTCTTACACTGTTTACTTTCAGTGCTTCCAGGTTCTACGTCAGAATGCCAGCTCAGTATTGGCTTACGCTGTTCACGTGAGCAGCATGACGTGTGTGTGTGATAGAAAAGTCTCAAATTCAATCAAAAAAGTCTTCATTCTTGTTCTGAAGATGAATGAAGGTCTTGCGGGTATGGAACGACATGAGGGTGAGTAATTAATGACAGTATTTTCATTTTTGGGTGAACTAACCCTTTAATAGCTTACTATGCACTGGCGTATTGGCCACCACCAATATTTATTGGCCAATTTTTGATCAATTTAAAACCACCGGCATATCTGCTATTGCATGAAAAAGCTTGATATAACAAACCAATGAAGGTTGTATAATATCTGTTGCATAATCCAACATTCTCTGGGTAAAAAAATGGATGTTGCCTAGTAACATTCCCAGTACGTTCAGAGACGGTCACAATGTGGAGTTCTTTTAAGGTTTGGGGGACGTTATTTGGCGGACCTTCACAGAACATTCAGGACGTTCTCTGAAGGTTTAGGGGACCATATTTTATTTGTGATGTTCCCAGAACGTCCCTGCTGCCCTTGTCAAAAAATTTAATTGAAAATTAGAGCTAAACTGATTAACAAAAGTGGCTGTTTAAACAAAAACTTCTTAAATGTCTTATTACAAACCACTGACTTTATTTCTTTCAAACAAAACTTCTTAATGAGGTGTTGATGTTTTATTGAAAATAATAAAGTTTGAAGTCACCATTGTAGAGGTAAGCGCTTGCTTTAGTTGAGCTCCTGACCCTTGATGTTTTAACTTAATTTGTCTCTAATTGTTGTAACTGTGTGGTTCTAAAGCACATTTATTACAAAATTGTGAGAGGAAAATCTGATCAAATGATTTTGGATGCCTGTTGTTGGTGATGTTGTCGTCATCATAATACAGTGGCTTTTCTCACTGCTCTCTGAATATTTTATTCCTTTCATGTTACTGTAGCCCTCTAATACTACATAAAATCCTGTTTTGATATTTTGAAAGTTCATCATTTTGCAGAAACTATTCAGACAGGATTATGTAGACACACACAGACATCAAGATTCAGCGTATGAACCTCAACAATGGTGACAACATTTTCAGATAAACAGATTAACTCTGAGCATCACTAAAGTCACAAAAAGATTATTGTTTATTGTCACCATTGTTGAGGTTCATAAGTTGATTCATGATGTCTGTGTGAGTCTAAAAGACACTGCTCAAAACTTTGTCTGTATAATGAATAAAAAAATTAAAAAAAACCATTAACTAATGCAAAACTAACAGTTAACACACTCAGAGTTTAGACTCTGGAGAGAACCAGGACACTCCATGATGATTGAATCACCATGATTAAACAACCAAATTCATCTGATCAGATTTTTGCTTTAACAAGCATGTTTTGAAACATAATTAAAGCAGCCAAAGAAAATCTAATGTTAAAGAATCAAGAGCCCAACTAAAGCAAATGCTCACCTCCATAACGGTGACTTCAAAATTTATTATTTTCTATAAAACATCAACATCTAACCTGTCACCTGGTAACTTTCCCAGAATGTTCAGAGACGGTCACGATGTGGAGTTCTTTTAAGGGTTGGGAGACGTTATTTGGTGGACCTTCAGGGAACATTCAGGATGTTCTGGGAATGTTTAGGGCAGTGGTTCCCAAACCTGTCCTGGAGGACCCCCACCACTGCACATTTCGGATGTCTCTCTCATCTAACACACTTGATTCAACTCATCAGCTCATTAGTAGAGACTGCAAGACCTGAAGTAGGTGTGTCAGATAAGGGCGACATACAAAATGTGCAGTGCTGGGGGTCCTTCAGGACAGGTTTGGGAACCACTGGTTTAGGGGACTATTACTATAGGACGTTCTGTTAACTTCCCAAATGTCCTCTTTGTAACGTTCCCGCGCGACCATAAAATAACCAAAATAGAACGTCCCCCTAAACTCATATCGGGAACATTATTAAATGACCGACAGAGGACCGTGTGGGAACGTTCTCTTAATGTCCCAAATATCCTTTTTGTAACGTGACCATAAAATAACCAAAATGGAACATCCCCCTAAAGCAGGGGTGGGGAATGTTGATCCTGGAGGGCCATTGTCCTGCAGAGTTTAGGTCCAACCCTGAAAAAACCACTCACCTGCCTGTAACTTTAGTAATCCTGAAGACCTTGATTAGCTTCAGGTGTGTTTAATTAGGGTTGGAGCTAAACTCTGCAGGACAATGGCCCTCCAGGATCAACGTTCCCCACCCCTGCCCTAAAGTCATACAAGGAACCTTGAACTGCAGCACTTTCATTACCAAAAGAGGACATTTTAGGAATGTCCCTTATGTTCTGTAAATTTTCGTCACCTTTAGAGAACTTTTATGGAACGTTGCGCAAGGTCACGAGAACGTCGCCTTCTGCGTGGGCACTGCACGTGTGGAGCTTCTGTGTATGAAGTTTCGCATGTGCAGTGGTTAATTTGAATCTCTTTGTTCCTAACCCTCACAAAACCGTTTAGGCCTAAATGATGTTGCGAACGCATCTGAAAAATAACGAAGGGCGCAGAGTGAGCTGCTGAGGTAAATGTACATGGTCCAAGTTGTCCTAAACATGAAAAAAAAACTAAAAGTGCCTTATATTAAGTGCTTCAAACTCACTCATTAGGGTAATAAATCGGCTTGACCTCCTGTCAGATGCATGTGCTAGTGTGGTTTTCCTCAGCGCATAACTTACATCTTACAGTTGTATCCTGTAAATGTTAGAAATTCATGTGAGTATTTCCATTTTGCATAAAGGCTCACCCTGATCAAACGAGTCTCTGTTTAACTTCACAGAATTCACTGAAGGAGCGCCAGCCTTATTTACAACTGCGCCATAAACTAACTATAAATCGGTTCACTTACAGCTTGAAAGCTTAAAATTCTAAAGCTTTATTTGATTAATTGAACAGGAAAGATTATGAGAACTTGTAGTTGAGAAATCTTGGTCATGACAAAACTTGCATACACAATGAAGTTTTAAGAGTGGAGCAGAAATATTTGCAAATCTGTTAAGCCACATTTTGATAGTTTCTCATTTTGTCTGATAAGAACTGAACATATCCAACATTTTGCATTCTGGTCTTCCTCTACTGTTAATTTCTTTTCCCCCCAGAAGAATCACTTCTGTTTGACAACTGTTTGATGGCATATACACCTTTAACCGCTCTGTTAGCCTACACTCTTGCAAGAATGCCAAATTTGTGATTTAAAGTGTGGGAAAGGTGGCTTGCATGAAAGGATAGAAGAATAACAGAAACACCAAATAAAAAAATATCTGAGGAAAGTAATCAGGTACAACCTGACACTTTAGTACCTTTAGTTACAAAAATAAGCACCTCTATAACCCAGACCCAACAGAAACAGAATACTGGGCTTCACAAGGCAGGAATTTATGTAAGGGATGTCATTCCTAAAACATTTGTATCCAAGGCCAATAAACAATATGCACAATATGCAACAATATCCTGATGTAATGGCCATATACATATAGTATATAATGGTTGAGTATGTGTAACTGCTTGTTATACTATATATAAACTTATTCTGTATTGTTTCAAAACCTCATAGTAGAGGATATCATACAATTTATTTCATTGAGAAAAATAAAGTTAGTTTAATTTTAATATGGATTCCAAAATAGGGTATGAAAAAGCATTTTGAGGATGAAACTAAAATACTTTTCTAGCTCAACATTTTTCAACCAGTACAAACTATAAAAATGCACAGATATGAGATTCAGTGTCCACTGACAGAACAGTACATTAAAGGCACTTCTGCTTTTGCATGAGTCAAAGTTAGTCAATGAGATTCTTAAAACTGCATGAGCCATGAAGCAATGCATTGTTTTTTCTTTCTTTTTTGCTCCTGACCTTGACATCATTTTCTTGTGATCTCCACAACATAAAAATAATTTTTTCTTGTGATCTCAATGCAATTTTCTTATGATCTCAACATTACAAAAGTTATTTTCTCGTGATCTCAACATAAACACCTGACCTGACCAGCAGCTCTAATTAAATTCTGTACCTTACACTCTTAAAAATAAAGGTTTTAATTGGCATTGATGGTTCCATGAAGAAAAATCAATAATAGTTTCTGTCCCTTCACATCCATGATTAAATATCTCAAAGTTCATCCTAGAACTCCCGATCACTTCCCCCTATTTATCTTATCTAATGGAGTATCTCTTACTAAGGCCTGGTTCAGGACTCACTTAGCTACTGTCTCAGAAAGCTGCGATCTATCTCCCCTTCTATATACCGGACATTCCTTCAGGATTGGGGCAGCCACCACAGCAGCCGAACGCAGAGTTTCAACATCAGCTATCAAGCTCCTGGGCAGATGGTCTTTCTCTGCATTTGAATTATATAAGACCCGATTCCAAAACAATCCTTGAAGCTCAGCAAGCTTCCTCAAGTTACGATTAAGGTAATTTTCATGCAAATACTGGTGGTGGTGTTATGTTTTTTCTCAATTTATTACTACTCATCGATTCTGTTTTTCGTTAGTCTCCATAGCCTTTCATGACTTTGTCTGTGGCTTATCATGGCCTCTGTCCAGGTGGCCTTTGTCTCTATAGGGGCTTTCGCACCGGAGGAACCTTTTCATAGTTCCTAGAACTATTGGCTGAAGTACCCGGATTTTGCCGTGTTCGTACCGCAGGAACTAGGAATGATTTTAGTTCTAGAAACTCCTTTTGTGGGAACTAAATTAGCTCCTACTTCAGAGTAGGGTCTAAACCAGCTCTATAGGAACTATCAGTGACGTACGTGTACGTTGATTGGTCAAACACATGTCAGACACTGGCACACGTGTTAAAAAGCTGTGTAAACATATTTACTTTACAAACATGGAAAACAGCGATAACAGCATTTACCTGTTGTCTGCAGGGTTGTGTTCTTTTCTCCGCCTCGATCCTGAAAGTTGTCATAGGAGATTTCGTCTCTTAGCCCCACTTTTTGCTCTTTCAGTCGCATAGATTATGCGTTTACATTCCATCTCCGTCATCACGAAACCCACGACACACAACAAACAGCTCTGATCACGGCATCCTCCATTCACCGGTTTTTAGCATTTGTAAATGGCGCGCTTAAAGACGCTGCTGACGGCCGCTTCACAGTTCCTTTTCCCAGTGCGAATGCAACCAGGGACATGGCCCGGGGGAGAAATTAGTTCCCGGGGAACTATCCTAGTGGCTAGTTCGTATTACTGAGTTCCTAGAACTATTCGGTGCGAAAGGCCCTTATGTGGCCTATCGTGGCCTTCGTCTCCATGTGGCCTATCCTGGCCTTTTTTCTCTATGTGGCCTATCATGGCCTTTGTCTCTATGTGACTTATCGTGGCCCTTATCTCTACGTGGCCTACCGTGGCCTTTATTTGTGTGGCCTAATGTGGCATTTGTCTCTATGTGGCCTATCATGGCCTTTGTCTTTGTGTGACTTATCGTGGCCCTTATTTCTATGTGGCCTATCGTGGCCTTTGTCTCTATGTAGCCTTCCTCTCTTGGTCTATTGTTTCACTCTTTCACAGCTTTCTTTTTTATCTCTCTGTTTTAGCAACCGCAAGATACACTACTGGTGGGTATATATTTCCTCTTACAGTTCTTTGGGGGGTAGGCTCCATCCCGGCGGGATAAGTTTTCCTCCACCAATTTTTGGGGGTCGGCTGCACCCCTGCCTTCATCTTCAGGCAGGAAATGCAGAGTCCGCAACCCTCTGGATGTGAGCTACGGACGGGGCCTACGCCAAATAACTTATACAACATCTTGCTTTCATTTGCTGGTCTGTTAATAAATAAATGTCATTGTTATGTTATCTTGCCACCTGAGTGTTGCCTATTGGGAGCACTGTACTTTTGTTGTAGACTGATATTGAGTTTTGGTCAGAAGCTGTCCTACATGATGAATAAAAATCACAAACATGACACTTGTAAATAAAATATTAATAGATTATATAGATAAAATTGGGTAACACTTTATTTTGATGGTCCCCTTTAGACATCAAAATAAACTCTGAGTATTAGTAGACTGTCTGCTTAATAATGCTTTATTGTGATGGTCCTCCAACAGACAGTTTTACTGACTATAACTTTGCAAGTACATGTCAACTTATTCTACTAACCCAAACCCCTTATTCTACTAACCCTACCCCTACCCCTAACAGTCTACTAATACTCAACTAATACTCTTATGAGAGTTAGTAGACATGTAGGTGCAACATTATACTTATAGTCAACGTCTAAAGGGGACCATCAAAATAAAGTGTAACCTAAAATTGTTATTTAATATAATTTTATTTCAAACGGATGGGGAAAAATTAAATGGGTTAAATCCAAGGACCTCTATCTGAGGCTAAAATCAGCATATTAGAAGGATTTCTGAAGGATCATGAGCAAGAGACTTCTTTCAAGAACATTAAAAAATTTGAATGATTCCAAAATTTTGACCAGTAGTGTATAATCACTATAATAAAAATATATAATGATTATGCTAGAACAGAAAAGAGCAAACAAACGTATCAAACAAAACGGTCATAAAATTTGGGAACTAACAAGTGAAGACTAGCCAAAAATTTGCAATTAAAAAGTGATGTGAAATGGTGGGGAGGTGGCTGGTGTTGAAATCTTGTAATTTTTGAGAGGAAGAAATTTTGCATAATAACTTGAACCATTATTAA
The DNA here is from genome assembly GCA_039654765.1 of Mylopharyngodon piceus. Classification (NCBI taxonomy): domain Eukaryota; kingdom Metazoa; phylum Chordata; class Actinopteri; order Cypriniformes; family Xenocyprididae; genus Mylopharyngodon; species Mylopharyngodon piceus. The sequence continues at coordinate 12,670,121 of CM077448.1, read as the reverse complement.
GAGGTTAAAAAGGCAAAATCTCTTTATGTTCCTATTTTAAAAATATGTAGATGTAAAAATGTTGATCTGATGGATTTGTTGAAGGGATGGAGAAAGATAATGGACCTGGATAAAATGATAAAATGAGATAATGAATCCTGATAAAATGTTTCACAGTTTCCAGAAAAGTATTAATCAGCACAACTGTTTTCCACATTGATAATAAGAAATGTTTCTTTAGCAGCAAATCAGCATATTAGAATGATTTCTAAAGGATCATGTGACACTGAAGACTGGAGTAATGATGCTGAAAATTCAGCTTTGCCAGCACAGAAATAAAGCTGCCTTTAAGTGTTATCAGAATTATCATAAATACAAGTTTCCTAGTCAGAAATTGGACATGAACACCTTCTCAAGTATTTACTACTGGGAAACTCTGAACTAATTTTGATGCCCAAGTTCCTGAGTTGGCCGTGCCATGAACTTTAAACATGGCAGAAAGGAGAACCATTGCTGCTGTGACTGCTATTCTTCATTAGTTTTTTCCACAACAGCTACATTGCCTTGTATTGATGTTTGTAACATTGGTGAACTCAAAAACGAGGGATCCATATGCAGTGAGTTGCAGAATACACATAATAACAATCCAACATGGGGAACAGAATGAGCACACCAAAACACACAGCCATAGGACAAAACTAAACAAAGAACACAAGAAACACTAAATATAGAGGGGGTAATAGGCAAACAAGACACACCTGGGAACTGATCACAAAACTAATCAACTAAGAAAACTACAAAATATGGCAAAGAACAGGAAGAAACATTAAAAATACGCACATGAACCAGGGTGTCACGAGTTTCTGTGTTATATTCTGTTTCTGGGGTGGGTTTTGTATTCAAAGATCAGTTCTGTGTACTAGTTTTCAGTTGTTTGATACTTGCAAAATTGTAGTCTGCAGTTGGGTCCTGCATAACCTCACCTGTACATCAGGTTATGTGACAGACTGACAACCTCAATACAGTAACCATGGACACAAAAGGACAAATATATCATATTTACTTGTATAGAGGTAAAAAAAAATTGCATTAAAAAAAGTGAAGTGAAAGTGTAGGCAGTTAGTGTGGTTTTGAAATATATGTTTATATTCAAAAAGTTACAAAAGTGAATGGGAACCTTGGCTTAAAAATATCCGGTTTGCAAATGTTGTACAACACCTGGGAGATTTTAATTTGGAAATCTTTGTAATGCAATGTCCTCATCTCCCTTGGCATAAAGACAAAATGAACTTTGTTCAAAATAACTTTTATTGCTAGGACATTTTAATCAGAACAGGAATCATGTGAAGCTTTAAAACAAACCTCACATAAAATTCTTATATGAAAATTACTATCTCAAAAGATGTTTGAAGCATAGGTTTTTGATTACTTTTAGGTACCTGTCACAGAACTACACTGTAAGAAAGATTTTTCGAAGTTGTAAATAAAACAAAGATTATTGGAGTATGCTTTACATGAAAATACTATTTCAGCGTTTCTACTTCCAAATTTGTTTCCAAAATGTTACTGTTTCTTTTAAATTGTTTGTGAAATTTACTAGCAATTACTGAGTGAAAATGGTTTCTACAGCAATTATTTTTCATTTTCAGTTAACATATAGTCCTATATACAGTGCCAATAGAAAATCATCATTTGTAATAGTTAAGTTATCAGAGCCACCTTTTGCTTTAATTACAGCCTTTAATCTTTTTGGATATGTCTATACTAGCTTTGCACTCCTAGTGTAGCCCCTCCTGTTTGCACTACCAGCTCTAAGCGGAACTCGAACCCGAGTCCGCCGGCATGGGAGTCGGGCGCTCTAACAAGGAGGCTAAAGACCACAGTCTTTAGCATCAGTCGCTAGAGCACCTCTTGAGTTCAGGGGAGTGAGGTTTACACACACAGCTCTTACCGGCCTACGTCCGTTACATTCACCCCCCTAAACCTCACTCCCATCCGGGTCACGGCACCAATGTAACCCCTCCAGTTTGAACCGCCCGCTCTAAGTCTGGCAGTCTAACAAGGAGACTAAACACCACAGCACACACACAGCTCTTACCAGCCTATGTCCGTTACACTAGATTGGGGAATATTTGCTCATTCTTCCTTGCAGAATTGCTCAAGTTCAGTCAAAATTCATGGTGGCAATGGACTGCTCTCGTCAACTCCATCCACAGATTTTCTATCGGATTTAAGTCAGGACTCTGATTTGGCCACTCAAAGACATTCACCTTCCTATCCTTAAGCCATTGCGTCGTTCTTTTGGCGGTATGTTTAGGGTCATTTTTGTGTTGGAAGGTGAATGACCTGCCCATCTAGCAGAAGGACACAGGTTTTCCATCCATTTTCCCTTCAATACAAGGTTATCCTGGAAGAAAACTCACTTTCTTCTGCTCTGACACTGTTCTCCAACTTGAAGCACAGAGCCAGGCCAATCAAAGTGTGGATGGAGGACCACGAGATCAAGACCCTGTCATGACCAGCCCAAACTCAAGAGTCTCAACAGCAATGTGAAAGACTGATAGGGAGCATGCTAAGACACAATAAAACACTGTGATGGGAAATTCCACCAAATATTGATTGCTGAACCCTTCCTAAGTTAAAAAATTAGTATCGTGGTGTTTGGCATTAGTGAGATTTTTTATTTTATTTAATAATTTTATTCAACAAGGACACATTAAATTGATCAAAAGTGAGAGCAGAATTATTGGAATGATTTCTGAAGGATCATGTGACACTGAAGACTGAAGTAATGATGCTGAAAATTTGCAGTTGAAGCAATTTAATCTATATGTCTATATGATGGGATGAGAGGAAGTGATGCTCTCACTAGCTCTGTAAGTTTCTGTCTTACTCCTACTCCCAATCTTTCATATCCTATTACAGTACATTCATATAAGGACTTCCGTTTAAAAACTCATAAAGCGTTATCTAAACTTCATGGTTAAATTTTGACATTTCCTGTTTTTACAGTGGGAGGAGCCGTGTGTGTATATAAAAGAGATAGAGTCAGAACATCACAGGACAGCACAGACAGCAGCAAAACACAATCCACAAAGAAGAAACCAGACTACAAGCAAGGTAAATGTTCTTCTTCTCACTGTCGATCAATCTATTATTGTCACATTATCAGTAACATCACACGTTAAAGCAGATAGAAAAAATTCCAAAGCATACTATAATTAATATAGTAACATATTATTTCAAATAATATTTTCATGTCATATTTTCAGATGGTTCCAGTGTTGATGTTACTCATGGCAGCTCTTGTAGCTGCAGATGAGCCAATGGTGGACCTCTCAGACGCAGTAGAGTCAGTAGATAGTGCCTCTGTCTCTGTGGTTTACTGTGATACTGCTACTGTGTGTCCTGATGGAACAACATGCTGTCTGAGTCCTTATGGAGTGTGGTACTGCTGTCCGTTCTCAATGGTAAATCGCAGTAAAATGTGTAACTGTTTTATACTCCATTAAGTTTAAGGTTTAACCTTTGCTTTTTCTGCCCACTCCTTCAGGGTCAGTGCTGCAGAGATGGAGTTCATTGCTGCCGTCATGGTTATCACTGTGACTCGACATCGACCCATTGTTTGAGGGGGTGGATGAAATTGCCATCTTCTCCTCAGCCGGCCTCCAAAGCTATCCAGAAAACTAAGGTATTTCCATACTCAGACTCTAAAGTAAAGCAACCCATCATGTTACAATGATCTACATACTTGACAGTCTTTACAGACAATGTCATATGACTTCTAATCACCATTTCCTACAGTAATAAAACATGGTTGAACATTTTCAAGCCGCAAACAATAAAGCGTGAACAATAACACTTTTGACACATTTAAAGAAATAGTTGGGTTTCAAAAAACATTCTATGTTTTTGATTATCATAAATAGTCATTTTAATTTCTCTCTCTGTTTGTGAAAATAAACAATGGGGCTATGAATTCTGGATGGTTTAAAAGCAGAAATGTGCTTTAGTTCATTCTGTTTGATTATTCTGTTAAGCTGTAAAAAAAAATTAAATGGTCCATTTAGAGATTTTTCTAAGCAGGTGAATTTCTGGTTATATGTTTACTAACATAATTCCTGCGAATGGAAATGACCAGGATCTTGAAAGGCAGACCGAGATTGAGACTGTTCATTGTGAGGGAAATGTCTACTGCCCAGCTGAGAAGTTCTGCTGCAAGACAGCGACTGGCCAGTGGGGGTGCTGCAGCGGTAAAACAAACTTCATGCTGCTGTATTATTAATCATGCCTAATCATCAAGCTGAAATAAATGTGAATGATTAATAGATTTATGATAAAATCTCATGCAATGTATGGTTTTGTGTTTGCTTTATAAGTTGCATTTCTATCTATTATAGGGTTGGTGTTGTAAGGAAACAACTCCCATGACCTCGGTGAACCTCTTATCAAAGTCTGTCAAAGTGAAAGAGGCTTTCAAACTCTTGAGGATAGATTAATCTAACATCCAAACTTAATTCATGTGAAATAAACATTAATAGAATTACAGTCAAATTGATTTGCCATTTAATAGATGATTTTGCATTAGAGAAAGTGTTTGTATTTTTAATCATCCATCTACATGGTATTTTGTTCATGAATTAATCAGTGTTTATAAATGAATCTTTTAGGGGAAGTATTTGTACTCCACTTCAATGCACCGACTTTCCCATAGCCACAACATTGTAAAACAATGAACTACTATGCAAAGCACATTAGTGATTTCAATGATATAATAAACTCAGAACTGAAACTGTATCCTTGTGTTGTTGTCTTTATTTAAACATTGATGAGTCCAATATGAAATAAAACACCTAAGCTATAGCTTCTTACAAACTGATCACTGAAGAGTTTCCATTTAAACAGAGATATTAATAATCACATTTTATAGCAAAGTATTTGCTCTCTTCTCCGTGGTTCTGTCACATTCTCCAGTCACCAGCCCAGTCACTAGCCTAAAAAAGACTATAGATATAAAAAGACGGTTCACTCCTATTAGTTATGAATGGGGGAAACTGCAAAGCGCAATCTGGTGGAATACGTCCCGCCTTCTAAGTAAAAGAGCCAATCGCTGATTGATAAAGTCATTGCGTCACTGCAGCTGCTGTTAGAAGCTCCGGTTCCCATAGAAACCTAAAACTCGCACATAGGACTGCACATGCGCATTGGCTCGTCTAGCCTGAAAAATACGTTGTTTTTTTTAAACGCTATTTGAGCATAAGAAACGACATTTATGGGACAGTTCATGTCAGATTTTGTTGCTGACTTGAAATATGTTTTTTTTAAATTGTGAGTTTGCCAAGCAGTTTTTGAGATTTCAGGATTCCCCCAGACTTGGTCTTGGATGCCTGAAATAGCTGCCCAGAGGCGTTGCAAATATGACCGCCAGGTGAACATACTTTCTTTGAAAGGGTCTTTGAGCCTAGTCACCACAGAACTACATTTCCCAGCATCCCTTTTGGTCTATACCTGCACTCGGTCAGCCATCACCACACCTACTGCTGATCATCACCTCATTTAGACACAGACATAAACATTCACCTTACCTACCCTCAGTGTCTGGTCTTGTTGTTGTTACATTGTGCTATAATTTACCTGGCTACCTACCTGTGCTACTTACCTGCCTTGAGATCCTCTTCAGTCTTCTTCTGTCTTCCTTGTTCAGCGATCGCTCTGCAATTAAAAAGAGAGACTGTTCAGTTCAAGTTATCTTAAACTATATCTGAATGCACTGCCTTACCTGCTACCATCACTTGTCTTGCTGCATCTGTAAATAAATGACTGTGTGTGGAATTTAACTGTGTTGTCTCTGTCTGTCTGCTAACAGTTTCCTTCATAGTTTACTAATTTTCTCTTCTAAATACGCTACATTTTAATTCCAGTCTGGAACACTTTATTATCCTTTATTATCCTCATGCAGCCGTTCTTGAGATGCTGCGCTGGCTGACTCGTCCGACTGCTCTCGAATCGCTCTCGCGGTACTTTGATGCCATACGTCACAATCACATGGCGTTGGCGCTGTCTCAAGTCGAACAAAATTTCTTACCGGCATGCACTGCTTTAAGTCAGCCGCCGATCGGTCTGTGCAGCACTGCATCAAGCCGAACAATCCTATTGCCTCACTTTCTGTCCAATCATGTGATTCGCTTTGCGTGTCGAAATGTTCGAACCCCAGATTTTACTTTACTAGTCATACAAGTAATATGACGAATACAAATTATTTCAGGCTAAATACTTGCCATATGCAACTCTGTTCATAATATGTCTACATTATACTTCTATTACATCATATTAAATTATATTATTTCATATCTCTGGAGTGTGTGGTGGCTGCTTCATCCAAAGAAGCTTCTTCCACAAGCTTTTGGCTGCTTTATTTTTTACTAACCACCAGACAGCGCTGTTTTCAACACTCTAGAAGTTTTTAATCTTTTCCCAGAACAGTCAGGGGAAAGCCTCAGTGGAAACAGAAAATACACTTCAAAATAAAAGTCCTAGAACACAGAACAGACAAAACAGGGGAAACAGTGACATAAGATTTTACCACACACAGTATTGACTGGATTAAGTAAAGGTAAATCAGGTAAATTAGTTACACTTCTTAATAAAGAAACAACACCAGAATGAATGGAACAGAATACAAGAGAAAATTCTTCAGGGGTCCCCAGAAAATTAAAGTACAAAAGAAATCATCACAAGTCGTAAGATATCCCTGATAATTTAGCAAATCACAGACCAAAAATAATTCCATTATTATAACTAAAAAGTACTTCAGTGCTTATACAAAATATTATTGGAATAAATATTATGAACAATTATTCCAAAAAAAGTGATTGTAAATCATCTTCCATGTGCTTGTTTGATGTATTTGTTTATTTATTTATTTGTTTATACAGTGCACACCCAGATTGAATGGTGACATTGATACAATGTTGAGTTTTGATCTAATGAACTAATTTGTGATTAGTAGCTGATGACCACAAGATCATGCAGGTATGCATCTCTGCAAAACTCTAGTGGGTGTTTCCTAAACAGTGGGACGTTTTCAAATCACAATGGGCATTTTCAACCGCTTTACCCGATTTGCTCTAATAATCCATTGGGGACTTGGTTTAGGGCTGGGCCTTCATGATTTCACACGTTGTACACGTAGTTACCTTGTCTGTCCATGAACTAATTTAGATGAGATAAACTCATGACTATTTTCTCACAGATTCATACATCAGCCGTCAGTGGTTTACCAGTATGGAGGCCAGCCAAGACCAGCTGGGATGCTTTTTGCTGACAAACTGAAAAAGGGCACCCAGTGCATGGCCAAAGTTGCTCTCCTGGGTAACAACGTTACTTCAGAGCCTCACTGAATTTGAGTGGAAAACGTCAAGTTAGGTCAGCTTTCTTATGCAGGGCTGGACTGGGACAAAAAATTGGCCCAGACAGCCCAGCACAATCAGTCAGACACCATCCACCAGTACAAAATCCTTGCAGTTCCATTAAATATTTTTTCCGTACTGTACTATTCCCCCAGACCTCTACAAAGCTGAGTAGCAAGTGCTCTGGATAAGTGGACTAGTGTACTCGTTGAGTCAACTGGCTCTCTTGGGATCATAGGTTGCAGTGGACTATAGGGCGGCATGATTAATCGAAATCGAACTGAAATTGCAATTTAGCTTAGTGCGATTATGACATCGCAAAGGCTTTTTTTCTCGATTTTTAATTATATAAATATGTACACAGCATATTAGTGAAGTGCGGCTTTGTGATCAGTAGTAACACTCCATCTGAAAGCACTGCCTTTGAAAACGCAACACGCATCAAACATACAAACTTTCCAAACATGAGAAGCTCTTGTTCAATAAAAGACAACATTTAATAACGAGAAGGCTTGAAGAACACAGATAACCCATGTATTATCATAGTCGTGTGTTTATTCATGTTTAATCAAAGCGTTTCTATCTTCTTTTTATTCAGTTACAGCGATAGAATGATGCCCATAGGGATTACCTGGAATGACGTGCGTTACGGTACTTCTGCGAGGCACGTTTGGAGTATCTGCTCAAGGGAGCCCACCGGCATCCAGTATGAAACAGATATGTTTAGTGTCAAGTAAAGCTCACTCTGTCCTATTCTGGGTAAAAATAGAAAAAATAAATTCTTCTCTCTAAAGAACTTTGAGGGAAACATATAATCAAGATGTTTTTCTCCAGTGTACAGAAGTGTACAGGAGGTTTTTTGTGGATGCATAAGAAGCACATATTTCATATTAAATACATGGACTCTGTATTTAATTTTTGATTTTGCATACCTCCTGACAAAAATAAAGAAATTATTGTCACAGATTTTTATCATAGTAATATAATATTTTATAATAAATCCTTAGACCTTTCTAATTATTTATAGTCTTAGGCTGCTTGCATGTTAACAGGTAACCCTGTATTTTTTCATACAAGTTTTCTGTAAAATAAAAATATTATTATTATTTTCTAATTATTATAGTTATATTTATCCTTAAATACTCTATTTTTTATTTTTAATAATGAAAGTTATTACAATAGTAATATTTCTTATTTGGTTTAATATTTTTATTTAGCAATAATAATAATTACATTATCATTACATTAAAATTATTAGTAAAATTCATATATTAGCACCAAATTTTGGGTCAAATTGTGCAGCCCAAGCAAAACAAACCTGGTATTGTTTATAACTTTTTTTACCATTTGTTTTATAAATCGCATTATAAAGCTGATAGTTCCGGCCCTTGATTCTGATTGGTTGAGCCGCGTTCGAAGCCGAAAATATACAGCTGACCGCATTACATAAGTACCGCTGCGCCACTGAATGTGTATGTTGCTGTGTCTGTGTTAGCAACCACTCTTAACAACGTAAACATATGTTTGTTCTCAATTGATTTTGGTCATTTAAGTTTACTGTATTATGTAGAAGAGTATTGTGAGAGAGATACTGAGTGACCGAGTGTATTACCTGCATTCAAATTTAGCATTTTCCTTTAGGTCAGTCCTATGTTCATAATAAAAAATCCGTTTGAATGTCCGCTGCGATCTTGTCCTTTTAACTTTTAATGGGTTTTCCCGTGCCCTGCTAACACTGACAGCGCTAGTCAAAGCATTTGTCATTTGCGTCCTGTTCCGTGTTCACAACAAGTTTCAATATAAAAGTCTTTGCGATTGAGTGACTTGCTCATAGACAATCTTTGCCGCCATCTAATGGCGTAATATATGTAACTTCTGTTGCTGTTCACGGTCAGGGACTATTTTTCCCAGCGGAAGGAAGCCTTTTAATGATTTTACGTCATGAAAGTTACATTGATACATATTTTTTGTCTTTAATATTTGTATTGTGTGGTAACCGTTTTATAAAAGCAATAAGCCCCGTGAAGCCGTGGTTTAAAGTGAATTTATAACAGCTAAGGGGCGTTGTTAGGCACGACGCGGATGCTTCTTGGGGCTTATTGCTTTATTTTAACCCGAAAAATCGCAATTAGATTTTTTTTTCTCCAAATCGTGCAGCCCTAGTGGACTAGAAAAAGAAAAGAAAAAGCTCTGTTAAGAAAAAATTAATTTAATTTAATTAAATCAAAAAGATAACTGAACTCAACACCAATGGACAGCAAAACTTTCCTCTTCAAATAGAAAGCAGTAGTTGCAGTAATATTATACTGTAAAATGAAACAGCGGTAAGGGCATCATACTGTAAAACACATTTAGGGAGGTCTACTCTCACCAGCCCTCTTTAATGTCTATATGAATGAACAATTGTCAGAACAATTAAGTGACTGTAAGACTGGATGTATGCCTGGTAATATTTTAATTAATCATCTTATGTATGCTGATGATTTGGTTATTTTTTCTCCAAGTAGTGATGGTTTTCAACAGCTGCTAAATAGATGTTCTGATTATGGGATCAAATATGATGTGCAATATAATACAAAAAAGAGTGCTGCCATGATATGCAGAACTAAAGGAAATAAGGATCTTAATTTTCCAGATTTTTATCTGGCAGGGCAAATACTAAATGTATGTATTAAAATAAAATATTTGGGACATGATGAAATGGGTGATGATGAGGATATGTACAGGCAGCGCCGTATGCTATATGCCCAAGCCAGTAGGTTAGTAAGAAAATATTATAGTCATTGAAACTCTATGCCCTGCCCTTTCAAGTTGTGAGAGTTTCAATCATTGGCGGTTCATGGTTGCAGAGATATATTTCATATCGGGTCCATCTTTTTGAAACACGCTGTATATGTATATGGACGCTACACCAGGATGTGCAAACTGTTTATTGGCCTTGGATACAAATGGTTTAGGAATGACATCCCTTCCATATTAAATTCCAGCCTTGTGAAGCCCAGTGTTCTGTTTCTGTTGGGTCTGGGTTACAGAAGTGCTTATTTTTGTAACTAAAGTTACTAAAGTGTCAGTTTGTTCCTGATTACTTTCCTGAGATATATTTTTTTATTTGGTATTTTTTCCATCCTTTCATGCAAGCCACTTTTCCCACACTTCAAATCACAAAGCTGGCATTCTTGCAAGAGTGGTTAAAGGTGTACATGTATACAATTTTTTGTAAAAATAGGGCAGAATGTACTGAATTAATTTGACGGATTTTTCCGTATTTATTCTTTACAGGTGTTTACCCTGTATTTTGAATTTTAGAAATTCAGGGTTATTTTTGAAATTTAGGGTTAACGGAAATGTCTGTAAAATTACTGGATAATGTCCTGGTAATTTTCTGCCAGTACAATTCAATTTGTTTGTTTTTTACAGAGAATGCATCTGCAGGGTTCCCACCCGTCCTGGAAAACCTTGACAATTACTGATAAATTTATCAGAAAAAAAAAAAAAAAATCAGGCTTTCTACAGTACCATTAGTATCACGTACTGTACTGATACACGTACTAGTATCAACCTGCTGACTGCTGTAAAACAGTCCCACTCATATATTTTTTGAGCGCCATTTTGAGCCAATATTGAGCACATAAAAAACAAAGGCCAATCAGATGTGTTTAAGTTAGTCAGAATTCACTCAATACTGCTCAAAATGATGGAGATTTTTTTTCAGCGTGAGCTCACTCACTGAGTTCTGCACACTTGTGAATTCTTTCATTATAACCAACAAAGTGTAAACACGATGTCATTAAGAGACCATTGGCAGTGTAGCCAGCTTCATTTGATTATAACAGTGCAGAACTCAGTGAGCTTGTGCTGAAGTGATTGACAGCTTCAGTGATTATGAAGGATGCGCTCTTTGTTTGCTGTCTGTAAATAACCCTTTCACAATTTGAATAAAAGTTTTATTTTTCATGCTGCTAAGTACACACTGCAAAGTTTCAGGAATGACAAACATATTTAAATGTGGGATTGATTCCAAAATTGTATTGATTGACATGGTGATAACCATAGCAATAGATGGGGGGAGGGGGGATATGATGTCAAAATAGATGCGTGCATTAAATGCAGACTAACAGACCTGCAACATGTTCTATTACATTTTATGGGTTTATTTGTTATTCATTGACTTTGACTAATATTTTTATTTTCAAATAGTTAAAGGGTTAGTTCACCCAAAAATGAAAATTATGTCATTTATTACTCACCCTCATGTCGTTCTATACCCGTAAGACCTTCGTTCATCTTCAGAACACAAATTAAGATATTTTTGATGAAATCCGTTTGGCTCAGTGAGGCCTCCATTGACAGCAAGATAATTAACACTTTCAGTGCCCAGAAAGCTACTAAAAACATATTTAAAACAGTTCATGTAACTACAGTGGTTGAACCTTAATGTTATAAAGCATCGAGAATACTGTTTGTGCGCCAAAAAAGAAAATAACGACTTTTCAACAATATCTAGTGATGGGCGATTTCAAAACTCTGCTTCATGAAGCTTTGAAGCTTTACAAATCTTTTGTTTCGAATCAGTTGTTCGTATCTTGTATCAAACTGCCAAAGTCACGTGAAATATTGAAATTGCGAAACACTTATGACGTAACGAAGCCTCGTTTACTGTGATGTTGGCGCTCCGAACAACTGATTCGAATTAGAATTTAAACACTTCTCACATTTTTTATACTAAAAAACGTCATAATGCATAAGTAGGCAAATTGGGACGCACCTCTACTTAACTCTTTCCCCGCCATTGACTGAATTTTCCCACTATCCATATTTTCACTGTTATACAGTAGGGGGCGCTAGTACGCATCTTCTAAAAGAGTACAGAATCTGCGGATCAAAAGACACACAGGTGAAGAAGAAGCAGAAACAAGCGATAGAAGATTGCTTATGCAAATGTAAAATAACACAATCATCAAACATTAAACAGCATATAAATCAAAACTGGCAAACGTTACCGAATTAAGTTTCAACCCGTATATGACTGTGAAGTTTTGGGGGTGTTGATGGACTCGATATACTCCATCTATGTTTTGATCATCATTCTGAATCCGATCTGAACCTAGTCTTTGACAAAAATGCAATTTTCTTTGCATTTTCATTTTCTTTTTCTTGTTTAAAATGTTGCTTTTTTTTTTTTTTTTAATGAAACTTACCTGCATTCAAGTGTTGATAAAAAGGATGCATGAAGCTAGAATAAATAGTTTTTAAAATAGAAAAAGTTAAAGTACAGTTAAAGGTATATTTCAAGTATAAAAAAATTAATACCTAAATAGGAACATAGTAGTATACTTAAAGTGCAAAATAATATATAAATAGTAAATTATAAGTATGATGTTATGTTCACTTAAAGAACTGCTAAACTAGTTTACTGAGAGTATACTTCAAAATGTACTTTTATAAACTAAAAATGTGCTACTTAAGTATTTAACTAGTAAACTATCAGTATACCTATAAGTTCACTTGTAGTATAGTTGCAGTACAAACAAAAAACTTAGTTGTAAAGTAGTTATGTACTCAGTTTATTACTGTTACACTTAAAGTATACTTAAAAGTATACTTTTATATATTAAAAAGTGGGCCAATTTAGTCCCAAGTAGTACTGAAACAGTACACTTACAAGTATACTTCTAGTACATTGATATCAGTATGCTTACTACATAAAGTATAATTGAATTTTACTTAAGTATACTTAATAAAATTAGTGCTACTAATGTCACCCAACAGCAATGTGAAAGATAGGGAGTGTAAGGCCCGCCCAATCGACCCAACGGCGCTTTTCCCATAGGACGGGGAAGGTTTCTTGCGCGTTCAGTCTTTTCAGTGTGGCAAGGTAGTTTAATTCCAATTAAACTCTTATCTGACTCCATTTTATTATGACCTGGAATTTAGGTTGGAATGCCAATTGATTATTGACCATTTATATTTATATTTATAATTTATCTAGACATTTGATTTTTCTATTTTACTCTTTACTCTTATTGTTCTCGTTCATTCGGGTGCCAGAGTCGCACAGGGTCCTCGCAACGGCCGTTCATTTATTATGCGGGCCCACGATCACAAACCCGCCAGTCTTGGTCATAGACAGAGGTAATTGAATATGCTATTTAGAGGGTTGCTCTCATGCTCACTCACTCTAAGAGTATTTTATTTAGTCCCCATAGATCTGTGTACACTTGAATTAAAGCAACATTATCTCCAGTCAGAGGTCACGACCACTACTCCAGATATAAGCCGACCAATATTTTCTCGCTAAACTCTTAAAACCTTTATTACCGTGACCTTCGGGTCCGAATCTCTAACCATTAGGCCACAACTGCAAAGATCAGTTGTTTTTTTTTTATTATTATTTTATTTAATACTTTTATTCAACAAGGACACATTAAATTGATCAAAAGTGAGAGTAGAATGATTTCTGAAGGATCATGTGACACTGAAGACTGGAGTAAAATTCAGCTTTGCATCACAGGAATAAATTACATTTTCAAATATATTAAAACAGAACACAGTTACTTCATATTAATAATACACATTTGATTGTAACTGATTAATTAATTAATCTGAATCATTAATTACAAATTTAGTTTTATATGTATATGAATGAGAGGAAGTGATACTCTCACTACCTCTGTAAGTTTCTGTCTTACTGCCATTCCCATTCTGTCATATCCTATTCCAGGACATTCATACAAGGACTTCCATATGTTTAAAAACTCACAAGGCGTTATCAAAACTTCATGGTCAAATTTTGACTCAACAAAATTCCTGTTTTTACAGTGGGAGGAGCCGTGTGTGTATATATAAGAGATACAGTCAGAACATCACAGGACAGCACAGACAGCAGCAAAACACAATCCACAAAGAAGAAACGCAGACTACAAGCAAGGTAAATGTTCTTCTTCTCACTGTCGATCAATCTATTATTGACTTTAGACCTTGTCACATTATCAGTAATATCAAATGTTAGAGCAGATGGAAAAAGTTCCAAAATATTTTTTCAATAATTAATATAGTAACATATTATGTTATTACACATAATATTTTCATGTCATATTTTCAGATGGTTCCAGTGTTGATGTTACTCATGGCAGCTCTTGTAGCTGCAGATGTGCCACTGATGGATCTCTCAGGCCCAGTTGAGTCAGTAGATATTGCCTCTAGGGTGATCTGCAGTGATGGTAGTTTTTGTCCTTCTGGAAACACATGCTGTCGGACTCTTACTGGCTGGGGCTGCTGTCCACGCGTATCGGTAAAACACAGTAAAATGTGTAACTGATTTATACTCCGTTAAGTTTAAGGTTTAACCCTTATTTTTTCTGTTCACTCCTTCAGGCTGTGTGCTGCGCAGATAGAATTCATTGCTGTCCCCAGGGTTATCGCTGCAGTGGGACCCTATGTGTGAAGGGGTGGTTGAGAGCGCCATCTTCTTCTAAATAGGGTTGGTGTTGTAAGGAAACAACTCCCATGACCTCGGTGAACCACTTATCAAAGTCTGTCAAAGTGAAAGAGGCTTTCAAACTCTTTAGGGAATAGATTAATCCAACATTCAAACTGTATTCATGTGAAATAAACATTGATAGAATTACAGTCAAATTGATTTGCCATTTAATAGATGATTTTGCATTTGAGAAAGTGTTTGTATTTTTAATCATCCATCTACATGGTATTTTGTTCATGAATTAATCAGTGTTTATGAATGTATCTTTTAGGGGAAGTATTTGTACTCCACTTCAATGCACCGACTTTCCCATAGCCACAACATTGTAAAACAATGAACTACTATGCAAAGCACATTAGTGATTTCAATGATATAATAAACTCAGAACTGAAACTGTATCCTTGTGTTGTTGTCTTTATTTAAACATTGATGAGTCCAATATGAAATAAAACACCTAAGCTATAGCTTCTTACAAACTGATCACTGAAGAGTTTCCATTTAAACAGAGATATTAATAATCACATTTTATAGCAAAGTATTTGCCCTCTTCTCCGTGGTTCTGTCACATTCTCCAGTCACCAGCCCAGTCACTAGCCTAAAAAAGACTATAGATATAGAAAGACGGTTCACTCCTATTAGTTATGAATGGGGGAAACTGCAAAGCGCAATCTGGTGGAATACGTCCCGCCTTCTAAGTAAAAGAGCCAATCGCTGATTGATAAAGTCATTGCGTCACTGCAGCTGCTGTTAGAAGCTCCGATTCCCATAGAAACCTGAGACTTGTGCTTAGGACTGCACATGCGCATTGGCTCGTCTAGCCTGAAAAATACATTGTTTTTTTTAAACGCTATTTGAGCATAAAAAACAACATTTATGGGACAGTTCATGTCAGATTTTGTTGCTGATTTGAAATATGTTTTTTTTAAATTGTGAGTTTGCCAAGCAGTTTTTGAGATTTCCCCCAGACTTTGTCTTGGATGCCTGAAATAGCTGCCCAGAGGCGTTGCAAATATGACCGCCAGGTGAACAGACTTTCTTTGAAAGGGTCTTTGAGCCTAGTTACCACAGAACTACATTTCCCAGCATCCCTTTTGGTCTATACCTGCACTCGGTCAGCCATCACCACACCTACTGCTGATCATCACCTCATTTAGACACAGACATAAACATTCACCTTACCTACCCTCAGTGTCTGGTCTTGTTGTTGTTACATTGTGCTATAATTTACCTGGCTACCTACCTGTGCTACTTACCTGCCTTGAGATCCTCTTCAGTCTTCTTCTGTCTTCCTTGTTCAGCGATCGCTCTGCAATTAAAAAGAGAGACTGTTCAGTTCAAGTTATCTTAAACTATATCTGAATGCACTGCCTTACCTGCTACCATCACTTGTCTTGCTGCATCTGTAAATAAATGACTGTGTGTGGAATTTAACTGTGTTGTCTCTGTCTGTCTGCTAACAGTTTCCTTCATAGTTTACTAATTTTCTCTTCTAAATACGCTACATTTTAATTCCAGTCTGGAACACTTTATTATCCTCGTGCAGCCGTTCTTGAGATGCTGCGCTGGCTGACTCGTCCGACTGCTCTCGAATCGCTCTCGCGGTACTTTGATGCCATACGTCACAATCACATGGCGTTGGCGCTGTCTCAAGTCGAACAAAATTTCTTACCGGCATGCACTGCTTTAAGTCAGCCGCCGATCGGTCTGTGCAGCACTGCATCAAGCCGAACAATCCTATTGCCTCACTTTCTGTCCAATCACGTGATTCGCTTTGCGTGTCGAAATGTTCGAACCCCAGATTTTACTTTACTAGTCATACAAGTAATATGAAGAATACAAATTATTTCAGGCAAAATACTTGCCATATGCAACTCTGTTAGTCATAATATGTCTACATTATACTTCTATTAAATCATATTAAATTATATTATTTCATATCTATGGAGTGTGTGGTGGCTGCTTCATCCAAAGAAGCTTCTTCCACAAGCTTTTGGCTGCTTTATTTTTTACTAACCACCAGACAGCGCTGTTTTCAACACTCTAGAAGTTTTTAATCTTTTCCCAGAACAGTCAGGGGAAAGCCTCAGTGGAAACAGAAAATACACTTCAAAATAAAAGTCCTAGAACACAGAACAGACAAAACAGGGGAAACCGTGACATAAGATTTTACCACACACAGTATTGACTGGATTAAGTAAAGGTAAATCAGGTAAATTAGTTACACTTCTTAATAAAGAAACAACACCAGAATGAATGGAACAGAATACAAGAGAAAATTCTTCAGGGGTCCCCAGAAAATTAAAGTACAAAAGAAATCATCACAAGTCGTAAGATATCCCTGATAATTTAGCAAATCACAGACCAAAAATAATTCCTTTATTATAACTAAAAAGTACTTCAGTGCTTATACAAAATATTATTGGAATAAATATTATGAACAATTATTCCAAAAAAAGTGATTGTAAATCATCTTCCATGTGCTTGTTTGATGCATTTGTTTATTTATTTATACAGTGCACACCCAGATTGAATGGTGACATTGATACAATCTTGAGCTTTGATCCAAACCATCATTTTGATTGACATTTCAATGTTTAAAGTGTGTTGGATCAGCATTGAAATTTTGATGAAAGTCAAAAGCACACATGGGTGGAGACAGTGACATTGAACTAATTTGTGATTAGTAGCTGATGACCACAAGATCATGCAGGTATGCATCTCTGCAAAACTCTAGTGGGTGTTTCCTAAACAGTGGGACGTTTTCAAATCACAATGGGCATTTTCAACCGCTTTACCCGATTTGCTCTAATAATCCATTGGGGACTTGGTTTAGGGCTGGGCCTTCATGATTTCACACGTTGTACACGTAGTTACCTTGTCTGTCCATGAACTAATTTAGATGAGATAAACTCATGACTATTTTCTCACAGATTCATACATCAGCCGTCAGTGGTTTACCAGTATGGAGGCCAGCCAAGACCAGCTGGGATGCTTTTTGCTGACAAACTGAAAAAGGGCACCCAGTGCATGGCCAAAGTTGCTCTCCTGGGTAACAACGTTACTTCAGAGCCTCACTGAATTTGAGTGGAAAACGTCAAGTTAGGTCAGCTTTCTTATGCAGGGCTGGACTGGGACAAAAAATTGGCCCAGACAGCCCAGCACAATCAGTCAGACACCATCCACCAGTACAAAATCCTTGCAGTTCCATTAAATATTTTTTCCGTACTGTACTATTCCCCCAGACCTCTACAAAGCTGAGTAGCAAGTGCTCTGGATAAGTGGACTAGTGTACTCGTTGAGTCAACTGGCTCTCTTGGGATCATAGGTTGCAGTGGACTATAGGGCGGCACGATTAATCGAAATCGAACTGAAATTGCAATTTAGCTTAGTGCGATTATGACATCGCAAAGGCTTTTTTTCTCGATTTTTAATTATATAAATATGTACACAGCATATTAGTGAAGTGCGGCTTTGTGATCAGTAGTAACACTCCATCTGAAAGCACTGCCTTTGAAAACGCAACACGCATCAAACATACAAACTTTCCAAACATGAGAAGCTCTTGTCCAATAAAAGACAACATTTAATAACGAGAAGGCTTGAAGAACACAGATAACCCATGTATTATCATAGTCGTGTGTTTATTCATGTTTAATCAAAGCGTTTCTATCTTCTTTTTATTCAGTTACAGCGATAGAATGATGCCCATAGGGATTACCTGGAATGACGTGCGTTACGGTACTTCTGCGAGGCACGTTTGGAGTATCTGCTCAAGGGAGCCCACCGGCATCCAGTATGAAACAGATATGTTTAGTGTCAAGTAAAGCTCACTCTGTCCTATTCTGGGTAAAAATAGAAAAAATAAATTCTTCTCTCTAAAGAACTTTGAGGGAAACATATAATCAAGATGTTTTTCTCCAGTGTACAGAAGTGTACAGGAGGTTTTTTTTTTTTTTTTCGTGGATGCATAAGAAGCACATATTTCATATTAAATACATGGACTCTGTATTTAATTTTTGATTTTGCATACCTCCTGACAAAAATAAAGAAATTATTGTCACAGATTTTTATCATAGTAATATAATATTTTATAATAAATCCTTAGACCTTTCTAATTATTTATAGTCTTAGGCTGCTTGCATGTTAACAGGTAACCCTGTATTTTTTCATACAAGTTTTCTGTAAAATAAAAATATTATTATTATTTTCTAATTATTATAGTTATATTTATCCTTAAATACTCTATTTTTTATTTTTAATAATGAAAGTTATTACAATAGTAATATTTCTTATTTGGTTTAATATTTTTATTTAGCAATAATAATAATTACATTATCATTACATTAAAATTATTAGTAAAATTCATATATTAGCACCAAATTTTGGGTCAAATTGTGCAGCCCAAGCAAAACAAACCTGGTATTGTTTATAATTTTTTTTACCATTTGTTTTATAAATCGCATTATAAAGCTGATAGTTCCGGCCCTTGATTCTGATTGGTTGAGCCGCGTTCGAAGCCGAAAATATACAGCTGACCGCATTACATAAGTACCGCTGCGCCACTGAATGTGTATGTTGCTGTGTCTGTGTTAGCAACCACTCTTAACAACGTAAACATATGTTTGTTCTCAATTGATTTTGTTCATTTAAGTTTACTGTATTATGTAGAGGAGTATTGTGAGAGAGATACTGAGTGACCGAGTGTATTACCTGCATTCAAATTTAGCATTTTCCTTTAGGTCAGTCCTATGTTCATAATAAAAAATCCGTTTGAATGTCCGCTGCGATCTTGTCCTTTTAACTTTTAATGGGTTTTCCCGTGCCCTGCTAACACTGACAGCGCTAGTCAAAGCATTTGTCATTTGCGTCCTGTTCCGTGTTCACAACAAGTTTCAATATAAAAGTCTTTGCGATTGAGTGACTTGCTCATAGACAATCTTTGCCGCCATCTAATGGCGTAATATATGTAACTTCTGTTGCTGTTCACGGTCAGGGACTATTTTTCCCAGCGGAAGGAAGCCTTTTAATGATTTTACGTCATGAAAGTTACATTGATACATATTTTTTGTCTTTAATATTTGTATTGTGTGGTAACCGTTTTATAAAAGCAATAAGCCCCGTGAAGCCGTGGTTTAAAGTGAATTTATAACAGCTAAGGGGCGTTGTTAGGCACGACGCGGATGCTTCTTGGGGCTTATTGCTTTATTTTAACCCGAAAAATCGCAATTAGATTTTTTTTTTCCTCCAAATCGTGCAGCCCTAGTGGACTAGAAAAAGAAAAGAAAAAGCTCTGTTAAGAAAAAATTAATTTAATTAAATTAAATCAAAAAGATAACTGAACTCAACACCAATGGACAGCAAAACTTTTCTCTTCAAATAGAAAGCAGTAGTTGCAGTAATATTATACTGTAAAATGAAACAGCGGTAAGGGCATCATACTGTAAAACACATTTAGGGAGGTCTACTCTCACCAGCCCTCTTTAATGACTATATGAATGAACAATTGTCAGAACAATTAAGTGACTGTAAGACTGGATGTATGCCTGGTAATATTTTAATTAATCATCTTATGTATGCTGATGATTTGGTTATTTTTTCTCCAAGTAGTGATGGTTTTCAACAGCTGCTAAATAGATGTTCTGATTATGGGATCAAATATGATGTGCAATATAATACAAAAAAGAGTGCTGCCATGATATGCAGAACTAAAGGAAATAAGGATCTTAATTTTCCAGATTTTTATCTGGCAGGGCAAATACTATATGTATGTACTAAAGTAAAATATTTGGGACATGATGAAATGGGTGATGATGAGGATATGTACAGGCAGCGCCGTATGCTATATGCCCAAGCCAGTATGTTAGTAAGAAAATATTATAGTCATTGAAACTCTATGCCCTGCCCTTTCAAGTTGTGAGAGTTTCAATCATTGGCGGTTCATGGTTGCAGAGATATATTTCATATCGGGTCCATCTTTTTGAAACACGCTGTATATGTATATGGACGTTACACCAGGATGTGCAAACTGTTTATTGGCCTTGGATACAAATGGTTTAGGAATGACATCCCTTCCATATTAAATTCCAGCCTTGTGAAGCCCAGTGTTCTGTTTCTGTTGGGTCTGGGTTACAGAAGTGCTTATTTTTGTAACTAAAGTTACTAAAGTGTCAGTTTGTTCCTGATTACTTTCCTCAGATATATTTTTTTATTTGGTATTTTTTCCATCCTTTCATGCAAGCCACTTTTCCCACACTTCAAATCACACAGCTGGCATTCTTGCAAGAGTGGTTAAAGGTGTACATGTATACAATTTTTTGTAAAAATAGGGCAGAATGTACTGAATTGATTTGACGGATTTTTCCGTATTTATTCTTTACAGGTGTTTACCCTGTATTTTGAATTTTAGAAATTCAGGGTTATTTTTGAAATTTAGGGTTAATGGAAATGTCTGTAAAATTATTGGCTAATGTCCTGGTAATTTTCTGCCAATAAAATACAATTTGTTTGTTTTTTACAGAGAATGCATCTGCAGGGTTCCCAACTGTCCTGGAAAACCTTGACAATTACTGATAAATTTATCAGAAAAAAAAAATAAAAAATCAGGCTTTCTACAGTACCATTATTATCACGTACTGTACTGATACACGTACTAGTATCAACCTGCTGACTGCTGTAAAACAGTCCCACTCATATATTTTTTGAGCGCCATTTTGAGCCAATATTGAGCACATAAAAAACAAAGGCCAATCAGATGTGTTTAAGTTAGTCAGAATTCACTCAATACTGCTCAAAATGATGGAGATTTTTTTTCAGCGTGAGCTCACTCACTGAGTTCTGCACACTTGTGAATTCTTTCATTATAACCAACAAAGTGTAAACACGATGTCATTAAGAGACCATTGGCAGTGTAGCCAGCTTCATTTGATTATAACAGTGCAGAACTCAGTGAGCTTGTGCTGAAGTGATTGACAGCTTCAGTGATTATGAAGGATGCGCTCTTTGTTTGCTGTCTGTAAATAACCCTTTCACAATTTGAATAAAAGTTTTATTTTTCATGCTGCTAAGTACACACTGCAAAGTTTCAGGAATGACAAACATATTTAAATGTGGGATTGATTCCAAAATTGTATTGATTGACATGGTGATAACCATAGCAATAGATGGGGGGAGGGGGGATATGATGTCAAAATAGATGCGTGCATTAAATGCAGACTAACAGACCTGCAACATGTTCTATTACATTTTATGGGTTTATTTGTTATTCATTGACTTTGACTAATATTTTTATTTTCAAATAGTTAAAGGATTAGTTCACCCAAAAATGAAAATTATGTCATTTATTACTCACCCTCATGTCGTTCCACACCCGTAAGACCTTCATTCATCTTCAGAACACAAATTAAGATATTTTTGATGAAATCCGATGGCTCAGTGAGGCCTCCATTGACAGCAAGATAATTAACACTTTCAGTGCCCAGAAAGCTACTAAAGACATATTTAAAACAGTTCATGTAACTACAGTGGTTCAACCTTAATATTATAAAGCATCGAGAATACTGTTTGTGCGCCAAAAAAGATATTAACGACTTTTCAACAATATCTAGTGATGGGCGATTTCAAAGCACTGCTTCATGAAGCTTTGAAGCTTTACAAATCTTTTGTTTCGAATCAGTTGTTCGTATCTTGTATCAAACTGCCAAAGTCACATGAAATATTGAAATTGCGAAACACTTATGACATAACGAAGCCTCGTTTACTGTGATTTTGGTGCTCCGAACAACTGATTCGAATTAGAATTTAAACACTTCTCACATTTTTTATACTAAAAAACGTCATAATGCATAAGTAGGCAAATTGGCAAAGCACCTCTACTTAACTCTTTCCCTGCCATTGACTGAATTTAAAATATTTTAATATTAAAAAGTGGGCCAGTTTAGTCCCAAGTAGTACTGAAACAGTACACTCACAAGTATACTTCTAGTACATTGATATCAGTATGCTTACTACATAAAGTATAATTGAATTTTACTTAAGTATACTTAATAAAATTAGTGCTACTAATGTCACCCAACAGCAATGTGAAAGATAGGGAGTGTAAGGCCCGCCCAATCGACCCAACGGCGCTTTTCCCATAGGACGGGGAAGGTTTCTTGCGCGTTCAGTCTTTTCAGTGTGGCAAGGTAGTTTAATTCCAATTAAACTCTTATCTGACTCCATTTTATTATGACCTGGAATTTAGGTTGGAATGCCAATTGATTATTGACCATTTATATTTATATTTATAATTTATCTAGACATTTGATTTTTCTATTTTACTCTTTACTCTTATTGTTCTCGTTCATTCGGGTGCCAGAGTCGCACAGGGTCCTCGCAACGGCCGTTCATTTATTATGCGGGCCCACGATCACAAACCCGCCAGTCTTGGTCATAGACAGAGGTAATTGAATATGCTATTTAGAGGGTTGCTCTCATGCTCACTCACTCTAAGAGTATTTTATTTAGTCCCCATAGATCTGTGTACACTTGAATTAAAGCAACATTATCTCCAATCAGAGGTCATGACCACTACTCCAGATATAAGCCGACCAATATTTTCTCTAATAGTAGTTTTGGTATGGTCATGCCATGGTTTCCCATGTGCACTTAGCTAGAGTAACATTACATTAAACAGAGGTAAGGCCCACCCTATTTAGGTTGGTCAGTCAACATTCTGTTGCCCTAAATGGAAATTCCCTTTATTAGCCTTCACAGTCTAAGTACACCTGAACTAATTCCATGCGTTAGTCGGAGCGCTAAAATCTCAGTTGGCGTGCCCCAATGCTCCACTCAAAACTGGACTTTAGTCCATTACTAACCTGACGCAGATTTGCGGTAACAATGGATACATCGTAATCTACTGAAGTCAATAATTTCAGAGTAAGTCAGAATAAAATCAAATCTAACAATTTATTAGTCAGGTAAACGTATCATGCCAATTACATAATCAATTCAAAGATGATCAATACAAAACATCAAATGCTCAGAAATAGAGTAAAAGATGTATACCTGACATTAGAAAAATGGGTAACACTTCATTTTAGGGTCTTTTAACTAGTTGCTTATTAGCATGCATATTACTAGAATATTGGCTGTTTATTAGTAATTAATAAGCACATATTAATGCCTTATTCTGCATGAGCTTATTCTACATTCTTAATCCTACCCAATACCTAAACTTAACAACTACCTTACTAACTATTAATAAGCAGTAAATTAGGAGTTTATTGAGGGAAAAGTCATAGTTAGTAGTGAATACATGTTCCCTATACTAAAGTGTTACCGAAAAAGGATATTATCTTAATGTGGGCTCATCTGACTACATAATCGCCCTGAGCCTTTTCCCACATTTCTTTAAATACTCAGACCAAGTCAAAACATCCCCCTAATGTGCATGACCTTACATTAGGAATTTGCATTGACAAGGGTCACAGACCTAGGGAGTTCGCACCTTGTTGGGGAACAGGAGGTAGTTTGGATGAAGGACCCTGGGAAAGGGGCACACCCACGATAGCAGACAGAGTATCGCTAAACTCTTAAAACCTTTATTACCGTGACCTTCGGGTCCGAATCTCTAACCATTAGGCCACAACTGCAAAAATCTGTTTTTTTTATTATTATTATTTTATTTAATACTTTTATTCAACAAGGACACATTAAATTGATCAAAAGTGAGAGTAGAATGATTTCTGAAGGATCATGTGACACTGAAGACTGGAGTAAAATTCAGCTTTGCATCACAGGAATAAATTACATTTTCAAATATATTAAAACAGAACACAGTTACTTCATATTAATAATACACATTTGATTGTAACTGATTAATTAATCTGAATCATTAATTACAAATTTAGTTTTATATGTATATGAATGAGAGGAAGTGATACTCTCACTACCTCTGTAAGTTTCTGTCTAACTGCCATTCCCATTCTGTCATATCCTATTCCAGGACATTCATACAAGGACTTCCAAAAAAAAAAGGCGTTATCAAAACTTTATGGTCAAATTTTGACTCAACAAAATTCCTGTTTTTACAGTGGGAGGAGCCGTGTGTGTATATATAAGAGATAGAGTCAGAACATCACAGGACAGCACAGACAGCAGCAAAACACAATCCACAAAGACGAATCCCAGACTACAAGCAAGGTAAATGTTCTTTTTCTCACTGTCAATCAATCTATTATTGACTTTAGACCTTGTCACATTATCAGTAATATCAAATGTTAGAGCAGATGGAAAAAGTTCCAAAATATTTTTTCAATAATTAATATAGTAACATATTATGTTATTACACATAATATTTTCATGTCATATTTTCAGATGGTTCCAGTGTTGATATTACTCATGGCAGCTCTTGTAGCTGCAGATGTGCCACTGATGGATCTCTCAGGCCCAGTTGAGTCAGTAGATATTGCCTCTAGGGTGATCTGCAGTGATGGTAGTTTTTGTCCTTCTGGAAACACATGCTGTCGGACTCTTACTGGCTGGGGCTGCTGTCCACGCGTATCGGTAAAACACAGTAAAATGTGTAACTGATTTATACTCCGTTAAGTTTAAGGTTTAACCCTTATTTTTTCTGTTCACTCCTTCAGGCTGTGTGCTGCGCAGATAGAATTCATTGCTGTCCCCAGGGTTATCGCTGCAGTGGGACCCTATGTGTGAAGGGGTGGTTGAGAGCGCCATCTTCTTCTAAATAGGGTTGGTGTTGTAAGGAAACAACTCCCATGTCCTCGGTGAACCACTTATCAAAGTCTGTCAAAGTGAAAGAGGCTTTCAAACTCTTTAGGGAGTAGATTAATCCAACATTCAAACTGTATTCATGTGAAATAAACATTGATAGAATTACAGTCAAATTGATTTGCCCTTTAATAAATGATTTTGCATTTGAGAAAGTGTTTGTATTTTTAATCATCCATCTACATGGTATTTTGTTCATGTTTATGAATGAATCTTTTACGGGAAATATTTGTACTCCACTTCAATGCACTGACTTTCTCATAGTTTTGTTTACTGAAGTCTCCTCAGCTACGTTAAGAATAGTCTACTACTGATGAATAGCGTACTATACACTACTGTACAACTGTACTGTATTGTACTGTTGTTGTGGCATATAGTATGTATACTGTGCATAATGCGCATCGTTTCTGTATGCATTGAACATAAAAAGATGATAACGCCATTGGAGCAAAATGATCTCATGTGACAAAACACTTATGATGCTTAAACATTTTGATTTAATGGCTGCATCTGAAAACTTAGGGAGCTGACTTGTTGCCTCGCTGCCTTACCAGGCAATGACTTTGCAGGCAGCGTTGAAGGTACCTCACAAAACTCATTTTAGACAGACTTCTGAGGCAGCGTAACGGTTTAATGATCTACAGCAAAATAGAGCGAGCTTTGGTGATAACTAAGCGAATATTTAATTACTACAATAGTCATTTCTTGCTATAATGACATCAAAAGGTCAAAGATGTACATTTACACACAAACTGACCACCAACCGCAACTTTCAGACGCCATCTTTCTTTTTTAGCTTAACTTTCAAGGAATGGAACGCACAGGATTGTGGGATATCAAAGGCAGCAAAGGATACATCTATGCTGCCTTCAAAAATTGATCAGATGAAGGTATCTCAGGAGACAGGAAGTGAAGCTAACATTAGATTCGAACATGCCTTGATACCTTTGGAATGCAGCCTCCGAAGGCAGCATTTTTAAGATTTCAGACGCAGCCCCTGAGTCGCTCAACACTCAACACTGGTGGCCACCTACTGGTGTAACAATATTCAAAACAAGCCACTGAATGAGCCATTAAACAAATCTGAATGTGATTCAATGGATTTTCCCATAGCACCACAGACGCTTGGGGGGGACAATTAAGTCCCTCCAAAATGTCCTCTAAAATGTATTCTTGATGCTGCTCTGTTGCACTTTATTATGTTGCACCCAAATGGTAGTTGTGATGTAGTGTGTTGTGTGGTGGGGGTGTGACACAGTTGCTGTGTCCCAATTCAAAGGCTGCACCCTTTGAAGGCTGCATTCGAAGGCCTGTTGCGTCACCACGGTGCGAAAAAGGCTGTCCCAATTATGAAGGCTCCTTCAAATGCGGCCTCGAAATGCACCCTTCGTTTTGAAAAATCCAGAGAATCCTGAGAGTCCAGAGACAGCCCTTATGGTCGTGACAGAGAGCATGGAGAGTCTACGGCCTCCTTGGCAATAACGGGGCAGAAAGAAACTTCAGGCCTCCATGACTGTGACAGGGGACAGGGGGAACGACATCTGTGGCTGTGACAGGGGGAACAACCTCCACTGCTGTGACAGAGGGAACTACCTTCATGGCAGCGACATCCGTGGCTGTTATGGGGGAATGACCTCCGTGGCTGTGACGGGGGAGCAACCTCCATAGCCGTGTCAGAGGAAACGACCTCCATGGCAGTGTCAGAGGAAACGACCTCCATGGCCGTGACAGAGGAAACAACCTCCATGGCCGTGACAGAGGAAACGACCTCCATGGCAGTGTCAGAGGAAACAACCTCCATGGCCGTGACAGAGGAAACGACCTCCATGGCCGTGACAGAGGAAACGACCTCCATGGCCGTGACAGAGGAAACGAGCTCCATGGCCGTGACAGGGGGAAAACAACCTCCGTGACAGTGACAGGAGAAACAACATCCTTGGCCGTGACAAAGGAAACGACCTCCATGGCCGTGACAGAGGAAACGACCTCCATGGCAGTGTCAGAGGAAACGACCTCCATGGCAGTGACAGAGGAAACGACCTCCATGGCCGTGACAGAGGAAACGACCTCCATGGCCGTGACAGAGGAAACGACCTCCATGGCCGTGACAGAGGAAACGACCTCCATGGCCGTGACAGAGGAAACGACCTCCATGGCAGTGACAGAGGAAACGACCTCCATGGCCGTGACAGAGGAAACGACCTCCATGGCCGTGACAGAGGAAACGACCTCCATGGCCGTGACAGAGGAAACGACCTCCATGGCCGTGACAGAGGAAACGAGCTCCATGGCCGTGACAGAGGAAACGACCTCCATGGCAGTGTCAGAGGAAACAACCTCCATGGCCGTGACAGAGGAAACGACCTCCATGGCCGTGACAGAGGAAACGACCTCCATGGCCGTGACAGAGGAAACGAGCTCCATGGCCGTGACAGGGGGAAAACAACCTCCGTGACAGTGACAGGAGAAACAACATCCTTGGCCGTGACAAAGGAAACGACCTCCATGGCCGTGACAGAGGAAACGACCTCCATGGCAGTGTCAGAGGAAACGACCTCCATGGCAGTGACAGAGGAAACGACCTCCATGGCCGTGACAGAGGAAACGACCTCCATGGCCGTGACAGAGGAAACGACCTCCATGGCCGTGACAGAGGAAACGACCTCCATGGCCGTGACAGAGGAAACGACCTCCATGGCCGTGACAGAGGAAACGACATCCATGGCAGTGTCAGACGGCCCCTGCCCCTTTGATCGCGAAAGTAAAAGTGCCCTTTGTGGTCGCATCGCAGTGCCCCCGCGTTCCTATTTTTCCGCCCCGGAACACGATTGCGCCCCTGCCCTCGCAGAGGTCTGTGCACACCACTGCGTGGCAGTGATGGGGGAACGACCTCCGTGGCCATGATGGGGGTAAAACAACCTCCATGACAGTGACAGGAGGAACAACATCCGTGGCTGTGACAAAGGAAACGACCTCCATGGCCGTGACAGAGGAAACGACCTCTGTAGCTGTGAAAAGGGGAACAACCTTCATGGCAGTGACAGGGGAAAGACATCCGTGGCCGTGACAGGGGGAACAACCTCTGTGGCTGTGATGGGGGAACTACCCCCCCATGAGGGGGGAATAACCTTCATGGCCATGACAGAGGAAATGACCTCCGTGGCTGTGATGGGGAATGACCTCTGTGGCCATGACGGGGGAAACGACCTCTGTGGCCGTGACAGGGGGAGCTGCTGTGGACGCCGCCACCTTGGGAGGATCTGCAGACATGTGTGCTGCCCAAACACACCAGATGGCTGTTGATCTCCAGGATCACCGGATTTGGGGGCGCTGAGAACACTGGACTTGGGAGCGCAGCTCATACTGACATTATCGGTGGGTTTGCAACCTTTGATGCCGGTACCAATCACCTCAGAAGAGCATATAACAGTGGTGCATGCCCCGGGACCACCAGAGCTTGTGGTCCTCCACATCACCCACGGTGAAGGAGCAACCACTTGTTTAAAGCACTAGTTCAACAAAATCAACAAATCTCTCTCAAGGACCATAAAGAAAAAAATGGATCTTGTTCTTTAAATGTTCATTAAGTCCAGCAAGATAGAATGAAATTAAGGAACTGTCAGGGTAGTGGGTCTGATGGGCAAGGTCCAAAAACTCGGGTGTGGTCCTCGAGGGAACGGTCATCCTCGGTAAGGAGGAGGAGGCGTACTGCTGCTAGATCCATCAGTGATCGGCCATTCTGTTACAGTAGTGCAGGGAAGAGGAGAGGCGAGGATCTAATAGCTTTGAGCCAAGTGTCAAGCATGCAGCACAATTTCCAGGGAAGCCCCGTATCAGTGCATGCATTGGTTTCACAATCACGTGATCAGCGTCAAACAAAGCCTCACTTTCGAATGTTCGAACCCCAGATTTTACTTTACTAGTCATACAAGTAATATGAAGAATACAAATTATTTCAGGCAAAATACTTGCCATATGCAACTCTGTTAGTCATAATATATCTACATTATACTTCTATCACATCATATTAAATTATATTATTTCATATCTATGGAGTGTGTGGTGGCTGCTTCATCCAAAGAAGCTTCTTCCACAAGCTTTTGGCTGCTTTATTTTTTACTAACCACCAGACAGCGCTGTTTTCAACACTCTAGAAGTTTTTAATCTTTTCCCAGAACAGTCAGGGGAAAGCCTCAGTGGAAACAGAAAATACACTTCAAAATAAAAGTCCTAGAACACGGAACAGACAAAAGAGGGGAAACAGTGACCAGCTTTTATCACACACAGTAAGGTAAATCAGGTAAATTAGTTACACTTCTTAATTAAGAAACAACACCAGAATGAATGGAACAGAATACAAGAGAAAATTCTTCAGGGGTCCCCAGAAAATTAAAGTACAAAAGAAATCATCACAAGTCAACAGACCAAAAATAATTACATTATTATAACTAAAAAGTACTTTAGTACTTATACAAATTATTTTTTGAATAAATATTATAAACAATTATTTAAAAAACATTGCGGGAAAATGTGCTTGTAAATCATCTTCCATGTGTTTGTTTGATTTATTTATCTATTTATACAGTGCACAATGATTAACAATTTTGTCCCAGTATTAGCAATTAGGCTAATTTCCAACTGTAGTCCTTTGTCCAGATGTTAAAAGGACCATAAAAACATTTTACAAACGTAAATATAGACAAAATGTACAAAAAAAAAACCCCCATCTGGCAGCATGCATTGAACATGAAAAAGTTAGCAGCAGACAAAAAATAGTACTAATATTTTTAAATGAAAATCAGTATTTATCAGTAAATTAATATAAATGTTCACATTTCTGACAATGCAAAAGCCAAGCCTTTAATCCTCTATTGTACCGTGCAGGCAACATAGTCTATTTTAGTTTTTATAATAAAATGAGACACCTATTTATTGCCAATGCTATCTCAGGGAAGAACTAAAATACTAAACAATGAAAATGCAAAAAAAAAAAAAAAAATCACATGACCCCCACAGGGGTCCATTTTGTGCCCTCTTTCAGCACATGTGCATGTCACATGACTCCATATTTTCTCTAATGAAAAGTGCATTTTTCACTAATTTTCATCCAGATAATCGCATACAAAAAATCTGAGTCACCTTCATTGATAAGTAAAGAAGTATTTTCAAAAACCTTACATTATATCATCAAATGTATCATAGGCCATTATAAAAAACGGCATGTTGCCTCGAGGCAACATTGTACCGTAACTGAATCCCATAAGGCCATACTAGTTTGGAATACAAGTATATTTTATTTGTAAGGAAATGAGTTTGAATTATCTTAATGTATTTCAATAGGAATCCACACAATCAGGAATTTCATGTGAGGTCAAACAATTTCAGTATGGATAAAAGTTGGTCGCTTAAATTTGCTGCATTGACCAACATAAAGCTGCTTGAAAGTGACTTCTGTGTGAGCTATGCTTCATACATTACATCACTACACTTGGACACTAGACCTTTATGCCAACAAACTTTCACTGAAATTTCACAAATGTAACCACACCTTTACTTCATTGCAACATAAAATGCAATCCATGATTTTCAGGTCTACAAGACTTTTTCATTCCTGTTCAAACTTGTATTTCAGCGTACTATGCCAAGATTCCTGCAAAGTACAAAACTTATTGTTAGAAGCATATTGTTATTAGTTACTAACTTATTGTAAGTAATGTGACAGTTGTGAAAATAAAAATAATTTCCTCATACTTGTGACATTTAAAACCTGTTTGACTTTCTGTCTGTAGAACTCAAAAGCAGATCTCAGGCATACCGCAACCTCACCATTCACTTTCATTGCATGAAACACAAGCAGAAAAAAACAGAAATGAATCCATTCCTACATAAACTCCTCTCATTCAATTAAATGCAATAATTTATGTAAAAATGGATAGGGTAAGTATTCTGTTGAGCTTGTGTTGTAAGTCTTCTGAAGCCATATCATAGCTTTTTGTAATAAAAAAAAAAAAGACGAAAAAGAAAAATTAAGCTACAAGTCATTAATAATCTTACCCTCAGACAGAGATGTCTTATATTCAAATTGGTCACAATGCAAATGAATAAGGCATAAGAAAAAAGGTATCGAGCATCACTGAGGCCAAACCTGTCATATTATTTATCTGAGTAATGTGAATGATATCCTTTTAATTAACAGTTTATCAAGTGAAAGACATTTGTCACATAGGTTGAAGCAAAGACAAGGAAGAGAATCTAATCACAGCAGAATCAAAATGTATTACAAAAAAACCTCAAAACGCTCAGAAAACAATCAAAACAGAACAACCAGTATAACCCGACTTAAAACGGACAACTGAACAAAGAAAACTGAGGACTTAAATACACAGGAGAAAATGAGGAAACTACATGAACAACAGATGAAGTTGATTAGTGACTAACTGGCACACACAAGGAAACAGGTCAACATACAAATGGGAACAGAAACGGAATCCTGGATCAACATCTTTGTTGATCCTGAAACAACATTCAAATCAACCAATCAGATCTGAGGGACAAGTTTACATTTTCAATTTGTTTCAATTTGTCCGTTCTGGTACAATGTTGCCTTGGGGCAACAAACTTTAATAAATAAATACATTTAAAAAATAATGAAAAGGTATACTGATATTGTTATAGTGTCTATTTTAAGAAGGAAAAACATCTCAAATAAATTTTATCCTCATTGATATTATATTTCGTACCATAGAGGGTTAAACGGTGAGTAAAGATATTGTTTCTCATTTCATTTGGTATGGCATTCCACAATTGAGTTGCTCTTCCAGAAAAACATTTAGCCATTTAGTTTAGCCATGTATCATTTTTTTTATTATTATTGAACATCAACAAAACAGGCAAACAGTCAAAGTACAGTCAGAACTACAATAATACATATAAAAGAAAAACATACGGGGGTTGGCTAATCATAATTGAAATACATTAAAGGACTCACATAGAAAAAGTTTTAACTTTCTTATTATATGAATGAAAATAGTATATTTGAATCTCTTTTTCAAAAAAAAGGTTTGGTTTTATTGTATTTACATTTATAGATATGAAATTTAGCAAAAATTAATATTAAATTGATAATACATTATTATTTTCTTCTTCTTCTTCTTCTTCTTCTTATTATTATTATTTCTTTATTGGAGGTATATAAGTAAAACCAAGAAAAACATTTTCTAAACAATTGGTGTCAGTGTTCAATTTTGACTCAACACATTTCCTGTTTTTACAGTGGGAGGAGCCGTGTGTAAAGGGCGTACAGTCGGAACATCACATGACAGCACAGACAGCAGGAAAACACAATCCACAAAGAATCACAGACTACGAGCAAGGTAAATGTTCTTCTTCTCACTGTCAATCAAATCCATTATTGACTTCAGACCTGGTCACGTTTTCAGTAATATCAAATGTTAGAGCAGATAGAAAAATTTCAATAATTTCTAAAAAAAAAATTTAAAAAAATGCAGTAACATATTATATTATTTCACATAATATTTTCATGCCATATTTTCAGATGGTTCCAGTGTTGATGTTACTCATGGCAGCTCTTGTAGCTGCAGATGAGCAAATGATGGATCTCACAAGCCCAGTGCACTGTGATGCTACTACTATGTGTCCTGAAGGATCAACATGCTGTCTGAGTCCTTATGGAGTGTGGTACTGCTGTCCGTTCTCAATGGTAAATCACAGTAAATTGTGTAACTATTTTAATACTCCATTAAGTTTATGGTTTAAACTTTGTTTTTTCTGCTCACTCCTTCAGGGTCAGTGCTGCAGAGATGGAGTTCATTGTTGCCGTCATGGTTATCACTGTGACTCGACATCGACCCAATGTTTGAGGGGGTGGATGAGATTGACATCTTCTCCTCAGCCGGCCTCCAAATCTATCCAGAAAACTCAGGTGTGTCAGTACTCTGCCTGTATGACTCAACAATAAAACAAACTGCAACCAGTAACGCAACCTATCATGTTACCTGTGACCTACATACTTGACAATCTTAATGTCATATGACTTTAATGTGAATGTCATATGACTTCCAATCACCATTTCCGGCAGTTATAAAACATGGTTGAACAATTTCAAGCTGCAAACAATAACTTTTGAAACAACTTTTAGGGTTCAAAAAACAGGTAACACTTCCTGTATTTGTAATGAATTATAAGGGAAGCAGGAATACAAACTAAAAGTCCTTGAAAATGAAACCAAGACCAAAATACAATTAAAACGTGACAGTGTTATAATGCATTGTTCTCTTAAAAGTTATAATCACAGTATTATAAAGTACTGAAATCGTTGTTATGATTATTTGTCTGATGATACAACATATTATAAGGTTGTTTGTAAGGCATTACGCATGTATTATAATGCATTAAGAATACCTGTCACAATCCAGTTGTAAATAATAGTGAGAGAGGATCTAAGTGCAGCAGGGAAAGGTTTTTTAACAAAAGAACTAGAAATAAATCACTCTTGACTATGAAACTGAAACAGAACAACTGCTAAAATGTGACGTTAACAGACAACTGAACAGAACAAAACACAGGGGTTAAATACACAGGGCAAACAAAGGAACTAGTGAGATAATTAACTACACACCTGAAGTGAAACTTAAATCAATCTGTAACTAGAGACAAACAGGAAGGGAAACAGAGAGAACAGAATTAACAGACTAGAAGCAAATGACATACTAATATAGAAATACAAATATGAATGAAAACAAACTCAATACCCTAATAATGCATTATAAATACAGGCTTCATAAAAAAACATTTTTGTTTATCATATATAGTCATTTCAATTTCAGTCTTCATTCGTTAAAATAAACAATGGAGCAACGAATTCTGGGTGGTTTAAAAGCAGAAATGTACTTTAGTTCATTATATTGTGTTATATTTATTTAAAGGCACAATATGTAAGATTTTTGGATTAAAATATCCAAAAACCACTAGAACAATGTTATATATTTTGTTGACTTGTGTACTTACATTATCCCAAATGTTTCCAAGAATGTTTAAATCCAGAGAAATTTTAACCAGGACACGGACTGTGCCTGCGCGTCACCTATCAATGACATCATACCTGTGTAACCCTCGATTTCCGGTTTTATTTTGTAGAAACCATGGAAACACCAATGACGCTTTAATATATTAAGTGTTTTATTAGACAGGTGAGCAACTGTTTGGATGGATACATTCATCGACAGAAAACTAATCATGTTATAGCTCAACACAGTAATCTTATTGTTTAAATCTTGTTTTCTTGATTTACGGCATGCCTAATATCGATCTAGCTTACTGAAGTGTGCAACAAGTTTCTCATAGTAGTCATCGAGTGAACGCAGAGTAGCATTATAACAACTTTCAACACACAAATGTATCTAATATGATAAAACAGCACTGCTTTACCCCACACACACTTGACCGGAAGCGGCAACTGCGGCATAATAAAAGTTCTGCTGCTCTCGAGACGTGTGTCGCGCTCGTCTCTTATTAGCAATCGCTCCAGCAGCCTCGTTTCTGCTTGCACAGCACTCGGCCCTGCTCTGCTTCATACTTCAGTAACGTTAATAATCTCATCCATGAACATGATTTCTGACCAAGTCACATCCCGATTCTCTTCCACCGGCTGTGGACGTGAAGACAACACCTCCCATGATTCCGTGAAATCTACGCCTTTGTTTTGAATAAGCGACCTCAAGTGGCGAAAATTTACATATTGTGCCTTTAAGTTGTAAAAAATTAAATGGTTCATTTAGAGATTTTTCTAAGCAGGTGAACTTCTGGTTATATGTTTACTAACATAATTCCTGTGAATGGAAATTACCAGGATCTTGTAAGGCAGACCGAGACTGAGATTGTTCATTGTGAGGGAAATGTCTACTGCCCAGCTGAGAAGTTCTGCTGCAAGACAGCAACTGGCCAGTGGGGGTGCTGCAGCGGTAAAACAAAATTCATGTTGCTGTATTA
The DNA here is from genome assembly GCA_039654765.1 of Mylopharyngodon piceus. NCBI lineage: Eukaryota > Metazoa > Chordata > Actinopteri > Cypriniformes > Xenocyprididae > Mylopharyngodon > Mylopharyngodon piceus. Next base: position 12,634,472 of record CM077448.1, on the reverse strand, counting down.
TTATTCATGCCTAATCATCAAGCTGAAATAAATGTGGATGAATTATAGATTTAATATAACCTACCTGTTTTGTGTTTGCTCATATTAAAAGTTGTATTTCTATTTTTTTAGGGATGGTGTTGTAAGTGAACAATCCCCGTGAACCTCTTATCAAAGTGCAAGAGGCTTTCAAACTTCACTGTTACTCTTGAGGGAATAGATTAATCCTACATCCAAGCTGAATGAATGTGAAATAAAAACTGATTGCACTGATTTTGTTTTTGAAGAAAGTGTTTGTCTTTTTAATCAACCAACCATTCATGGTATTTTGTTCATGAGTGAATTAGTGTTTATGAATGAATCTTTTAAGGGAACAAATGATTCTCCTTCACTTTAATCCACTGACTAACTCATATTTTTGTTTCCTGGAGATACGTTAGGAAAAGCCTACAACTATAGCCTACTATACTGTACGACTTACAGTTGTTGTACCATATAGCCTATATAGGTCCTAAACATATACTGTGCATAATATTCATTGTTTCTGTATGCATAGAACATAACCAGAATCAGAAAGAGCTTTATTTCTAAGTGTTTACACACACAATAGTTTTATGACTAAACAAATAGGTTATTTACAGTTGTACAATTTTGAGATGTACAAATGGACAGTTATGATAGACAATTTATAGTTATGAGAGTTTTAACTGTCCAGACTGAATATATAGCCTGAGGGAAAAACTGTTCTGGTGCTCAGTGCTCTGTAGCGCCGGCCAGAGGGCAACAGTTCAAAGAGAAGTTGGACTGGGTCTAAAGTGATTTTAGCCCTTTTACTCACTCTGGAGAGTAAAAAGATCTTGGAGGGTGGGCAGGGGGAACCAATAATCTTCTCAGCTGTCCTTTTTCACTAGTATGGAGTCAATGTGACACAGTGATTGACAAAAGAGGCGCAGGGTAGTTATTCTCTCTAATCAAATGAGCTCTATTGGTTTATAGCAATCCCACCCAAAACCGCCCTTCAGATTAATGATTGTATATCACTATCACTGTTCACACCTGCTATAAACCTTATAGCATAAAACGCAAAAATGTATTTAAAAATATGCCGCAACATTATAAAACAATGAACTACATACAAATAAAGGTTCCAAAAGCAGGCTTTTACAGCGATGCCATAGAGGAACCATTTTCCACTATAAAGAACCTTTTGTGGAATGGAAATGTTCCATGGATGTTAAAGGTTATTAATGCCAATTAAACTTTAATAAACTTTATTTTTAAGATTGTACTGTGCAAGGCACATTAATATTCAATCTCATAATAAAGTCAGAACTGAAACTGTATCCTTGTGTTGTTGTCTTGATTTAAACACTGATTAAATAAATCACACCTAAATTGATCACTGAAGAGTTTCCATGTAAACACAGATATTAACAGTCACGTTTTATACGCACAGTATTTGCCCTCTTTTCTGTGTTTCCTTCATAGTTTAAGAAATTTCTCTTGCTAAACACACCAGAACACTTTTGTTAGCTTCTCATAACTGGAGGTTGCTTGAGATTTCCATCTTCTCCTCAGCTGGCCTCCAAAGCTACAGAAAACTGTCAGTTTGTCTGTCTCCAAAGTAAAGAAACCTATGCAACCAGTAAAACAACCTATGTTACAATGACCTGCATACTTGACAATCTATACAGACAATGTCATGTGATTTTAATCACCATTTCCGGCAGTTATAAAATACGGTTGAACATTCTCAAGCTGCAAACAATAACTTTTGAAACAATTAAAGACATTTTTAGGGTTCGAAAAACATTCTATGTTCTCGATTATCAATCATTTCAATTTCTCCCTCCGTTTGTTAAAATAAACATTGAGGAAATGAATTCTGGGTGGTTTAAAGGCAGAAATGTGCTTTAATTATATTTTTGTTACAGTTAGCAGGGAAGAGGAGAGGCGATAGTTTATTAAATAAACACACAAACAAAGAATACAAACAGGGATGATGTAAAACCAAACAAGAAACATAAATCGAAACAGGAAGAAGAAACAGGGAAGGAAGGAGACAATAAACCAACTAGGGAATAGAAACACAACAGCTTTACAAACATACATGTAAAGACAACAACCAACAAAAGACAACTGAAACACAGGGTTGTATATATACAGGATAACAAGGAGCTAACAAGGAACAGGTGTGAGTAATCAATAACCATGGTAACAAACAAGAGTAACTATAGAAACAAAGTAAAACAGGAATTAAACACAGGAAGTGAACACTGGGAGCAATGGAAACAGAAAATACACTTCAAAATAAAAGTCCTAGAACACGGAACATACAAAACACAGGGGAAACCGTGACATAACCCCCCTCACCACTAAGCACCACTAGATCATCCACTGTGAGGGCCTCATCGACACGACAGCCACGACACAGTTCCTCAACAACCGTCCATACCGGCGTGATGAATACGATCCTCAATTGGATGGAACTGGAATAAATACTTTGAATGTTGCGATCCTATTGGACTTACGATGGCAACCTGAATCGTAACAAAGCACTGTTGGCCAGAGGAGAACTGGCCCCCCGACTAAGCCTGGTTTCTCCCAAGGTTTTTTTCTCCATTTAAACACCTATTTGCCACTTGTCTGCCACCTGATGTCACCTGATGGAGTTTGGGTTCCTTGCCGCTGTCACCTTTGGCTTGCTTAGTTGGGGACACTTGAGATTTGACTTGACATTTGATATTCAACAGTGCTTTGATCTGCCTGCATTGACACTATTCTTTAAGAGCTGCTGTGCAGCCAAATAATGTACCAGTTATCAATGTAAAGCTGCTTTGACACAATCTACATTGTAAAAAGCGCTATATAAATAAAGGTGACTTGACTTGACTAAGCAACTCGTGGTGCCGTAAATGAAAATCACACAAAATACCCTGAAATACAAAACAGACATAGTAGAGTGAGAACAATAATACATATAAAAGAAAAACATACAGCCAGGGGGTTGGCTAATCATAATGCAAACATGTTAAAGGTCTTGCATATAGAAACAGTATGAATTGCTTTCTTATTATATATATATATTACATGTTTGAATCTCTTTTTAAGAAGCAAAAACAAAGGTTTGAACTTGAACTTTTGCAAAAATCATTATTAAATTGATAATATAGTATTCTTTCCTTTTATTTCAGGTGATATTAGTAAAACCAAATAAAACATTTTCTAAACACAGAGAAAAACTGGCATCAGTGTTCAGACATGTATCTAGATTTCTAGATTTGCATACATTTTGACTGAACAAAATTCCTGTTTTTACAGTGGGAGGAGCCGTGTGTGTATATATAAGAGATAGAGTCAGAACATCACAGGACAGCACAGACAGCAGCAAAACACAATCCACAAAGAAGAAACCCAGACTATGAGCAAGGTAAATGTTCTTCTTCTCACTGTCGATCAATCTATTATTGACTTTAGACCTTGTCACATTATCAGTAATATCACACTTTAGAGCAGATGGAAAAAGTTCCAAAACATTTTTTTCAGTAATTTCTAAAAAAAAAAAATAATAATAATAAAAAATGCAGAAACATGTTTATTACACACAATATTTTCATGTCATATTTTCAGATGGTTCCAGTGTTGATGTTACTCATGGCAGCTCTTGTAGCTGCAGATGAGCCAATGATGGATCTCTCAGGCCCAGTAGAGTCTGATAGTGCCTCTGTCTCTGTGGTTCACTGTGATGCTATTACTGTGTGTCCTGATGGGACAACGTGCTGTATGAGTCCTTATGGTCTGTGGGGCTGCTGTCTGTACCCAATGGTAAGTGAATCACAGTAAAATGTGTAACTGTTTTATACTCTATTCATTTTAAGGTTTAACCATTGTTTTTTTCCCCTGCCCACTCCTTCAGGGTCAGTGCTGCAGAGACGGACTTCATTGCTGTCCTCATGGTTCTATCTGCGATTCGACATCGACCCATTGTTTGAGGGGGTGGTTGAGAGTGCCATCTTCTCCTCAGTCGACCTTCAAAGCGATCCAGAAAACTCAGGTATGTCACTCTGCGTATATGACAAGCAACCTATGCAACCAGTAAAGCAACTTATCATGTTACAACGACCTGCGTACTCGATCATCTTTACAGACAATGGCATATGACAACTAATCACCATTTCCGAGCAGTAATAAAACATGGTTGAACATTTTAAAGCTGCAAACAATAAACAGTGAACAATTAAAAACGGAAATCACTTTTGAGACAATTAAAGAATTTTTAGGGTTCAAAAAACATTCTATGTTCTCGATTATCATAAATAGTCATTTCAAATTCATCCCTCTGTTTTTGTTTTGGGTGGTTTAAAAGCAGAAATGTGCTTTAGTTAATTATATTATGTTATTTGAGCTGTAAAAAATTTAAATGGTTCATTTAGAGATTTTTCTAAGCAGGTGAACTTCTGGTTATATGTTTACTAACATAATTCCTGTGAATTGAAATGAACAGGATCTTGAAAGGCAGACCGAGATTGAGACTGTTCACTGTGAGGGAAATGTCTACTGCCCAGCTGAGAAGTTCTGCTGCAAGACAGCGACTGGCCAGTGGGGGTGCTGCAGCGGTAAAACAAAATTCATGTTGCTGTATTATTAATCATGCCTAATCATCAAGCTGAAATAAATGTTGATGCATTATAGATTTAATATAACCTATAAATATAATAAAAACTCATGCAATGTATGCGGTTTTGTGTTTGCTCAAATTAAAAGTTGTATTTCTATTTTTTTTTAGGGATGGTGTTGTAAGTGAACAACAAAGACTGGCAAAGTGGGAAAGGGCCTTTCAAACTTCACTGTTACTCTTGAGGGAATAGATTAATTCTACATCCAAGCTGAATTAATGTGAAATAAAAACTGTCATTTAATAAACGATTTTGTTTTTGAAGAAGTTTGTATTTGTAATCATCCAATCATTCATGGTATTGTTCATGAGTGAATTAGTGTTTATGAATGAATATTTTAAGGGAACAAATTATTCTCCTTCACTTTAAGTCTCCTCAGATACATTAAGAATAGCCTATACTATAGCCTACAGTATGACTTACTGTTGTTGTACCATGTAGGTCCTAAATATATATACTGTGCATAATATGCATCGTTTCTGTATGCATAGAACAAAATGATTATGATGCTTAAACATTTTCTGGTGATTTAAAGACTCCGAGGCAAAGCTTGAGCTTTATATTGCTGACGTCACAGAGAAGCTTCCAGAGAATTAAAAGAAAAGAATATGAGATAAATAAATAAAAGATTGAAATAAATCAATCCTCAAATAAACATATTACATAATATACAACCTATTATACAAAGATTTTAAAAAGAGAACAAACTATGGTCTTTATAGCTTTGCTGTTCTAGTTGGGAAGTATAAATGATTAAATATGCCTCATTTTGAACATGTTATTATATTTTAAATAACCAAAGACTGTAAGAGCAAAAGAAAATAATCTTTGTAAGAGCATCCCTCACAACAATGATTTTCTTAAACTTATAAAGAAAATGTTCAACAGGATAAAAATTGTGTAGGTAAATTTTTTTCTTGTCTGCAATAACAAAACAAAACACTAATCGGAATAAATGTTATAAACAATTATTCCAAATAAAAAAAACATTGCCTGCTTGTAAATCATATTCCATGTGTTAAGCCAAGTATTCACAGATCGCCCCCTTGTGGCGAAGCATTGAATTTTATTTTATTTTTATTTTTTTTATCTCGTCACAACATTGCGCCACCTCCATTACGCGTTTCTATAGCAACATCTAACGAAAGACTGGTGTAAGAACTTGCAGAAAATGTCGGCAATGAACAGAAAACTAATTCAAAACCTCGCTGAAACTTTATGCAAGCAAGTCAAGCATTGTAGGTATCTACTAACTAATTTTTTTTTTCCTATGTCAGTTAATTTTATTCTTTATAATGTAATTCTAATCAAACGTTTGATAGCAGCTGTTCATTACCGGGATATGTCCTGCATTATAAAGTCAGAGTTACAATAAATACCGTGTTTAGTGACTGTTTAGTCGTAACAGTAATGTGATTATGCTGTAGTTGATAAAACCGAGGCGGAGTGTCTAATAAGGCAGTTCACCGGTCTGCTGGGAGAGCAGGCTGAGAGAAGAGCGGCTCATGGACTCGACAGGGTCAGGTTTAGAAATATACTGCACAACACATTCGGGATGACCGACGATGTGATGATGGATAGAGGTACGTTTCTGATTTGGATGAGGACGATTAATTACAGACCTGGGGCCAGTTGCATAAACACAGCCATTATGTTAAGACTGTGTCTTAAGAACTAGTATGTTAGTAAGTTATGAACAGTCAAATGATGACTAACTTGTAAAACTAGTCTTAGCAGTTTATGCATCCGGCCCCTGATAGTCTGGTCTGTTGGACAGTATATTATATAGTGCTGTGTGAGTGTGTATACAGTGTTGGGGGTAACGCATTACAAGTAACTTGAGTTATGTAATCAGATTACTTTTTCAAGTAACTAGTAAAGTAACGCATTACTTATTAAATTTACGACAAAATATCTAAGTTACTAAGTGACTGACAGCGTTCCTGTCCCCATGTTGAGAGAAATAAAGTTCAGAGGTGTTGTGTGCTGTGTAAACATGATGGATATTGTATTTCTAGACTAAATGTGAACATTTACTCATCTCACTTGCACGAAAACATTCAGTATTCGTGAAAATGAATAAAAACAGTGAAATGCAAACTCAGAATTTTACGCAAACCTGTAATAATTAACTATATTAAATTACACAAATATACTTTATGTATTTAATCTCACTTTATTACCAATGTCTTTGCTGCTGACCTTCAATGATCTAATTCAACCATACTAATAAGCAAAACTTACTTTAGATTAGATTTAGAAATAAGAGTGTTGAACTTCCTTCTCCTGTATCCTATTCTTTAATCCAGAATAGCAGCACAGCTGGAAGGTTTGTTTGAGCTGCGCCATCTACTGTACAGGCGTAAAATGCATTTCCTTAACATTTGCCAAAAATATAACTTTTTTTGTTGTTATTAAAAAACAAACAAGCAAGCCCAGCATGTAACACATTACTTTTCATATAAAGTAACTAAGTAACACAATTAGTTACTTTTTTAGGGAGTAAAAAAACTTTTAAAAGCATCTTTCCCCAACACTGTGTGTGTGTGTGTGTTTGTGTGTGTGTATATATATATAGGCAGTTTAACATAAATCAATATGTATAAATAACAATAATAAATCTTTGTAATATTTTCTTATTCATCAAACACTACTAATATACAAAAGATTATCCTTTGCCTGAGCTTCAATGAGGATATTAACCACTTTTGCAAATTTTTGTATTAACCCTTTGTGTATTCAGTTTTTCGTGTCTTTGACAAGGACAATGACACCTACGTCAGCGTCAAAGAGTGGGTGGAAGGTTTGTCTGTCTTTTTACGAGGCACGCTGGATGAAAAAATAAAATGTGAGTTCTTTATATTTTATACTTTATAAGGTTGTGTACATAAAGTTCTTGTTATATACTGTATATAATATTCCATGTATAATGCCTAGTCTGTTTTGATGTATACGACCTGAATGGGGATGGATACATCTCACGGGAGGAGATGTTTCAAATGCTGAAAGACAGCCTCATCAGGCAACCCGCAGAAGAGGATCCCGACGAGGGAATTAAGGATGTTGTGGATATTGCCTTGAAAAAAATGGTACTACTATATGTCAGACTCAAAATTTATATGGAAAATTGTATCATTGTTAAGTATAAAAGACATGTATCTTTTTTTTCAGGATTATGACCATGATGGGAAAGTTTCTTATCCTGATTTTGAGAAGACAGTCATAGATGAAAACCTTTTACTAGAAGCTTTTGGCAACTGCCTCCCAGATGCAAAGGTAGAAATCAGATGCAACTACTTGTGCATGTAAAATGTATTGTGATTTTAAAAGGACAGGCTCTTAAATGTTGTTTTTCCATTTGTTTGGCAGAGAATACGGTCATTCGAGCAACATGCATTCCAGGAACCACATGAACATTAAAAAGAACCACTGAATTTTGTATATATATATATAAAAAAAAAAAAAGGTTTGTCAAAAAATGTTTGTGGCTGTAACTGAAATAAATAACCAAAATATTGTTCAATGTAAGCACAGGATTGTCTTATTAAATTCTTCTGCGTGGCTTTGCAGTAGTGGTCTTCACTTGTTCAGGTTTGACCTCTGGAACAGATGCGACCTAAAGAAAGAAAAAAAAGAATTGTATCAACATGTTGAAATATACCATCGTGAAAGATGGCACACACAAACATAATGTACTTAAAGGGGTCCTATTATGCTTTTTTACATTTGCAAGTAATGTTGCTGTTTGAGCATGAAAAAGTTCTGCAAAGTTACAAAGCACAAAGTCACTCCAAAGGGAGTTATTCTCTATATCAGTGTCACTGTTTGTCACAATATGTCACAATATTCCTCATTTAAATAATTCCCACCCAAGGCATATGCAAAATAAAGGGGGCAAGGCCTGGTTGAGTTGCATTAGTAGTGTGTTGAAAGTCGCAGTTATGGTAAGGGGCGTGACATTTCCCAAACAAGCTCGAGGCGGTTGACCAATCACAACACACTGGTCCAGCCGACCAATCAGAGCACATTGTGCTTTTCAGAAGGAGGGGCTTCATAGAGACAGGAACTAAACAGAGCGTTACTGACAGACTGGGAAGAGAAAAGCTACAACAATGTGAAAAATGTTTTTTGAACATTCAAGCATGAAAACCTACACAAGTCAACCCCCAAAACAAAATCAAGACTGTAAAAGGGCATAATAGGTCCTCTTTAAAAAATATATACAGCAGGAATAAGACAGACAAACTAACCTTAGTCATAGTTTGACGGATCAAACTGGCGGTTACATTTAATGAATGATCCTCCATGTCCACCTTGGGCAGCTCCGGTAATTTTGGGCCAATTAGAGTCTCAGTTTCATTCAAAAAGAACACTGTTCCATCCAATTTTCTTTTTCTACTTTCTAATTGTGTAGTCCTTGGCATAAATCTAACATGTGGTGACAGGTTCTTCTGCCTTTTACTCAAATCCTTCTCTTGAACACTTGAAGATGAGGATGATGCACTCTGCTTTGACGTTTCTGGGACAGGAGGGATGGAATTATGTAGAGAGCCCATCTTATCCTCTGTAGGTAATGTTGTTTCAGTGGTCCACTGCAATTGAAATGGCTGTGTAAAATCTGGAAGTCTATAAGAAACATTCTCCGTTGGGGGCAAAGACTGCGCAGGAAAGCCCAAGTAGTCAGACTTTACATTCTCCCTTCTGGCGCTTGCAGAGTCTTTCTGGATCTCAGGTGCTGCAGCTGCTCGTGTGTCCGTGCTTGATGACTCTGTGCTTACTTCCTGTTGCTGATCATATTGTTTTGCTGAAAAAAACATCACATAAGTTAGATTTTCTACAGATGTAACCTGTTAAAGGGATAGTTCACCCAAAAATGAAAATGGTGTCATCATTTACTCACCCTCAAGTTGTTCCAAACCTGTATAAATTTCTTTGTTCTGCTGAACATAAAGGAAGATATTTGGAAGAATGTTTATAACCAAGCAGATCTCGCCCTACCATAGTAGGAAAAAAATACTATGGTAGTCAGTGGTATTTCTTCCAAATATCTTCCTTTGTGTTCAGAAGAACAAAGAAATTCATACAGGTTTGGAACAACTTGAGGGTGAGTAAATGATGACAGAATTTTCATTTTTGGGTGAACTATCCCTTTAAGAGACACGATTAAAAATACCTGTATTTTGGCTTGCTCTGTTAACATATCTCCTTCTGTCCTGTAACTTCTGCCTCGTCTCTTCCACAGTTTCATACTCGGGGGCATAGCAGACATGCAGCTGACCCCCAAAGAAGCTCTTTTCATCAGTATGCCGTTTAGCTACCCTGCAAATTTCCACATTGTAACATATGCATGTCATTCCATAATAAGAGTCCCTCATGAACTTGTGTGTATAAAAAAAAAATAACTCAATGAAAAGCCTGTACCAACTTTTATTATGTTATAGACATTTAATAAATGAATAAATAAATAAATAACCCCATATTTATGGAGTTACATTATTTTTAGATTTTGCTTAATTGGACAAGAAACAACTGATTATTTAAAACTGTATATTTTTTTAAAATTTTTAGCATTAAATTCTGTTTATATAATCAGTTTGAAGTGTCACAACCTTGAGTAAAAAAAGTAAAGTTTACATGAAACGGTTAATCCTGTTACTTTTGTTACAAAAGGTTTTATTTAAAATAAATACCGTTCTTTTGAACTTTCTATTCATCAAAGAATCAATATGTATCACAGTTTCCACAATAATAAAAATGTTTACTGAGCAGCAAATCAGCATATTAGAATGATTTCTGAAGGATCATGTGACACTGAAGACTGGAGTAATGATGCTGGAAATTCAGCTTTGACATCACAGGAATAAATTACATTTTAAAATATAGTAAATATATAATATTACAGTTTTTACTGTATTTTTGATCAAATAAATGCAGCCTTGCCTTGGTGAGCATGCATACAAATTCTACATACAGTACATGCATGTATAATATGACAGATTTATTTTGTGGAATGACCCAGGTGAACTAAAAGTGAGTGTTCCTCTGTATCAGTCTGGCACAAACTCACTTTGAACATGTTTTAGTCTGTCCTTACCTTGCACTTGTCAGCTTCTGGAATTTAAATAAGTAGACTTCAGTGAACTGCTCTGCTGGGTATTCATCAAGTGCCCTGTACTCCTCGATCACTCCATAGAGAGCAAAGAGCTGCACCAGCTCTGTCATCACTCCAATAGCGGGCACTCCTTGAACTAACAGGTACCGAGACTCCAAGTTGATGGTGTATACCTGAAATCAGCGATTCAGCCATGGAAGTATTATTTACACTGGCTGTGAGACTCAGAACCCAGTGCTCACATAAACCAAAACTATTTATAAAATAAACCGACCTTAACAGCTTTGGGGCGTCTTCCCTCTCTGTATTTTGCGCGTGTTTGGGCAACATTTTGTTGCTCGTGGTGTTTATACACTTTTTGTGTGTCCCACACAGAAGGGTTAGCGACTGGTCTGTCCATTTGTGTGGTGAAGTCAGCGACCGACGAAAACAAGTCACGGCTTTTCAAAATAAAAGTCTCAATTTTAAAACAATCCTTTTATTTGTTATCGTGATCATTTGCAGTTGCATTGTTAATTCGTCATTATATTTATACTTATTAATTTAATAAATGTAATGTATTAGAAAATTAAATAAATATAATCAAAATAATGTAAATATGTTTTTCTTATTGAATTTGTTTTTAAATTTAATACAATAAAATATCTATGACCATATATTGAGCCGTGTTCTGCATTATTACATATATACTGTTAAAAATGAATTTGTCAAAGACCACAGGACCATTTAAGAGAACTGTAAAAAAAAAAAAAAAAGATAAATATGATTAAAATAGTTTTAAAACAACTACTTAATTTCTTATTTTATTTCATTTAAGGTATAAACGTTCATATAGCCTACATTTGTAGCGAATGAATGAATAGGCCTAATATCCAACTTAAGTTATGTTAAACTTAAACATAAGATATTAAACAACTTCCGTGCAAAACATGTACCAATGCAGTCTAATATTATTTCATAAGATATGACATAAGATTTTTGACAAGAACGTAAACTAACATTAAGTTCCTCTTTTCATTAACTTCTCATTATTTACAGTCATCGAGAAGCATCCTTTTGAATCAAAGGTAAAATGGCTGAGGATGTTGTCTACTCGGAGGTCGTATTTGTGAAGAAAAATGAGGTTGACAATAATAATCCAGATCAGTGTCAATTAGGTGAGTTTTCAGAGTTGTTTTTGTACTATTACATTCTTACATAACTACCTGAATTTTGTAAACGCTCCTGTTGCAATAGGAGAGAAAATTAATGACAAGCAAATGTTGCAGTAAAATGAAGATATTTGAGTTTAGAGACGCATTAGTCTCATAAATCATCTTATGTTTAAGTTTAAACATAAATAACGAAAATCAAACATAACTCAAGTAACATGACTTTAAATATGACATCTCTAAGATGTCTGCTAAAGAGGCTTAATCTGGAAAACATCTGTTGTGTACAAACATCTGATAAACGTTTTAGAAAAAGAAGTTTTACATACATTCTAAATAATAAACATCTTAAAGGGGTCAATGACACGACGGGTCTTTTTTTTTCTTTTCTTTTTTTTTTGTCCAAAGGCCTTAATAATAATAAAAAATAAATATTTGACATCCAAAGTATGTAAGGTAGTACAACTAGATCTCTTTTATTGAATCTAAAAGGTTTTAATTATATTTTGGTACATATAAAGGTATTTTAAAGATTTTGAAGTGTCAAAAGGTCATTCAGTTTAACTGTCCAAAGGCCAATACAGCCATTTCATTTGTGATTAAAATATCTAAAAATGTAATAAATTAATTAATTTAAATAAATTTTTATTCTGGCATGAACTGAATGACTTTTTTGGTGACAAATTTTGTCCATCTTGTAAAAAATGACAAAAGCAATGTTAATTGATTATAAAAACCACATAATCTCATTGTTAACACTTAATAAAAATTCAAAATTAATTATATCTCCATTATGTTTTTTCTTTGCACTTTTAAAAACCTTATTCGTCAGTGACCCTTTTCTAAATGTCTATTTAACGTCGGACAGACATCAAATAGACGTCTCTGTAATGTACGTGTGCTAACAGCGGGGAAGTTCATGGCAGGATGTTGATGTTCTTATGAAATCATGGTATCAGTACGATAAAAACAACATATTGACCTGTTTTATTTGTATATATATGCTTAATTAAATCCTTAAATTGTTATTTAGAATATTAAAACACTCTAATTTTTTTGTTGGTGATTCTCCTCAAGCTTCACAAAAGACCAAACCGTATGCTTGTGACTGTGTTCGACTGTTACTAATGGCTCTGTGTGCTCTCCTTACGGTTGGACTCATCGCGTTCAGCTTCCAATGTACGTATCCTTCTTCACACTTGTTCTAAAAATCCCCATACACAATATTATGGAAGCCATTTTTTTTAATGCAATTACGAGCGTACTACGGAGCCCCTAAAGGGACATGATGATGGAAAAAATGTGAGATGGGTGGTCTCACAAATGTATTGCATTCCCCTAAGAAACTTTGCGTTCGCTCGCAAAACTTTTTAGTTCTTTGTGAGCTAACCCAAAGTTTCACGGAGTTCCTACCTAAAGGGTCATGGTGGTGGGAAAAATATGAGATGGAAGGAAAAAAATATATTTCAAACTTTTGCCTTCGCTCACAAAACTTTTGAGTTCTTTGTGAGCGAACCCAAAGTTTTACGGAGACCCTAAAGGGTCATGGTGGTGGAAAAAAATATGAGATGGGTGGAAAAAATATATTTCAAAATTTTTGCGTTCTCTGAGAAACTTTTGAGTTCTTTGCGAAGGAATGCAAAGTTTCTCAGGAGAACGCAAAACATTTGCCAGAGAATGCAAAAGCATTGACATTTAATTTTTTCCTCCTAACTCATATTTTTTCCCCCCATCATCATGTCTCTGTAGTACGCATTTTGCAATTCTGAGATATAAGCTGCGTTCCAAATTCAAAGCCAGAATTGGCATTTGTGAGTTATAATGTCAGAATTGCGAGATATTAACCCGTAATTCTGATTTATATCCCGCAATTCTGATTTTTTATTTTAAATTGTGAGATGTAAACTTGTAATTGCAAGAAAAAAAGTCAGAATTTTGGGATAAAAAGTCCCAATTACCTTTTTTTATTTTTATTTTTTATTCCGTGGCAGAAACAAGCTTCTATACTATATAAATGCAGGCTAAACCTAACCATAACTTTTTGTTTAGATGTATATACAGAGAAAAAGCTTAAAGATCTTCAGCAGCTCCACTCTGCACTGAATGAGAATTTCACAGGTAAATACTCTTTCCCCCGGTTTCACAGACAATGCTTAAGCTAGTCTTAGACTAAAATGCATGTTTGAGCTGTTTGAACTGAAAGAAACTTATCTTAAAATATGTCAGTGTCATTGTTTTGTCTCAAGATGCGCACCAGTGATGTTTTTTTCTTGGGTACTTTTATAAAAGATACTTAAATATCCTAATTGAACTAAGGCCTAATCCTAACTTAGGCTAAGCCCTGTCTGTGAAACCGGGCCTTTAAGTCTTTTGGTTCCATAACGTTCCCAACAGGCGCGCCGTTGGCACGGGGGACGGGGGTCAGTTTTGAAAAGACAGAAATCGGGACAGAAATATTAGTATATTTTCTTTCAAACGAGACCATTTTCACATTTTTGTGAGCTTTTGTTCGTAAATAATCAACTGTTTTGTCGCGGATGTGCAGAACAGGAAATGCTCTCGCGAACCTAGAAACACGCGATCTCCAAACCATCGATCAACGCGTGCTAACGTTTTATGAGGACATGTCGATGGTTTATAAATCATGCCCGGAACTCAGCGTTTGCGGGGACATATGTCAATCAAGCCATCCGTCCATTCAGAAACCGAGAAATTTGACACTTCAAGGTCAGGAGGCTGATCTCTCAGATTAGTTCCGGTTGACGTGCACGAGCTGCTTTGACTGAAGTTTTCGTGTGGATTTATAGTTTATGGTAGTGATGGCGAAATGAAGCTTTGCGAAGCACCGAAGCTTTCCCCTCAAGTGTATCGTAAAAAGGTTCATTACTCGAAGCTTTTCAACACGGTGCACACTAACGACATCTTGTGGTCAAAAGGTGGAAAAAACTGCCTTTGCGTCCCAGACGACCCAGCTATTTTTGGACTGTTTCATGTAATAAATCAGTTTGTGCTATGAAAAGCGTATAAAACAATGTAAATTATTATTATACATAAAAAAAAGTCTTTCACGTGTCATTTTACTTGCACAATTTGAATAAATGAGTCTGAATAAATTTTGGGGGGAAAAATAGGCAAGCTTGGGCAGATATTATCAAAATAAATTATTGTCATAGAATGAAGTATGAACTGAGAATACATACAAACTGAACACATGTAAATATTTATTCATATTATGACATTCTTTTGCTGAAAAGCAAATGACAACACATCTACGCAAGGGTTCACGTTATGTGAATCAGAATACGAAGCAGTCACGTGGTTGTGTGCGAAAACGAAGCTTCGGATGTCACCGATCACGTGGTTATGGCAAAACGAATCAAGCTCCGATACAGTGCTTCACTGTGAGATGTTTCGTTTTTTTGATACAAGCTTCGAGCCTCGGTGTCAAACGTCACATCACTAGTTTATGGAGTGTTTTGATTTCGATTACATCTAGAAAGGGAAAAGCATCGATGTCATTGATAAAAGATATCTTTGAAATCGAAACTAAAGCGATGATTGTCTCGGCCAGCGGCGCAGTGGGGAGGACGCGAGAGGAGAGGACTCTGCGTTTGGTATGTATATATACTGTATTGCTGCATTTACAATGCTTATACTAAATTTTGATAAACTTTTTATTTTGAAATGTGAAAGCACAGCAACTGATAAACTATTATTTGACAAAAAAGTCAAAACTACATTTAGGATATGGCAAGGCTGCTTGCACACCAGTCAGACTTAAATAAAATTGTCATTTCAATAAATCTACATTTTGATATATGTGAAATGGATATTATTACAGTATTATTGCAGTCCAAAAACTGTGTGTATAAACAGTAGTTTCTTTGTTTCAGTTGCTGATGAAGATTAGTGAGCAGCTGGCATCACATCTCCAGGAGGCAGCCAGGTGATGCTCAACACAGGTGACAAAAATGATGCACATATAAGGAATTATATATATCTGGAGGATGTAGATCCTGTTCTAGATTGTAATATTCTTGTCCTGAAACAAATAAAACTGATCAAAATCACAAAATGCTTCTTTTTTGTTTTTTTGTTTATTATAGCACAGACAACATATACTATAATATATATCACTTTCAGCAGTGTGGTCCGATATCCGGAAATCTGATCTTACTGTCTGGGCTTTTGCTTACAGTTTGGTCCCCCCCACTTTGAAAATGTCTCCTGCACCCCTGGTTCCCAATATGTTTGCAAAATGATAAAATGGAATGTTCCCTTAATGTTAGCATAACCAAGAATAAATGTTTTAAAAAAACATTTTAAAATGTTCAGAGAACATTAAAAAATAATGTTTTTAATGGGAACATTAGCAAAATTCCATTAGAACAAATTATTGTAATCTGGCTCTGTTTTGTCAATTTCATGCAGCATTTTCAGCCGTACTTCAAGACATGCATCGCTGGCAACAGAATCTATCCAAGGCTCTGAATGACAGTGGTAAGTGACTCTTTTCACAATATTCATGACCATTAAAGAAGAAACAAATTGATAACCCCTTTCAAATGCAATAAACTTTAAGCGTGTCCAAAGGATTGGGAGTATCATGCGGGAAAATGTTACCTCTTCTCAACAAACACACTGAATTGGAATGCGAGTCGAGATAGCTGTATCACAGATGGCGGTCATCTGGTGATCATAAACCGCAGAAACGAACAGGTTTGTCTGTATACTTCAAAAAAAAAAAAAAAGGTTGAAAATGAAAAAGTAATGCAATGTAAATAACAAGCCAACACATTGTCCTTGAAGGAGTTCCTGATGAGAATTATAAAGACGGAAAATAAAGAGTTCTGGATTGGCCTAACTGATGAGAAGAAAGAGGGTCAATGGCTATGGGTAGACAACACAGAACTGATTAAATCTGAACAAAGGTAGTTGAAATCTTTGCACTCATAATGCCTCATTTACAGTTCTTCAAATCTAAACTCCAAATATTTGACCCTTTTGACAGGTGTTGAGAAGATGCTCACTGAAACGTATAATTTCTTTCAGGTACTGGTTTGGAAATGAACCAGATGACTGGAAAGGAAATAAAGGAAAGGAAAAAAATGGAGAGGACTGTGTTATTATCAAACCAGAGTTCAATCAGGATCTTCGTAGCTGGTCTGATGCATTCTGCAGTAGATCATTGAGCAGAATATGCGAGACCAGATCATCCAGACAAACATAGTGGCCATGGAAAGCAATGTATGGCATTGGATTATTTGGAAAATGTGTATATCTGTCTACAGTAGTCAACATTTGAAGTGGAAATAGTTAATCAAAGTTGTCCTAAGAAGAAGGTTTTAAGATAACTTTGATGAAGGGTTTTGATCCACTTCAAATGTTGACTACTATATTTAGGGGCCCTTAAGCCCCTGTTGCTTTTGTTCTTCTGGCTGGGAGTCTGTGTAGACAGCTTTGCGGTGTCCTACTCAAACCCACTTCTGCTTGTAAGTTTTGAGGCTTTGAGACCTTCATGCAAAGTCCAGTGATGTCAGTGAATTTGAATCTCAGCTCTCTGAATTGGCCATTTTGAATTTTGAAAATAGTTCACTGCTCTTATTACAATTTTTGTCCAGTCTTCACCAAAGTGGGATAACTTACCATAAGTTAATATGTAAATAATTTAATTTTAAATACAAATATTCACATAAATGTAAAAAAAATGTAAATGCACAATTTGCACAACCCATTTCTGTATCTTGTTTTGTGCCACATTATTCTCGATAATTTTCCATAAACTAGCCAGGAAAAGGTTTAATAATCAGAATGTGCACATACACTAAAAAATGCTGGGTTTGTGCATTTTTTTTTTTTTAAAGAGTGTATGTTGCACAAGTTTCAATGTTATGAAATAGTACTTCCATTTAAATGCAATGCTCACTGTCATTAAGCCTGGACACACTTTAGCCCACAGCTGAGCTACCATTGTAGGAAAGGTCAGAAAAATTGGCCATAGATTAAATGAAGGATTGTATGTATGATATTTTACACCTGGATATATATGTGCTTCTGCAAAGAAAAATAAAATAATTGCAAGAAACCATTAAAAAAAAAAAAAAAGTATGGTCAATTTTTTTCATGGTCATTGCAATCCTTAATCATAGGCAGCTTTAGCTTTTCATTTTTTTCTAAATATATGGTCACATGACATGCAGTTATGGTTATAAGTACTTATAAATTCTGTTTATTTAAAAATAATTTTAACATTTATATTACTGATGTGCTTGGCCACACAATCTGAGACTGGAATAAGTGAAGTATGTATGCACCATGTGTTTCTGTGCAAAATGCAAGTGAAAAGAGTTGATTTTTGTATCTCTCAAGAAAATAAAGATGATAGACTTGCAGAATCAGTTTCACAGTCTTTTTTTTTTTTTAATCCATTTAAAAAAAAAAAAAAATACAGTTTTCCTCAATTTCAGGAACATTCCAATCTATATGGACCAACATGGTTTACAATGAAGAACAACAACTTCAAAATCAGTTTGGAATGATGTTGTCAATGTCTTTAGTGTTGAAATATAATACAAACACTGCGACTCTCAGCAATCCCACTGGTGTTTAACTGCGCGCTTTCCATTTACAATATTCTTGTAGTTAGCAAGGATGAACAATGATAAACTGCTTGCTTTCCAACATTCAGAACTACAGTCAATATCCCAGAGGATGTGTTCAGGTTTTCTCAGTTTTGCTGTATTAAAATTGTCTGAAGTCAGAGTCGCTGTCTGAATCGGTCTCGTTGGGTGTTTTGTCCGTCTCCAGGTGCAGCTCTCTGACAGTAAGGATGCGTGTGAGCATGCTGTCCAGAGCCTCATCGCTCAGTGAGCTGGTTGTAAACCATGTAGGACTGCTGGGTACGCAGGAACGCTCGGGGCTTAGGTAGAATTGGTTTGCTTGTTGTCTTACGCCTGGTGAACTGGAAGAAACAACAGATCAGTATGACGACCAAATACACCATAACTCGTTTGATTAAAGAGCCCCTATTATGTTTTTTCGGATATTACCTTTCATGCACTATGTGATATAGGGGTTTGTGAATGTAAAAGCTCTGCAAAGTTTTAAAGATCAAAGCGCACGATAAATGGAGTTACTGTGTCCCGAAAGAAAGCATCGATTCTGAACTGTCTGAAATGAGTTGTCAGTAATTACAGTCTTACTTCCTGCTCAAACCCATGTAATTTAACAAATTTGCATTATGTCAGTCTATGGTCTTCATTGGCTGCCCACAAACAACGTCTACTTTGACCCGCCCTCAAACACTGTAGTTGTAGCTGAGGCCTGGAAGAGTTTGGTTGGTGTTGTTGACATGAAGAGAAGACACGCTGTCTGGGAAAGCAAATCCACTTTGCTGCACTTCAAAGGACACGGGCTGGAATTGATACGGTAAAACCAATGCCACCATTACTGTTCGTATCACTGTGTAAGCCTCCAGAGCTGAAATTAAGATATGGTAATGGGCGTTTTGTTTCTGACACGCGCTGTAAGTGGTCGACCAATCAAACAGACTGGGTCATCTGATCAATCAGAGCAGAGCAGGATCTCAGAAAGGAGGGGTTTATAGAGACTGAATCCTTGATCGAACCATTTCACTGTGAGAACACTGAGAAAAGAGCTGATGCTGCAATGTATTTTATGATAATATCTATCTATCCATCTATCTAGGGTGCATGTAAACCTATTGTAGGAGACTACAAAACTAAATTAGGAAACTTGAAAATAGCATAATAGGGGCACTTTAAAATAACCATAAAATTAAAATTGACAATTCTTTTTTTTTTTTTACAAAACGTTGCAGTATTTATTATAAATGATTATATATATCATTTTTTCTAAATTAAATGTGCATACATAATCTTTAATCAAAAATGTTAACCTCCCCTCCCCCTCACAAAGACATCATTTCTCTACATGACATGTCTCGATGGAGGGTGGGACTAAATACTGGTATTAAGATGCGTTTTTTTTTGTCAATCGGATCACAAGTGGATGACACTAAATACAGGTGTAAATGGGGTCCAAAATGTTTTGAGCTTGTCCACTTTCGACCACTTCCAGAGGTAGTCGAAAATGCATTTGCCCGGATTGTTTTCGTAGTGTAAACACTCATGTTTAAACAGCCACAAAAGACTTGCCTCCTACTGACCTAATGCATAAACATTATGGGAAGCGTACTAGCCAGATGGGATTTAAACTTTGTCAGCTGAAGACTAAAGTTTGGTTTGAAGACGAAAAACGTACCAAGCACAATGTTCTCTCACCATTCCTGATTTCTAACACACACTCACAGCGCTCGGCCGGTCTTATGGCTGTCAGAGCAGAAACGAAAGCTGCTGTTCTCCGTGTGTTTTTCCATCGTCTACCGGAGCATTCATATGTAAATTGCTCGAGCTCATTTTGTCCATTAGATCGAAAGATCTGAAAAAGCCCATACATTTACCCACCCATAGACCCTCCCCTAGAAGAAATCAGCACTGAAGTTGTTGAAAGTGGATAAAAGAGACGGATTAAAACACCAGGTGTAAACGGGTGTGCATCTCCCTGTGATCTGATCAACCAAAATGCATCTTAATACCAGGTGTAAACAGGGCCTTAGTTACCAATCCGATCCAATCAATTCTCAAAGGATGAAGTCAAGTCCCACCCTACTTTTTTTATCTCATTCCAAAAGCTGTTTCACTCAGATATACGTCAAAATACGGAAGAAAAGACTACTGCAACTTTTGTTTCATGCTGACTATAAACAAACCGCAGACATACCATTTTGAGAGATAGAACTCGTATAGCTTGACGGGACAGCGGAGAGGATTGTCTGAATTCTGCCGTATCTTTAGCATCCTTTGCCGTTCATCTTCCTTCTTCCTCTTCTTTACAGGGACACCATCTAAATTGGACAAAAAGAATAAGTAGTAACAATTAAAAAAAACAAAAAAACAAAACAACAAAAAAAACTATAAAAAGTATGACTGACCACTGACCCATGCTTGTGTCCTCTTTCGGGGGGTAGAAACGCAGGTAGGATACTTTGCAGTTAGCTGGACCCCGAGAGTAGCGTTTGACATTTGCAAAAGAGAGGCAACGGTGCTGCTCCACAGTCTTGTAGTTGAAGAACTTAGTGAAGAAATAGAGCAACGTGTTGAGCAGCACACCAGGTGAAAACGCTCCCAGCTGCTTACAGTCCCACAGATACTCCTCCTCCACACGAGAATGAATGTAACCTGCACAAACACACAAAGATGTTTGAAAAGCAACAGAGAAACAGGCCAGTCTCACATTAGTGTCTTAAATTACTCACCACTGGACAAAATAGTTGGTTTCCATCCTTTGAGTATGTAGCTCATTTCATGGCAGAATTTGGTGTAGAAGACATCTGAGAAGATGTTCTCCATCCGATTGTTCTCAAACAGGTACTGTAAACATTATTGACAAGAGCCAATCAAACAAACTATATACAACATGATCGAATGTGTTCAGTTTGTGTGATTTCTTCTTGTTTCACCTGCTGGATGCCCAAGCAGAGGTAAAAGATGCTGTCAGGGCTGTAGTTCTCTCCGTTGGGTCGACAGACTTCAGAGATGAACTTACAGAGGCCGTAGCTGAGTTCAGCCGTGCAACACTTCAACAGGTCCTCCTTTATTGTCATAGTATGTGCTATGGATGATTAAGAGGACGTGTTTAATGCTTAAATGGCATAAAGTCTGTCTCCCAACTAAATCTATTTAATAATTCATTTTAGCCAAAGCGATGTGGTCCAGTATTGCTTCTGAATTTTAGAACTTATTTTGGGGATGAAATGTTGGGTATAAAGCAAATTGAGACCTACAGCCAAATTTGGGAGCCTCCATGTTGGGTTGGGCGTTCCTCCAGCGCACCCAGTCCTTCCAGGCATTGACGCCGTACTCGTGTTGCAGTTTGGAGAGGTTGTGGGGAAGCGCTGATGCACATTTATGACCCTACATGCCAACAAAACATAATAATATATATTGGTCAAAAAGAAAATCATGCTTATTTTTCACAAAAATGATGAATCACGATTTTCTTCTTTCTTATTACATTTACGTTTTCCTCATCGCAAAAATCATAGGGCCCTATATGTTTGGATGGAGGTGAGGAATAATGCTGCTTTAGTTGTTCTTACCTTTTTCTTCAGAGGGAAGCCATCGTTTCCTCTCTTGCGAGATCTTCGTTTGCCAGAATCAGTGTCTTTTTGTGTTTGCTCTCTGAGAAGTTCAATGCTTTCTGAAATGTGAAAGGATAAAATATGAATGGAAGATAATAAACTACTTGGATTGTGTTTGTGCGTTTTGACCTCTTAACTTTCTCCGCAATTGACGAGATTTTCCATAATTTTTGACAATACTTCCCCACCATCATTGATTGATGATGCGTTTTCAGTTATCAACATTGCAAATCTAATTTTTCATATTTAAAAAAAAAAATTAATACATATTTGTAACACTTTATATTGTGTTATATTACCTTGTCAGTAAATGACAAAAAAAAACAAACAAAAAAAAGCCCCGCTGCTGCGAAGGTTTTTGTTTCTAATACAACGGCTGAGGGAGTGATGGCAAATATGACATCTTTTGCTCTTCTGACCAACGTAATCTCTTTATATTTTTTTCCCTCTTTAACATTAACAACCGCGATAGAAGTTTACACCTAGAAGTAGGGGTGCTGTTGCTGGCAACAACAACAACAACAACAACAACAACAAAAAAAACACCTCTGGCAGGGAAAGAGTTAACCCCATGATAAGCTCTTACCAACTGGGAAATCAGCCTCCAGGTCCATCTGTGGCTCTTCTGCAGCAGTAGAGATGGGGGTTTGTGTGGCAGAACTGGACGGAGGAGGCCTTTCAGGCTCTGGGGGTTGATCCCATGTCTGAGCAGAAGACACAGAGTCCTCCTCCCAACTCAGATTGCTGGATAGGGCTTCAAAATCAAGGTCCTCCATAATGTTACCAGTCTGATCTGTGTAACAAAACAAGATATGTATGTGACCAAATGTGCATTTGCAGATTTAGCACACAGCCTAAACACCATAACCTTCAAATTTTCCATTACATACCACTAGATGTGGTGTGTTTCTCCCTTTCTGTATCCTCAGCCACCATCTCCGCCATCATGAGGAGGTCAGCCTCCAGAGGGTCATCAGGGATCTTCTCTTTGATTTCCTGAATGGTCTTCACGATGTGCTCAGCGCTGTCAAGAGTCGTGGGGAAGAACAACGGCACTGGAACCTGCAAAGATAAATAGAGCCACATTTACACCATCATAGACTACAAAACTTCTAGGGCTGCCCCTGACTAAAGTTTATTTAAGCCATTAGTCAACTAGTCTCATATTTATGATATTAATTTAATTGCTTAAATAAAAACTGGGGGGAGAAGCCTCTTCCGGCTAACGTTTAGTCGACTATTAAGGGGCAGCCCTAAAAACTACATAGAGTCAGAGCGGCAACTGTTTATGTGTCTACTTTTAACATGTTTAAAGGAATATTCCAGGCACTTTTAAACATCTGTGACATGCTGTTCCTAAAGAAAATCATTTTGACTTGGAAAAGAGAGGATGAGGAAGGGTAGGGAGTAGATGTACCGGAAGTGGAATCCCTACAGACTGTGGAACGTATTGGCTGTAGAGATGCATAGGAACTGGCACATAGACTGGCACCGGCACAGGCAGCACTATCACTTTAGGCGTTTCATCTACAGGACAAGAGAGATGTCAGCATATGCAGCAACATATTTTTTGTTTAACAAAAAGGAAAAACAAATTGGGAAGATTTGTCCAGAATAAGGCTGCTAACTGCAGCGCTGGAGTTGGTTAATACCTATTTGTGTCTCAGCATCAGTGGTGTGGGGTTTACAGGATGTGGCTTTGTTTTTGCTTATGGGTTTATATGTTATTTCCTTGTTCTTCAGGATTTGGGATGACGAGACAGGAGCTTTCGCAGCACGTTTCTGTGAGCAGAGCAAAGAACAAGATCTGTTTACAGCAATTCAGATGCATTGAAATAAAAAAAAAGAAAAAAAGAAGAAGACCTGAAAAAAAATAACAATTGAATCCAGATTCTGCTTTCAACAAATATAACAAGTTATTGAAAATCTCATGTTTAAGACTGGGGGTGTAAATACAGATTTTTCCAGACAAACTCACTTGTTCGATAACTTTAGCTGGAGCTGGAACAGAGCCTGAGGAAACAAAGGGTTAAATGTGAGTGATTTGAGCAACAATACGTCTTTAATCATGTGTTTTAAGTGTTCAGTTTAAAGGATTAGTTCACTTTCAAATGAAAATTACCCCAAGCTTTACTCATCCTCAAGCCATCCTAGGTGTATATGACTTTCTTCTTTCTGATGAACACAATCGGAGATATTTTAATAAATATGCTGACGCATCTGAGCTTTATAACGGCAGTGAGCGGGACCAATGAGTACGAGCTGAAGAAAGTGCTTCCATCCACATCCATCCATCATAAAAGTGTACTACACACGGCTAAGGGGGGTTAATAAAGGCCTTCTGAAGCGATGAAGTAAAATATCTAGCTTCTGCCAGACCGCCTTCCATATTCAAGTTTCGAAGAAAGTGTAAACTGGCGTGGCGTCAGTTAAGCTTTTAGTAAAAAGGGAAGGTGTAGGACGTAGCGCAAGCTTTTTGAATTCCAAGAGCTTTTACACTTTCTTCGTAACTTGAATACGGAAGGCGGTCTGGCGGAAGCTAGGTATTTTACTTCATAACTTGTTAAATATGGATTTTTTTTTTTTTTTTTTTACACAAATGCATCGCTTCACTTCAGAAGGCCTTTATTAACCCCCGGAGCTGTGTGTAGTACACGTTTATGATGGATGGATGTGGATTGAAGCGCTTTCTTCAGGTCATACACGTTGGTATCGCTCACTTAAAGCTCGGATGCATAAGGATATTTATTAAAATATCTCCGATTGTGTTCATCAGAAAGAAGAAAGTCATATACACCTAGGATGGCTTGAGGGTGAGTAAATCTTGGGGTAATTTTCATTTGAAAGTGAACTAATCCTTTAACACAAGTGTTTAAATGGTTAATGTTTCTGAAGTTAAATCACCTTTCGGATCTGTGTTTCTGTGAACACCTGGCTGTTTGTTAGATGCATTTGAAAGTGAAACAACACTGGCAATGACCGGTGTGCCCTCTTTAGCACTTTGAGGGACTGCAGAGGATACTGAAGTCGCACCTGTGGAGACAGTGACATCGCAGGACTCCAGAGTAAAGAAAGTGAAACATTTAGGAATTGCCACACTGACCCCCAGTCAATTACAGAATCTAAAGAATAAACCAAGAATGGAAAAAATAAAAGCAGTGAGAGAAAAGCAGACCAACCAAAATATCCAAGTAATGTAAGTTAGTATAAAAGAGAACATACTCTGTGTGGCTACAGATTTGCTTGTAGCTTTGATGATGGCTCCAGTGACGCCCTGCAGACTGCAAAAGAACATCAGGCACCGCAGGCTGCAGAAATGCTTCATCTCACCCAGCCATTTCACGGTCTCTGTCATTTTCTTGGCCTGCCTGCACATGGAGCACTTTATTTCCTGTCGAAATTGTAAAGCAGGAACAATTACTGTTACTTTGAAGCAACATTGGTTGCATAATGTCCAATGTTGCAGCAAAATGGAACTTGGTATGAAACAATGTGCCCTTTTCATGGCCTTTTTCTAATTATATGCATGACTTAAGTAACCAAGTAACTAAACAACTACATAACTAAAACAACTAAATAAATAACTAATCTATAATTATAATAATAATAATAATAATAATAATAACAATAATAATAACAACAACAACAACAACAACAATTCCTTACATTTATATAGCGCTTTTCTGGGTACTCAAAGCACTTTTACATATGGAAGGGGGAATCTCCTCAACCACTACCAATGTGCAGCATCCACCTAGATGATGCGACGGCAGCCATATTGCGCCAGAACGCCCACCACACACAGCTTATTGGTGGAGAGGAGACAGAGTGATGAAGCCAATCAGTATATGGGGATTATTAGGAGGCCATGATGGACAGAGGCCAATGGGCAAATTTGGCCAGGATGTCAGGGTTACACCCCTACTCTTTTCGAAGGACATCCTGGGATTTTTAATGACCACGGAGAGTCAGGACCTCGTTTTAATGTCTCATCCGAAGGACGGTGCTTTTTGACAGTATAGTGTCCCCATCACTATACTGGGGCATTAGGACCCACACAGACCACAGGGTGAGCACCCCCTGCTGGCCTCACTAACACCTCTTCCAGCAGCAACCTAGTTTTCCCAGGAGGTCTCCCATCCAGGTACTAACCAGGCTCAGCCCTGCTTAGCTTCAGTGGGCAACCAGTCTTGGGCTACAGGGTGATATGTTAATTCACTTAACTAACAACTAAGTCAATAAGTAAAAAACTAAGCAAATAAACAAATAACTAAATAAATAAATAGCTAAAATCAAATATTAAATATTACCTGACGGATTAATAAACGATGTTTTAACAAGCAATCGTTCCCACAGAACTCCTCTTGCTTGCCATCAAAGACCTCAGTCACCACAGTTTTTGAAGTGCTGTCACAGTAGAAGCAGTTGCGACAGTGTTTCTTCCCCCACCGCTTGACCAGGTCATGCTCAAAGAGTGACTTGC
Source organism: Mylopharyngodon piceus (assembly GCA_039654765.1). Lineage (NCBI taxonomy): Eukaryota > Metazoa > Chordata > Actinopteri > Cypriniformes > Xenocyprididae > Mylopharyngodon > Mylopharyngodon piceus. Next base: position 12,607,849 of record CM077448.1, on the reverse strand, counting down.
ATCCTTTACAGAAAGGAATAAATCCACAAACACAAGGTCACATTCACAAATTGACAACCCACATTTGTGATTATTAAAAAAATAATATTTCCAAACAATAAATAATAATCGTAATAATACTTAAGCTTACTCTCATTGCAGAAAGAACGGTCAAACTTGTTTATCCTTCTCACTATTTTCACAGTTTTATTGAGCTTGCAGTATTCACAGCGAGCCACCGCGTTGTTGATCCTTCTGAACTCATCAATACAATCATTATCGCAGAAAGCATACATTTTCCTCTGAAAGATCAGATAAAACAAAAAAATTAGGTTAAACATTACAAGCTTGTACTCAACCAGGACATCACTCAACTATCAATATATTTTAGTTAGTCTTTTTATTATGTAATATTAATAAGTACATATAATCAAATAATGAATAAACAGACTAGTAGGCCATTTACAAATTATCTAGCCTATTATCTAGCCCCCTATTTATTTTAAATGATCATTTGTCTAATTAGGGGTTCAAGCATGTAGCGCTGAAACCCTATTGTAATCATCAAGATATCTATTATAATTATAGTGCTGTAAAAGGGATCGTGCAGACCTAACCGTCAAGCCTAAAGACGTGGCCAGATGGTAGGTCTGGGGAGACATTGACAAGGTATGGCCCTGATTGGCCAATAGGGGGAGCTACAGCATTTGTCCTGTTGTCAACAGACTCGAGTGAGTGGAGCGTCAAAAACTGAACGGGCATCTGTATACTGTAGTGTTGTCAAAAGTACCGACTTCGATACCAAGACAATACTGAAATTTTAAAAATGTGACACTGAGTGCTGTTGAGCGGATTCATAAACACCTCTGATTGGCCATTGTGTTCACGTGCTCATCAGATATGTATGTGATTGGCTACAATGATCAGCGCTTCAAAAACATGTTGTAAATAGACATCAATGACGCTCTTCACAGAGCACTTTGAAAGTACCCGTCTATCAGCGGACCGGTCCTGTGTGCTTTCAAACGCTCCTGTGCGTTGATCATTGTAGCCAATCACAGACATGTTGAGCGCGTGAACACAATGGCCAGTCAGAGGTGTTTACGAATCTGCTCAACAGCGCTCAAAGCATCACATTTTTTAAATTTCAGTATCGACTTGGAAATGAAGTCGGTACTTTTGACAACACTAGTATACTGTATCCAGTGTAGACAGCGTCAGTGATTATAATGGATTCTATATGCTTTTGACGTGACGCTCACATCCAGTGTAGGCAAATGTCAGCCAGTGGGCGGGGCCTACGGTGCTATGATGTATATCTATTTGTTGCTGTCTTGCTCTGAAGGCAGGGATATACAAATGTATTTGCCTGTGTGGCGTCACAGATTCCGATATTTCAACAAGCCGTTTTGGAGCTTTTATTAAATGCTTTGTTTCTAATGAGGAGGACATTTTAAGCTATGAAATTTGAAGGATGTTTTAATAGTACAAAGACCTCTTATATGTCAAAAGATCAAGACAATTTTGATTTCTCATGTCATGACCCCTTTAAAACCAAGTTTTTGAAATTGGCCTAATTAAAAAAAGTAGGTCCAGTGAACAGGAGTACCTTAAACTCCAGCAGCTCTGGTTTGTGGTAGAATGAGTTCAGACACTGAGAGCAGGGGATCTTGGTGACTGTTTGGCCCTGATCACTGGGAGCGCTAGTCTTTGTTGATGAGCTGGACTCTGTTGAAGCAAGTTTGGGAGCAGCAGGTTTTGGGGTAGATGTGTTGTTGCTTGTAGATGTTACCATGTTCACCTGGTTGTTAGGTTTTGTCTTACTGAAAGATTCCTGAACCAAACAAAACAAAGATCAACACAAACTAATATCATTCAAATCGTTCAACAAGTACGATTTCTAATCATCTTTGAAGAAAGATCAATGCCAGATATAACGGTACTATACCTTATACGCTAGTACACAGGAAAAAGAGCAGAAGTTCTCAACGGATCCATCAAACATGGCTATGTGGTACTGAGGCACTAGTTTCAGCTTGCAGTTGTTGCATTCCACAGGAATACCTTGTTTGCATGCAGACAATAAAAATATTCAAGCATAATTTTTTAAACATCACAGAAAAAAAAAAAAAAACAGAAAAAAAAAAAAGTTGTAAATGTCAAATTTAATAAATTTGTTAATGACATTAAAATGTAATAAAAAAAAGGTATATAAAAAAAAAAAAAATACATATTTGATTAACCAAATGCATTAACTTTAAAAGCTATAGTGTTGACTAAAGTAATTAAACCAGCGGATTTTATGATGTCTGGGTGACCATCTATACTGTCATGTATTTATCATTATTAAAGGGACAGTTCACACAAAAATAAAAATTCCGTCATGATTTACTCACCCTCAAGTCATTCCAAAACTGTATGACCTTCTTTTTTTCTGTGGAACACAAAAGAAGATATTTTGAAAAATGTGCAAGTGTTGTCTATACAATAAAAAAAGTCAATGGGGTCCAATGTTTTGTCAAAATATCTTCTTTTGTGTTCCACAGAAAAAAGAAAATTATACAGATTTGAAACAACATGAGAGTGAGCAAATGATATATATGAACTTCTTATGGAGTTGACATATACTATTGTACTTTAAATTTAATACACCACAGTTCAAAATTTGGGAGCCAGATTTTTTTTTAAAGAAATTATTTTATTCTGCAAAGATGCATTACATGGATCAAGTGACAGTAAAGGCATTTATTTTACAAGATTTCTATTTCAAATTGCTGTTTCTTGAGCAGTAAATCAGCATATTTATAATGATTTCTGAAGGATCATGTGACACTGAAGACTGGAGTAATGATGCTGAAAATTCAGCTTTGATCACAGGAATAAATTACATTTTCAAATATATCAAAATAGAAAACAGTCATTTGAAACTGTAATATTTCACAATATTACTGTTTTTCCTGTATTTCTGATTAAATAAATGCAACTGTGGTGAGCATAACAGACTTCTTTCAAAGCGATTTTAAAAATATTACCGGCCCCAAACTTTTGAATGATATTGTAGGTATTGCTTAATATCTGAAATAAATTATCGGTTCTCATGCTCTGACTCTAAAAATGTCATCTGTGCATTCCTATGATTAAGTACACAGAGTTGTGGTAAATATATGCTCATGGTACCTGATGAACTGGTCTGGCCTTTACTCGCCGTAACACAGGAAGTGGAGCAGAAAAGCTCCCTGATGCCCTCCGAGTTGGGACTGTCCACCGCATCTGCAGCCGGGCGCAGGGTATGACACATTTTGCAGCTGACAAGTTTCAGGCTCTTCTATAAGTGAAGATCAGTTTACCCAATTTATTTATTTGCACTTATAATTCACCTTAATGTGCCCCTATTATGCTATTTTAAAGGTTCCTAATTTTGATTTGGAGGTCTCCTACAATAGGTTCACATACATCCAAGGTCAAGAACACTTTAATATTCTCTTAATATACATTGAACAATATCACCTCATTTCTCAAAGAGTCTGAAAATGGTTTGTTTGAAAATTCTGTCTCTCTAATCCCCTCCTTTCTGAGAGCCTACTCTGCTCTGATTGGTCAGACGGCTCAGTCTGTTGGTCTGCCACTTGCAGCACGTGTTGGGAACAAAATGCCTATTACCATATCTAAATTTCAGCTCACTTAATACACAGTGATACAAACAGTAACAATGGCGTTAGGTGGTTTATCCATATCAATTCCAGCACGAGTCTTCAACCTTTTAAAGCGCAGCAAAGTGGATACACAGCACTGAAAACAGCATCTTCTCAACGAAACAGGCCTCAGTGTTTAAGGGTGGGTCAAAGTAGACATTGTTTGCGGGCAGCCAATAAAGACCATAGGCTGGCATTATGCAAATTTGTTATATTGTTCTATAGGTATGTAACAGGAAGTGAGACTGGAATTACTGACGACTCGTTTTAGCAGTTCAGAATCGATTTTATCGACTTTATCTGTCATGCACTTTGTTCTTTACAACTTTGCAGACCTTTTGCATTCACAAACAGCTATATTACATATACATGAAAGGTAATTTTCAAAAAAAGTGTAATGGGGCACTTTAACAATAGCATTTGAACAAAACGACTAAAAGCTTAATGAGTATTACTATTCCTTTGCAGTTACCTGTTTAAAGGCTGTGAGGCAGTTTTGTTTGCAGAACTTCATAACTCTGTCCTCCATCCGCAGAGACGGACACTGACTGTCTGTGCCATAGCAGTATCCACCACAGTTCTCACAGCTGCTCATGTTCAGCTTATTGGAGGAGCGGAACTGGTTGAAGCAGCTGTCACTGCACAGCTTATGGACGGAGCCCATGAAGTTCACTTCGTGACGAGTCTGAGAAAGGATACAATTTTAGACCTTTGAAAACTCAGCCACATAAATTATATTAATTAGACAATTAAAGCAACAAAATATGTTTTACAATTTATTAATAAATCTCTTTCCAATTGAGCACACATGAATAATCACAACCCTGCATCTTGGGGGAAAAAAAAAAAAAAAAAATTCTACTGACTTGAGAAAAAAAAAAAGGCCTAATATTACCTAATTTGATGATGCCGAGTTCAAAAATTACCACTGCTCCCTATACACAGAGTATGCGTGATCGTGAATTAGAAAGAGAAAGTGAATTCAAAAGCCATATCAATATCCCTGATCCCTATGAATCGATATCAAATCGAATTAAATTGAATCGCAAGCTTGTGAATTTAAATTGAATTGTGAAATTTGTGTCAATGCCCAGCCCTACAGGATGGTGTATTCTTCAGCACAGATGGAGAAGTCTACTCACCACTCCTGTCTTCTGACACACGCTGCACTTGAAGTTTAAAGCACTGAAGCATTTCTGACTGCAGAAGTCCTTCACAGTCCCTAACATGTCCACCGGGCCAATTATGGTGTTATGCTGGTCACGAATCTCTCTGAAGGTAAAGAAGGTACTTCAAGTCAGTTCATTCCAGCAATATACAACTATACAGTTAAATGAAATGTCATAAGCATACTTATGGCAGCAATGACATGTTTTCATCTTGCTGCTGCAGAGACATGCAGGTGAGCAGTAGAGTTTAGAAGAGCCACTGCGCTGGAATGCCGTCTGTCCCTTCAGCATGACCTTATTACAGGCTGTGCACAGCACACCAAGTCGATTAAAAGGTTGAACAGATTCAGCTGGGATTGATGGTGCCTTTGCTGGGACGCCTACTGGAGCTCCTGTCACATGGAAAGGACAATGTAAGAATGCAGGAACTGACTTTAGACCCTTAATAGGAAAATCTCACGCAAAAAGTTTTTTTTTTTTTTTTCCATCCTGTTTGAACGATGTTTACTTTGCTGAACTGTATGACAGTCATATGGGTTTGGAACAAATGTATTAAAAAAAAAAAAATACACGTATAAAGCTTACAACCACTGTAATGCTTATACCGATGGATGCAGTGGAAGCATTTACTCCAACAGGCAAAGCAGCTTGAATCTTGACATCAGGGGTTTGTTCAAAATCCTGTAAGCATAAACACATTGGGTTAAATCCAGTCACTCAATTACAAAAATCTGTGTACTCAAAATGCCATATCTTCTAAAACATACATTACCATTCAAATGTTTGGGGTCAGTAAGACTTTTTTGAAAGAAGTCCCACCAAAACTGCATTTATTTATTTTAAATATACAGTAAAACATCATAATATTATGAAATATTATTGCAATCTAGAATAAAATGTTTTATAATGTTGTCTATATCAGTATATTTGAAAATTTAATTTGTTTCTGTGATGCCAAAGCTGAATTTTCAGCATCAGTCTTCAGTGTCACATGATCCTTCAGAGAGCATTCTGATATGCTGTTTCGGTACTCAAAAATATGTCTTATAATTATCAATGTATTATTAAAACAGTTCTTCTGCTTAATGGTTTTGTCGGAACAGTGATACTTTTTTTTCAGGATTTTTTTGATGAATAGAAAGTATAAGAGAACTGCATTTATTTGAATCAGAAATTATTTGTGACAATGTCTTTATCAATTTAAGGCATCCTTGCTCAATAAAAGTATACATTTCTTTAAACAACAAAAACTTACTGAGGCCACACTTTTGAATGGTAGTTTATGTTGCATGAAAAATTAATTTTATGACAAACAAACATAACTTTACTCAGCATTTAGAAAACACAAGTTTAAATTTCAGTGTACTTCAGTAACATCAAGTAGAGCACCTCATCATCCTTAATGTTTCTCATTGGGGACTGCGGTGCTTTTTTCCACTCTTCATCCATTGGTTCATCCTTGATCTTCAAAGGTAAAATGACAGAGGTTGCTTTAATTTTTTTGTCAACAGCCTGTGTTTGCTGGACAAATTTAAGTGATTTTATGTGCTCCATGGACTGGCAAACAAACTCAAACTTATTTTCCCTCAGCTGTAAACATTAAACAGTGGTGCTGTGCTTACCGTTAGTGCAGCAGCTTCCTTTGTCTTGGCTTTTACGTCTTTGGCTTTCTTTGTTTCTGTTAAACAGGAAAGGTATACAAATCATGTTCAATACAACAAAACTAAACAGTATAATACTTGTTATGAATTTACTATTATTGTTTAATATATAGGAGCAGGATTTTGAACCAACTAAAATGCAATTATTGGTTCAATTACCCGAATCTGCATCCACTTCCATCTTCCCATTATAATCCTCATTCTGGTCCACTGCCATTTCATTCGTGCAATCCTCAACTTTAGTGATCACAAGCTCCTCCGAACACTGTGCCGTGTCCTCTGCGTTGATATCTCTGTCCTTGTTCTCCTCTGATTCAGTGGCTTCCTTCTTATGCTCACAGTGTCCCAGTACACTCTTTTTTAATTCTCTGTCCTTGTCTAGTGGATTGCCCTTTTCTGCTCCACTACCCTGGTACATGTCCGGATGTCCTGTGGAATCCTCACTGGCCATAAAAACACCTGCTGCAGACGTAGAGCCCAGCTGTGAAACTGTAGACTGTGACTTCGCTCCTAAAAGTGGGAAATTATTAATCATTAACACTTTATATTACAGTGCCCTTGTTACACGTTACATGTACTACTTATAGTAATAACAGCAAAGAGAGTTGTCAAAAGTACCAACTTCGGTACCAATCGGTACTGAAATTTTTAAAAATGTGACGCTTTTGGCCATTGTGTTGACATGCTCATCAGATGTGTCTGTGATTGGCTACAATGATCAACACACGGGAGCGTTTGAATTTGAAAGCAGGTGTTTTAAATTTTTTTCCTATTGTATTTATTCTATTTCATTGAATTTGCTTCTTTGTTATTCTTAATAACAAAAGAAAAATAAATAAATATATATCATGAAATAAAAGGTTTGCAACAAGTTTTTGGTCATCTTGCCTTCTGAAGTAGCAGCAGACTCCATGCTGATGTTTACATCAGAACTTCCTTCCATTGGCAGTCCAATCTTTGCAGGATCATCCTGTCAGAAAACAATCAGTGGAACAATATTACAATCATGATTTAGAAGTAAAACCTGCTCACTTTCAAGTTGTGTGACAAAATATGTGAGGACTTACCATTTGGTAGTACCATGTAGGGGGAAGAGCATAGTATGTCCCAAAAATAGATGGAGATGGAGATGTAGATGTAGAAGTAGACTGATTTGTAACAGTTAAAATGAGTTTTGACTGTTGCCCACGTTGCACAGGGCAGGTTCTGTGGTTCTTTTGCTTTCCTGAAGTTGACTCAAAATCATCCGCAAAATACACATCATCATCTTCCTCTATATCTCCACAGTCATCTGCTGACAGGGCGTCTGGATCACTCACAGTCTCCTAAAACGGCAGCAAACAAACAATGTCAAAGGAATAGTTCAACCAAATATGAAATTCTGCCATTATTTACACATCCTCATGCCGTTTCAAACATGTATGTTTTTATTATCAACTCTGAACACAATAGGAAACCGCTCTTTTCTGGACAATGGCAATTTATGACCAAAACTGAACGAACAAAGCATCATAAAAGTAGTCCATATTGCTCGTGCAGCATATTCAAAGTCTTCTGAAGCCATATTATAGTTATGTGTAAGGAAAAAATATGAAATTTAAATCATTCTTCACTAATAATCTGCTGCAGCTGTACAGAATCGTAGACTAGCAAATCAGTTATTGCGTTGGTTTAACGTCAAGACCAATGACAACATTTGACGTTACTTGACAGAATCTGATTTTTTGGGTGAGAAATTCCCTTTAAATAGCTAAGAAGAGATAACAAGAATTCATAATGACAAATAAATGGAAGATGACAAATGAGTCGATATGAAAATAAGACAACAGCATAACAATCATCAATATTTTGGAATAGCGACCAACAAAATAATATACATCAATGGGAGATGTTTGTTGCCCAGGCACAGCGGTTGAATTCAGATATCGTCGAGTTGGTCCTGTGAGATCGTCCGGTGAAAAATGCTCACTGCACACCCTCAATGCGCGGATAGATTCAACGGGTGAGTTTATATCCCGTTTGAGAGCGAGCAGCCACAGCTTCAGTCTCTCTGGATCATGCAGCGGCAATGTGTGGAAAGTCAAACTTTCCTCCTGTGATGATGCCGTTGGACGGAGTCTTATTGCTTTCTCTCGGTTGAAACATCCAGGAAAAGCACACACGCGTACCATCGCGGGAAAACAATCAGATTGCGATTTGCAGGTACTGCTACGCGCAACGTAAAGGGGCCATGTTTGAACAGAAGCGGAACGAGACTTGAAAGCTATGGCACGGCACAAGATATCCGTCTATTCCTCTCACAGACCTGCCTACGGCTATTGTTATGGTACATTCTGGAGCTTGACAGCTGCTGTCACCATTCACTTCGTATGGAAAAAGGGGAGCAGCCTGAAGTTCTTCTTGTGGTTGTTTACAAAGCAAAATATTCCGCCACCTACTGGATTGGTGCCTCAGTGGTTCTCAACCCTGAAGACGTGATTTACTCGGATGTAATTTACAGTCTCATGCAAAACATCATAAAGTAAAGTCATAACTAAATTACTGTATCGTAACTCAGCGATCTCCCCATGCCACTACCACTCATACCTCTGTGTTTTGAAAAAATTTGCTGGGCACAGCTGTTGATTTCAGTAATCGTCGTGACTTTGCTTCACCCGGTCTTAAGTCGTCTGATGAAAAATGTTCACTGCACAACTTCATCTGCTTGACGTATCGAAGCGGTAAATCAACATCCCGCTGAACAGCCAGCAGCCACAGCGTCAGTCGCTCAGGATCATTTAATGGGAAATTGTGAAAGGTAAGTCTTTAATTTCGCTGCATTGGTAAGGCACTTTTACATACTCTGGAGAGGTTCTCACGGTTCGGGCATCCAGGGAATGCACACTTTATCCCCATTTTAAACAATACACCAAGACATAAAGCACAATCAGTGTAGAATTCAATCTTACATACAGTGTTCGTCTTCTTCTTTAGGGTTTAACGGCAGCTTGCATTAAGAAGCGCTGCACTACTGCCATCTTCTGGGTTTATTTTTCCTGTAATGTCCGTTTGATAATATTCTCCTCATCAGTCCTGTCCTTCTTAAAAAAAAACTGCAAATACTTCTGCGTTGTTCATTTTCACCACTTTCCAGTAGGGCTGGGCGATATGGCAACTAGTCAACTTAAAAATGTAACTACAATATGATTCAAGTAACATTCTCTTCATTAATTAACCATCTGGTTAAAACAATTTCTATTCCAAATTGCACCACACCTGATCAACATGGTGTAAATGTAGCTAAAACAAATGACTTGTTATTTGTTAAATATCTTTGCAGAAAATATGCATGAAATATAAAGGCAAATGTTGTACAAACTTATCTTAAACATTTCCTATATACACAAATAATTTAAAAGAAGAAAAATGCTAAATATTTCTATAAAAATGTAACAGCAATAAATAACACCAGTAATAGGCTATTATCAGAGGTCTAAAGAGTACCTGAAAACCATACTTGAGTAAAAGTACAGGTACCTTAGATCGAAAATGACTCCATTACAAGTTACAAGTAACTAATTCCAACACGACTTGAGTAAAAGTCTTAAAGTATCTGATTTTGACAGTTCTTAAGTATTTTACTCATACTGAATGTAGGCTCAGAGATGTTCTAGTCCTCGACTCCTGAGAGACATGCCGGTGAAAAAGAAACAGTTGATTTGTAAGATGAGAAATCATGTTTCTTTTCTAAAATCAAAATAAAACTGAACACCTTAATATTGCAATAAATCAAGGTCGACACAACAGCCTCTTAAACCTCTACAAACTCTGAAGTCTCAGTCAAGCTCAAGTGCACAAAAAGGCCATAAGTAAACCAATATCCGTCAAAAAGGTCTCGTCAATATAGCGGATAAATGTAATAATGTTGAGTAAAATTTAATAGTCAAAGTCTACTTGCACTTGACATTCTGGTTTCGGCCTCATCACCGGCTGCAGCTCATGATCTCATCTCATAAATCAAACACCTGTGATTCAGCAACTACCTGCTGCTAACGCACTCACATTCACGTAAAGTTTGACAAGTTTGGGTGAGTAAAGGCAAAATGCACAAGACATAGAACCTTCAATGCCCTTTAGCTATTGTTTCTTTATAGCAGAAAAATACTGCTGCAGAAAAAGTTAGGTGCCATGCAAAATGTAATGTGTAATTGCATTACTCATCACAAATGTATTAGAGTAAAAAGTACATTTACTTGTTCAAAAATGTAGTCAAGTAGAGAGTAGAAGTTGCTAATATCTTTGATACTCAGTACAACTACAAAGTAGCCAAAAAGATACTTAAGTACAGTAACAAATTACATTTACTCAAATACTTTACACCGCTGGCTATTATTAACAGCAAATGTTTGTAAAAACAGAAAATAACAGCAGCTTTCAGCCTGTCACCATCATGCAAACATGAAACATCAAACATACAGTAGTAGATCTTTACAGGTTTTTGCATTCCATTGCACTATTTTTCCTATTGTTTTTATGTTTGGCGGATGTGTTTGGCTGTTGCACTCGTGTCTCGGTCCTTTTGCAGCGTAAAACAGCATTCTAAAAACATGGCAGTCCAGTTAAAAAAAGTTAAACTACTGTTTAATAACTTTAGTTATTTCTCATTCTACTGCCCGTGTCTCTTTTTTTTCAACGCAATAACGCATTTTTGAGTGAACAGCCGTTACGCCTTATGCAACAATTAAAGGGTTAGTTCACCCAAAAAATGAAAATTCTGTCATTAATTACTCACCCTCGTGTCGTTCTACACCCGTAAGACCTTTGTTCATCTTTGGAACACAAATTAAGTTATTTTTTGATAAAATCCAATGGCTCAGTGAGGCCTGCATCGCCAGCAAGACAATTAACACTTACATTGCCCAGAAAGCTACTAAAGACATATTTAAAACAGTTCATGTGACTACAGTGGTTCAACCTTAATATTATAAAGCGACGAGAATACTTTTTGTGCGCCAAAAAAACAAAATAACGACTTCATTCAACAATATCTAGTGATGGGCGATCTCAAAACACTGCATCATGAAGCTTCGAAGCTTTACAAATCTTTTGTTCCGAATCAGAAGTTCGGAGCATGAATCAAACCGCCAAAGTCACGTGAACCATTGAAATTTCGAAACACTTAAGACGTAACGAAGCCTCGTTTACTGAATCACGTGACTTTCACGCTCCGAACCTCTGATTCCTTGCTTGGAGGAGTGGAAATTATGGAGCTAGAAATGACAAAATGCTCACTGCTTTTTAAGTTATTTTAATTTATTTATTTAGCGGGGCATGGCACCGTCTGCGTGAACACGACAGTCATCCAATTGTGTTTGTGGTGTTGGAGTTTGGAGTGTGAATTAGCCTTTAAATGCCTTAATAAGCCTACAATTTGCATGATATTGAGCGGACATAAATCATGTAATCGCGCCTGCTATGTTACACACATCTGAATGATCATTTGTGACGTTCTTGAGCTGAAAACGCCAGCGAGTGAAATAGCCTAACATCCAACTTCGATAACAGAATGCAGCAGAAATATAGTAATTATAGAGTTATGTGTAACTGTTAAGCATGCTAATCACTTCCATACTAAATATACTAGGCATAGCTAAAACAAATAGGCATAGCAGAGACTCCCAGAGATAAATGTCTTGCATGCTGAGAATTATTGCTGCTCTATAACTGGCCAAAATGCAACGTTCAAGATCCTTTACACTTTTTTTTCCAAGATCCTCTACACTTCCCTGTGGACCCCGGAAGTTGGACCTCTGACCCACTTTCAGTACGATCTGAATTTCTGCGTTTTGAATTTTAGAAAATTGAATTTGGTGTTGAAAACTTGAAACTTAACATTAAGAAGTGAATATTCGCAGTCTTAAGAATTCAGAACAAAAAATACGCTGCTTGAAAATACTTATGTAGAAAATTATGCCATAAAAAATTTTCAATTTCAAATGTCCAGGATTGAAGTTTAAAAAATTCAAAATCAAATCTATATAAAATGGCACTTAATATTCAACTCTGTTAAATGACACTTGTCAATAATTCAAATTTACACAATTCAAATTCAGATCATTGTGTCATATTTCTAGCTCTATAGGAAATCATCATCGAAAAAACTTATCAGTGCACACTTGCAGCGCGAGCAGCTACAGCTTCAATCGCTCAGGACTGTGTACAGGAAATCTGTGAAGCCACGATTTTTCCTAGCGGAAAAAATCTTTTAGGCTTCAAAAGCTTTAAACATCCAGGATACGCACACGAAAGGACCATTTTAAACAGTTAACTGACACAAAGACGTATAAATGTGTCATTCAACATACAACAAATTTTGACATACCTCTGTTTGCTGTAAAAACGTAATGGGCACAGCCGACGCTTTAAGAAAACGGCGATTTCCTTGCTCGGAGGGTTTGAAATCGTCGTCGAAAAAATGATCACTGCACACTCTCTTAAATATCAGAGAATGTTCGGGTGAGTTGATATCCAGGTGCAGCGCGAGCAACCACAGCTTCAAACGCTCAGGATTGTGTATAGGAAATCTATGAAAAGTCACAATTTTCTTTCCTAGCGAAAAATATCTTTTAGGTTTTTTAAGATTTAAACATCCAGGATATGCACACGAAGCGACCATTTTAAACAAACCGACTCAAAGACATTTGAATATGTGTTATTGAACATTCAACAACTTTTGAACGGTCCTCCTTCTCCACATTTGTAAACACTGACTCGGTACTTCCGCCTACGTCAAGCGTGACAGTCGCTCAGGATCATTTAATGGGAAAGTGTGAAAGGTAAGCCATTCATGTCGCGGCGTTGGTAAGGCACTTTTACTTACTCTCATTCGTTTCTCAAGGTTCAGGCATGAACGGTGAGAAATGCACACTTTAGCACCATTTTAAACACTACACATCAAGACCTAAAGCACAACAGCGTGCGTCTTTTTCTTCTTTAACTGCAGCTTGCATAAAGACGCGCTGCGCTACTGCCATCTTCCGGGTTTATTTTCCTCTAATGTCCATTCATAATATTCTCCTCATCAGTCCTGTCCTGCAAATACTTCTTCAGCTTTGTTCATTCTCACCACCTTCCAGTATTTTCTTCATTCCTGTCCCTGTTAGTCCAACTTTTCCTAATTCTCCCATCAATATTTTTCTCTGAATAATACAAATATCTCCCTGCCCAACTGATGCTGCCATTCTCTAATGGCTTCTTTCCATATTATACTCTTTCCTTCAGATTTTGAATTTTTGCCTTATTCTTGCATTTATTGTCAATATTAAGACTGTACAGAGCTGACACAATCACTTCCAATTAAAATAATAATAATTAAAAAAAAAAAAAAAAAAAACATTACAACAGTTACATGAGCGATTACTTAAAAACTTCATATAGCAATCGTATTAAAGTATTGTTGAATATATACCTCCTTTGGCTGAAACAACAGCGCAGGCATAGGCACAGCTGACGATTTCAGAAGTCGTCTTGTACTTCCACAGTTCTCTGCCTTGTAATCCTCGGTCCTGAAATGTTCACTGCACAACACGCGTTTATAAAATTTTTCCAAGGGTGTATTTACATCCCGGCGAATAGCGAGCAGCCATAGCTTCATTCGCTCAGGATCCTTTACAGGGAATTTGTGAAATGTTAACAGTCCATCTCCTTTTGATGTCGTCGCACGTAATCTTAAGACTTTATTTTTGTTGAAGCAACCCGGATATTCACACGAACACACCATTTTAAGATTGTATAGCTCAACGTATAGCTCAAACAACAACAGTCCCAAACAATTCGCTTCTTCACGTGGATTCCCTTTGCTCTACACAACTTGGTTCTTTTTGTTTTACGGCGGTTGGCATCCAGCGTTTTGGTGCATTACCGCCCCCTTCTGCTCCGGAGTGTGGATCAGAAAATAGGTTTACAGACTAAATCATCCACCTTCCCTCCTTCTTCCCCGTTCACACATACCCACACACATATACTTCTTACCTGACCTGCAATATACTACCTTATACTAATAATACAACCCTATATAAGAATTCTGGTCTGTGCCCTATGTTTTGTGCACAAGCTGAGGGAGATGGGTTCAGGACATCACATTAAAGGGTTAGTTCACCCAAAAATGAAAATTCTGTCATTAATTTCTCACCCTCATGTCCTTCCACACCCATACGACCTTCGTTCATCTTCAGAACACAAATTAAGATATTTTTGATAAAATCCGATGGCTCAGTGAGGCCTGCATTGACAGCAAGATAATTAACACTTTCAGATGCCCAGAAAGGAACTAAAGACATATTTGAAACAGTTCATGTGACTACAGTGGTTCAACCTTAATGTTATGAAGCGACAAGAATACACCAAAAAAATAAAATAAATAAATAAATAAAAATAATGACTTTATTCAACAATATCTAGTGGTGGGAGCTGTGTTTTGAAATTGCCCATCACTAGATTTTATTGAATAAAGTCGTTATTTTGTTTTTTTGGTGCACAAAAAGTATTCTTGTTGCTTCATAACATTAAGGTTGAACCACTGTAGTCACATGAACTGTTTTAAATGTCTTTAGTAGCTTTCTGGGTATCTGAAAGTGTTAATTATCTTGCTGTCAATGGAGGCCTCACTGAGCCATCGGATTTTATCAAAAATATCTTAATTTGTGTTCCGAAGATGAACGAAGGTCTTATGGGTGTGGAACGACATGAGGGTGAGTAATAAATGACAGAATTTTCATTTTTGGGTGAACTAACCCTTTAATGTGATGTCCTGAACCCCTGTCTCCCCCTCAGCTTGTTCCTCATCATCTCTCTTTGTGCTTCATACCTACTGCATCTCAAGACTACATGCTCTACTGACTCCTCTTCTAGACAACCTTCACACTGACCAGTATCATGTTTCCCTATTATCGTAAGTGTTTTATTTAATAGACAATATCCCAATCTTAACCTAGTTGTCTTCTCTCCGATTTCCACTTCCAACTCGTCTCTTTAACATGCCTTTGGATTTGATAAGTGCCTCCCTTTTTCCTCTCCATCCCACATTTCTGGCCACTTTTGATAACACCCTTTTTGCTAATTTATCTGCCATTTCATTTCCCATTATCCCTACATGTCCTGGAACCCATATAAATTCCTTGGTTTACTATTCTTGTGACTGACTGCAGTATTTCAAACAAAATATCTTGACTTTTTGAACAGAATGACCTTATACTTGCTAAAACTGATGGTGAATGTGAGCATACCAAAACTTTGTCCTGTCCTGTCTTTTCCACCCATCGTAAGGCGATTAACATTGCCAGCATTTCCACAGTATATACCCCTAACTTATTAGACGTTCTTCTATTGATTCCTATTCCTTTATCTGGTACCACCACCCCTAATCCTGTTACTTCTGACTCTGGTTTCTTAGCACCATCTGTATAAATCTGGATATACTCATCCACAACCTGATTATTGAACACTCTTTCCAAATTAATATCCTCCTTTGCGTTCCTTTTTTCCCTCTAACACAAACCAGTTTACCACAGGCCACACAACTTGGTTCTCACGAGACTAGCATATTCTCACCGGAGCTCACGCTGCGTCCTACGTCATAAACTGGGACGCCACTCTCTCGTGAACACGCGTATGACAGTTAGCGGAAGCTAGAGATTACGGTTTATAAAGTTTTAAATATGGGTATTTTTATTACACAAACGCATCGCTTAGCTTATTCACATATAAACATTGATCAGCGAACATAAACAGAAGCTCAACCAAACTTGCTTGACCCGTGAGAACAAACCTCTTGCTGAAGCTCAAACATGCTGCGTAACATGAGAATGAACCTCATTGGTTCTCACACACGTCAAGGAAACATGCTTGAGCTTCCGCTTACCACAACTGATGTGTGAGTTGATGAATGTTTATATGTGAATAAAAGCCCAAATTCAATCTGTTCATCATATAAAGCGATCGAGTCTTCAGAAAATCTGGACTAAACCGCTCAATTCATATGGGTTAGTTTTACGATCTCTTTATGATCTTTTTGAAGCATCAAAGTGTCAGTTGCGTAGCTGTCAATGGAGGAACAGAAAGCTCTCAGATTTCATCAAAAAGATCATTTGTGTCCCGAAAATGAACGAAAGTCTTACGGGTTTGGACCGACATGAGTGTGAGTAATTAATGACAGAATTTTCATTTTTGGGTGAACTAATCCTTTAAAGATGAACATCACTTTCAAGGCCCAGAAAGGTAGTAAAGACATTGTTAAAGGATTAGTTCACTCCAGAATTAAAGTTTCCTGATAATTTACTCACCCCCATGTCGTCCAAGATGTTCAAGTCTCTTTTTTCATTCGAAAAGAAATGTTTTTGTTGAAAACATTCCAGGATTTTTCTCCATATAATGGACTTCAGTGGGGTACAACGGGATGAAGGTCCAAACTGCAGTTTCAATGCAGCTTCAAAGGGCTCTACACGATCCCAGCCGAGGAATTAGAGTCTTATCTAGCGTTGGATTACTGAACACAATGGACTGAGCAACAGCGTTTTAGAGGTGTTTTTCAGTTTGGGGACGCCATCCGAGGCCACAAGGACCTGGTGGCACCCTAACACTAGAGTACGTATCCCGTTTAGTGTGACTACATGTACTACGACTATATTTTTTTTAAAAATTATTCACTGCACACATTTCTTTGATTTTACAGTCAATGCAGGCTAGTTGAATGGATGCTGAAAGAGATTAGGAAGACGAAACAGGAGGGTTCATCCATCTTGTGTTGTCAGTGTCATTAGACATTTATACCCTTCTCCATCAGGACATTATGAGGGCTTCAGAGAAGCAGATGCTGCTTTTGGTCTTTTGTAAGAATATACATTGTGATTATAATTAAAATGTTACATTTTTTTGAC
Organism: Mylopharyngodon piceus; assembly: GCA_039654765.1. NCBI lineage: Eukaryota > Metazoa > Chordata > Actinopteri > Cypriniformes > Xenocyprididae > Mylopharyngodon > Mylopharyngodon piceus. The sequence goes on along the minus strand of CM077448.1, from coordinate 12,590,435 downwards.
AACAATTTGTTGTATTGTATTTCTTAGGTAGTATTTGTAATTATAACCTTTTTTAAATAATGTAATTGCTGTAGTTTTGTTACTGTCATATTCAATGTTGTTTATCGTTGTATATATAGCAACACTATATACTTTTTTGTTGTTGTCTCACATGTATGTTTACTTGTAAGAATAAAAAAAACATTGAGGCAACTACAGTCGTTGTTGATGTGTAAATGCAACTCTATACATTTGATAGTCCTGATGTAGAGTACCATCAGTAAGGGTCAAATATTCACACTAACACAAAAACTAAATTGTTTTAGCAATGATGTATTCTATCTATCCCTCAACATAAATTGATGAACAATTTATGAACTAATCTAGATCAATAATGGTGTAAATCTTGTTCATTATTGGTTTGATACCTAATGCATACCTATTGCTAACCAATTATTCGGTTTTCAAACATTTTAAATTGAATAACGTTACATATTGTGTAAAATAAGTTCTAATTAATGCATCTAATATACTGAAGCACATTCATACCTCTGCTTGCTGTAAACACGTCATGGGCACAGCCGACGCTTTCAGAAAACGACGCTTTCCTTCCTCAGAGTTGTGGAAATCATCGTCGAAAAAATGATCACTGCACACTCTCTTAAGTGTCAGAGAATGTTCGGGTGTGTTGATATCCAGGTGCAGCGCGAGCAACCACAGCTTCAATCGCTCAGGATTGTGTACAGGAAATCTGTGAAAAGTCACGATTTTTCCTTGCGGAAAAAATCTCTTCGGTTTCATAAGATTTAAACATCCAGGATACATACACGAACGCACCATTTTAAACAATAAATTGACACAAAGACGTATAAATATGTCATTCAATATACAACAACTTTTGAACGGTCCTCCTCGTCCTCCTACTTTTGTGTTTTATGGCGGTTGGTAAACCAGCTTAAGGTGCATTTCCGCCACCTACTGGGATGGAGTGTGAGGCCTCGATAAACGAGAAGAACACAATCCTTCTAATCAAATCTGTATCTCTTAAATATTTTAGAAGAATATCATAAACCCTTAACCGTTTCTGTGTATTCTGAAATATATTACTTCAGACTGTAATAGCATTAATTTCCATATTTCATAGTTTTTTTTTTTTTTAACAAGCTGATTTCTTTCTCTATTATATGCCTCACAGTGTAAGTGTTCAACTGTTTCTGTTATTCCACAGTAATTGCAGCAAACTGACTCACATTTTTCTATAATGTGTAGTGAATAATTAAGGTTTGAGTGTCCTATAGCCTGGTTTTAATAGCATCTTCTCTTCTGTTTCCATATACATTTCTTTCAATCCCCTCTTTAGGTTGAATGCTGAATAATAATAAATAATAATAGATTTTATTTATAAAGCACTTTACATTTTAAAGAAAATCTCAAAGTGCTACAATAGAGGCAAAATAAAATAAAGCAGTTAAAGCAATTTAGAAATTACGTTAAAAATCAGCTGCCAACTAAAACTAACACAAAATTTAAAAAGGTACGCTGTTTAAACTGTTTAATGCTGAATATGAGTCTGAACGTAGTACTACTAATAGGATGAATTTCTTCCACCTACGTCACGTGTGACCTTTCCAACGTGACTACGTAATGCGTGAAGTCGTGGACGCGCATCGCAGAGCTAGTGCAAGACCAGCATTTGTGGTTAAAAAATATGTAAAAAAAAATTTTGTTGAAAAAGAAAAATGACCGATCGTTTCACTAGATAAGACCCTTATTCCTCGGCCGGGATCGTGTAGAGCCCATTGAAGCTGCATTTTTGACATTCAACCTGTTGGTCCTCATTGAAGTCCACTATATGGAGAAAAATCCTGGGATGTTTTCCTCAAAAACCTTAATTTCTTTTAGACTGAAGAAAGAAAGACATGGGGGTGAGTAAATTATCAGAAAATTTTAATTCTGGAGTGAACTAAACCTTTAATACTGCCGAAATAATAAGGTTTATCCACATATGTATGCAATAACTACATAAAAATAAATAAAATGAAAATAAAAAGGGCAACACAAACATATATTAAATTCATTTGGCAACAAATGACGTCATACGCGCGCGCGCGGAGGGCAGTCAAAATTCGGCACAACACCGGCGTTTTGATTCGGAGTCTCTCAAAACATTTCATGTTACTGTTGTAAATCGGATGTAATGTACAGTATCATGAAAAGCATTATAAAAAGAATATTTTTAAAATAAAGTCCTATCAAAGTGAAGTCAACACTTTAACACCCGCAACGACCTCCCCATGCCGCTTCCACATACCTCTGTGTTTTTTAAAAACAGGTTGGGCACAGCTGTTGATTTCAGAAATCGTCGTATCTTTCCTAGACCAGGTCTGAAGTCGTCTGGTGAAAAATGTTCACTGCACAACTTCATCTGCTTGACGTATCGAAGCGGTAAATCAACATCCCGCTGAACAGCCAGCAGCCACAGCGTCAGTCGCTCAGGATCATTTAATGGGAAAGTGTGAAATGTAAGTCTGTCATCTGGCGGCATTGGTAAGGCACTTTTACGTACTCTCGCAGGTTTCTCACGGTTCAGGCATCCAGGAAATGCACACTTTAGCACCATTTTAAACACTACACATCAAGACCTAAAGCACAACAGCGTGCGTCTTTTTCTTCTTTAACGGCAGCTTGCATAAAGACGCGCTACGCTACTGCCATCTTCCGGGTTTATTTTCCTCTAACGTCCATTTCATCATATTCTCCTCATCAGTCCTGTCCTTGTTAAAAAAAAAAAACAAAAAAAAAACAACAACAACTGCAAATACAGTTCTTCTGCAGCTGCTTTGTTCATTCTCACCACCTTCCAGTATTTCCTTCATTCCTGTCCCTGGACAGGACTTTTCCTAATTCTTCCATCATCATTTTCCTCTGTTCTTCACACTGTCTGCAACTCATAAGCACATGGTCTATAGTTTCTGAAACCTGACAATAGCCACAAAAACCAGTTGGGTGCTTCCTTATAATGTATAGTGTGCCATTCAAATTACTGTGACTTATCCTTAAAGGGTTAGTTCACCCAAAAATGAAATTTATGTAATTTATTATTCACCCTCATGTCGTTCCACACCCATAAGACCTTCGATCATCTTTGGAACACAAATTAAGATATATTTGAAATCCGAGAGCTCTCTGACTCCTCAATAGACAGCAATTCAACCACCACTTTTAAGGTCCAGAAGGGTACTAAAGACATCTTTAAAACAGTCAATGTGACTTACAGTGGTTCAACCTTATTTTTATGAAGCGATGAGAATACTTTTTGTGCGCAAAAACAAAACAAAAATAACGACTTTATTCAACAATATCTTCTCTTCTGTCGATGTTCAGTGCTTCCAGGTTCTACATCAGAATGCCGATACATTACTGGCCGACTCCTGTGTCAGCATCACGCACATGCATCGTGCTGCTCACATGAACAGCGTCTGCCAATAGTGAACCGGCGTTCGGACGTAAACACGGAAGTGCTGCACTGCGTTCACTGTGTAGCAGACTGACAGGGTAGAGAAGAAATTGTTGAATAAAGTCATTATTTTTGTTTTGTTTTTGCACACAAAAAGTATTCTCGTTGCTTCATAACATTAAGGTTGAACCACTGTAGTCACGTTGACTATTTGAACCATGTTTTTACTACTTCTCTGCACCCTGAATGTGGTAATTTTGTTGCTTTCTATGGGAGATGAAAACCTCTCGGATTTCATTAAAAATATCTTAATTTGTGTTCCGAAGATGAACAAAGGTGTGGAACAACATGAGGGTGAGTAATTAATGACAGAATTTTCATTTTTAGGTGAACTAACCCTCTCCCGTTGATGTCGTCACACGTAATCTTACGTCTTTATTTAAAGGATTAGTTCACTTCAGAATTAAAATTTCCTGATAATTTACTATGTTTTTCTTTCTTCAGTTGAAAATAAATTAAGGTTTTTGAGGAAAACATTCCAGGATTTTTCTCCATATAGTGGAGTTCAGCGGGGTACAACGGGTTGAAGGTCCAAATTGCAGTTTCAGTGCAGCTTCAAAGACCTCTACAAGATCCCAGACAAGGAATAAGGGTCTTGTCTAGCAAAATGATCGTTCATTTTCTAAAAAAAATAAAAATAAAAATGTATATACTTTTTAACCACAAATGCTCATCTTGCACTGCTCTGCGATGTGTCATACATTACGTAATCACGTTGGAAAGCTCACGCGTGACGTAGGCAGAAGTACCGCAGTAGGGTGAAAAACTCCATCTCATTTTCTCCTCCAACTTCAAAATCGTCCGACATCATTGTTTTACATTGTTTTAAGGGTGTTTGGCTTAATCTTTGCACATTCGCTTTGTAAACACTGGATCTGTACTTTCACCCATGTCACGTGTGACCTTTCTAATGTGATTACATCATGCATGGCGCATCGCAGAGCAGTGCAAGATGAGCATTTGTGGTTAAAAATATACCTTTTTATTTTTTTTTTTAGAAAATGACCAATCATTTTGCTAGATAAGACCCTTATTCCTCATCTGGGATCGTGTAGAGCCCTTTGAAGCTGCAGTGAAACTGCAATTTGGACCTTCAACCCGTTGTACCCCACTGAAGTCCACTATATGGAGAAAAATCCTGGAATGTTTTCCTCAAAAACCTTAATTTCTTTTCGACTGAAGAAAGAAAGACATGAACATCGTGCTAAGACACGAAACGATCGGTTTGTGCAAGAAACCGAACAGTATTTATATCATTTTTTACCTCTAATACACCACTATGTCCAACTGCCTTGAGCGCACGCACAGCATCTGGTGCGTGAGGTGTGTACGCGCTCTGGCGTAGTTTAAACATGGTGCCTGTAGTACAACAGTTGTTATACAAATGGAAGTAAACCACTAAAAAACATGGTTTTATTACATTAAAACTTATTTTTGTTTTATTACTTTTCGTAAGGGCAGCTTTACAAATAAAAAGGACACATACAAAGATCTTGTTCACATACCTCAGTTGGATGTGGAAAAACCATAGGCACAGCTGATGGTTTAAGTCGTACGTGAACCTCTCCTGGGTATGTAAAATCATCAGGGGAAAAATGATCGCTGCAGACCCTCCACAACTTTAGTACGTTAATGGGTGTGTTGATATCCAGCCGAAGAGCAATCAACCATAACTTCTCGCACATACCGATCGTTTCGTGTCTTAGGACATCAATGTGTCGTCACGAGCTGCAGGGTTTAATTTGGATATGTCTGTTCATGTTTTTTTTTTACTCTCATAGATTGTGTTACCATTGACATGTATTATACGACTGACAGACTGCAACGGTTGGAGTTAAAAATCATCATTTGTGTTCTACTTAAGAAACAAAGTCACCTACATCTTGGATGCCCTGGGGGTAAGCAGATAAACATCAAATTTTCATTTTTGGGTGAACTATCCCTTTAATTAATGGATTTAACTGGATTAGTCCTTCCAATAGCATGGAATTTTCAAACTCAAACCACTGCCTGATGCTGCTTCTGATTATTTTTTAGAAAGAAAAGCTGCTGGGTCATTATGTGTCAACTCACAGAGGTCCTCGGCTTAAATTTTACCAATACCAAATGGTACAACATGAGATTTGGTGCCAAAATACAGGGAGTAAAAATGAAGATGGTAGCATCATTATTTTATTTTTACATGGAGATTGGTTGGTCTATTAGTTACTACTTTATTAGTTATAGGTCTGTTATTACTTTAGCAATCTTTGTTACATTATATGCCAATGTTGACAGTTCAAAAAAAAAAAAAAAAAGAGAAAAAGCACTTCTTGTGTTTTTTGCCCCAAGTTTGCATGCCTGTAACTCAAGAATTATTAAAGATACCTTAAAGGAACACGCCACTATTTTTGAAAATAGGCTCATTTTCCAACTCCCCTAGAGTTAAACAGTTGAGTTTTACCGTTTTCGAATCAATTCAGCCGATCTCCGGGTCTGGCGGTACCACTTTTAGCTGCAGCTTAGCATAGATCATTGAATCTGATTAGACCGTTAGCATCTCGCTCAAAAATGATCAAAGAGTTTCGATATTTTTCCTATTTAAAATGGACTCTTCTGTAGTTACATCGTGTACTAAGACCGACGGAAAATGAAAAGTTGCGATTTTCCAGGCCGATATGGCTAGGAACTATACTCTCATTCCGGCGTAATAATCAAGAAACTTTGCTGCCGTACCATGGGTGCAGCAGGCGCAATGATATTACGCAGCGCCTGGCTAACTTCCGTCAACATAACCAACTGCTTGCACAGGGAGCGTGCCTTGCAACCATGCAGAAGACATTTACTTGGGTGCACCAGAACTCTACAACAAAGCTACTAACGTTATATACTGTATAAGCCAAATGGTCGAGCGAGCGAACCTAGCCCGCAGTGATTGCATTTCACAGGTAGCTAACGACAACAGCAGTGCTTTTTCAATCTGGTCGTTCAAGCTAACTAAAAATAATAATGTTACACTTACAGCCATGGGTGAGGATACACTTGGGCCCGTCTGTACTCTGAAGATTGTTGGGATGGCCGTATCCTTTAGACGTCGTACCATGGTACGGGTAACAGTGTCCATGTTTTCCAAATAGTCATCTGGTCCAAAATGCTTTGAGCAAACACGCCATTTCTTGATTGATTCTACCGGTGTTTTGAGATCTATGTTCAGAGCAGCCAGCCATTGATTCTTTCGTTTCTTGATTTTCGTTGGAATTCTATGAAACATGATGGTAGAGTACACCTTCGACTTACTATCACAGCCCTTTACAACGCACATAACCATGGCTAATCCCACACAGGTAAATCCAACCACTACCCAATCTGCCGGCTGCAACTCTGCAACTACACAAACTTAGTGCCGGTCACGTTGGAAGTTACCTAGCTGGGGACTATTTTCAGGCGCTGCGTCATATCATTACGCCTGCTGCACCCATGGTACGGCAGCAAAGTTCCTTGGTTATTACGCCGGAATGAGAGTATAGTTCCTTGCCATATCGACCTAAAAAATCGCAACTTTTCATTTTGCATCGGTCTTAGTACACGATGTAACCACAGAAGTGTCAAGTTTTAAATAGGAAAAATATCGAAACTCTTTGGTCATTTTTGAGCGAGATGCTAACGGTCTAATCAGATTCAATGATCTATCTACATGCTAAGCTGCAGCTAAAAGTGCTACCGCCAGACCCGGAGATCGGCTGAATGGATTCGCTGAACTCAACTGTTTAACTCTAGGGGAGTTGGAAAATGAGCCTATTTTCAAAAATAGTGGCGTGATCCTTTTAGATTCTGGTCCTTAAACTTTTCTTTTTGGCATCTTCATTTTAAAGGCCCTATATGGTTCAATCCCAGAGATATAGAGAGAATGTCGCTCCATGAGTAAATTGGTCAATAGTACACATTTTTAGTGGTCAACTCTAAAACTAGATCAATCTAAATGAATGTGGACATGAAATCAAGTACTGAATTGCACTTTTCCAAGTTGAAGAGTTAAAACATTTTAATTTCTCTCTCATTCAGATCTTTGTATCTCTTACCAGTTTCTTGTACTTCTGACCTACATTTGTGATTTTATAATGCATACAAACAGAATATCAATGCGTGTACTGTACATATCTATTTTAAAATGAGACTGCAATGCACAAAAGCATTTCTGTAGAAAATACATGTCATTTTGATCGATTCTTTATTTGAAGATACAACTTAAAAGCCAGTATATGTTGAAACACAAAATGAAAGACTCACAGATTCAGTTTCATTGTCTTTTTTATGCAAAGAAATACAGTATTGTCCATAGTACAGGAATTAATAAACCCTGGAATGGTAAGGTTGCAAAAAGAAATAAAACCCTTAAAATTCATTTTTACTCCAAATGAACAAAGGGTAGATACACGAGCCACTGTTTTTAATGCCTGTCGTACAAAGATGCTGTCTTTAGTGTTTCATAATACAGAGAATGTGCAGTAATCCCATTAAAGATCACTTGTGTATAATGTGGAACTGCATAAAATTCAGCTTTGTCCTCTAACCAAAATCCATACAACCATACGCACCTTTCAAAATGTTTTCACTGACATCAGCTGCTTTTTCAAATCTAGTTTTTCATACACTTAATCAGGAAAAAAAGACTGTACAGCCTCATAACTACTATCCAATTAAACATGGAAAATACAATGACAAAACACTTGCTTTCCAGTCCTTGGAATCACTATTAACGGCACCCAGGTTTTGTCAGCCTTGTAGAATTACACAGAGCCATCTAGAAGAAATGTTTCCCCCAGACGCCTCCTTCACTCTGCAATTTTGATGTGCGCATAAGGTGTGAGTCTCAGTTCAACGTCACGGTCTGAAGTCAGAGTCGCTGTCTGAATCGGTCTCGTTGGGTGTTTTGTCCGTCTCCAGGTGCAGCTCTCTGACAGTAAGGATGCGAGTGAGCATGCTGTCCAGAGCCTCATCGCTAAGCGAGGCGGTCGAGAACCACATGGGACTGCTGGGTACGCAGGAGCGCTCGGGGCTCAGGTAGAACTGGGTTGTGCATTGCCTCACACTGGGTGAGCTGGAAGACAATTAAGAGCGCATTATAGGGCATATTCCCTTAATATTTTAATTGCATTTACATTCATAAGCAGCATTAACATTAAAAGAATCCTGAAAAAAGTGTTTTCAACATTGATAAATGTTTCTTGAGCAGCATATTACAATGATTTCTGAAGGATCATGTGACACTGAAGACTGGATAATGATGCTGAAAATTTAGCTTTGCCATCACAGAAATAAATTACATTTTAAAATACACAGACATAGCATTATGACCACCTTCCTAATATTGTGTTGGTCCCCCTTTTGCTGCCAAAACAGCCCTGACCCATCGAGGCATGGACTCCACTTAGACCCCTGAAGGTGTGCTGTGGTATCTGGCACCAAGATGTTAGCAGCAGATCCTTTAAGTCCTGTAAGTCGTGAGGTGGGGCCTCCATGGATCGGACTTATTTGTTCAGCACATCCCACGGATGCTTGATTGGATCTGGGGAATTTGGAGGCCAAGTCGACACCTCAAACTCATTGTCAGCCTTCGTTCCCCACGTGCATCAATGAGCCTTGACCGCCCATGACCCTGTCGCCGGTTCACCACTGTTCCTTCCTTGGACCACTTTTGATAGATACTGACCACTGCAGACCGGGAACACCCCACAAGAGCTGCAGTTTTGGAGATGCTCTGACCCAGTCGTCTAGCCATCACAATTTGGCCCTTGTCAATCTCGCTCAAATCCTTACGCTTGCCCATTTTTCCTGCTTCTAACACATCAACTTTGAGGACAAAATGTTCACTTGCTGCCCAATATATCCCACCCACAAACAGGTGCCGTGATGAAGAGATAATCAGTGTCATTCACTTCACCTGTCAGTGGTCATAATGTTATGCCTGATCGGTGTATATTCTAATTGAAAACAGATATTTTAAGTTGTAATACAGTTTTTACTGAATTTCGGATCAAATAAATGCAGCCTTGGTGAGCAGAAGAAAATCTTACTGATCCCAAACTTTTTAAAGTGTTTGTGTATATTCATGTTATTTCAAACGAACATACCATTTTGAGATATAGAACTCGTACAGCCTGACAGGACAGCGGAGAGGATTGTCTGCATTTTCCTTTATCTCATATATAGTGTCATTGTCGTCATCCTCTTCCTTCCTTTTCTTTGCAGGGATGCTATCTACATTGAACAAAAACAAATGATACACACAACAAGAACATAAAACACACAATCAGGCTATGACATTATGACTGACCACTGACCAGAGCTTGAGTCCTCTTTGGGGGGATAGAAACGCAAACAGGCCATTTTGGTGCTGCCCTTGCTCCGAGAGCAGCGGACGATGTGGCCAAAAGAGAGGCAACGGTGCTGCTCCACAGTCTTGTAGTTGAAGAACTTGGTGAAGAAATAGAGCAACGTGTTGAGCAGCACACCAGGTGAAAACGCTCCCAGCTGCTTACAGTCCCACAGATACTCCTCCTCCACACGAGAATGAACATAACCTGCACAAACACAGAGGCGTTCGTTTGTAGCACAACAGAGAACGAGCCAGTCTCATGTTGGTGTCTTAAATTACTCACCACTGGGCAAAATAGTTGGTTTCCATCCCTTGAGTATATTGGTCATTTCATGGCAGAATTTGGTGTAGAAGACATCTGAGAAGATGTTCTCCATCCGATTGTTCTCAAACAGGTACTGTAAACATCGACAAGAGCCAATCAAACAAACTATATACAAAATGATCGAATGTGTTCAGTTTGTGTGATTTCTTCTTGTTTCACCTGCTGGATGCCCAAGCAGAGGTAAAAGATGCTGTCAGGGCTGTAGTTCTCTCCGTTGGGTCGACGAACTTCAGAGATGAACTTGCAGAGGCCGTAGCTGAGTTCAGCCGTGCAACACTTCAACAGGTCCTCCTTTATTGTCATAATACGCGCTATGGATGACGAAGAGGACGTTTAATGCTTAAATGGCATGGTGAAGATTGTGTAGCTTAACTAGTAAAGCGTGATGTAAGCAATGGCAAAGTCTATGGTACAAATCCTTGTGAATGCTTATTAGCCAAAAAAAAAAAAAAATCTATAAATTGAAAAACACATTAAGCCACTTTTATGCATAATTGTTCGTTTTACATTCTTTTGGGGGTTAAATGTTGGGTATAAATCAAACTGAGACCTACAGCCAAATTTGGGAGTCTCCATGTTGGGTTGGGCATTCCTCCAGCGCACCCAGTCCTTCCAGGCATTGACAGCGTACTCGTGTTGCAGTTTGGAGAGGCTCGAGAAGTTGTCTGGAGCTGGTTTGGCTGGAACCACTGCTGCACTCTTACGGCCCTACACACCAATAAAACACAAACATTTAATCAGTGATTACATGATAAAAAATTTCATGTTATCTGTCCAATGTATTGTATTAAAGAGTACTATTGTACATCATTTCAACTGTGACTATTTAAAAGACTATTTGAAATTATGATAAAATAATATTAGGCATAATCATAAGACTTTAATGGGTAGCACTTTATTTTACAGTCCTGTTCCACATGTACATACTATGTACTTTTTATAGTAATTATAATACCCAAGTAATAACTAGGCACTAACCCTGGACCTACCCCTAAACCTAACCCATGCTACGGAGTATTAAAAGGGATAGTTCACCCAAAAATGAAAATTCTGTCATCATTTACTCCCCCTCAAGTTGTTCCAAACCTGTATACATTTCTTTGTTCTTCTGAACACAAAAGACGACATTTGGAAGAATGTTTATAACCAAGCAGATCTCATTCTCTTTCTCATCAATATTGTAAAAAAGCTGTACTGCTTAACATTTTTTCAGGATTCTTTGATGAATAGAAAGTTCAAAAGAACAGCATTTATTTGAAATAGAAATCTTCTCTGTTTAAATGTCACTTTTGATCAATTTGATGTATCCTTGCTGAATAAATGTATTCATTTCTTCCAAATAAAAATCTTACTGACCCAAAACTTTTGAGCCCCTTGTTTCATAAAAACTTGCTGCAGCTTTTTGTTTTGTTTTTATTTTGTATATGTTGTTGTACATGTCCTCTGAGAATGATGTTGTGGCTAAATGTAAAATGATTGGAACATTTCTACCATGTAGTAGCATTTTGCACAACATCGCTAAAAATGCTCTCAGAATATTGCAGCAGAAACAATAAACTGATTTATATCACCCTCCTTAGCATGATAATATAAATGTTATCCTGTATTGCTATAGTTAAATTGTTTGAACGTTTGGGTGAAAAATTGAGAATAATTCAAGAGTAGTTGTTCTTACCCGTTTCTTCTGAGGGAGGCCATCACGTCCTCTCTTGCGTTTGCGCTTGCCAGAATCTGTCGTCTCCTTTTGTTCTTGCCCTCTGAAAAGTTCAATGCTCTCTGAAATGTGAAAGGATGAAGATATATGACATATGAATGGAAAATAAGAAACAAATACAGTTGCGAGCAGCAATTATCAGGGATCAAGCGCTTTAAGGCCTTTAAGCACAGGTGTAAAAAGGTATTGTGTTTTATTTAGCAAGTCTGTAACCATCTCGATCATTTATAGCCAATAGGTACCAATTTACCATAGGTAAATTGCCTGTATTGTAAATGGTTTCTGGTTTTTAAAGCTTTTTAACAGGTATCAAGGTTGAGCCAAAAACCTAGGACTGATTCACCAAAGTTGGTTTTTGAAAAAATCTCCAATATTTAACAAACGATTCGTTAGACAGAGGCGGTCTTAGGGGCAAAGTTGTTCAGAATTAGGAGTTCTACCATGTGGTACAAAAAACGAAGCAGCGCAGTACACAATCCTTTATGCATGTGAAAGACGCGAAGGCCAATTTCTTTCGAATTTCTCACAGGCTTCTAAGGCTGTGAGTCAAACAGGCCCAGCGAGTTTTGTTAAGATTGGCCTCTGTTAACCTTGTCTGATTGCTGCTCAAATTCATTGGCCGATGGTGAACATGTTTTTTGAGATGCGTCAATGAGACAATCATGGCACATCGGACAAAGATACTGCATGCCAATTTTCAAGTCCATCGGACTAACGGTGAAGTAATTACAATAACAATATGGTCACAGCGCTACACGCTTGAACCTCTAATTGGATTGTGTTTGTGCATTTTGACCTCTAATCCACAGTAGAAGCTCTTACCGACTGGGAAATCAGCCTCCAGGTCCATCTGTGGCTCTTCTGCTGCGGTAGAGACGGGAGTCTGTGTGGCAGATCTGGAAGGAGGAGGCCTTTCAGGCTCTGTGGGTTGATCCCATGTCTGAGCAGAAGACACCGAGTCCTCCTCCCAACTCAGACTGCTGGATAGGGCTTCCAGATCAAGATCCTCCATTATATTTCCAGCCGGATCTGAATAACAAAACAAGAGGCTTGTGAACAAAAAGAAAATGTGTGCATGTGTGTCTTTGTATACATATATATAAGTTTTGTTGGATCAGTGTGTTAAAAGACTACTTGTTATGCTTTTTTTGCATTTTCCACTTTCTTTAGTGTGTAATGTTGCTGTGTGAGCATGAAAAAGTTACAAAGCCCAAAGTCACTCCAAAGGGAGTTATTCTCTATATCAGTGCACACGGTTTCTGAACTCCCTGAAATGCCTCCTTTGTAGTCTTGGGTTTTCTTCTAGGAACATGTCACAATATTCCTCGTTTATATAATTCCTGGCCAAGGCATATTCAAAATAAAGAGGCGGGGCCTGGTTGAGTTAGTTAGTAGTGTGTTGAAACTCAGGCTATGTTAAGGGGCGTGACATTTCCCAAACATCCTCAAACAAAGCGATTGACCAATCACAACACACTGGTCCAGTTGACCAATCAAAGCACATTGTGCTTTTCATAAGGAGGGGCTTCATAGAGACAGGAACTAAACAGAGCGTTACTGTCAGACTGGTAAGTGAGGTGCTGCAACAATGTAAAAATGTTAAAAATATTTTTTTTTTTTTTTTTTTTTTTTTTTAAACATTCAAGCATAAAAAAATAAATAAATAAATAAATAAATAAAATTGTCCCTAATTTACCAGTAGATGTGATGCATTTCTCCCTCTCTGTATCCTCAGCCACCATCTCCGCCATCATGATGAGGTCAGCCTCCAGAGGGTCATCAGGGATCTTCTCTTTGATTTCCTGAATGGTCTTGACGATGCGCTCAGCGCTGTCGAGAGTGGTGGGGAAGAACAAGGGCACTGGAACCTGCATAAACAGACAGAGACACATGATGATACAAGTATATACCAAGGGTATAATTAGGGGTGGGAGTTTTTAGGTTACCTTCGAATCTAATCTATGATCTGCAATTTATTTTAAACTGATTATAATAGTTTAGGTTTTTTCTTTTTTTTAATTATTTTTATTTTTCAATTTGCCTAGTTTTCATTAGTTTTAAATATTATTTTTAGCATCCCCCCCTCCCCCAAAGTTTTGTAGTTTCAGATGGGAAGAGGTAGAGATACTCACTGGTAGCGGTAGTCCCACAGACTTTGGAGTGTATTGTGTGTAGAGATTCATAGGAACAGGAACATAGACTGGGACTGGCACAGGAAGCACTATCACGGAAGGCCCATCTAAAGGACAACAGACGTGCACAACATGTGAGTGTCAGCATATGCAATGCCCACTAGAAACATGTCTGCAACATTGATTCCTAGTACCTGTTTGTGTGTTCATGTCACAGACATTGGGTTTACAGGATGTGCCTTTGTTCTGACAAAAGGGTTTACAGAGTAGGGCCTTGTTCTTCAGGATTCGGGGTGGTGGAGCAGAAGCCTTCACACCGTCTGTCTGTGTGCTGGCCGTCTGGGGACAACACAGAGAACGATTGATTTCATACACATTTCAAGAGGAATGTCAGCTGGTTTACTGGTCTAATTTTTTTCCACAAACCAGTTCAACGCAAACTCCCATTCTATAGATTAGATTTCATTGACATGACCAATCACAGTGCTGATTGCAAACAAAATGCTAGGGGTTATTTGTTCTAACCATACCCTACACCCTAACCTTAACCTATGACATTGGCTGCAGGGCAGGATTGGCTCTGAACTGGTTTGGGGAGGGGAAAAACCCCCATGGTTTATCGATATTGTGAAAAACTCACATTTCCAGAACTTTTTGCAGTAGTAGCTGGAACAGAGCCTGAGGAAGCAAAAAGATAATTGTGAGAGATAACACACAGAAAATAGTTGACTCATTGCTTAGTTTGCAAAAAACAAACAAGGAAACAATGCCGACAAACTTTAATGCAAGTATGTATGTAACTGGCAACGTGTTTTGGCAGCAATTTTAAAATTCTTTCAGAGAACTGATAAACTGATTTTCATGTTATGGCTTATATCTGATAAATGGAAGATACAATTCTATACATTTTTTCTAAAAACAAACAAACAAAAACAAAAAACCTAAACTAACAACAGTCATTTACAATACAAGTGAATTTAGCCATTGCAACATTACAGAATTGAAAACGTATATATATTTTGAGATTGGCTAAAGGTTACATTTTTACACATTTTACACAGGTTACACATTTGTTATTAAATTATTAGAGTTATTAAATTGTGACCGCAAGATGACGGCAAAAGTAAAATCTAAATGTAAAAAATGAGAATGAGCATGCACAATAAAATATCCTATTTGAAGTTGATGGATATATCCAATAAATGACTTTTAATTTAAATTGCTTATTTAAATTAAAATAAATCAATATACAGTGCTTAATAAATTTATTAGACCACTGTGATAAAGAAAAATATTTTAGGAATCTGTCAAAAACTTATTTAAATAAAATCTTTATTGCCATTTATAAAGGCAAATAAACTCTTTATTCATACATAATATATATATATATATATATACATATATATAATTTTTTTGTTTTTTTTGTATGGCCTCCTTTGGCCTTGATAACAGCTTGCATTGTTGCTGGCATTGTTTTTATGTACTTTTCCACAGTCTCTTTTGTTATTGACTTCCAAATAGTTTCTAGTTGTTCCCAAATACTTGCTTTTGATGAAACATTTGTGTGATCTATCTTTGAATCCATTTAATCACAACAATAATTATATTTTAGCATTAGAAACATTACTGTGACTAAAGAGCTTACACATACTGGTGTGGATTAACCATTACAGAAACATAAAAAATGATTTTGGTAATCACCAATTCTGATAGTTTAGGGCAGCTGTGGCACAAAGCTTACATTGAGTGGTGGGCTAATAAATTTAAGCACTGTATTTATGATTTACTAATAAAGTAAATAAATATTACTGATAAATTAAAATCTCTAATGTCGACTGGTATCGATATACTGTGCATCCCTCATGGTACAAGGATGATAGAGGATAGTCACCTTGCAGAACGCTATTTCCCAAAACACATGGCTGTCCATTGGATGCACTTGAGAGTGATATAACATTGGCAATGACTGGTGTGGCCTCTTTAGTGATCAGTGATGTGCGATTCACTGTACTTGGAGGGGCTGGAGACGGCGCTGGGCTTGTCCCTGAGGAAACCAATTACCAAAAGACAAGACAGATATCAAAAGATAAGCTACAGAGGTGACAAATACACAAATATCTGCAGGAAGACATACCTTGTGTGGTAAGAGGTTTGCTTGAAGATTTGACTGGCCCAGTGATTCCCTGCAGACTGCAAAAAAACATCAAGCATTGCAAGCTGCAGAAATGCTTAATCTCACCCAGCCATTTCACAGTCTCGGTCATTTTCTTGGCCTGCCTGCACATGGAGCACTTTATTTCCTGTCAGAAATGTACTCACTGTTAGTTGAAAGCCACAACCACGGTATAACGTCTTAATGTTGCAGCACGAGACAGCCTCGTACATGGTTTCTTAATGATAATAATAAGTGTTCAAATATTACCTTACGCATTAATAAGGTATGTTGCTGTAAGCATACGTTCCCACAGAACTCCTCCTCTATTTTATCAAAAACTTCAGTGATGACAGTCTGAGAGGAGCCACTACAGTAGAAGCAGTTGCGACAGTGTTTCTTCCCCCAGCGCTTGACCAGGTCATGCTTATAAAGTAACTTGCATCCTGTACATGGATGAACAAACAAGTAAATGTGACGTCACATTAGATTAGACAACTCACAATTTGGGATTAAGACATGCATGTATAAATCAAAAAGAAAACAAACGGCATGAAACAATATCTAAATTTTGCTCTTAGCACGTACCCTCACTGCAGAAAGAGCGGTCAATCTTGTTTATCCTTTTCACCTCCTTTACAACTTTATCGATCTTGCAGTATTCGCAGCGAGCCATGACGTTGTTGATCTGTTTGAACTCCTCAACACAAGCGTTATCGCAGAAAGCGTACATTTTCCTCTGAAAGGTCAGGAAAGCATGCAACTAATTAGGTTTAGGGTCATTGTTGAGTAGAAAGTATAAAGAAACAAACGAAATGAAAGAATGTTAATTATAACTTTACAATGCAAATATAAATAAGAATGCGTGATATATCAGCAGTCATATCAGTTTCAGTCAATAAATGAGACTTGTGTTAATGCTGTTGATACTGGTCTGATAAATAAAATATGACAATATATTTAAGACTTAATAAATTAATACATTTAATTAAAGGGTTAGTTCACCCAAAAATGAAATTTCTGTCATTAATTACTCACCCTTATGTCGTTCCACACCCATAAGACCTTCGTTCATCTTCGGAACACAAATTAAGATATTTTTGATGAAATCAGAGAGGTTTTTTTTTATTTTTTTATCTCCCACAGTAAACAACGTAATTACCATCATTCAAGGTCCAGAAAAGTAGTAAAAACATTGTTAAAATAGTCAATGTGACTACAGTGATTTAACCTTAATGTTATGAAGCAACGACAATACATTTTGTGTGCAAAAACAAAACAAAAACAATGACTTTGTTCAACAATTTCATCTCTTCCCTGTCAGTCTCCTATGTGTGACTATTTTAACAATGTTTTTACTACTTTTCTGGACCTTGAATGTGGTAATTACGTTGCAGTCTATGGGGGATCAGAAACCTCTCGGATTTCATCAAAATATCTTAATTTGTATTCCAAAAATGAACTAAGGTCTCACGGACGTAAAACGACATGAGGGTGAGTAATTAATAACAAATTTAATTTTTGGGTGAACTAACCCTTTAATAAATTGCATTTGACATTATTTCTAGTTGGTCTGCCTATTGTTAAAATAGAAATAAAATAAAAATGTTTACTTAGAGAATGTACTTTTTTTCTCCATGGCAAAAGCATTTTGTTTCTTTATTCTTTTTATGTAGCTTAAGTTTTTTCTTAAAGTTCTTTTTGTAATCAGCCTCAAATGTAGATTGTGACCTAATAATGGCCAGTATATCAGTTATTAACTTTAAAATAATAATTATCTGTATCTTGAAAATCTGTGCATATTGTTGCATGTGATCAAATTATAAATAGAAAGAAATTCCAAGAATTAATTTTGCCCTTAAAACCATTAACTCCAACTATTCTAATACCAGTCATTATATTTTCTGCCCATTATGTGAAATGTTTCACTTTTTTTAGTGCTGAGTTAGTCTACACCAGTAAACAGGAGTACCTTGAACTCCAGCAGCTCTGGTTTGTGGTAGAATGAGTTCAGACACTGAGAGCAGGGGATCTTGGTGACTGTCTGCACCGGACCACTGGAAGCACTAGTCTTTGTTGATGAGCTAGACTCTGTTGAAGCAGGTTTGGGAGCAGCAGGTTTTTGGGTAGATGTGTTGTTGCTTGTAGAAGTTATCATGTTCACCTGGTTGTTAGGTTTCGTCTTACTGAAGGACTCCTGAACAAAGTCAAAAAGCGAAATATTCAAATATCTCTACTTCTATGATTGACATTTTGAATCAGAGCGATCCGTAAAAGCACTAAACTCTACCTGATATGACACTACGCAGGAAAAGGAGCAGAAGTTCTGGATGGTTCCGTCAGACATGGCTAAATGATACTGAGGCACTAGTTTCAGCTTGCAGCTGTTGCATTCTACTGGAGCACCTTGTTAGAATGCAAACAAAAAGGACATTTGAATATACTTCCAAAAGAAAAGACCATTAAGAATGCTGAATCTTGGTGAATGTGTTACCTGAAGAACTGACAGTCTGAACTTTATTTGCTGTAACACAGGAAGGGGAGCAGAAAAGCTCTCTAATTCCCCCCGTGTTCGGACTGTCCACCATTTCTGACACCGGGCGCATGGTACGACAAATTTTGCAGGGGACAGGTTTCAGACTCTTCTACAAAAGGAAGATCAATTTAATGTAATAATGACTTTCAACAAAATAACCAACCCTTATTTAGGAATTCTTTTGCAGTTACCTTTTTGAAGCCTATGAGGCAGTTTTGTTTGCAGAACTTCATAACACTGCCCTCTATCTGCAGAGACGGACACTGACCGTCTGTGCCATAGCAGTATCCACCACAGTTCACACAGCTGTTCATGTTTAGCTTATTGGAGGAGCGGAACTGGTTGAAGCAGCTGTCGCTGCACAGCTTATGGATGGAGCCCATGAAGTTCACTTCGTGAGTGTAAGTCTATGAGAAATGCAATTGCAACATGCAACCTTTTAGATCTTTTAAAACTACTGAACTTTATTTCTTAATGGATCTTATAAAGCGGCCACAGAAACTCATACAATTGTCACAGACTATAACATACTTAGAGTTCATTTTTAGTCTAACAGAACAATAGTTTTCTAGAGAAATATAAAGTAACAATAAAGCAAATGCATCACAAACAGCCAGTCAGTTATAATACAGATTTGCTTTTCATGAACCTAAAGTACACTAAACAGTAGTTTCTGTCCTTCAATGTGTGAGCAATATGTACAGTGCAATCATAAAGGTTGATTAAAAAAAATACAAAGTGGATTCAGAAAGCCTACAAACCCCTTAATTTTTTCATTTTGTATGTTGCTGCCTTATGCTAAACTGCTTCATAAGGCAGCAACATACAAAATCACAATCTTCGCTCCATAAAGCTTGATGACAAAGCAAAAACAATGTGACAACTTTGCAAACTGATGAAAAAAAAAGGGGGTCTGAATATGCAAAAGCCTCTAAGTGCTATCTGAAATTTTCTAAAATGAGCGTTTTTATCAAGCTTGTATGTTTAGGTTCCATAATTTCACTTTATTAGCAATTAATAGGTCCTTTTCATTGCCATTAAAGTGAAATAATTGAACAAACATTCAAGCTTGATAAAAATGCTCATTTTAGAAGAAAATTTCAGACGAGATAGGGCCATAAAACATTTTTTAAGAAATGTTGTTCACAAGACTTTGGACTACTGGATTTTGTAGATCAGAGACTTTGTTACAACATGTTGTGAAAACAATCTTGTCCGTTCATTCATATAAAACATCACTAACTTTTGTGTGACACTTTGTTTTGATGCGTTTCACATCTGGGAAGATCATTAGATCTGGGGATGGCACTGTGATGAACCCCCCCCCCCCACCCCCCCCAAAAAAAAAAAAAAAAAAAATTGTGAGAGGACTAAAAGAAAGAACGTTTTTGTTTGTTTTAAGTTTATTTACAGCAGTGTACAATATAATACAGACAGACAGAAAGATAGACAGATAAATAGAAAGACTGATAGTCAGATATAAAGCACATTTTCGAGCACACAGTCACAGTGTTTTGTGCCATTCCTGGAAACAGTTCCTGGTCAACTGAAGACACAGGTGCACGTCACATGCCTGGCACTTCCAAGGTGTTTGCTGCTTCTTGCCATGCACCGCTTTGCAATGCACACAGATCCGACGTCCAGCAGAGGCGATTTTCCTGGTGTCTGAGCTCAGCTGAGCTCCTGGAACAGGCACGTGGTCACTACTGGTCCGCTTTCGTTCTGTTTTCAGTGACACGCCACAAAGCTCTGCGATAAGCTGCTCCATAAACTCTTTGTGGGTCAGGTTGCCGTACAGCTCTTTGTGTATTGTATAGGAGTTGGTGGCAGCAATGTCCAATAAGTGGAGAAAGATCTTTCTGTACCACTTCAAGGTTTTGTGCTGCGCGGTGTAGTATTGCAACAGCTGATCAGACAGGTCGACGCCCCCCATGTGTTGGTTGTATGCAATAATAGGTGCGGGACAAGGATAAGTCTTCAAGCTCCATGTTGCTTCTGCTTTCACCCTCCTCTGCACAATGTCTCCGTTGTAGGCAGGATGGATAGTGGAACAGACAGACACCTCTCGTGTGTCCATCCACTTCACAAACACAAGCGGTCCATCCCGAATCCACCTAATAGATCCCCTGGTGGACTTTTTGGTCAGTGAATTAGCTGCATTCTGTGGGCTGTCCTTCCTGTAGTCTCTGTAAGTCCCACAAGCACCATACTTCATGGCTAACAGGTCTTTTAAGAGCTTCGGACTTGTGTAGAAATTGTCCATGTACACATGGTACCCAGATCCCAAAATTTTTTTGTCCAAAAGAGACATCACAGTGTCATATGGTAGTCCATGACCAGAGGCATTGGCATTCTTTCCCGTGTACACAGAAAAGTCCACAGTGTATCCATTCGATGAGTCTGTGAGGACAAACAGCTTGAAGCCCCACTTGGTCGGCTTGGCTTTCATGTACTGCGTCATTCCCGTGTGCGCTTTGCACGCCACCATTCTTTCATCCACGGCTAAATTTCTTCTAGGATGATAGACAGTTTTGCATGCGAGACGGATTGTGTCCAAAAGGGGTTTGACCCTGAAAAGGCGGTCGTACTCATCTGTGCCCTTCTTTTTGTCATTCTCCTTGTCTGCCTCTGGGTGACTCATGTGCATATTCCACGAAACAGTGCGGTATCTGTCCCTTGACATAATTGTGGCGGGAAAAGGCACGGAGAAAAGAGTGCCCTGCCGCCAGTAGTCACTGATGGAGCTCAACTTCACCATGCCCATGTAGAATATCAGCCCAAAGTAGCGGTACATCTCGCTAACGGTGACTTCAGTCCACTTGTATTTGCGACCCCTCGCAATTGACCTGGCGGCCTGAGCGTTTGTGTTGTAGCACAGAGTTGAGACAGCGCTGTCAGTGAAAAACATTTTGAAGAGACTAAGAGGGGAATGCGAGTCAGTAGACTTCAGCTGCGGTCCAGGTTCCCGTGCGGGCAAGAATCTTAGAGTCTGTGGAACCAAGTCGACGACTTTCTCTGTTTTCCATGACTGAGTGGAAAGCCCGTTTGTCCTGGCTTTCTTTGCAACAGGCATCAGGTCACTGTCATTCTCACATCTGCAAATAAAATAATAAAAGACAAACATTTGTGAGCATGCTAATATTAGGATCAAAGCAACTACATTGTTTAACATTACTGATTGCTAATACTGAAAAACACATGCATATATTTATAGCACACTACAAACATTTATACTTAATCATATATTTGTGAACAAGCTTAATTGATGAGGTGGTACTTTACATTAAATATAGTCTAAATAATTATATAATATTCATATTTATGCCATTCAAAAGGTTTGGGGTAGGTAATATTTTAAGTTTTTGAAAAGTCTTAAATGCCAACTGAGGCTGCATTTATTAGATCAAACATACAGTAAAAACAGTGAAATATTTGAACATTTTGTAAGATGTAATTTATTCATGTGATGGTAAAGCTTAATTTTCAGCATCATTACTCCAGTCTTCAGTGTCACATGATCCTTCAGAAATCATTCTAATATGCTGATTTGCTGCTCAAGAAACATTTATCACTGTTGAAAACAGCTGTGCTGCTTAATATTTTTATAGCAACCGTGATACATTTTTCCCCCTCAAAAAGTTCTAAATAACAGCATTTATTTGAAATAGAAATATTTAGTAACATTATAAAATGTCTTTACTGACACCTTTGATAAATTTAACGCGTCCTTTCTAAATAAAAGTATTTATTTCTTTCAAAAAACAAAACAAAAATAATCTTACTGACCCCAAACTTTTGAACAGTAGTGTATTATACAGCATAAAATGTGCATACTCGTTTTGTACAACATTTAGATGTAATGACAAGTCACCTAGGTTAAGGGCAACATATTTTACTCAAAATATTACAAACATGCTTATTTTAGTCTGGCAAACAGCCCAAGTAAAATATGTACATGCTTGTCTAAAAATAACATGCTAACTAAAGAAAGAATAGATCACTTACTCATCAGAACTGATATCCTCTGCTGGATCAATTCTCTCTTCAAAATTTTCCCATTCATCATCAGACTCGTGCTCTTCTTCTGAGGAATAGGTGAATTCTTCCTCACTGTCCAGGATCTGGGAAGGTTCCTCACACGTGCAGTGTGCCATCTTCCAAAAGCGATGAAAAGTGAATGAATCGAATGAAGCTTGATGCTATTTTTAATCACATTGATTGGGGAGCTTTTACCATATTTGTATGGCTCGCCCAGATCATAACCGTGTGTGTTATCCGCGAGTGGGAGCACCTTGAACGCGATAACGGTACTATCTAACATCTACAATACGAGTAAAACATTGGTATGTTAAAAATAGCATTAATACAGCGAGCTGGACCGCGAAACGCTGCGTTTATCTCTCTATTTACAGCACGCTGTTCTTGTTGAGATCAATAAACAGCGAATTCTCTATTGTGTAGAAGCCGCACTCACCGGCGCTTGACTGACAGCGGCAGCGCTCTCTTTCTCACACACGCACACAGAGAAACAGTCGAACCACGTAGAACTGACGCGCTATATTCATATTTTTTTCTGTCAAAATGACGAACTTCGTTTATTATTTATTATTTTAGCCGGTCGTATCCATCGGCAGATAGAGGATAAGCAAGCGGCAATCCCATTGGCTAGCGCTCACCTATCATCGTCCACGCCAATCAGCTCGAGCGAACGCAGACAATGTGATTAATATTCATGAGCCAAGCAGCCTGTCAGACCTCAGAGCGACATGCATTGAGCTGCTGACAATATACAACCTACATGAGAAAACATGCAATCAAAAGTCGTCTTTGTAAGTAAATTCATTGAATAGATGAAGATATTTTACATTTTAGCGTGTTTTTAAATTACTATCATTCATTCTTTGCAGAAACACTGAATGACCAATAATGCCAAGCACCACCAGCAAGGTAATTTGAAAAATGTGCATTAATGTGCATTCATACATGCTTGCCACAAGCATATCAAGCATCTATAAAAAATATGCTTATATGCTATATATGCTATATATGCTTGACTGTTTCCTAAAAGCTTAGTTATGTTTTCAAATTATATGTGAATGCATTGTGTTAAGTTTTACATTTCTACATTGTATAAATAAAAATAGTTATAATATAAATATCAATTTAATTAAGAAATCTAAATGAAAACATACAAGTAAATACACAAGACAACTCTTTTAGCCAGGTGAAAGAGCCAAAATTTCATATGCATTACATAATCAGAATGTTTGTTTTTTTGCTTTGAATGGGTTAATTTAAAAGTAGGTTTTTGTAGAGACATTTGTCATGTCAGTGCAACAATTAAAGGCTGAGTTTCTGAGTTCACAGAGACCAAGATTGGTATTTTACAAAAGCACTTTTTTGTTATTGTGAGTGGACACACATGAAAGCAGATGAATGATGTCTTCCTCTTATCTGTATAACCATACATAAGAGTATTTTAAATTGTTGCCATTGTTATAAAGAAAAAAAAAAAACATGCTGGAACCTCCAGGGGGTTAAAGTACACTAAACTAGGGCTGCATGATATATTGTTTTAGCATCGATATCGTAATGTGTGCATCATTTTACATTTGATTATGTCTATACCTGAAAACACATAAATTTACCTGAAAAACCTGTAAAATTTACCTGTATGGAAGCTTGTTTCCGCCATTGAATAAAAAATAAAAAAGGTAATTGTGACTTTTTCCATCTCACAATTCTGACTTTTCTTCTCGCAATTGCGTGATATAAACTCACAATTGTGAGTTATAAAGTCAGAATTGCAACTTTATTCTGACTTTTTTCCCCCTCAGAATTGCGAGTTCATACTTCAATTCTGAGAAAAAGTCAGAATTGTGAGAAAAAGACAATTTCGAGTTTATATCCCGCAATTCTGACATAACTCGCAACTGTGACTTTATATCACACAATTCTGAGAAAAAAAAAGTTAGAATTGTGAGATAAAAAGTCGTAATTATCCTTTTTTTTTATTCCGTGGTGGAAACAAGCTTCCACACATTGGCATCTTTGTTCTACTGTATTTATCTATGCTTGAAATTTGTTTATTATTTTCTATGCAGATTCACTCCCCTATCGTTCACTCTCATCTGGTGAAATTGTTTTCATTTCGAAATACATAATCGCAGAAAAACAAAATATAGCAATGTCAGTTTTTTCCAATATTGTGCAGCCCTAGACTAAACAGTGCTTGCTGAATTTTGAGTCAAATATGACTGAAATTAAATACCTGGGGTGCGATGGAAAAGCAAAAGCAAAAAAAAAAAAACTGTCAATGATAAAATGTAAATGTTTGTGTCATTCTGAACAGACACAATAAGTGCTGTTCATTTAAATGTTGCGTCAAATATTTGTCTTGGTGTAAAAAGGTCCCCAGGGTTTAAAAACATGATTGATTAGTAGTGGCACTTCAGTGCAGGAAACACCTGAACAGATAGAGATGGACACTTACCATTCCTGCCTTTTGACACACACTGCACTTGAAGTTTAAAGCGCTGAGGCATTTCTGACTGCAGAACTCCTTCAAAGTCCCTGACATGTCCACTGGGGCATTGACCACATCTTTTGGGTCAAGAATGTCTCTGCACAGAAACAGAAATGGTTGAAGGTTACTTGCCATTGTTGTAATTTAATTTCTATTATATATTATTACTTTAACTTTTACAATAAAGGAGCATGTAATAGTGTATTAAAGGGACAACTCACCCAAAAATGACAATTCTGTTATCTTTTACTCACCCTCATGTTGTTCCAACCCGTAAGACTTTTGTTCATCTTTGGAACACAAATGAAGATATTTTTAATGAAATCTGAAATGAAATTTCTATCCTTCCATTGAAAGTCTATTCACCCAAAACGATCATAAAAAAAAAAAAAAAATCATAAAATAAATCCATATAAATTGAGCGGTTTAATCCAAATGTTCTGAACAGACACTTTATATTATAAACATTTAATTTAGGCTTTTATTAACACATAAACATTGATCAGCGAACATAAACAGAAGCCCTCTTGACAAACTTGCTTGACGTGTGAGGAGAACCTCATTTGGTTCTCGTACTTGAGCTTCCATGACCAAATTTGAACGCTCTATGTACGTTCGCTGAGCAATGTTTATATGTGAATAAAAGCCAATCAAAGCAATCACGTCTCTTCAGAAGACTTGGATTAAACTGCTCGATTCGCATGGAATTACTTCATAATCTCTTTATGAATGTTTTGAAGCATCCAAGTTTTGGGTGAATAGACTTTAAATTGAGAGACAGAAACCTCTCAGATTTCATTAAAAATAGACTTTTGTTCATCTTCGGAACACAAATTATGGATTTGGAATGACATGAGGTTCAGTAAATGTCATTTTCATTTCTGGGTGAGCCAGAAGTTCAGTGAGTGAGTTTTTGGTGTGGTAAAAAAAGTCAATACACGAATGTGCTAGTTAAGACAGGCCTAGTTCATATTCAATAACCATGTATTTGAATGATTTGGAAGTCATTTTTGAATGCAAATGCATATACATCATATGTAATGCAACTGTTATAATCATTTGAAAAGTTAAAATCTAAAAGTCTTATTGTAGGCATACTTGAGGCAGTGGTAACATTGTTTCTTCTGAGGTATCTTGACCACTATAGTAGAGGTGCTACAGAGACACTGAGGTGAGCAGTAGAGTTTAGGACAGCCTTTCCGCTGGAACGCCGTCTGTCCCTTTAGCAGGACTTTGTTACATCCTGTGCAGACCACACCAATTGGATTGGCAGGGGCCAGAGGACGAAGGGATAGTGTAGGGACTGGTGCCGCCTTTGCTGGGACGACTGCTGGAGCTGCAGTCACATAAAGAGTATTATGTAAGAAATATAAGATGTAACTTAAATCAACTATTCACCCATGTAGCAAAATATATGTTTTCAGGGCTCATACCGATGGATGTGGCATTTCCTCCTACAGAGAACACTGCGCTGATCTTGATCGCATCAGGTGTCTGGTTAAACTCCTAAAAACATGAACACAATGGGGTAAACTCCATGAAACATTTTATAACTTACTCAACAGTGCCCCAAAGTTATCATGTTTTTATTGCCTGAAAAATGCCACACGTTTTGACTTGTTGGGTTATTTCATTCATCTCACTGTAATTACTGTGCACATTACATTTTGCCATTCAAATAAAGGAATTTTAGGTGACTAAATCTCATTTTCTAGAGCAGTAAAGCAGTAGAGGAAAAAAAAAAATTAGCTAGGATGCATTAGATTGATCAAAAGTGACAGTAAAGACATGTTATTTTAAATTGTAATAATATTTCACAATATTACTGTTTTTACTGTATTTTTGATCAAATAAATGCAGCCTTGGTGAGAATAAGAGATTCTTTCAAAAATCTAACCAACCCAAACTTTAGTGTGTTGAAAGATGATGTGGATTTTCAGTCATCTTTAGTCAGATGGCATTTACATTGTGACTGTGCTTCAGATGCAATCATCTCTATCTGTGTCTGTAAAGGTGTGAACCAAATGGCCCATACAGATGTATGGCCCATAGATACTAATGGGTGTGAATGACAAAGAAACAACATTGCTCAGAGTAGATCTATCTCCTGTGGGGGGTCAGTTTTCTATTGTAAATAGACCTTTTGTCTTTATGTATAAAGTTCTGTTCGACAGACAGATTTTTTTTAATTTAACTTCAATTAAATTGTTAATCACAATTATTCATATTACAATTGAACAATTACAACGTAATGGGGTGTAACGATACCCTCATGTCACGATTTGATAACTATCACAATACTGAATTCACAATACAGTATTATTGTGATACTCCAAGACATATGGTAAAAGGATAACAAAAAATGTACTGTTGATTAAAATGCTAAATTTGGTATTACATTGGGAGTGGAAATTAATAGGCTTGGACTTGGTGCTGGTAACCAAATGCACCAAAAAAAAAATTAAATTTTTTTCCAGTGAACTGATAAAACCCCACGTTCAAAGACACCCTGAACACAAAGAGAAAGTATTCAAAACATATGATCTTCACATACATTGCTTAACCTTTGTTACCCCTTAAAAAAATAAATAAAAGCCAGAAAATCACTGGTGAAACTCACAGCTGCTGTGTCAGGCTCATCTTTAATGTTTTCTAGAGTTGCCGACGCTTTCTCATACTCCTCATCCATTGGCTCATCCTTCACCTTCACTGGAATGGCGATGGAAGGCTGGGCCACTTGTGGTTTCAATTCAGTTTTTAACACTGAATGTGTTTGCTGGATTTAGATGAAAATGGTTTTAGTTTTAGGAGTGTACATCTCCATGGATTAACAAACAAACTCAATGAAATTCAATGGTAAACATAAAATAAGCGATACTGTGCTCACCATGGCAGATGGTTCAGTTTTCTCCTTTTTTATAGGTTTAGCCAACAATTTTCCTGTTAAATGTAAAAAAATTTGTAGAACATACTTATCAATAAACAGAAACATCAATCAATATCAATAACTGCCAAAACAGGTTTTCAACTCATCTTAACAAAATGGTGAATTAAAGAAAACATCTAGTAATATGCAAAAATTCACACCAACCTGCATCTTCTGGTCTATCTACCTCCATCTTCCCATCACGAACCTCAGTCCGGTCCACATCTATTGCCATTTCATTTGTGAAGTCCTCAACTTTAGCAATCACAAGCTCCTCTGAACTGTGTGCCGTGTCCTCTGCGTTGCTCTTGTCTTCGCTCTTCTCTAGTTTTCTAGCATCCTTCTGTTCACAGTGTTCCTGTACACAGTTTTCTTCTTCTTCACCCTGGTCGGATGGACTGCCCTTTTCTGGACTGTTTCCTTGGTCCACATCTGGTTGTTGTCCTAAATCCAGATCTTCCTCCATCTCCTCTTGGTGCGTCTCTACTTCCTCCAGCTCCATCTGATGGCCCTCCATCAGGCTGTTTTGAGGGTTTGGCTCGTTTACACCTGGTTCAGTGGCGTCCAGCTTGCATAACTCCACTGCATCTGGCTTCTCTTCTGAAACAGCTGCATCTCCAGTGAGATGTCCTGTGAAATCCTCACTGGCCATAAGGACACCTTCTGCAGACGTAGAGCCCAGCTGTGAAACTACCTCTGTAGACTACGAGGGGCCAGACTTCGCTCCTGATAGTGGGAAATGATTACTTTTATCCATATGGCAGAGTTCAACAATAAAGGCCCATTGAAACCAAGGACTATAACAATAACAATAAAGATATAGTTTTAAAAGTCACTCTAAATGTAAAACAACATCCACATTTTCCTCCTAATCTCCTCCATATAAATACAGCATTCTGTGCAGAGTTCAAATGGGTCCGATACGGTTCTGGTATGCGCCGACTCGCGCATATGATCCGATCCGCTCTATGCTATCGCAGACTGTGCGCGCGCTACGGCAGTTCGCGTGACACTAACGCGAAACCAGACTTCATTTGCCCTAATGGAAAGCATATTTACACTGTCTGAATCGTTCCCTATCCCCTATATAGTGTACTATGTGCCATTCGCCATGTAGAAAATAGTAAATGTGTGGAAAAGTGACTGATTTTAGCCGCAACGTCAGCGTCTATTTATAATGTAGTGGGCGGGACGCTTTAGATTCTAGAGAGCATTTGATTGGACAGAAAATCTGACGAGAAGCTGAAATGCAGAGTGATGTCACCACTTGTACGTATTGGCGAAAGTGAGAGAAAAATAAGTTTTGAACGCTTATGTCTTCTAAATACGAATTTTGTCATTGTTTTGGAGCACACTAGCTTATAGATAACGGTAAGACTAACATATTCATACTAAAAGCCAAACAACTTCCATTTTGATTTCATGGGGACTTCTGGAAGTTTAAGTTAGAACGGGTTGATAATGAAACCGCACGCCCTTGTTTTCCAGCAAAAGTGTTTAAATAATAGCGGTCATAGAGCAACATCATGGAGTATTTTTACTTTTCATGGAAAATAAAATAATATATAATACATATTTTCCATGATAATAATACATTATATCTTATTAATAAATTATGTATTATTATTCTGTCATGAAAAATTAATACAATTTCCACACAAAATTGTTGCAAATAACTGTTAATCGTAAATGTGGAAGCAAAAAATTAGGTGGCAGCGATAAAAAAAAAAAATATATAATAAAAAAATAATTAAATCTAATAGATATATCCTTATATATCCTCCACAGTTTTAAGGATGAAAATATCCACTTTCCTAAAATATTTTATTTTAACGTTACATACTGGTTATTCCGATAAACCAAGAGTTATTTTTTTTAAATATTTCATAACTACATTCCTATTTCAAAACCGCAGCCTAATCTACAGCTGCACATAACATGCAGCCTCAGGATTATAAACATGCATCCAATTCTTCAACATTGCATTAATGCTCTGTTTTGTTACATAGGCGCCGTTCTTTTGTCCTTAGCGCACTATTCGATAGAAACGCAAACATAAAATACTCTATCACGTGGCTTTAAAACATGCATGCAAAGAAAGTTGCAGCCAGAACGGAGTGTATAAAGGTGAAATACTGCAGGGCATGCATGTTTCTGCAGCGAATCTCTGCAGAGACGATAAACAACACGCGGGCCACTCTTCCCAACAGTTTAAATACTCACTTTAAAGCGCTTGACGTATTCTTTCAACAATCCCTCTCACAAGACAGCCGATGTACAAATCCTGCGCGATGCACGGTGGATCACTTCTGTATTAAAATATCAAAATAGTGGAAAAAGTTGCTAAAACAGGATCAACTAGCTAGAAGGACTAGCTGGCTCTCCCGCGAAAGCACTTCCCCCTCTGCGTGCAGCGGTGCATTATGGGAGATGCACACAACAAGCGTTGGGCGGGCGCGCGTGCGTGATCCATTCATTCCTGTAAATCGGTTTGACCACTTAAAAGATTTAACAGCTCATAAACATTCTTCGTATTCATACTGATTCATTCATTCTTTCAGTTTTCTTTTTCTTTTCTTTTTTGGTGATATACGAGTTCACAAAAAAGTCTGAACGAATCAGTTTCATTTGACGAGTACTGCTTGCTTTTAATTTCAGCTGTGATTGTTTAATTAATTATGCTTATAATTAAAATGTAATACCATTATCCAAACATATATTCCAGGTATTTTTTCCTTAAATTGTAGCAGCATCCAATCACTTCTGTCAAAAATGACTACTGTCTGTTTATAGTTTTAGTTTATCTTTACAGTTATCGTCCTTGGTGTGAATGGAACTGTATTGTTGTCCTTATATAACAACCCAGTGTTGGGGAAAGTTACTTTTAAAAGTAATCCATTACAATATTCCGTTACTCCCTAAAAATTGTGTTACTTAGTTACTTTTTATGAAAAGTAATGTGTTACATTACTTTTGCGGTACTTTTTCTCACCTGAGCTGGGCTTGCTTGTTTATTTTTTAATAACAACAAAAAAAGTTCTATTTTTGGCAAATGTTAAGGCCCTTTCACACCAAAAGTGAAATAAATAAGCCTCAGGCTGAAGTAGAGGGCGCAGCTCAAACAAACCTTTCAGATGTGTGGCCATTCTGGATTAAAGGTGCAGTGTGTTAATTTTAATTTTTAGCGGCATCTAGAGGTTGAGGTTGCGAATTGCAATATAGAGAAGCTACGGTGGCCAACACAGGACAAAGATGTCATCGTCTGAGACAGCAGAGAGTAGCCAGTCAAACAAACATGCTCTGTAGAGCAGTTTGTCCGTTTAGGGCTACTGTAGAAACATGCCGGCACAAAATGATGACTTAAAATGTAACGCTGCATTCACACGGGGCGTCAACGTCAACGCTTGAAGGAGGGCGTGTCTGAAGCTTGAGCTGATGCAACCGTCATAGTACAACAGCCAATCACATTACTTTCCGGTGTTGCATGAACGCGATTGGCTGGCGCCTGTGTTGGCGCTTGAAAAGTTGAAAAAATCTTCAACTACTTTTGTTCGGCAACGCATGATGTCACCCATTCAAAGTAAATGAGAAGTGTTAACGCCGACCCCCGTGTGAATGCAGCGTCAGGGGACATGCGGTGTACGTAGATAGAAATGGCTCATTCTAAGGTAAAACATAACGGTCCATTATGTAAGGTCTTTATACACCACTGAAAACATAGTTATGTTTATTATATTGCATTTCTGTCAATAGATCCTCCTAAAATTTACACATTGCACCTTTAAAGAAGAATAGGATACAGGAGAAGGAAGTTCAGCACTCTTATTTCTAAATCTAATCTAAAGTAAGTTTTGCTTATAAGTATGATTGAATTCGATCATTGAAGGTCAGCAGCAAAGGCATTGGTTAATAAATAATTTGTGTAATTTAATATAGTTAATTATTACATGTTTGCTTAAAATTCTGAGATTGCATTTCACTGTTTTTAGTCATTTTGAGGAATACTGAATGTTTTCATTCAAGTGAGATGAGTAAATGCATGTTCATGTTTAGTCTAGAACTACAATAACCATCATGTTCACACAGCGCACACAACACCTCTGCACTTTATTTCTCTCAACATGAGGAGAGCTGTCAGTCGATAAATGTGAAAAAGTAACTTTCGTTACTTATTTGAAAAAGTAACTTAGATATTTTGATGTAAATTGAAAAAGTAATGCGTTACTTTACTAGTTACTTTAAAAAGTAATCTGATTACGTAACTCAAGTTACTTGTAATGCATTAGCCCCACACTAAACAACCTGTAGGGATAATATAACATTTTCTTCCTTTTATACATCAGCACACAAGACCTTTCATCATAATTTTGTTTTATTATAATGACATACATTACAACACACATTGAGAGCAAACATTTGTAATTTCTGTATTTATCTGATGTCGCAAAATATGAAATGCTAAAATAAAGGCATGACATTCAGTGTTAGGTAAGTTGCTCTAAAAAAGTAATTAATTACTAGCTGCTAATTACATCTTCAGCAGTGTAAAAAAGTATTGGATTACTTAATTACTTCAACCTCCACCAGTTGAACAATACAAGGACATGAAACTGCACTTTTAATTATTTCAAATAAACAACTGACTGAAGTGTGTAAAGGGAGATGGTTACATTAAAAACAGACATTTTAACGTTAAGTTTTGAAGTTAAATCCATTATTGTTTAATATATAATTGTTGTATAGTCTATAAAGTGTTCAATGCAATTACATCTGAAGTAACTGTAATTACATTACAGAAAAATTAAGAGTAATCCCTTTACTTTTTTTAAGGGAAAAGTAGCCTAATTAAATTACAGTAATTAGGTTCAGTAATGAATTACACCCAGCAATGATGACACTAAGATGTTAATCGTACCATTTCACCTGTCAGTGATTTTTCTAAACCACACTGTTTGGGTTTCTTTGGATCTTGTTGAAACCTCAGTGTGGTGACTTTGCTATCCAGCTCATCCATGAAACCCTCATCGACCGACTCACTGTCCCTGTCTTCCTCCTGTCCAGCGCCCTCTGCAGGCAAGAACACATGCAGCTGAGTACGAGACGTGGCAGATGAAGCGTCAGGTAAATGCCGGGTGGGGAGGCAAGTCTTTCCTCTGACAGATAAAGTCTCAAGGTTTACAGGCTGCCTGCACTGCCTCACTAACGGCTGTAAGCCTCTGCTCTCTGTGGACCGCCGCTGACTGCGAGTAAAGGTTTGTGTAACCTTTGGTACAGGCCTCAGAGGCTGAGAGAAATGCATGTACACTTGATGATAGCTCTGCTGAGGCGTCTTTGTGTTCTCAGGGGTCTTGCAGGAGGAAAGAGATGGGCTTTTGAGTAAAAGGGGGTGGCGGTTTTTTGAAAACCCCTCGAAAACCGCCCTCTGGTCTGGGGTGAACAGGGAAGGCTCACTGATACTGTGAGATCAGAGGAGACCAAAACAGACACACATGAGGTTAATCAGAAAATCTTCAGGTATACAGCTGAAGGAA
The DNA here is from genome assembly GCA_039654765.1 of Mylopharyngodon piceus. Lineage (NCBI taxonomy): Eukaryota > Metazoa > Chordata > Actinopteri > Cypriniformes > Xenocyprididae > Mylopharyngodon > Mylopharyngodon piceus. The sequence continues at coordinate 12,556,742 of CM077448.1, read as the reverse complement.
TGGAAAGATTAAGGACTGTCAAATACCTACACTACCGTTCAAAAGTTTGGGGTCAGTAAGATTATATTATTATTATTTTTTTGAAAGAAAGTAAAGGATTAGTTCACCCAAAAATGAAAATACTCATATCGTCCCTCATATCGTTCCACACAGCTAAAGGCCCGTATACACCAAGAACAATAACTATAAAGATAACGATCAAGATATAGTTTTAAAAATAGTTCTAAATATAAAAGAATAACACTGTCCACACCACAGCTATAACGATATAGAGAAACAATATCGTTGGGATCACTTTCAGAACGATTTTTCCCCCCCGCTGTTGAACGATAAAACACTGCCAGCCAATCAGAATCCATTCTAAGGATTCGCGCATTTAAAATGGCCGACGACATTGCGGAGAAGTTAATCGCCGAGGTCCAGAAAAAGCCACCACTGTTTGACAAGTCAAACCCCATTTTCAAGGATACTTTAAAGAAAAGGGAAATATGGAAAACAATAGGTCATACCCTTGGAATAAATGGTGAGAAGTATTAACGATGACATCATAATGCCAGGCTAGCAAATAGTGTAACAAAATTACCTCGGGTATCTAGCGCTAGTTTCGACAGCATTGTCCTGCTTCCTTCGAAGTTGCAGTGAAAAAGACGACGTTTTTATTCCACTATATTGATTGTTAGATTAGATCATTACACTATATATTCACTAGAAACATAGCATGCTGAGGACATCTGCTGGTTAAAACCGTGTAAATGCAACAAGAACAGCAAAAACGTTGTACACACTTTAAAACCGCAGTGCGTGAGTTTAGAATAAACAGACAGTTATCGTTAGTTGGTGTGAACGCAAATTATCGTTATAGTTATCTTTTTAGTTATTCTTGGTGTGAACGGGCCTTAATGATACTAAAAATTCAGCTATGAGATCACATGAATAATAAATTACATTTAAAATATTTTCAAATAGAAAATTATTTAAAAAAAAAAAAAAAAAAAATCTTATTGACCCCAAACTTTTGAACAGTAGTTACTTTAAAGGGATAGTTAACCCCAAAAATGAAAATTCTGTCACCGTTTACTCACCCTCAAGTTATTCCAAACCTGTATAAGTTTCTTTCTTCTGCTGAACACAAAAGATATTTTGAAGAATATGGGTAATCAAACAGTTGATGGGCTTCATTGACTTCCATAGTATGGAAAAACGAAAAAATACGGTGGAAGTCAATGGGGACTAGGTACCAGTATTCTTCAGAATGTCTTCCTTTGTGTTCAGCAGAAGAAAGAAATTCATACAGGTTTAGGTCAACTTGAGGGTGAGTAAATCATAACAGAATTTTCATTTTTGAGTGAACTATCCCTTTAAGATATAATTTTGGTAACATACCAACTGATCTGCCAGTCCAGAAACAAGTCAAATGGGTCATTAAACTTTAAATCAACTGCTATTATTAAAAAAAAAAAATGTCTGCTCTGGAGATGCAGGAATGATTCTACAATGAACGTTTTGTTTCAAAATTATTCATTTTGATAATCTTTAGTTGGTTCAGGTTGTAAAATGTGGTGAGACAGATATTTTTTGAATGAATAATTAATATTTTAAAAAAATAATAATTTACATCTTTCCTTTCCTCTGTTGATTTTAAAACATATCCATCATACATTGTACTGCTTGAGAAACCCTGGCAACATTAGCCGCTGTCATTGGATAATCAGTGTAATATAGCTGTTGTTTTTTTCCTGTGAGCTGTTTGGGTGTGTTGCCATGCAAGAGGAATGTTTCTCAGGTTTCTTTCTCTTCAGGTTTGACACTTCCTGTTACTGGCTGATGAAGAGATGTGTCTGCATTTGTACAGCTTTGAAGTTTAATGCAAACCCCAACAAACTCTACTAATTCTGGGTATTGCACTGCTGTATTAAACTTGTTCTGAATATTAAAAATAATAAATAACTTATTTTAAAATGTTTTATTGAAATACTATAAACATTAAAAATAAAATACAATTTCATATGTGCCTTCAATTTTTTTTTTTTTAAATTTAAGGATATTAATATCACAGAGTAGCTAAACTTAAACCAGGTCCTGTTATGCAACAATACAGTTGGATGTAGTAAAAATTCCACTGTAAAAATTGGTAATTTGCCATTAACCTAAAGTGCTATTTCTACCTGATTTAATGCATAAAAATGGTTTTGTTGCTATAAATCAACGTATTCAGTGATGTTAATATTTTTTACTTGAATAAAACCAGTCAAATTAGCAGTTACCATTTTAAGATTAACATTTTTTCCCAGTCTATACAATTAAGGACTTTTCTAAAATTCATCCTGTAGTCCCAGCCAATAGATCCCTAGACTTCGAGGCGTCAGATATCAGCTTACCTGAGAGGCACCATGGTGGTCCGACCATGTGTTGATCTGGACAATGATGGAAGCCTGAAATCATCTCTGCTCCGTGAGCCAGGAAGTGGGAGCACGGAGCTGGACAGCAGGTACGTCCGGACCAGAGTGCGATTTCTCTGCATTGCCCACTGATGCTTTAACTCCACAGTGTTCACACTCAGCCCAGGTCTCGAGGTTGCACTCATGTCTGCACCGACAGCACCAGACGGACTGCAGCCGCCCCTCAGGGGTGCATGTGTCCGCATACAGTGATCAATCATTCATGCACATTAAAAATACATCAGGTAAGCCCATTGGTCGCACACCACCAAATTCTCCCTCCCGGTCTCCCTTTCCCTCGTTCCGTTGTCATCTTACATCTCGCAGAAAGACTTGAGCGTTTCTGACATCTTGGCACATGGAGACATCTGATGTCAGGGTTATCTTTGAATCATCTTCAGTTCAATAAATCCCAACATTGGCAAATAAATTGAGACCTCTACCTCAGATGAACCATTTAAAATAAACCAGAATGTATGTTGTAGTAGCATTTGATTTAAAATTACCCTAAAAGGAACACGTCCCAACCTGAATACTCATAAATCCAAGTATTCTTAGAATTGTGCATCACATGGAACTTTTTCTGCCAACTGCTATGTCAGTAAATATTTGTGGTGATTAAGCAATCATATTGAGTGACTTAAATTTATCAGACTAAAAGGATGTGAAATTAATATGACAATGATAACTCTAACAATCCTTGAGAAAAGTGTTTGCTAAAAACACTGTCCAAAAACCCTAACCCACATTTACCTCACCACACTTCTCAGACTGCAGGTTTATTTTCCTTTTTGAACTATTTCCAGAAGTAGCTGTCAGCCAATAGGACACAACAGTGATAAAACAAGAGAAACATAGCACCTTGACCTTAATTGATACTGGACAGCAGCCTGGGTGCTACTGGGTTACAGAGGTCTGTCTGTGTTTATAGACCTGCAGAACTCTTAAACATGTTATTTTCCTCTCTCTCTTTTTTAAAGAAATCTTGCCAGTAAGTTTAATAAAAAGACATTGGATTGATATGCTATACTAATATTCTAGAAACAACTCCAAATCAAAGTTATCTACATGACCAAGGTTCTGCATTTTCAGGTATAACTTGCAATGGTTACATCTTTTCACAAAAACCAGACAAAGGGATCTTGACAGTTTATTAAAAGAAAAAAATATGGATACAATCATGATGCATCCAGTGCTGCACTAAAGATTTCCCAGCTGCCACGTCTCATCTGTACGTCTCACTCCCACAGGACTATACAGGACAAAGAAAGATAAGGTAAAAATGAGTAATCTGGTTCCATAACAGCATTTTCTCATCTTGAATTACAAACAGTAAGTTTAAAGGGGACCTATTATGCCTCTTTTCACAGGATGTAATATAAGTCTCTGGTGTCCCCAGAATGTGTCTGTGAATTTATCTCAAAATACCCCACAGATCATTTATTATAGCTTGTCGAATTTGCCCTAATTGAGCTCAAAAACACGCCTTTTTTTGTGTCCCCCTTTAAATGCAAATGAGCTGCTGCTCCCGGCCCCCATTCCAAAAGACGGCGGAGCTTCTACAGCTCACGCTTCGGTTACTCAACAAAACTGGAGAATCTCACGCAGCCAAAATGACAATTTGTCAGTAACGGTGTTCAGCCTTACATTGTTCAAACCGGAGTCAGACACTGATGGATAGACTCAGGAAGAAGTTACAACTTTTAGAATGCAACTGGACGTTTCTGAATGGTTAGTGGATACATTTATGTAGTTGCTGTGGAGTTGATTCAACTCATCGAATAGCATGTGCTAGGGGTTGCACCGACTAATCGACGTTCAACCCTTGGCATATGCCGCCATGTTAATCTTTTGTGCAAATCCAGCACTGAACTGACCCTTGTTTATGAAGCAGTGCGGTGTTATGTATATCTCTCTCTCTCTCTAAAAAGATAATTTTCTATTATAACATCACAAACCTGCATATTATCGTCCGCTGTGCAGGAACATCTAGTGCCGAACAAGTCATTAGTTCAGAGAACAGGTTCCTTGGTTGATCTAAAAAGACAAGAACTTTTTACTCCATCACGCAAACACATGCGGGATCATCATTTGCTTTCATCATTGTCTTTGGTGAATGCTTACCCATTTCTGAAACTGTATGATGCTTCTTAACCTCCTTCAATCACCTGAGGCCCCTGCAGTAAGAGAAAGACAGTGAGGATACAGAAGTAAACCAATACACAAAGTCCTACCTTAACTGCTGTACATGACTGAATTAAAGCAGGCTATTATCATTAACATCTAACGCTACATATATGAAATAGAAAACAAAAGGAATGATAGATGCTTTAGTTCTCTTTCCAAAACAAAAATTCCCCCCATCATGAAAAATGAAAAAAAAAAAAAGCACATAACATGTAAGTAAGTGGTTAGGAATATTCAAGTTAAACAGCTAAGTCACATTTTTTTTTTTAAATATACTGCTGAAGAGCAAATATTACTTCATCTCATGCAAAAACACGCTTGCTGTACAGAGTAAATGACACTTGGACTCATTTCCATACAGACGACACCACCTCAAACACAAATCGCAGATTTCTAAAAGATAAGGATGTTGGGTTAAAGATCTGCCTCTCTGAGGCAGCTGATAGGTCAAAAGGGTAGTTCTGGCATCACACTCCATAGAGCTGAAAACTCATGGTCCATACTAGGGTTATCAAAATGACAGATTGGGACCAAGGTGAATGGATCACAGTGTAGATAAACAGACACCTACACATACATCCAGACAGTCAAAATGCTGATCCAGCATTATACATATGTTGTAAAGATCTGCTCCGTTCATCCACAGGAGCAGGAATACTCGCGCACACTCACCAGAGTGAATTTAGGGCACCATCAATACAGTAACATGGCTGCGATACACTGCTGGAGAATGAGTCATTGGCATGAGTGCAATACTTTTGTGAAGAATAAAAGAACACAATAGATTAGGGAAAACACCAAAGAAATGTACTTTAAAGCACTTTGATTATCCAGAGTATGTCCCACCCCAGTCCACATTGAAAAGTTCATAAAGAGTGGAGGCAGTATTTCTGTGATATATAAATATACCAAATAGTTATGAATATATATATACACACCAAATAGTTATGAAGTAATCAGACTAGATAGACTACCAGGTTTGAGAAGAGAGAGAGAGAGAAAGAAAAACGACTTGCACTGCACAAATGCATTTTACAATGACAAAAAAAACAAAAAACAAAAAAAACGTAAAGGATATCCAATATAGTGATTTGTTGCACACTACAGAAGATCATGTTGATAGGTTTAAGCACTCAAGAGATTGGAGAGAATATGAGTGGGAAAAGTCTGCTGTGGTATGTCGTGGAATCTAATATGCTTGGCATCAGAAAATACAACTGAATTGACAGAAATTGTCTACTAAGATAATCCAAACATCACCCAAAATCATAATGATGAGTCATTATCAGGGAAACTACTAATTACAGACAACTAATAAATACAATTGTAAAACTGACGGTGACGGGAAAGACTTGTATCTATATAAAACAAAATTATGAACTATTCAAAGATTCCTGAAAAGTATCACGGTTTCCACAAAAAATTATAATATTAAATATTTCTTGAGCATCAAATCAGCATATCAGAATGATTTCTGAGGGATCATGTGACTCTGAAGACCGTGATGCTAAAAATTCAGCTTTGTTATAAAAATTACAGGAAAAAATTTACATTTATCAACATTAAAATATAAGAATTTTAAATTGTAATCATCTCACAATATTACTGTTTTCACTGCATTTTGATCAAATAAATGCAGCCTTGGTGAGAATATACTAAAAAAAAATATTACAAAAAACAAAAACCTTACCGACCCCAAACTTCGGAATAGTGTATGTGTGTATAGAAGCAATGAACAAGCAATTGCGTCATAGATTTTGCAGCTTCGCTTCAGCTGCAAATGACAATGCAATTGATTTTTCTTTTTTTTTTGTAGAAAAGTGATTTCTCCAAGCATTCTACAATACTGAGATCTGTGCAAATCCATGTTGCCATTTTCCAGTCATTAAAAAAAAAAAAATCTGGTATACAAAAAAGGCAATTACTCTGAAATTGAGTCTGTTCCAAAAGCAAAATCATGTTTAGTCCCCACACAAAACCGTGAAATTTGTTGTGCCTTTTAACTAAAATCAAAAATGAACTGAATTAAGAGCTTTATCTGAACATTTCCATTCAGATTGAAGTTCAAAGCACCTTCGCGTTCATCATAAACAGACGGTATTTGTTTTGTCCCTGCCTAAGCAGAAAGTAAATACTGCTTCTCACAGTACCTTGAGTCAATAGAATGCCACCACCCCCTCGATCGTGAGGTTCTTGATATTTCATTAGTGTGCAGTGTTAAAATGCATGATGCCTGGAGAAGCAGTGATGCTGCTGCTGTCCCCGAAGACAGCTACTTGTGAGGAAGACATTACAGAGCAGCTGAAATACACACAGAAGGAGCCAAAGTACCAAACACATTTCAAATATTGCTTACAAAAACAATTTCTGCACTGTGAATCCATTTTCAGGAGTGTGATGCCAGAACCCTGGTAGTATTTCAACACAGCTGATGAAAGTAGTACTTTATTTTCATGGAACAAAGACAAGATCACTTACCTTTTCCGGTGATATGCAAGCACACCTCGATGCAAATAAGTCCAGGCTCAACTGTCCACTGATCTGTAGAACTAATCCTCAATGTTACCAACTGCTGGAGTCTGTGGGTAAGCTGGACACTGGCCCCTAATGCTCAGCTATAGCACCACCATTCACTCAATACACAGTACAGAGACAAGCTCTTGCCATGTTGCTAAAATCTCAGGAGCCTGAAAAAGGCAAGTTTCCAATGTATTCTGCCAAGGGAAGGGTCTTAACCATAGAGTCTGAGTCACACTATAAATAGTATATGGAAATTCATGGTCCCAGTGTACAGTGCTAACTACATGCAGGGGATGTCAAAAAACTGGCAAAAGTTGGCTGTGTGAATCCCTACTAGCTTATCAAAATGTCAGAAAATGAATTAAGATGTTTAAAGCAAGGCATTTATTCACTTTAAAAATGTGTCTTAAATTATACACTATATAAAAATTAATTCCAGTGGTTCCAAGCTGGATACAAGTCAAATGTTTACCCAAAAAGGAAAAGTGTGTCGTTTACAATCTCTTGTGTCACTCCAAACCAATGTGACCTTCTTCTGACTAAGGCCCTATTTACACCTGGTATTAAGATGTGATCTGATCGACCAAAACGCAAGTAGGCGAGAGAGACACATTCCCGTTTACACCTGATGTTTTAGGGGGCATTTACACAAGTGTTTTAAACTAAAAACGTGCGTTTTGGCTATTCATTTACATGACAATGGCATTTGGGGGCCTGAAAATGAAAACCTTTGAAAGCAGGTTTCAAAGTGCAAGTTTTTGAAAATGATACTATCATCATCTCTGTGCAAACTACAAAAATCTTTAAATCTGAAAAGGAAATGATGGAAAAACATATGGAAAGCATCAGCTTTCATTTCTGCTCTCACAGCCACAAGACCGCACTGAACCCGGTGAGTGCGTGTTAGGAATTAGGCGAGAGAACATTGTGCTTAATACGTTTGTCTTCAAACCAAACTCGGGTCTTCAGTTTAAATCCCGTCTGGCTAGTGCGCTTCCCACAATGTTTACGCATTAGGTCAGTAGGCGGAGAGTGGGCGATCTTTTGTGCCTGTTCGAATGCATTCGACCACGAGTGTTTACACTACAAAAGCAATCCTGTCGAATGCATTTTCAACTACCTCTGAAAGAGGTTGAATGTGGACAAGCTCAAACCATCAAACTGGATCAAACAAAACATCTTAATACCAGGTGAAAACAGGGCTTAAATGTGCGGTCACATTTATCATTGATCCGACAAATTTCTCACATTTGTCTTTGTAGTCAACCCCTTTTTGAGTCATCTGAACTCCAATCATATTGAGGAAACTCTGAAAGGACTATGGAATCTTGATTGGTTATTCCACATTCAATTTCTGTAATTTACAAGTATATATTTTAAGTATATATTGAAATATACTGTACTTTTCATACAGACTTATATGGAGCTTTTTGATGAGCTTGAAAAATGCTGTCCACTATATATTTATGTTACTCAGAAGAAACTGGTTTGGAATAACACAAGGGTGAATAATTTTCATTGAGTGACCCATCTCTTAAAATATGGTCTGAAGTTGATTAGTGATTTTTTTCCTCCTCTAATCCCTCTTCTCCCCGGTGTGAATCTAGACTAAAAATGTTAAATAAAATATCCACCTTATTTTTCAAAACAGAAGTAAGATATTTTCTATGAATGTGCTGAGACTTCCGATTAATTTGCCACTATAGGGAAACAACTGGAATAACAAAATGATGTAAATAGTGAAATTATTTGCACTAAAAACATTTAACACAATTACAATAAATTAAAATAGTATGATAACAAGTAACAGTTTCCAATATCAAGTGGGTGAGACCGGGAGCCTCAACACATTCAAGTTATAATGGCAATGTCCGCTCTTACTTTAAAAATAAGGTGGATAGTAATAAACTATAGCTAAATTGAATCAGGCACAATTAAAATGTTTTGCTTGCAGGACTTGGCAGACTGTAAAATAATCATGCGTTTTGCACTTACCAAGCCTGGAGGTGGTGTAGTGTTCTTGAAAATTGAGAAGCCAGTTAATTTTTATCTTTCTCTTCCTGCTAACATCCAAGAAACTAGCTACAAGAGCTTCAGGTGGGAATGAGAAAACTCTTCCCATACATTCAAGGCTTTTTTTCCAAGAAGGCCAAAAACAAATTGAGACGGTGCAAAGGCAGGAGAATATTCAGACTAATTTCCTGATGCTTCTAAACAAGCCTCCTGTCTGTCTAAACACTGAATACTTAAAGGGGTCATGAATTGAGAAATCAAATTTTCCTTTATTCTTTGTAGGTCATTGTACTATAAAAACTTTGCGTAAGTTTCAGAACTCAAAACTTCCTTATTAGTCCCAAAACAGCTTTTATTGAATCCTAGCTCAGAAAACGACTCATTTCAAATTTTATCACATTATGATGTAATAGTGCAGCGAAAGACCGCCTCTGGAGAATCAGATCAACGCCTACTTCTACATCAGAGTCTTTGGCCCCGCCCACTGGCGTGTTAGTGACACGAGAAGAAAGATACAGGGTCACTGGACTAAAAATAACTATCATCCAAAAGATCCTAATGCTAGGAAAGTGGTTAACAACTATGTGAATGTCTCAGTAGAGCATTATGTGTTTGTTTGTTACATTTCATAGTGGATTCTTTGGTAAATCAGTCGTAATTTCGGCACAGGCTTTGCAAACAGACTTTTACTGTAAGATATGGACCCGACAGTAATGCCACAACATATAAGTAACTGCGGTAATGCCCAATCTGTGATCAGTGATTTCTGATATGTAATGATTCATGTACAATCAGATGTTCTTTGTCTCAATCGTTTATTCCCGTTTGTGTGTCAGTAAATCAAGCCAGTGACTAAATGGTCAACTTGACATTGTTTCTCTTAATACCATGAAAAATATTTAAACTGATTAAATTATATAAATAAAGCGATCAAAGAACCTCCTTTATAATAGCTGGAGCTGTCAATCACAGCGTTTGAGTTTATCAGTGACTGAGTTCTGGACTCTCTGCAAAACTCCCGTTATAATCAATGATGACGCTGTCTAAACTGCAATTGAATCTCGTTTACATTGTGTTTGCACTGTTACGATGAAAGCATTCAACAAAATCGCAGAAATTGAGCTACAAGATCATGCATTCAACACGTTAAACAGTCATTGGCTACAATGCTCATCACTGCAACCTTTCATGTCACAGGTGTAGATCTAAATATAATGCTATAAGCAACACTTTTCATGATTGTTTAATCTCAAAAGCTGTAATAAAAGAATGCAGTAAAAGTTTTAGAGAGCTTATTTCATATGCAAAGACGTTTACATTGAAATCTCTCAGCAGACATGCCCCTTCCAACAGAACATTCAAATCAGAGGGCTAAAATCAGGGTAGAAAATGGCCTTTTATTACTAAATTATGACTTTTTTGATGTAAAAATCATACTAATGTTATAAGTGAACCTCAGGAAACAATATAAAATAAAAATTCAGTTCTTGACCCCTTTAAGTTCATTTGAAAACTCTGACTGGTTGGTTTAGAGTAGTCTTCCCAAAATAATAGATTGTGTTTTTTGACAATGCATAGCAATTTGAAAGCAGTTCATCTTCCTCAAAGCTTGCAAATTTAAGTATTATGTAAATGTGGATTTACGACTCTACAGGACAAAATCCCCAAGTTGCCAACATCAAGAACAGTCCTCAGCAGTTCTTATATGGTTTATCACTTGTTTCTTGAAGAAATCAGCTTCTGCAATTTGATGGTTTGATTAGATTCATAAATTCAGAAAAAAAAGTTAATTCCACACTTTTTAATTAACTCAAATATCTCTCACTGAACCAACATTACCTAAAAAGAAAAAGAAAAAAAGAAAAAAGGAAACAGTTATGGCAAAATATCTCGACCCTCAACAATGCAGTCTAGGAAATGTAGTCTAAACTGAACAAAGTTGCTCAAAAAGGAACCACATAATGGAACAACTTCAAAAATCACAAATAAACTGGCTATCCTACAATTATGGACCACAATAATTAAATTCTAGAATTAAAAACTATGGTCAGATTAACAAACCTTCTTTAATTAAAACATTTTCAATAACACTTTACAATAAGGTTTCATTAGTTAACATTAGTTAATGCACTGTGAATTAACATGAACAAACAATGAACAGCTGGATTTTTATTAAACATTAACAAAGATTAATAAATACTGTAACAAATGTATTGCTCATAGTTAGTTCATGTTAGTTGATACATTAATGTTAACAAATGTAAAGTGTTACATTTCCTTAAGAGCATTCTTACAAACTCCTTGGGTATATTTTATCTTAAATGTAATTCTTGAAAAATTCTCAAGTTCTCAAATATTTAAGAAAATAGGCTTTGGTGTTATCCAATTTTATGTTGGACTCACTGATTAAGGCTCTCTTTTTGCACTGTCTGTAGATTACTGTAATAATCTGCAGCGTCGTCACATTTTTTAATGTGCTGTATATTTAATTATTCAATTCTCAATTTCAATTCCACAGTAAAAACTACTAAAGGCTTGAGGCAAATATTCATGAAAATGTTCCATGAAAGTCATGAGAATAAATTAAGAATAAGTTACTTAATAAAATTTCATTTTTTAAATTTTTTGTAATTCTAAATGTTTGCTCACTCTATGTATTTGTGTTTTATAATGGGGTAATTTTGCACAATAGCTTACTAACAGCACAAGTTTGATTTCAAATTTTGAATTGAATTTACAGTCAAGTAAAATGAGAACAAATGAATTTCAAGCAGTAGCAAAAATACATAATAGAATAAAGATATAAATGTAAGTTTTTTTTTGTAAGTAGGTCTAACAGTAGTATTCAGGTACAGAAATACTACAGAAATTGAATAAAGTGTAAAAACACTGGATAGTCTTCACTGTAATTAAGGACAGTAAATTCATCGTAAATTAAAAACAGATAAATCCTTAAAGTTACAAAAGTTATTCAGTCAAGAGCAGTTAATTGTGTAATTAACTATAATAAATCCAAGCATGGATCTTGACTATATTGTTTGCAATTGCAGAATAAAAGCACCTTACACAACCCGTTTGACAGTTTTTTTTTCCTGTCGTTTTAATAGAAAAACGTTAATGTAATTATTGGAATTACTATTAGGAATTTCAGTGTTTCAATTATTGAGTGTGTTTTTACTTTTGTAGTGTTAATTTATACGATACACTATAATAAATCAGGAAACTAGATTTGAAAGGTAAAACAAACCATGCGTATGAGTTGATATTCTGAAAGTGCAAAAATTCTGATAAAATGTCAAATTTCTCAAACGACAACCGTGATAATTGAGCAAAATAATTTAATTATGCAGCATGACAAAATTGTGAGTTTTCATTGAATAAAACTACTAAAATGCCCAGATATTTAGTCGACTAAAACTTGACTAAACAAAAACAGTACAAGCTTGACTAAATGATAAACTACTAATAAAGTACATTTGAGACAGAATTAAGACTAAATTTAAAAAAAAAAAAAAAAATAGCTGAAAAAATTAACACTAATGTGAAAGCTATTTTACGTGAATATGACACGAGTGAAGCACAAAGCTTTCCCTTACAGAAAACCACATGAATTTCATGTATTCCACGTGATCGTAGTTGCCTACTTTACTGTGGTAAAGCAGAAAAACGCCGTAGGACAGATACCTTTTTATTTGCACATCAAATTCTATTTAACAATGTGCTTGATAAACTTGACGCGCCTTACCAAGTCTATTGGATAGCACATTTCACACACACTGATAATTTAGTTTTGCTTTCTCTGGCAGCGCAACATCAAATATAGCCTGATTGTCTTGCACCTGTGGAAGATAAAAAAATTTGCTCTTCATGACTTTTACAAGTGTCAGTTGCTTTGGAACATCAGGAGAAAACCAAGATATTAGACAAGAGATGGTCTCTGTCCTGCATGTGTCCCACATCCCTCTCAAAGTGCAGAGTGGTATACATGACGCATTTATCTTATCTTCACATTACAAGCATGATTTCTGCATTGTGTATTATTTGCACAAATAATAGGCTATAACTGATGCTTGCCAAGACAGGCATTTTGACAACTATGTGTATTTGACACAAAAGAGAACTGAATTTGGGAGTCTGAAAGGCAGCTTTATGAGAGTAGGATTGTGTACCCGATCGGGCCAATGACAGTTCAGTCAAGTTCCCAGGCAGTTCTTATAGTCAAGCCGTGAAACGCATCCTGTATCTGTGTGTGCCTGCTGTCTTACCTTTTGGGGATTTAAGACAAGTGTAAGTTATCCTAACTGAGGTTTTTTTTTTTTTTTTAAATGATTAAGACCTTTTTTTCAGGAATTCAAAGTCCTCTTTAGTTTGTCTTTAGAACAATCTTAAAAAAAAAAAAAAAAAAAAAAAAAAAGTTTTATAATACAACATTTTCTAAACCTTTTTTTTTAAAGTTAGAAAACAAAATAGCAACTATGAAAACTGTATTCTGAATGTTCATGAATCCTGCCCTAGAACTTTAAAATGAATACTAATACTCTAAATTTGGGACAAAGATGTAAGAAGCCACACTAATAAATGTAAAGCAGCAAAACAAACTTGGTTGTTCCAAATCGGACAAACAGGCCAACAAGGATTTGGTCAATGATAAATAAGTGGTTACATACCATAATGTCATATTTTGTAGTGGATTAGGGCTCACATATTCATTCTGCCCAAAAACAGATGACCTAAAGCAAAAGGTGACAAACTGACATGAAGTGACCAACAATGGTCTGTTTTAAGAGATAAAACTAAGAACAAGATGTAACATACTGGTGTGTTCAATGATGACTTGTCTACTTGCTACCAAGTGTCTTGAACAAAGCTCCTGAAGTTTTAATGCCTCGACCTCACAATCTTTGGCAAATCCAGCGACTAGTTCTTCATCTGAAGTGCTCATTGAAGACTGGGAAATTGTAAGTATTTCCAGGTAGACTGATAAAAAAACCTAAGCACCCTGAAAATTAAAAGCCAGCCAATCAGACTAGAGCCTGGTATTCTGAAAAATCTCCAGCCATTTTGTGAGCATTATGCATTAGATGCATGGTGAGCAGTCCATGGGCATGCCGTATGAGGCTGAGATTAAGTGGATAAATGGCTAAAATCCAAAACAGTTCCAAACTCGAAGATACTTCGGAAGTCACGAACAAACCTGTTAAGGAAGAAAATGTATAGAAAACCAACACAACAGACAATACATTTTACCAAACAATGTATCTGGGAAAATCTGTGTGAAATTACCTTTTTCCAGCTCCATTCTTGATGTTAAAATAACCATAACTACATAAGCCATGTGATTTAAATACAAAACGTTACGTTAAATGTACGCTAGCAATAAAACTTAAACTCCTATTACACATGGCTTTCAAATTAGGAAATATTTGTTTTAATAATTACAGTACCATTACATTTTTTTTTTTTTTTAATGTAGAAAGAAATGAAGAATGTAGAAGAAATGAAGCTAATTGTTTGCTGTGTCCTCGCTCCAAAGGCAATGGCAAAATAGAGTGACTTGTAAATAACCAATGGCATGGGTCAGGAATAAGGAATTTTCTCTTCATAGAAAAGTGAAGCCCAAAACGTAGGTCTCGCATCATGTAAAGTGCAATGAATTTAATTTAGCAATTATATTAATAAATATTAGAAAAAATTATGTGATAATTGACAAATTGATTGCTTCTGCCTTCATGCTTTGACAGCAGCATAACATGTGCTAGAAGAAAAGCGTGACAGCATTAACAGTAACTTTGTAGGAAGACGAATTTAAAATAATGGCTTTGTGTGATGTTAATGCCAATATGGGTTTCTCTCAAAAAAAAAAAAAAAAAAAGAACTTTAATCAATGATATCTTACAATATAGAAGTCAAGCTTTAATATGAAAAATGGTGTTATAATTGTTATAATTATTCTAACAGAGCAATATGAGTACAGTAGAGAACTGTTAATGTTAACTGACCTAAGTTTCACAAATCTTACAATATCAAGTCAAGCTTTAATATGAAAAATGCAATGTGTTATAATTATTTTACCAGAGCAGGTATGAGTATAGTAGAGAACTGTTATTGTTAACTGACCCAGGTTTCACAAAGATAAGAAAGGTGTAAACTATTTCTAGAAACAGTATTGCCCACAACACAAGTCAGAAGCCTTGCTTCTTGCTCATTTTGATTTGTTAGAATTGTTCTTGTATTTTGCTCATTTACAAGCTGCACAATATAACCTGCAATTGGCCTTACTCTAAAATGGTTGTCATTTAAGGTGTTGCAAATTTACAGAAATAACATTCTATGCAGCACCTCTCAAATCATACTATGACATGGAGGGTGAAGCAAATCAAGCAATTTAATTGTCTTGGAACATTGAAAAATGCTACTATGCAAATTGATTTTGTTTTGACTGGCAAAATGTAATATATAATCAACAAACAATGAGGTGGTGCTGTGGATTCTACACATTGAACAAAATTCAACCATTTAAACTATGCTTTCATGCATAGATGAGAGTAGCAATGTTTTGAAGATTTTATTTTTTATTTGAGTCATCCATCATAACTAGAGAAGGATATTCTTTTAAATGGTAGAAAGTAAATCACTACAAGAAACATGCTACTTGGTGAACAAGTATCTGTGTCCCTGTAACCTCTGCACAGGTAGCTGAATTTCACTAGTTCCATTTGTATAATAACTAGGGTTGGGTGATTTTTTTTTTTTTTCTTGTATTAAAAGTTCTCATATCCTGCCTAATGTTGTCCTCCAAACAATGCGCAAATTGAAAATTGGCTATGAAAACAAATACAGTGAATGTATTGATGTAGGCTAGGCTGTAAATTGTGCAAAAAAAAAAAAAAAAGTTTAATATAAACATTCTAAACAACATTTGCTTCATAAAGGTAGTTAAAATCAATTAAATTTAAAAATCAAATTAAAAATGAAAATAAAAAAAAAGCATAGACATGATAATTGGTAAGAAGTTGGAGGAACATTCACTCATCTTAACACATTATATTAAATTTGATTTACCCATTACAATAGTCCCTTTACAGTTACTACTCAAAATTAAATTACCTGTACCATATGTAAAATTTCAAACAGTCTAAAATAATTTTTGTAAAACGTATATATTTTAGAATTATTGCAAGCCATCTGTTTGACATGCATGCGCACAGCGGCACTCCTTCAGAGAAGTTTAGCGAAGACTCTTGCTGTCAGAGTAAGACTATGCAAAACAGAAATACTTGTGTAACTTTCTAACATTTACAGATGAGTATATACCATGAAACCCAAGTTATCTACTAAGGAAAACATCTCGAACATCAGGGCAAGCTGCATTAATCTATTCTTACGAGCTAGTTTGAAGCACTTAAAGCAAGTCTCATGTTTAGCACAATTTAGATCTTGCACTTTTCCAGAGCAGCTCACTCTGAAAATAAATGGTACTGCTTACCCTATATCACTTTGTAAATATACAATGATATAGCTTACAAAGTCTATACACCACCCAGACCTAATAAGATCATGTCAAATCATAAAATGTTATAGTTTGAGTAATTCACCTATAATGGCAGCAGTATGCTTTTCAAACAGATACATGTAAATCATGTAAACAAAATAGGTTTATAATGTTTGTGAAAATTCATCCAAGAACACAAACACTAATTAGTTTGTTTCTCTAATCCCGTTTGGTTTCATAAAACTTAGGCATTGCTTGTGAGCAAAAACTATAGATATAGAAAGACAGTTCACTCCTATTAGTTATGAATGGGAGAAACTGCAACGCGCAATATGGCGGAATAGGTTCCGACTTCTAAGTAAAAGGGCCAATCACTGATTGAAAGTCATTACGTCACTGCAGCTGCCGTTAGAAATGAAACCTGATTAATCCAAGCCATTCCCATAGAAACCTGACACTCACGCTTAAGACTGCACATGGGCTCGTCTAGCCTGAAAAATAAGCTTTTTTTAAACACTATGAGCATAAGTGTTCTTTCTGATTTGAAATGGTATTTAATTGTGAGTTCGCCAAGCAGTTAAGATTTCAGGATTCCCCCATTCAAATAGATAGGACTTGGTCTTGGATGCCCAAAATAGCTGCCCGGAGGCATTGCAAATATGGCCGCCAAGTGAACAGACTATCCTTGAAAGGGATTTGTTTTAGAATCAACTGTCCACACATGGCAGGAATTAATGGTTTGTTTCAAAATGTCTTTTTTTTTTTTTTTAATTGTTTAATTGTTTTCCCAATCTTTCGCAAAAAACTGAAGTTTGTTTGTACGCCATGCCAGCTTCTGTGGCTATTTTCATGGAGAGAAAAACTTATGATAAAACTATATCAGGTGTTTACAATTTATTTTTCCTTAAAAACAAACTATATTTGGTTTAACTTTGTTAAAAACTTCTTCAAAAGAGTTACCTGAATAAAACAGGTTTCTCACAGGGTTAAAACCAGCACAATCTAATAAAACATGCTTCAATGATAAAGAGTTTTGACAGAAAGAACATTTTGGTGGATAAGAAATTGAAGTAAAACAAATATTAATCAGGAGGATTCTGTTCAAGTTCCAAATTTCCAAGGATTCCATCAAGAGCCAAAATGTGTCCATGACTCTTTTTTCCCCCCCGTGTGATTCCTCTTTCATCAGAGTTAACCATGTCCAACAACAAAATGGTAAAAAGTTGATTTCCCAAAACCTGCAATCACTATGGCACATTCAAAACCCACAACTTAACCAATGGTGTGAGTTTGGGGTGGGATTATTGGTTTATCCAGCCATTAGAAGATGAAGGTAAGAGTGCCCTGGAAACATGTTTGAAGTCATTTTTTTTCCTCAATTCCATTTGGTGACACTAGTGGCATCAAAATGGCAACTCCACGAAAGTAACCCAATTAAATTATAGGTGGCAGAGAGAGAAAAAAACAAACAAACAAACAAAAAAAAAACACTCCAAAACTACTGCTTTGCCAGTATTAACTGGAGAAAGTGAAAGAAAAAAAACCAAACATAATTGTGTTAAATAGTTCAGCAGAATTATAATTTTTCTGCCACTGCGATCCACAGTTAACCTGTCTTTTGCGGCATGCAAAAATTACTATAGTTTAAAATTACTATAATTTATGATTGAAATCAACATGATGTGTGTTCTGGGTGGAACCACTCTGGGTTCTACTTTGTAAAATGAAACCAAGTCAGATTAAACTATACTTTCGAAAAAAAAAAAATAAAAAAAATAATAATTGATACCACCAACAATCCATATTTAACTTAGTCAGGTTGGCAATGATAAATCTAAACTTAACTATAATATAAAAGGTATCTAGGGCTGCCCCCTAATAGTAGACTACAATGTTAGTCGATAAGAAGAGGCTTAGTTGAGAAATTTTATTACTTTAGTCGCCGAGAGAAAAAAAAAAAAAAAAAAAAAACTCCACAGGATGTGGCAGTCACATAGCCCATGATGGACAGATCGTTAACGGCGGGTCCTTGTGGTAATTACAGTATGTCGTGCAGGAAATCCAAATGTTCGCCTATCATCCATCGACCTCAAATAAGGCCTATCATTTGAAACATACAAGTAATAGCAACTTTACATGGCTACTCACTCTAATGTTAACCTAGATAAATGTTCGCTATCATTAGTGTTTGTGCAGAGTGTGGAAGCTAAAGTATTAGCACACTTACTGCATGCCGGTCACTTGCATTTATTACTGATAAAAGCAAGGGGGGGATAATATTCCTGTCATTTTCGGTCATACAGATAAGAGTAATACATCATTCGAAAAATGTCTACTTTTATTTGTGTAAACTCAAAATAACAAAGCGTTGTGCTTTTGTAAAATAAAGAAAACAACAGGATGCACTTTCTGCAGTCTGTCTCCTTGAACTGGAGCATGTCACAAAAATGAACCGAAACTCTATACCTATACGAAAGTAGCACATAGGCTACTTGCCTCAGAAATGAGAAATATCTATAAAAAGCTTGAAATGTCTACTTTTAGAGAAACCAACGCAAATTAAAAACAAATACTCCGATTATGTAATCCGTATGGAAGTGTCATTTCACTCTATAGGCGCCTTCACTATACTAAGGAGATGGCGAGGCAGCATCGTCAACTTCATCTTTGCAGTCGACTCAAACACTTTTTTTTTAAATAAATGTCTCATTGCTATTTTCCCAACACAATCATTACTACTTATGCCAGTGCTTTGCCGCAAGCTTTAAGCGTGCGCTTGAGTGCAGAATAGGCTCATATATAAAAAAAACGCCAATATATATTAAAGGCTGATTATGTTTTAGTACCCCCCACCAGTATATACTTAATAAAATTAATATTAACATGCGATTAGTTGACTAATGGCTTGAATGAATGACTACTAGTCGACTAGAAATATCTTTAGTCGGGGGCAGCCCTAAAAAGGTATCCATAAGAACAACTCCAAGCGACAACCTTTAAAATGAAGAAAATGTACTAGATGCCTACATGTGTCAGATGTGTCAGGTGTTAGATGCCTGACTCATCAGAAAATTAAACATTGTGCCAACAACACCTGAATGGGGTTTGGGAGAACCAACTGCACTCTTTATTGAAAATGTACATGTAATATTTTAAATGTTAATGGCACAGAACACAGCCATAGAAAGATCAGAACAAATTTACAATATTCACCAGCATAACACAAGTAACATGACAAGATAAAGACTAATAAGAAAGGGGATTACATGTTGGCAGCACTAAGCCAGTGCTGACTTCAATGGTTTTATTAAACCTATTAAGAATACAAAATAAAAATAGGACGAAAAAAAATCTTGCCACAAATGGGATGAGTTTTCAGGCTAAAATTGCAAGAAAATTCTTTAAACTTAAATACATCAATTATGACTCCAGAACCGAGCCTCTGGAATTCCACATACAAACTTTGCTTTTAAAGTGCCAGATCAGAAGCGTGGCTTCTTGGCAGATCCATCATATTCCTCACGGACCCTGCCAAATCCTGGGTTTCCAGCACCCATGCCCCTTGGACCACCTGGCCCACCTTGTGGGAAACGCTCATTGCGCTACATGGACCATTTTCAGTTATGTATCAGTTGGGGATTTAGTTTTGTAGAAATTATGGAGTTTACATCCATGGGTATGGGAGAAAAGCAACAAAGGGTAACGAGTTCCATGAGTTCATTTTTTGAGCAAAGTATTATTTAAGTGGGATCCAAGGAAAACAATCGGCGAAACAGTTCCAACACGCAGATCCACAGGTGCCAGAGGTGACATAGGAAAAGGAAGAGAGGGTAATGTATTCATTAGTCAAATACCATTACATTGCATTCCAATAGCGCTGCTGAGATAAATACTGCAGGATACTTAAACTAGCTCCACTTGCATGGGAGATTTAGAAGCAAAATTGTGTCAAAGTTGATCTTACTGTTGGATGCCCCAAATTTACGATTATGGCAAAGAGGTTTGTACTTTATTACTAGACAAACCCTCTTAGCCATATGGGCAATTACAAACTCCTACATTATGAATACAAAATTTATCAATCATTTTAATTATCTTTCTAAAATGTATTTCTGAACATATGGATTTAGTATTTATGAATGGTTTTACTTAAATATTATACAAATCACTTTTGAAATACTGGTAACGATTGGGTTTTTACATTCAAAGAGATTTAAATTTATGCAAACTATTTACCCTTCACATAGTTCAATGTTAAACATTTGACTTAAATTTATTGTAATTACGATGTTCATCTGACATATAGGCTAAGGCGCTTGTCCGAACATGCAGTCGTGATGGTTAACTGGATGAAATAAAATGTCTGCAAACGTGACAAACGGCATCCTGAGTTTGCAGTAGAAACGCATGCAGCATTTTCCCATTTTATCTTTTTTTTCCAAAGTTCAACTGTAAAGTTTAGCCCATCTAGACTGACAACACAAAAATGTGATGCAGTGAATCAAATTTGTTACAAATTTTAGATGATCAATTCTTTAAAAACTGTGAAAGCATAGGGTTGTTAAAGTTAAAATTAAACATTGCTACAGCACATTGACAATCTGCAAATAGAACTGCCACTATATCTACTTGTTGCAAATCCATTTTTTTTTTCTGCAAAAACAGCCGACTGTTTAAAGTCAACATGAAACTGCACTTGCAACCCATTTTTGTTTGGTAAAGCAACTTTAAGCCAAATAATATTCAGGAAAAAAATAATATATCAGGAAAAAAAAAAAAAAAAATTCTAAGGCAGGACTTGAAGGCAAAGTCAAACATGCCAGGCTTGAAGGTGAGTGGAGGACTACTCTCTTAAAACACAACCAGCACTCATAGGCCTAAATTTAAGTGGCCTTGGTGACATAAGCCAAAGGCAATAGTTTGAGGTGGAGCAAGTAATAACATTTGATAAAATATTACAAAAAGTTTATCAGAATAACATACACAAAAACAGTAACTTGTATTGAAGAAAGTACATGGGGTCCATTTTGATTTCGTGTTGACTTTAAGGCTACATTCACTTTGTCAGTTTAAATCCGATTGTGTATCCGATTGGAATCGGATCTAAAATTATTGACTTCCACATTGTTTGTGTATCGCAACTGTTCAGATCTGATTTGTGTGTCCATGCTGCTTTTTCCCCCAGTATCTGCATTGGTTTCTATGGCAATGAAGTTAAGTTGGTAGGCATATGCCAAAATGAAACAACCGCAGCATGGAGGGGTTTGCAATACAAATGTTGTCTTATTTACAGCATGAAATTGTGTAGCCACCGCGTGCTGGACTACTGCGTTATGATATCTCAATGGCAGAAAACATGTCTCCATTATATTGTTATTTCTCTCGTCTGGCACTTTGCAACAACATAACCTTGTTTCTGCAGTGACTTTCAACATGTTTCCTATAACAATGTCTGACATTTACCACATATGTAGCTCGAAACAGATTTGTAAAAATCATATTTCATGTAATTTTTGGCCGTTCAGACTTGCTAAATCTGATCAGATTTCAATTGGATATGCACAAAAATCGGGATTTGGACTGACAGTCTGAACGTAGCCTAAGAGATAAAAATGTCAGATTCTTACCTACTAAAAGTTCATTCAGATATACAACTAAACATCTTAAGACAAAATACTTGCCTTCTGACACTTAAAAAGATCATACAGTTTCAATAAAGAATAAAGCATCTTTGCTCTGCTAATTGCAAATTCCAGGGGTGAGTTCCACTCATGTTCAAATGAAACCATTATTGAATTTTATATCTGACAAAAGGATGAGATCATGCTCATGAATAAGGTTTCACTTAGAGATTCTACTCATTAAATGCCTTTTTGAAGTGTGGAGATATTTTATTCCTACTTGCTGAAGCCTATCAGAAGGAAACCCCAATTCCCTGATTTCTAATAACACTGCCTGTTAACTGGGGCATCAAAAGGTTCAGCTATAAAAATATTGAAGTGAAAGTAGCACAAAGGCAACAAGTTCAACAATCGAACAATTTGTAAAAGCACTGACCTTGCTGTTGAATTACTTTCCTGCAACCCACAGCTTCCCAGCAAAAGCTTGGGCCAGGTAAACATGTAATACAAATTCACAGGCCTGTGATAAAATGTATGGACTTATAGCAAGTCTCAGTGTAGCTAGCTACATAATGAATACAAACTGCCGTTGTATTGTTTTGAGACAAATGTTTAAACTCTTGAATTAAAATAGAAACATCCAAAGCACACCAGAAAAAAAAAAAAAATTCTTTAAGATTACAAAATGTGTGCCATGTTTAAGTAAACTCTTAATCTCTTTTCTTTACAGCAAATATGGGTCAAACCCAACTCCATTCTTGCTATCCAGTATCAACCAAGTTTAAGTATGGATGCCAACCAACACACCTCCAACCAGCTCCTCAAAAGCTCAGCCACATTTTCAGTCACTGTAACTTCATTTCATGATCATTTTGTGATTAAGTTGCTCAAGTTTATCTGCACTAAATGCCCAGTTTCTCAAAATTACAAAAAAGAGCTCCAAGCATGGAAATAGCATTTCCATGCGATTACCATCGCAGCACTGACATGACTATGACATGGATATGCAACAGTAAACAAAAACAAAAAAAACTACAAAAGTATTTCACCACAAAATCAAGTACAGCATTTTATAGGGTATTGTTTCACCAGGCCTTGTGTTTGAAAAGATGGCACATTGCTTATTCAAAGACTACACGTCAAACAGAGAGCAAACATGCCTGTCTTTATTTGCAATTTAGACAGGACTTACAAGTTCATGTTGTAAGCAGGTATATAAAATTATTGGGCCTTAGTACAGACAGACTTGCAAAGCAACAAGAGAAGGAAAGTGAGGGGAGCTGAGCTTGAGTGCTGACAACAACCTCTGCCACTAGATGGAGGGATTACAATCAAACCACAACAGGGATCAAAACACACTTCCCACTGACGGGTCTACAAATGATCCATCCACACCTAAGTTATAAACCTTCAAACACAAAATGGCCTCAGTTCCTATGAACCACAACAGGTCAACTCAAAGATTATCAAGCATTCAATGCACACACATACTCCCACCACATTCACTCCAGCTTTCAACTCAGGAATACATTACCATTTCGTTGGACACCATGCCCCCTGATGCTTGTCCCCCCATTCCTTGGTGTCCTTCAAAATTCATTCCTGCCAATGGGAACTTCTGGCTAGGTGACCCAAACGGCATATCTGTTTATATTTTTTAAAAAAAGCACACATTAGTTTCATTAAGCCTGACATTATGGAATTGGATACATCACGTACAGTGCATGTCAAATTTTCAAGGAAAATAAACCTCAACTAATGCTATACAGGGAGTCAGGTGGTACTACATTATTATTGAAGGTTAAAATTACTTGTTTTGTATACAAACACTTAAATTACACAGAAGTAAGTTTTTATAAAAATAAATTTATAACACTAAATTACATAACCGTTTCAACTACAATTTTTACAAAAAAATTTTTCTAGCTGACTGAGTCATTGAATGTCTTATCTGAGGTTAATGTAAAATTGTGTCATTTTTACAAGCTGTTGTAATGACGCCTTTCTGCGGTTGAAACACTGATTAAGCGATTACATGAGACATGATACGGATTGATAAGTTGCACTTTATCTTTCAACATACCATCTGTTCATTCATTATTTTGTGCTTTAACTAGTAGTAAAGTGGAAGAGATAATCAGTGTCAAGCCACATTAAAGAGTGCCAAAACAATATTTATTGTTTGAATTTCATAATAAAATTGACAGAATTTGAGACTTTGTGTCATATCAAAAGTAAAGCTTAGAGATTTATTTGACGGGAGGTGTGCTACAATGTTCTGATCATTTATCAACTAAAAAACAGCATAGACCAAAGATCAATTCTTGGGATTTAGGAATTGATATTGGTTCATAAAAATGAGAATCAATTAAAATCATGAAATCAATATATTTTACCCAGCCCTAGAATCAAACATAATACATTAGGCTTTATAGGATTGGTATACAATTAAGTGTTGGAATACTGACTTACATACACATTATAATCAGGTATATATATAAATATATATATATATATATATATATATATATATATATATATATATATATATATATATATATATATACATATATATATATATATATTTTTTTTTTCCTTCACACTCCCACACATATGAATACACACTAATCAAATCAGTTCATTCATGTTCATTTTATAAGGTTTCAGATGTACAATGCATCTTACCAGCCAATCCAAGGCCTCCACTAGAATTCATTCTCATCTCCCTGTCTCTCTGTTAAAAAAAAAAAAAAAAAGGAAAAAATGGTTTATTTGAAAGGATTCAAATCAATGTTATTTAAATGCTAAGAGCCTTCTAACTGCACTACTTACATTATCCATAAAGCCACCCATTCTGTAAGACTCCTCACGTTTGCGCCTCATCTGGTCTTCAATTTCCCTCTGCCGCATCATCTCCTCCTCTCTCCTGCGGCGTTCCTCTTCCTGCCTGTGGGTGAGAACAATCAGTCAGTTAACTAGAATCACAGCAAGGGTTTCGAGCACCACAATATACAACATGAGACATACCTGAGTTGCATTTCTTTACGTTTCTGCATCTCCTGACTGTGCATTTCTTCCATACGACGAAGTTCCTCTTGACGTCTAAGAAGGTCTTTTGAAACAAAATGAACCCCCAAAACAATTATTCATCCCAAAATCTTAATTAAATTTGTTTTAGTAAAACAGCCAAACAAATACATTGACTCAAAGACCATACTCACCCTGTCTGAGCATGTTCGCTTGATGCTCATGATAAGCATCTTCCATCTCTGCTTCTAGCTTCTCACGGGCCTCACGAATGTTTTTCTCCACTTGTTGCCTCTGTTGTTTCTCCATCTCATCAAGGGACTTCCATCGCTGGGAGTATTCAAACTCAAAGGTGCCAGGACGGGCAAACCGAGGAGGCTGATCTCGCTCCCTGAGAACAAATCAAAGCCCATTAACCAATGTATCTATCATTATGACCAATACACCAAAGGGGAGAAAAAACAAACAAGTAATTTGAATGAAGAAGGCTCTTTTACAAAACTAGGCATGTGGAGTATAATAAACATCTTTGTTACTGCTGCCAAACCACCTGCATCCAAATGCTTGTCACACCATCTGTCCAACTTCATTTACATGATAAAAAGCCTATAAATATTTTACAACCACCAGAGCTCAAAATTGATTCCTAATCTCAAGAGACTGATTCTAGTCAGAGAATGTAAAATAAATGTGATAATTTGGAACTTACTTCTGATAACTGGGGTTCTTCTGTGCAAGCTTCTCTGGCAAACCATCCTCATCATCATATTGCTCTAACAATTCAACCACAATCGGACGGGGTGACCTAGAACAAAAATAATAAAATGATGTAAAAATATTTTCTACAAGTCTATCCAGTACAATGAATTACCATTTAGCCAGACTGTACATATAAGAACTCCATCTTACGATGTGAGAAGGAACACTCCATCACTGATACGATCAATAGCCTTCCGTGCAGCTGGTTTGGAAGAAAACTCAACAATGCCTTTCCCTGTTGAGCGGCCACGGTCATCTACGATAACTACAGCCCTCTCCACCACTCCAAACTGAGAGAAGGCCTCTTCCAGCAGTTCATTGGACACAAATGGAGATAAGTTGCGCACAGAAAGTGCAGCAGAATGAGTGGCAAAACGAACTCTGAGAGGCCTGCCTTTCATGGGAATATCATCCAGTTCAGCTTTTGCAACCTCTGCCAAGGCACGCGATTCCTGAAGACAAAAAATTACTAAATTAATTGTACGCATATTTTAAAACACTTACTTTACACTTACATTAAAGGAGCTATAAGTCTCACCAGTCTGATGAATCCAAAACCTTTGCTTTGATTGATGAAAATCTCGCTGGGCTCCCCATACTTTGCAAACAATTTCCTGAATTCGGGTTCTGTGATGTCGTTTGGTAGGTTCCCAATAAACAGACGACAACGTTGAGTATAGGTTTTCTCTCCAGGCTTGCGCAGCAAAGATAGCGTTGCCTTCAACTCCTAAAACCAAAAATTACACAATAAAAACCCAAGTCTGCTTGTAAATCTATCGTGGGGCTAAATTTGATCGACAAATTGCAAATGTTACTTCACAATGCTTGCGAACGGTCTCGTCTACAATGCAAACACATTCATGACCTAAATTTATCAAACTAGGCCACACTATAACATCAAAAGTATAGCAAAACACGTTCATAACGCAACATAAACGTATAAACACATCTCATTTAATGCATTTTATACGGACAGAGTTACAGAAGCACCGTGGGACCAGTACGGAGTCCAACCTTTGTTTAAGTGTCTACAAAATGGCGGATCTGCCTCGGCAACCACGTCCTAAAGAAAATGTGTTTTAAAAGTATATAAATTTAACTTACTCAAACCGCTCATATACTCACTAAAAACGACACTTATGTTTTTCTAAGAATTACGTTGTTTTACCTGAGGCTGAATGCCCTCATTGCTCGTGGTAGTCTGTTGTTGCGGTGGTACTGTCTTTTCCGGTTCTTTCTGCACGGGAACATTTGGTTTTTGACCATTCCCCATCCCACCTTTTGGTTGGTTCTTTCTGAGCTGGTTCTGTGGGGAACCGAGGTCTGGGTTCTTCGCATTATTCTGTGGCGGCGGAGACTGGATCTTCTGTGGTGGTGGGGACTGGATCTTTTGTGGCGGTGGGGACTGGATTTGCGGCGGAGCGGCGATGGCGGTCTGCTGTGGCGAAGGGCCTTTGTTGTTGCTCTGCTGGGCCAGACCAGGGCCTTGCGCCGGAGGTGACTGGACCACTGGCTTGTTCTGACTGGATTCCTGCGGCTTCTGTGGTGTAGAGGCCTGGCTGGGCTGATTTCCCTGATTTGGCTTAAACCCGCCACCCATATGAGGTCCTCGGTTTTGATAAGGATGCTGGTTTTGATTTCTAAAGTTAGGGTTTCCCATTCCACCACGCATTCCCATTCCTCCGCGGCCTCGGTGCTGGAATCCTCCACGGTTACGGGAGCGGTCACGAGACATTTTCACACAAGCGGACAGAAAAACAGTTTAAAAAGCCTTTTGAGGGTGATAGATAAGGTAAAATAACGCACTATATTCAAAACTAACAATAAATGCCGACGAGGAGTGGATAACCTGCACTCTGAACGCTTGCTTTGTAAAATGGCCGTTGGTTGCGTGAGAAGATCGTAGAAATGGGAGGAATGACGTGCTCAAGAGCCTCCGCCCCAAATCAAATTCAAGCGGTCCAAAGGGTTACTGGCGCCCTCTAGTGGCGCTCGTGAGTTCAACCATTAGTGAGTGAGTGTACTAAAAGTACTTGGCTTTTTGTTTTTTTACAGGTAGGGAAAATTTTGTGATACTTTTTATTGGACGATGGAAAAAATACCCAAATACACAATGAGTAAAAGCAATTTCTTTGTGGAAAACAAGTATACTTTTGCAAACTTTTGAGTATACTATGGAAATAATATACTTTAATAATATACAATAATCCTTGCATTGCATGTAAATATGAAACAACATGAATTTGTACATTTTAATTTGTTTGAAAGACAAAAGCCTTTCAAAGACAGTAATACATAGTTAAATGTATCACTGAGTAATAATTTAAATAATTAATGTGTTTGTCAGAAGTTGATTAGATATGCAATGTTGAGAAAACACTTAAAGTAAAATTATTTCTGTAAATCCAGTGATCAAGTGCTGTGTGGCTCTCAGTTTTCAGGCACATGACTAGTGGCTGGTCTGTGTGTGCAATTCCACAAACCTGGAAGCCCTTCTAAATATTATTATGTACCTTGTACCTTCCTTTTATCTTCAAGATGAGATGAAGCAAAAGTAGCCAGGTTTATTTATTTATTTATTTTGCAGGTAAAAAAAATTAGCATCTCCATTCACACACCATTCATTTTATTTAATGCAAGAGATGTTTTCTCATGCTAAAAGATAAGCAGATGCATGTTTGTGAGGAAAAGGGCTTATCAATTGTGTAAAAAAATAAAATAAAATAAATGACAACAGTTCATAGCCTCTGCTTTTATTTAATCTCCATCAGATATCAGGTATGTTAGGAACATTTGCTTGCAGTTTACCATCAATGTCAGGGATTATTTTTTAGCAGAAGGATGGCATTTAATGATTTTACTATATATTGGCTTATGGCTTTAATGTTTGTATTGTGTGGTATCCATTTTATAAAAGCAATAAGGTACTCGAGGTGTGCTGTAGCCTACGTATGTTCCAATTCGTGTCGTGCCTAACAACACTCTTCCGTCTTGACTGTATTCAAAATACAGCACAGCCTCTTGTATCTTATTGTTTACAGATAACCAATTTTCATGTTGTGACAAATATAGAGATTTATACAGTGCAGCCCCATGCAGTCTGGGTACCTCTCAGCCTGAACCATACAGTTTAGTACATTAGATTAGTTTCTCTGTGCATTCTCAAAATTAAATGTAAAGATGCAATGCCACAAAAAAGCTCAATTATGCCTCAGCCCGTAGTATCAAAGAATACAGCTGTAATTGCTGTGTTAATGCATTATACCAACTCTGAGCACCATTAAGCTGTGTAAAAATAACTAAATGTCACTTCAAAAGCACTTCTGTGTCACTGTCATCTACCTTCCTGGTAAGTTTCCTATAGGCCATTTCTTGCAGTGCCAGCTTTGACTGACAACTCTTGATGGTGGTGACATAAGGGCCCCCGGCTTAAGGGGGGCGACACTAATGTCCTTGCATTATTCAGCCTGTGTTATGAGAACCACTCAATTTAAAAAAATTTCAGCATCTTTAAGTCTCAGCACTGTCAATTTAAATGATGATTTATTATTAATTACTTCAGTGTGACAAGAGAAAATTTAGTTTAAGCTCATTATTATGGGTTGCATTGTCTCAACAATCCAGTTTTTTGTTTTTTTTTGACACATCTTCAAACAAAAGTTTGTTAGCCTGAAGCATGCCCTGAATCTTTTCAACTTTAGGTTTTTGACTTTAAACAGTTATTCTACTTTAAACAGAAGTGTGTGGCGTCTAGTTGCTGACCCTCATTGTGACATTGTCCGTTTCAATTTGAATGTACTCTCAGTGCAAACTCAATACACTTGTACTGAGCACAACCAATACATTTCAAGTACACTGTCTGCTTTTCAAATACTCTTAAAGTAACATACTCTTCTGATACAGTCTTCGAGGACACACAAGTAAATTATACCAAACCTTAATGAACACTTACAAGGGACATTCTACCATTTCCACTTATAAAAAATCATGGGGGAAAAAAGATCTTATTATTAAATCTGAACGTTCAGTCATATGGATGACATGTTAAACTATGAGAAACACACATCATGCCATCTCATGATTGAATGAATATTATGATTGAATAAAATACATTTTTATACGCATTTTACCCCTAAAATGTCAGGCCCTGTCACAGACAAATTTGTATATGTTAGAATGGTTTCCTAATGAATTTCTTTGATACAAATAGCATTTTCTTATTGGTCACATGTCCCTGATTGTATCTAACATGGTTTTGTAATTTCTATAAGAAATATAAGCAACTTTTCGGTCAACTGTAGTACACAAACCATAACAGGGTAATACTATGGTGATACCTACATGTATTACTTAGGAAATTACATGGTAATAATGGAAATTTCATGTAATTTCCTAGGTAATAATGTAGATATTAACATGGTATCAACCTGTTATTACCAAGCTGTAATATGAAGTGGTACTGTGATGGTAGCCCTTTCTAACCTTGAAGGCCCTGGCCCTGGAACTGCAGCCTTTCTCTTAAGCCTAGATGTTTTCTGTTGCTCTCTCCATAATTTGCGCGTATGTCTTCAACTCATGAATACTTTTCCTTCTTTCCTTTTTCTGCCTCCATCTCTCCCTTTCTGAAGGTTGGCCATTTTAAACTGCCATTACTCAGCCTGCTAGCATAAAAACTGTTAACATGCAAGCAAGGAATTTCAATAACCTTTTTAGACATTTTTTGGATTTAAGGTCATATAATGCCACTTTTACAAGATGTAAAATAAGTCTCTGATGTCCCCAGAGTGAGTATGTGAAGTTTTAGCTCGAAATACCCCATAGATAATTTTTTATAGCATGTTAAATTTGCCACTTTTTGAGGGTGAGCAGAAACGCTCTGTTTTTGTGTGTGTCCCTTTAAATGCAAATGAGCTGCTGCTCCCAAGAAGAGGGCGGAGTTTCAGGAGCTCTTGTTAGCAGCTCCGATTACCTCATGCAGACTCACTGAAAATGTCAGAAACTGTTCAGCATTTTATGTTCAAACTGGAGTCGGACAATGATGAAGAGACTCAAGAAGAAGTGACAACATGTAGAATGCAACAGGACGTTTCTGAACGGTTAGTTAATGAATTTATGTTGCTGATGTTGAGTTAACTATCTTAAAGTCATTGATTAGCATATTCTGTCATGATAATCTATAAATCGCTTGTGTGGGAACTGTTGTAAGATGCCAGAGAATATATACTGCATGAAGATAGAACAGGTATAGTTTAGTTTAGTTTAATTACGGTTATAACTTATGTTGTCATCTTGCTTTTATGACATGCTATTGCATTTGTGTTACATACTGTATTGCAATAACATGGCCTCACCCCTTTGTTCTCGGGGGCAGGGTTTATGTAAATATTAGGGTTAGTGATGTCACTAACCCGGGAAGAAGCTCGTTGTAGTCCCTACAAGCCGTTTGTTGTAGTCCAAAAAGCGATTTCTTTAAAAGAAAATATCTCCCTTTGCATTGAACTTTGAGCATCATAACTTTGCAGCTGTTGTTTATTTTCTAACAGCAACATTACACACTAACTAAAGTTTAAAAAGTGAAATCATAATCAACCACCCCTTTAAAACATTTTTATTATTTTCTGCGATGTTTTACCGTGACAGGGCCTGACCCGTTAGCCCGTCCTCCTCCTCCTCAAAACAAAACAAACAAAAAAACATAGAAAAACAAGCTTAAAATCATACAATTCAATGACAGAACTCACCCTTGATCAGTCAGCTTCACCTCGGTCAAATGATGTCACTTCCTCTGAGTCATAGTTGTCATACAGTTGTAAAATAGTATTTATTTGTAGAATTTATGTATAATTTCATGTTTTTATTCAATTGATGTGAATGATAACAACTTAAACTTGTTATTGATGGAGTTTCTAAATAACAGTTTTTAGCATAACAAAACTATGAAAGCTAGAGCTCCAGTTTGGCTGAGGACAAGGACAGGATTTGTAATTTTCAAAAGTGTTTTTGATAAAGAAACAACCTAATGAATGACATATTACTTTACAGAACAACTCACAGAAATCAACCATCAGTCAGTTTTAGACATTTTTGGATGAAATGCTTTTTATTCACTGTAACAATTCAAGGACAGATACGTTTCTGGTAGAATGTCCCACAATTCAACTTCAAGTACCTTCCCTGCTCTAAAACACTTAGGCACTGTTTAAACTTGGTATTAAAAAATGCTGCTCTGTAAATTCCAGTGTGGTTTGTGGCTCTTGACTGCGTGCTGAGAAGGCATTTACCAAGAAGTGTTTTCTTTTCTTTGTTTGTGGAAAAATAAGAGAGTAAATGCAATAGCATGTTTGTAATATAAATTAATCATGTAGGCCTATCCAAAATACAAAATGAGATGGTACAATAAAAATTGAAACCAGTAATAATAGACATGCTCACATAAATACAACATCTTTAAGATTACGAGTTGAATGGCTGCAAGCACCGCTGGTAACCTCTAACTCAGTCACATCTCCAGATCACTTCGTTTAGGCTACCATAAGTACATTCACATTATAGACCGGTTACACTCCCACTTCCCGCGATTTCAGTTGAGAGGGGTCTGGGAGGTAGGTCAGATTCTAGGTTTTAGCGCTAGTTTGTGATAAACATTTTGTAAGCTTTATATTCTAATCGATGAATACATGGAGACACCCTTTTGGCAGAGGTCTAATTTCCTGGCATTGTTCAGCCTGAGGGTGGCGCTCTAATGTTGATTGACAGGCTTTAGTATTTATTGCCTCCGAATGTTACAAGTCGTGGAGGAATTCCGGTGAGTAAAAGAAAGTCATGTATATTCTTAGAACAAACATAAAACAAACACAACAGAACTATAAAAGCTGTATGATCACATTTAAACATTTAAACTTATTTATTACTCCTTTTAAAATAATTTGATAAATTCATGACATATATCACTTTATTCTATAAAACCTATTTAGTTCGAATTAATTTTTAGTACATTTAAATAATACATAATATTTTATGTTTTGTTATCTTAAAACCCAAAATGTCAGGTGGTGTAACTGTCCGAACAAATGAACAGACAAGAAAAATATTTAAAATGGCGTAATAAAAAAATAAAAACTAAAGACTATGGCATCATTTTAGGTTTGAAACCTTTTTATATAAACAAATTTTATAAATATCAGTAGTTTTAAAGCTGTTGAGATAATTGAAAAACTTTTGTTCAGCAATTTGAATGTCAGGGTGGCACAACTGCAAACATGGCACTTTTATTATGAATTGACAAGGCAATAACATTAAACATGATAATGCATCATCTAGGACCGCAACTGATCCTTGTGGAAAGTTTTGTAGATGTCTCTCAAATACTGGTAAAAACTGCTTATTTCAAGTATGGGTAGGTTGGTACACTTTCCATGTCAGGTGGTACAACTACAGTATACATGGGTCAATGATGTGACGAGTCATTTTTTTTTTTTTTGTCCAAAGGCCTTAATAATAATAAAAAATAAAGATTTGACATCCAAAGTATGTATGGTAGTACAATTAGATCTCTTTTATTGAATCCAAAAGGTTTTAATTATATTTTGCTACATATAAAGGTATTTTAAAGTTTTTGAAGTGTCAAAAGGTCATTCGGTTTAACTGTCCAAAGGCCAATACAGCCATTTCATTTGTGATTTAAATATCTTAAATGTAATAAATGTATATATTTTTTATTCTGGCATGATTTTATAAAATCATATATCAACATAGTGCAAAATGGTATTAAAATTATGTGTAGAAGTCTTTGCTTTGTTATGAGAAAGAATGTCTGGAAAAATGATTTCATTGATGTCATTCGGAGTAGCCAATATAAAGGGACCATTGTGGATCAAGTCATGCAGTCAATATCATGTGACAGGATGTGACATCATTCAGACACTTGCAAAGGACCACATGGTCATGAAGCAAAGTGACTAACTCTCTTTTAACTATTTGAAAAATTCATGTTTTCACTTGCTCACACGCATGTCCCAAAACATCTGGTCATTCGATACAACCGCTATAAAACATGGAAAATGTTGTAATATTTTAAAAACTTGTACTAAATATAAAATGTTTGATTGTCCTTTTGCTAGCTAGCTAGATATCAGCCTGTTAGCATTGTTTGAAAATATCTTCATTTGGTATAACCAAAAGTGTCATTCGGTAAAACTGAAATTTTGGTTAAAACGAATGACTTTTTTGGTGAAAAATTTTGTCCATCTTTTAAAAAATGACAAAAGCAGTGTTAATTGATTATAGAAACCACATAATCTCATTGTTAACACTTAATAAAACTTCAAAACTTTAAAAACCTTATTCGTCAATGACCCACATACAAATATTTGGTTGAACCACCTGACATAAAAACAGTCAAAAATGAATTTAAACACTTTGAAATGTTATTTATCAACTGAAACTTGTTTAAACACATTGTTTATAACTCAAAAAATAAGCATTGCATCAGTTTTGAAAAGATAAAAAAAACCCACCTTTTTTGAAGCTTTATTTGTCAATAACCCATTTACATTGGAAAATTGTGGGGCGCTATACTAAACACTTTCTTAGCTTGAATTAAATTGGTTTGTTTTTATGGATAAAATCAGTTCCTTTGTACCTGTCTGCTGGGTTTGTGTTGTGTTTATTTAGTCTAACCAAATCATAAACCTTAACTTTCTGCAGCTGCTTTATTTTTTCTTTACACTAGAGGACAGTATCAGCCCATAAGAACTTCAGTTTTCTCTGGCCTCTGCTTTCAGTGAGGATCAATTTATTTATACATAATTGTTTTTGTTTTTTTAACATTTCCAGACGGTTTTTCCATTTCATCAGGTTATGCTTAATGCTTTGATGTTTTCACCTAATTAAATGGTGCATTTATGAATAAAACAATTAAATACATAAAAGACAAGATAATATTAATCATGGGGTGATCTCTTTTTCCTGTCCTTTTGTTCTAAAAGAAAAATTATGCAGAATTTTGTATGGATCGCAGCATTTATGTTGGTCATTTCATTCCATTGCATCTTTCATGAGATACCATAAGAAACCTATGAAACGAAGGCAACTGTTATTAAGTCTAACCATTTAAAAATGACAAGAATGTGCTCTAGGTTGTTACTAATGAGTTTTGCCTGAAACATTTGATTGCTTCTGACACATTTGAGAAAATCAAACAAACATGATTACTGCTATTAGTAACTAATACAGGAATAAATATATGTTAAACACTTACATCAATTAGTCTGTTTTGAACAATTGTTTCTGCTCAGTGCACTCTGAGTTAATTCCCAGAGTGTTGAGAACACATTCATTTGTTGGTGCTTCAGAGCAAAACCACTCAATTTAAAAGAGGGTTTCAGCATCTTTAAGTCTCAGCACTGTCAATTTAAATTATCATTTTTTTTTTTGTTAATTACTTCAGTGTGACAAGTTTAGTTTAGCTCATTATTATGAGTTGCTTTGTCTCAACAGTCACATCTGACACATCTCCAAAAGTTTGTTAGCCTAAAGCTAAACATGCCCTGAAGCTTTTCAACTTTAGGTTTTTGTCTTTAAGCAGTTATTCTTCTTTAAACTGAAGTTTGTGGCGTCTAGTTGCTGACCCTCATTGTGACATTGTCTGTTTCAATTTGAATGTACTCTCAGTGCAAACTCAATACACTCACTCAACACACTTGTACTGAGCACTGACAATACATTTCAAGTACTGTCTGCTTTTCAAATACTCTTAAAGAAACCTACTCTTCTGATACACTTACATTTCAAGGACACGCAAGTACATTATACCAAACATTAATGAACACTTACAATTCAACTTCAAGTACCTTCCCTGCCCTAAAACACTTACTCTCACTCAGTTACACCTGGATCACTTCAATTACCATAAGTGCATTCACATTATAGACTAGTTACACTCCCAGACAGCCAGTTGATACATAAAAAACAAGATTTTGTCCAGAATATTAATGTAAAAATGAATGCACTCATTGCAGGTGTTTCAACAAGACAGTAATGGAAAAAAATTGTATTTCTTGAAATTTCTGAATCAACTGCAAACAGATATTCCCATTGTTTTAAGGAGCTGAAAAGGGTGAAGATCAAGATTATTTTAGAAGGAAAGGTTCTATATAGATTAAAACCTTCTGTCAGGTGCTTGGGGTTCCATCATGGGATCATTTTATGGATTTAGTTTTAATACATTCTTACTTTTAATTAAATTTTATGAATTAAGCAGCTTGTAAACATAATTTATCACTAGAAAAAAAAAATGAAAAAACCTGTTAAACATGAAAGCATTGTGCAATCATTAAGACATTTTTCTTGAACCTTTTTGTCAAGTCAAGAACCCTAGGGTTCTATATATAATCCCACTGAACCTTATATATATACATATATAAAGACTATGTTTGTATCTTAAAGACTTATCAGCCACTTGATGGCTCTAGTGCTGCACCATCGAGGAGAGATTTAGGGCCAGATATATTGAGTCACAGCTTCAAGGAGACACTAAATGAACGTAGCATGTAAAATACCCAAGAGAAATACACTTTATCTTACCATTTAAAAGCCATCAAAATAGGTTTGGACGTATTTAGTTTCTTATGTAATTATATAAATGTGTGATGATGTGCTTGTTTTGTTACTTTGTGTTTTCATGTTATTTGATGCCTCTGTTTGGTTACTATTATAATATAGTATTGTCATAGTCTTGTTGTTGTGCTTGATGGTGGTGACTGGAACAAAACAAATTTCTGAGAGATCAGGTAATAAAGAATTATGATAATTGTGATTAATAATCTGACTATTAGGGCTATTAACTGCTATTACTATAACTGCTAGACACTAAATAATACTGAATAACACAGAGAATTTATATATATATATATATATGGTCCCTATTGTTATCAGTCTGACAAGAAGAGTAATATAAATGTTCAGCAAAAATCATTGAATATGGAGGAAAACATTAACTTTACCTTGCTTAGAAAGTTCTTAAAGTATCTTTTGAAAATATGACAGCTTATTGTTTTATCATTAATTAAAGTTTAATCAAATAGACCAACATTTACACTTTTCATCTCGAGTTAGAATGCCATTGCAGCTTAACCTTTGCGCAGTCAATTTTATTGTCTTTTTTTCCCTTGGCAAGTCAGCGAGAAAACCAAATATAGTTGACGGGACACCTCGGAGCAAACATTTAGCATTTAGAAACAACAGACAGATAGACATGAGGGACAATACATACAGATTATATACAAACAATAGGCAAAGTAAGCATAAATCAGCTAGAGCAATATCCTGTAACAATATAAAAATCAATTGCTTGTCTTTTATAGTGAGTGTAATAATTTGTAAAGCTGCTTGAAAGAGATAAATTATTAAATGTGACTTGTGCAATGAATATGATGTGATGCACAATTTACTGGCCCATATAATCCAGATTAGTCTGTATGGGAGAGAGAATTAGTCTGTATGTAACTGTTTGTGGAAAAAAAAGGTCTTTGTGTTGTTTAGGTGGATCCTTACCCTCTATCCTGAGGGTAGTTGAGTGCACAAGCTGTGTGAAGGATGAGTGAGGTTTTTCCTGATGACAGTAGACTTCCTTTTGTAGATGTGTGTAGATGTCTTCAATGGCAGGGAGGTGGTCGCTAGTCATAGTAAAAACTGCCCACTGGGCACCTTTTAACATGCTCTTCAAGACCTTCCTGTCAGAGCGTCCATAGCAGACAGTAATGTTGTTTGTCAGAACACTCTTTATGGCACATGTATAAGCTGATGAGGGTCTTCTGATCAGTCGTTTTTTACATGGCTGTCTGGAATACTTAATTCTGATTGGTCAATCGCGGTCAGATATTCAGTGGCCATATATTCTACATCTTCAATGGCAAAGCCGTGGCTGATGCTCAAACTGGTGCTACTTTCGCACTTATCACACCGCAGACTTATTCTCTTTTGTTTCATTCGACCGGATCTGGCACCATCTTGGGTCTTAGTTATCCAATGTAGTAAAAACGACCTCAGTATTAATATTACTGTAAGGGCCCTTTCACACAGAGCACGTTTTTCCATTCCTCTCTGCTGTTTTCCATCTCCTCTCTTCCATTGTTTGTCTATGTAAACATGCGCTAGACAGACGTGTCTGACCGTTGAACTGGCAACTCAAGTCTTTAGCAATGACACGAGCATGAAATGCCGTTCACACGGAACACGTTTTTCCATTCCACTGCACAACTTTTCTATTGTTTTTCAATGAAAATGTGCAAGAAGGACATCTTTAACCACTGCTTATTTCCACAGTTGCATTCACGTCATTATGGAAGGCCAAAAAGTTAAAAAACAATTACATTTTAACACATTAACATTGCGTAAAATACGCAAATTTCACATGTATTTAACGCATATTTCACACATTAAATATGTGTTGTTTACACATTAACAACGTGCTGATTTTTCACGTGCAAACAACACATATTTAATGTGTGAAATATGTGTTAAATACGCATTAAACATGCATGAAATATGCATATTTTTTATGCATTGTTAACGTATTAAAATTCACTTGTTTTTTAACCTTAACCATAGCCTTCCATATGTCTTTTGTGTATGACACATCATTTTAAAAACATGGCACTCAAGATAAAATAAGTTCAACTTTTAAAAAAATGCATCTCTGGACCTTGCTTTTTTTCTGTTCCACTGTCCTCCAACTCACATTTTTAACCGTAAAAACACGTTCTGTGTGAATGACCCCTTTATTGTCACAGTGAACGTCTTGTTGCTGATGTGACTGTAATGGTGATATTTGTACATTCACACTGAATGCATTTTTGCATTTAAATGGAAATGGAATGGAAAAAAGGCAAGGACTTTTGAAAGTTGAGCTTCTTTTAACTTAAGCTCTGCGTTTTTAGAGCGCTGTGACATGCGCAAGATGCGAGCTGTCAAACACCTTTGTTTAGCGCATGTTTACATAGCCAAACAATGGAAAAGCAGCGCAGTGGAGCGCAAAAACAATGCTATACAGGTAAAACAAAACAAAACCCTTCAAACTCAAATCAATATTTATTCTCCATGTAAATAATTATTTGTATTTATTAATGTAACAATTGTCGTGTAATAATCGGGATAGGCTATGTATAGTCATCCAGTCCAGCCAAATAATTACTTTAAAGTTTAAAATCCATGTGAGGTCGCTAGAGACACACAGTAACTATAGCCTACTATTGAGAAAATGAAAGGTTGTCATTTTAATCACCTTGAGTTACTGAGGGCAGAGGTTAAAAGACACAGCTGTGGTACTTGGAATATTTTTAAGATTTTTTTGTAGAATGTGGCAGCCCATGATTTTGAGTCTGAGCGCACAATCCAGTTTCTCTGCTGCTGAGTTGTGTAACCAACCACGCAGTGATGGAGGGGGAAAGCATATAGCACGCTTTCTTGTCTGCACTGTAGAACTACAGAACTCCTCACGTCTACACCCCGTCATTTTGAGCTAAAATAGGAAAAAGAGTCTCTGGTGGATGTTCTTTAGAGTCTTAGTAAAGTCTTGGTACAGTCTTGTTGTTTTTTTGTTTTAGAGGAAAAGAAACTTAAAGAAATAGTTCACCCCAAAATGAAGTTTCTCACCATTGTACTCAGGCTCATGTCTTTTAGAAACCTATAAGACTTTATTCCATTCATGGAACACAAGGTGAGAAATTTAGAGCAAAATGTCTACAATAAAAGTTAGTGGTGATCAAAGTTTTGGTGTGAATTTTTTGGGTGAACTATCCCTTCAAGATCTGCCACCATCTTTGAAAATCAAACATCAGCTTTTGGAGACACTGTGTTAATTGCTAACCTTAACTAAGGTCAAAACCAAATGACACAGGAAGTGATTAACTCTGCAGGCACTGAATTAATGACAACAGACTCATAACATTTTGGGATTTGCATTGCAATTAAAAATATCAGTGAAGACTGAGGCAAGGTCATCTATAATTTTAGGGTTGCAGAAGATACCATGGTCTGTTGCTTTGCTGCTGTTCTGACTTCACAGCAGTTCCTTTAGATTGAATGATATTGTCGGCCTGATTGTTTGTTGATAAAGCAACAGCAGAATTTGCTAAGGGAAAAAGGGGGAGCTGCACATCCAAATTCAAGCCTGCATACCCATTTTGGTCTTTTCTTCTTCTCCTTTTAATGAAGGTGTTAAGGCCCCGATATACTCACATCATAGTTCTTTTTCGTTCTTTGTTTAGGGGTAAAAAGAAGTTGGAAATTCATCTGTGTAATTTAATCTGCTTCACCTTTTTAAATGTCCCCTGAAGTTCACAAAATTGAATAGTTTGGTCTCTGGAGGTTATAAGGTCTGCAGACAATCTCTGTGTCAAGAGCTTAGCTTTAAATTAACATCTGCTTTATCAAAGCGCACTTCCACTGTACGCTGCCAAGGAATCTTTTTGAATAGCTCCGTTTTACATTTTACAGATGGCTAATCTATAGTGTATTGAGAGATGTACAAAGTAAGCAGTCAAATGTCAATGATAATGCACTGGTTGAAGGTCATTGGTTTCGAGCACCCACACTATCGAGTGTGCCCACATATTCGAGTGGGTATCTTTAGAGAAAAAGAGGAGATGCTTGAGCTGAATGATGGGTGTATTATCCTCAAGATCATGGGCTCATTGTTGGGGGATCAAAGTGCTATTTATTCCTGCAGTTGAATAACGCAACATGGCCCTTAAGTGAGTCAATTAGGGGATAAAAGGGAGTGAGCAGAGAACGATAACAAGAGATCAGAGCAGTCATTACGTCAAGAGCCATCTAACCTCGGATATTAAAACACACAAATGTTGAGAGAGGTGGATATGCCTTATTTTTTGGTCTCAACGCTTTATCATTGCCTTTATTATATTACATTAAATGTTCAAGGTTATATTTTGAGCATTGTATGTTAATCGTAATATACTATGCTGAACTTGGGCACTATGTAAAGTCTCAATGCAATTGAAATGATTCAAAAGAGCACATTGAATGCTGCATTAATGGAGCACTGCTCTGAAAATGTGCACACAGAAGCATGATGCTAATGTGCACTCCAAAATCTTATGAAATGCAGAAGTCTGAAAGATTAAAGTGGTTTTGATCACTATGTTTATTACTTGATGAAATGTGCACATTCACCCAAGAGAAAAAAATGAATGTCTCAAGGGGAGTTATCGCACATTTCCGTCTTCTAACAAACTTTTCAGAATTTATTGAGGTTTATTGAAATGCTTTAGTGAACCGCCCTGCATCCATCACTGGGAAGGCAAGCATTTCCCCCACTTCCCTAATTCTGATCAATCAGAAATTGTTGGAGAGCTTGACAAGTTTAGTTCACAAATGTGTCAATTTTCTCATGCTGTGAGCTGCTCATAAAAACTTTGAAGCTGTCCTAGACGCAGTCATTATATTAAAATGAAATATACAGTGCACTCCAAAAATGCCCTTTTAAAGGGGGAGTTTGGACAATATCAGTATGAATCCTTATCATTTCTTGTCATGAATGCATTATAGTTTATTTAATTTGTTTAATTCTACAGAGCCCCTAAAGGGACATAAAGGAAAAAAATCTGTCACTGCTTTTGCGCTCTCTTGCAAATGTTTTGCGTTCCTCCGAGAAATTTTGTTTTCGCTCTGTAGTTGTCAAAAGTACCGACTTTGGTACCAAGTCAGTACTGAAATTTTAAAAATGTGATGATACCAGCATTTCCCGCTAGCATTTTGAGTAGATTCTGATTAACTTAAACACCTCTGATTGGCCATTGTGTTCACACGCTCAACAGATATGTCTGTGATTGGCTACAACTGAGCCGAGAACGTTGATCATTTTAGCCAATAACAGACATATCTGATGAGCACGTGAACACAATGGCTAATCAGAGGTGTTTACGAATCCGCTCAACAGCGCTCAAAAAGCTAGGGGGAAATGTTGGTATCGTCACATTTTAAAAATTTCAGTACCAACTAGTGACAACCCTAGTTCGCTCACAAAACCTTTGTATTCCCTTGCAAAGGTTTTGCGTTCCCCTGAGAAACGTTCCATTCGCTCGCAAAGAACACAAAAGTTGTACAAGCGAACGCAAAGTTTCTCGGGTGAACGCGAAACATTTGTGCGCAAATGCAAAAGCAGTGACATGTCAGTGCATTAAAAAAAGAAGAAAAAAAGAACAAGAAAAGGATTTATGCTGATATCATACAAAACCTGCATTACCATTTCCAAATTTCTGGCACTATATACAGTGATGACTAAAAGTGATGTCCGGCCTAGGAAAATTTAT
The DNA here is from genome assembly GCA_039654765.1 of Mylopharyngodon piceus. NCBI lineage: Eukaryota > Metazoa > Chordata > Actinopteri > Cypriniformes > Xenocyprididae > Mylopharyngodon > Mylopharyngodon piceus. The sequence continues at coordinate 12,514,354 of CM077448.1, read as the reverse complement.
TCAAGATTTTGCAAGCATATTGCTTAGTTATGCTTGGAGTCAACTGTTTTATTTGTGATAATGCGATGAATCATGCCAAATTGTACAGACATAATTTTTGGCTTGGCTGTCATAGAAAGAAATTATGAACACATGAAAAAATAAGAGAGAACCAACAAAATATTAATAACTGATTATGTTGTAGTCACTGTATGCTTTTTCCTGTGAACTTTTTGGTTTTCTATGCATTGTTTTGCCAAAAAATTATGTCAGATAAATACCTTAACCAAATTTAGTGTTTTGTTCTTCCCTCATATTCAAAATATTTAAAAATTATAAAATATTTTACTCTTATTTTTATGGTTTATTCAAACGTGTAGGGTCATGACAAACACATATCCCCTCCGGACGTCACTTTCGGCTGCCACTCTATTTCATTTTAAAAGGTTTTAGGTGAATCAACACACCAATTGGTTGCATATTATTGTGTGTGCATATTAAGCCGAATGTTTAACATACAAGCAGACTTCTAGATTATGAACGATTCTTTCCAGCTATACGAACATCAGTGGCTTGAAGATCTGTAACAGGTGAGCTGCATCACTCAGTCATTCCGATTCTCTGAATTTCCTTTTCAAATTTTGCAAATGTCTTTGGGGTAATGCGGTCCTGCCCTGTGGCTCACCCTGCCTCTCATATGGTGTGAACAGCGAGGATTAGTTCTAAGGTGCTGGGGAAAGATAAACGGTGGCAGTCATGCAGATGTACTCTCATATAAACGTTGTGCATTTCCCCTTGAGTCTGACCTTCCCTGCATGGCAACTGGCATAGATGATAATGATGTAGGAGGCAATTTTCTTTCTGAGGTCACAGGGGGGAAGAATTTGAGATATTTGAAACTCTAGAAGACCACGGGGACCATGTAGGAGATGCTGATGGCTGTTTGTAAGTGTGTGTGTCATATGAACTGTGTTATACTGAGGATTTGTGCTTGGTTTAACTTTATTAACTCATTTTGATTCTTATAAGCTCCTTGTAGCTAATTTTTTAGTTTCATGGCAACGCATTTTAATTTATTTAGTTTTCTTATCACTTCAGTTCATTTTATCTGTTGATACACACTTTATACAAAGCAATATTATTGTCTTTTTAGGCCATAAAATATTTGCTGCAAAGGTATTTCCAACTTTTTACTTCTAAGTGAAGAACGAACAATAATTTCACCGTGAGTATATCGGGGTCTTGAATCACGTTCATTCACTTGTACTGTGCGGCACAAGCAATAATTTGCTGCAGTTCACTTAATGACCACCGGTGTCACTAATAACAAGTTTTTCTGAATTCTACATATAGCCCCTTTAAACATGAAATTTTAAAGTATTACAGTGTATATAGCAAGCTCTTTTTCGACATGTCTTTCTAGGAAGTGAAAATTATGTTACCCTTCATAACTAATCAATTAATGGTGAGAGCTAAACTTGTTAAATGGCTGAGTTGCTGATCGTCTTGAGGTGAGAAGGTGTGGAGAGGCTATAGAGTCACAGATACAATGAAGCTTACAAGGCGAATGCGATATATGGAAATGGCAGGATCCACTGGCAGTATTTGCATATTGCAACTGCTCTTATGATTTTACGACAATTTTATCCAAAGCAACAAATGATGAACATCACAAGCAATTTGTCTACAGTAAAAAAAAAAAAAATAAGATTAATAAACAAGCTATAGGTGAAATACAGAAAAGAAGAGAAAGAGATTTTGGCACTTCCTTTTGATGTTAAAGTCACCATGAAATATTGCAGTATTTATTGTAATTGATTTATCCGTGCCCATAATTCATGTACCTTCATAATCTTCAATAAAAATATCTTTCCCTCCTTCTTGCAGCGATATCACTTATCTTCTCCGATGACGTTTACTGGTGCAAGGGTGGGACAACCTGTCACTCACATAAGGTTGACCAATAGCAAACCACAACCATTCAATCAATTCCCAATGGACAAAATTAAATCCTGCCCTACATTTTTTCTTGTTCGAGAAGCCATTTCACTCAGATATACATCACAATAGGGAAGAAAAGATGATTACATCTTCAGTTTTATGTCGACTTTACATATGTACAAAGTAACATACAGTATGTCTCCTTATACTTGAGGTTTGACCACTGATAATGATCAATATTTTCCCAAGCTTCATAGTCCGTTGTAGTCAGATTAATGCCTTGAATTATTGACGACTCTGCATCATTGTTTTTACACCTCATCTGATGGCATTGTGATAGACTCTATCAGGCATCTACATTGTACTGCTGCTGTTCTAAGAAGAATGATATATCAGCTAAAACCTGATATTGTAGCACAATCCCCAGACTGAATTTAAAATCTGTCTGACGAAAAACAAATAGCAAACTTGTCTGTGATATTTATTGACTGCAGCCATGCTGGCTCTAATATATTTTCCTTCTCTTTCTCTTAACATTAAACTTTTGTGCACTGCAGATTTTATAAACTGTATACACTGTGGATACAAGATGTTTTCCTTTTGTTGAGATGATGTTGCAGAACAAGCATGAATCAAAATTGATCACTTGGGACAGAGTGTGTTCAGGCAGAAGGAGTTTGGTTCAAGCAGGTCATGGTTTCCCACCACTTCTAACAATAGCCGAGATCTACTATTCCTTATCGTGTGATCCAAAAAGGATTTAAAGACTTCTTTCTCTCTTTCTTTGTTCAGCACTTCACTGGATGAACAGATGACCTTCTATTTTTTTTTTAAGCTTGTCTGTTAGGCTATAAATTATCTAGTCCAGACTTTTTGGACTGGAATGGGGCACAGATTGATTCAAACTATTAATATAAGTAATAAAAAATAAGTAAAATAATAATAAATATTTTTATTATTATTGCGGTTGTTGTTTTGCAATATTATATATATATATATATATATTAAGGTTTAATGATACATGTATTCGTCCCGAACCGTCATGGTACGGACGTCATGGTTAAGTGCATACAGTCAGACAACAAATACAGTCAGTCACAGTTGATCCACACTCCAATCCAGAAGGGGGCGCACGTGGTAATGTATTGTAGCCTAACCACTTTTAACCAGCATTGACCACCAATAATCGCAATAAGCTCTGTGTTTCGTTACTTTCGATAAGAAACAAAGTGTCATCTTTCAAATTCTGTCCATTTTATCACGAAATTCAAACAATAAATGCCATTTTGACACTTTTTGATGTGGTGTAACAGACGCTGTATAGACGCTTCAGTTCAAGCGGCAGCGAACGTGATCATCCCTTCCTCTTCGCTACTAGTTACAGAAAAAACATGAATGAACATCTGAAGGTATGTTGAAAGATACAGTACAAATTACTGAAACGTATCGTATCTTGTGTAATTGGTCAATCTGTGTTTCATCCTTGGAAAGACGTGAATAAAACAGCTTTTAAACAATGTCACGTAGCACATTTACCTAAGAAAAGCCATTCAGTGTCCACAGCTTTATAAATTAATCCTCGTTTCAGACATGGGAGACCAATTATAGTTATAGGCGTTGGCCAAGAACATTTTAAAGCTGTGAATTTTATGAAAGCAACACATCACCACACACCTTTTATTATATAAAATTTCAAGGCTGACACTGTTCAGCGATGTTTAACATAAAGAAAAAAGAAAAGAAATGAAAACGTGATTTGCATAATGTTACTGAATGAATCGTTTATTTGCTTTTGCCACGGGCAGCACCAACAAACAGTCTCTCGTAAATTTGTCCATTAATTTGTATCTAAACAATCAGCATCTGCAATTATGCGTCGATTGTTTCATTGACCCTCAAGCACTTCATCACGGATAATCCGAATTTCTTGTAGCAAACAGACAGATGGACGTCCAGAAGGCAGATTGATGCTGTGAAACAACTATGCTGAAGAAGCATCAGTGTCATGAATTTCGCTTTGTCTCAATGACAGGATTTAGTCTCTCAAATGAATGCTAACACGATGCTCCAGAGCCACCTGCTGCCATCTCATGTTTGCCTTCTTCAGATTGTAGGCAGTGGCGACAAACAAAACAGCTTGAGTAGAGTGATACATCTGCCTCTTTTTGTACTCGGAGACATATTGGTCTTCCTGGTGTAAATGTAAATACAAATACGGCATATTCATTTTTATCCCAACCTGTGGCCCAGCGTGGTAAACTGATTTCTGGTGCACAGCTGGATGACATGTATGAAAGTCATCTGGTTTGCTTTCCCGCGCCTCAGTCCACTGGATACACTACAACCCAAGTTGTATGCAAAGCATATGATAATGATTTCTCAGCGCCAGATATTTGATTATACATTCAGAAATGATTCCATAATTTAAGCCTAATGCATGACTAATCGCATCTTCCTCCATCTCTATCACCAGGGCTCTTGTTTTTAATAGCCTTCTATTGTGCAGATTTCAAGAGTTTGTTACAAGTTTAGAATATGGAGAAAAAAGCAACCAAAAGATGGAATTCATGCTGTCGTTCAGCCAAAGGAAGATTTAATTGGTGCCCTGGGGAGAGGCACTCTTTACATTTGCAAATTTCTGCCTTTGTAGCGGAGACGAAGACTTGAGCGCCCATTGGGGATGACGAACAGTTATGTTGACAAAAAGTTAAAAGGGCTTAGCTGGAATATACAGAACGTGTTTCTTTGCAAGTTCATTACGAGGCTGAAAATTTCGTTTGAAGGTTAAAGGATAAGGTGTTGTTGTCTTTAAACTTTTCCTTTTCTTTTTAAGTGTACATGTAAACGTAACAGAGGCCAGCAAATAGTCAATGTGTTAGTCAACCTCACTCCCCTGGCCCCGCCTCCCACGCTGGAGACCTGGGTTTGAGGCCTGCACAGAGCGAGGCAAGTAGAACCTGAGGGGTTACATTGGTGCCGTGACCCGGATGGGAGTGATGGTTTAGAGGGGTGAGTGTAACCAAGGCCATCAAGTAGTCGCTGTGCGAGTAAACCTCACTCCCCTGGCCTCAAGAGGCGCACTAGTGACTGATGTTAGAGGCAGCGGCATTTACCCGGGATCGAGGGCCGTACAGAGCGGGGCAAGTAAAACCTGAGGGGTTACATTGGTGCCGTGACCCGGATTTGAGTGAGGTTTAGGGGGGTGAGTATAATGGAGGCCTCAAAAGGCGCACTAGCGACTGATGCTAGAGGCCGCAGCCTTTAGCCTACTTGTTAGTGTGCCCACCTCCCACGCCAGAGACCTGGGTTCGAGGCCCACACAGAGCAGGGCGAGTAGGACCTGAGGGGTTACATAAACCCTACTTGCATTAGTCGCATTTATCTTCATGGCCCTCCTAAAGTGAGCTTGTGTGTTTTTCAATAGTATTGAGCTGTTGTCTGCGAACAGGACAAAGGACTGGGATTTAAACCATAAAGAAATGTATACATCAAGGAAGGTACATGAAGTGCAATGGGCTGAAATAACAATGGCTTAGGGAGACAAGATTGACAGGCAGCCATCACACATGAGTAATTACCTGCCACTTCACATTTCGCTTCTCAGTCAAATCCTTGAAAGGTCATCTGTGTCATTTGTGGATGTAGAAAAATGGAAGTAGAGGTTAATGCTTAAGGAAGCGTATGGAGCTCTTGCACCAGTGTAAAAGTAAAAGCCTGTAGAAACATTTGCATTTCAATAGAGCTCGTCAACCAGCACTTGTGAAAAACTGTCTGATGGGGTCTGGTCCCACTCTTTTAGTTTTTTTTTCCCATACCTACATTCAGAGGCATCAGGCACATATTTTTATTAATGCCCTGACTTTTTACATAAAAGGATTTATCGCTTAAACAAAAACACTTAACAGTTCATTGTGAAAGTCCAAGATAAGTCAGTCTAGTGATATGGTTTTTGTTTAGTGTGTAAGGAAAAAGAGAAAAAACCATGTATGCAGTTTTATTTTTAAAGAAGTTTTTTGTTCATTTAAATGTGTAAATGTCATTTAGATATGTATAATAAGTTTCTAGCCTCATACAGTAAACAGAGAGAGGTTAAAATTCCATCTATATTTATTTATTTACTCAATAAAAACATACATAAAATATAAAAACACAAAAAGTAACGCTTCACAAAAAGGTTAAATTTGTCAAGGTGTTTAATTTGTTAGATAATATATTAGGTATCAAAAACTAAATTAAACTAAAATAAATTAACATTATTTAATGTATTCTATTTAATGTATTCTAAGCATATTGCGTAGCTGTGCTTGGAGTCAATATGAGAATAACACAATGAAACATGCAAAATTTTTGGCCAGGCTACCATACGAAGAAATTATGAACACATGCAAAAACAAGAGAGAACCAACAAAATAATAATAAATGATTATGCTGTAGTCAGTGTATGCTTTTTACTGAGTTTTTTGTTTTTCGATGTTTTTTTTTTTGTTGTTGTTGTTTTTGCATATAGTAAAATAAAACCTGTAGCTGTAGTTTGCCTTTTTTGCCAAATAATTCTGTCAGATAAATACCTTAACCAAGTTTAGTGGTTTGTTCTTCCCTCATATTTAAAATATTTAAAAATAATAAAATATTTTCCTCATATTTTGATGGTTTAATTGAACTTGTAGGGTCATTAAAAACAAATATCCCCCTCAGTCGTCACTTTTGGCCACTACTATATATATATAATTATGTATAAATATGTATAGTTAGAATGTATGGTTAGTTTCACAACAGGTGGTGTTTTCTTGCGCTCCTAACCTTTTCTTTCTGTACTGCACCCCAAATACCTCTCCGCTGCCCCCCCTCCCTGTGGGTTTCCATGCTGTGTTTAATAATGGATACTGCACAGGGATGGCTCCGCACACAGATTGGGCACCACATTGACTGTGGAAGTGTAATATAGTTCTGATGAAAGATTCATAGCCAACAGTGGGTCAGCTAGTGCTTAACTAAGCCCACGCTGTCTCACGGCCCTGCTGAAGTGGTGGGTTTGCCGCAAATGCGGATAACTAACATCATTTAAAACCTGGAGTAACCCCGCAGACTTCCATCTTGATGTTAACTCAGTGTGATGTTATTCATGGCCACACAAGTTTTGTTGAAATTTAGCAGAGAAAATGTGCTAAAAAGAAAAAAGTTTGGGTTATTGTTCTGACCTTGTTTACAATGTAGAGATTTATGGCAATTCCTTTATGTTAATGACTCTTTGATTATATTGTGCTCTCTACAGAAATGTCCATCATTTTCACTCTGCATATTTTGATGGAGAGAGTGGAGGGAAATATGTTGAATGGCATTGGCTGATGGGGTCCACAATACTGTAAGCTACCTCACAGGCATGAGCACATTATGTCTTGAGGCTGAAAATGATGATGTATCAGCTAATATAATTCTTGGCAAGGCTTTCGCTTGATGGCAGCACATGGATTTATTTTTTTCGGCTCCTGAAAGCACAAAGAAAATGTCATCCAGTCCTCACAGAACGTTGGTATGACTGACTGTATTAATAGTTTCAAGGCTTTTAAAATTGTATATTTCCTCCCAGCAGAACAGGGCTAAAATTAACAGATTAAATTGTAAAAATGTTATTTATTTGACCAATAAATTATCAGATTCTTGTAATTGTCCAGAATGTCGCATGACAGATATCTTGAATTGGCTACTCACACCTATAGTGGCAAATGCAAAAGCAGAGATTTAGAGAAAAAGATCAAATTAATAGTTTTTGGCTGGTCATGTGATCTCAACATGTCTGCCCCTATGAGTTATCCTGCTCCATGTAAAATTAATCAGTTCTTTTAGATGTCTTTATTGTCTTCTAAAACAACAACAACAAAAAACCCAATGCTTCCTATTTCCTCAATATTTGAATGTACTTTTTTAGGTTATACAATTCCTTTTTTACAGTTCTCCGATCTTATACTTTTGATTTGTTTTGTTGCCATACATGCATGTGTCTGTTCTCAGCTTCCCTAAATCTTGAGTCATAAGCACATCTGCATAATTCCGCTGTGCATCTGTCAGCTTCGATTTACACTGGATTCTGTTCCTTTAGCCTGTGGCCATGTACCAATTCCATTAGTCACAATGTTTATATCTTTTTTTCTTTTCTTTGTCCCTTGTTGGATTTCAATGGGTGAGAATGGCTGAGGTTGAGGCATTGCTCTCGTTCTCTCTCAGTATTATTTCAGCACCAAGAGCGCTGGATTGGACATTATTCTTAGTTTGTCACCTGTGCCAGAAACAAATCACTGGGTTCATCCGACAGTCATTTAGAGCTAACAATTCACTGTCAGACCATGATAATTTACAAACCACCAGTCCAGATAAAACAGAGGAAAAAATAGTCTGCAAAGTTTTACTTTTTTCTTTTTTTTTCTAATTAGAATGCATACAGAAAGGTCACAAAAGTTAGGGAACTTAGGTTAAATAAAATACAGTTTGTGTAACCTAGGCAACTAGATCTGTGTAATTTAAATCTGATGATAAAAGCATTCCATTAGACCTTTATCTTCTTCATATACCTGGAAAAGCATGTACATTTCGGAGAACTTCTCCAACTGGAAAATCCTGCTGGTAATTGACACCTATGGCAATTTGCAGGGGTCAAAGGCTGAACATCAGTGGAACTAACCTATTTTTAGTTCTCCAGCAAAATACATCCACATATTTCATCATATTCAGGGATGAACTTTTTCTCAAAATAAATAAAAAATACAGTATATCCACATATAATATTTATGACATCTGTAGCAGTACATACTTTTTTTTCTCATTTTTCTCAGAAAATTTCAAATAAATGAACAAAATAATTTGATGAAGAGATTTGTAATGTCTTTTTGTTGAGAATATGTTTTTTTGTTTTTTTGTCAATGTCAGTGTGCCAACTTTTTGCTTTATTTATTCATTTTTATTACATTTTTTGTTGTGTACCTGTGTTAGTTAGATGGTTGTCACACTTTTTGCTTTTTTAAACATCTATGTTTCTTGCCTTCCAAAGGAAGTAAATGTGGGGGAAAGTCATGTTACAACCCTCCCTGTCTGGGTTGTACGAATATCAAACGAATGTCTTGATTTAGGTGAACATTTGAGTAAATGTTATATCAGAAATTAACCAAATGAATCTCTTAATGTAGATAATGCCAGCAAATCAAATTATAACACAGAAGTGAAATTATGTTTTACCTTGATTTTAAACAAAAATCAACATTTTAAACAGAAACTCTTGCATTGAGAATAAAGGGCTTGATATATGCTGCGTTTGAGATAAGGTTAGAAGTGGGAATATCCAAACTGAAATGTCACTTTAGACCTCAGTGAGTTCTAAGCTGTGTTCGAAATCACCCCCTATACCCTCATTCACTATTCCCTATATTACTCCACTAATAGTGCGCACTGTGCAGTCCGCTTTTGTATAGTTTGTACTTGCTGTTTAATAATCATTTAAAAACTTAGCAAACTAGCAGTTCCAGTAATGAAAAATTGATCTTGAACTCTGTCATGGAAACTAGTATGTATAAACCTTAATTAAACAATTTAATAATCAATTAGAAAGGAATTTATACCTGTATAATATTACGCTGTAGCCACATTGGACCAGCGGTTTGGAAAACGGATGAATGATTCAGCTGCGGGCGGCATCTTCTGGCGAGATGCGGGAATTCATTCGGCATGACCCTCAGAGTGCATTATGGGTATTCTCTTGCCTTTGAGTGTACATCAGTTGTGCGCTCTTTATTGTGGTGCATTGTGGGATTGAATAGGTGCACTCGATAACGTTCACTATGGTTTCGGACACCACTATAAATGGCTGTCAGATGTCAGATGTCCAAATTTGAGCAGCGTTCCAGACTACCTAGTAGGAGGTGGGGAAAAACTAATTCCGAGTTGTCTGGAACACAGCAATACTTCAAGCAAAATCAAAGAACGAACTGGTGTGACATCATTTTGATCTAATAGTGATCAAATAGTGCCCTGTTTAAGGGTATAGGGGCGATTTCGGACACAGCCCTAGTCTGGAAACTGACGAAAAGCAAAAAATAAGGTATTATATAAACTCAATGATAAAGTTTTTTTTTACGTTTGACATAATGTAGCTCTACGCTATGCTTGTTCGGAGCAAGACTTGCCGCCATCTTGGAAGTGATGTCAAATGACGCGTCTCGCTGTGGTCGGGGGTTAATTGATCTGCCCCGAGTTCACAGGTCAGATGTCCAAATTTGAGCAGCGTTCCAGACTACCTAATAGGAGGTGGGGAAAAACTAATTCCGAGTTGTCTGGAACACAGCAATACTTCAAGCAAAATCGAAGAACGAACTGGTGTGACATCATTTTGATCTAAATTAGGCCAAAAAGAAGTTTGTTTCAGGAGTTCAAAACAGCTTGCCAAAGCTGGTAAACACCTCCAAACTACCATTGGTCCGTGGTGATTATGTAATAGGTGGGTGTGGCTTTGAGGCTCCGCCTTCATTGACGTGGAAATCTTCTCCGGTTCATTTCCTCTGTTCAGTCTGTCGAGGTCAGAAGTGAATAAAAATAAAAACACACTGGAGAGGTGCTTTATTGTAGAAAGTGAAGTTGTAATCCTAATTGAAAGAGACACTAACACGGTTTTTGTTTAATACTGTAAAGCTGCTTGCTTTTAAACAATCTATTGTATAAAGTGCTATATAAATAAACGTGATGTGATTTGACAGAGCCTAAGTGCAAACATATCCACATTGCTATGATTAGATGCTTTCTTAACTACTTTTAAGAGATCATGTGATGAAATCCCAGGTGAACATACTGCGAAAAAAAGTTAGGGCAAGTAAGTTTAGGTTTCCTTTTGAGAAAACCCTTTTTTCTTTACAGAAAGCCATCTCACGTTTTCTGTTTAGGTTTTTTTTTTTTTTTTTTTCTCTACATCTGAAGCCTTTCTTAAAGTTTCTGTAATATAAAGGTTCTCTAAATTTATTCAGATCATCTGTGTATAGATACAAACCTCACAATGTCTTGAAAATGCTATGGAAATTATTCAGCCTGCCGTAATGAGCTGCCAAGAGAAACGTTCATATTTTACCAACTTATTCAGCCCAGCTCTATCCTCCCTTCCCATCAAAGACTCCGTTTGATGCCGAGGCTGAATGTGCTGCTCAGGGCAGCTTTAATAAAGGCCGTAGGCTCGACAGAAGTGGGACCGAACATAGAGACTTACCTCTGCTCTGTTTTTGGGTCTCGCCAGCTCACCACTGACTTATGCTGACGGGCTGTTTGTCAAAATGTCTAAATATTTAGTGCACTGTGGAAAATATGAGCCCTTGGAATGAAAGCAGCATTGGTCTTGTGCTCTCTCACTGTATTTTTCTTTAACCTGATTTGAACCCACAATCCCCAAAAAGTGAGCTTGTGTGTTTAAACTAAAACAAATGGCACCTTACGCCTGGTGCTTGAATGAATCTCTGTCAGAGATTAATAGCATCTTTTTGTACCTGAAAAGATCTAACCTCTTTTCCCCTCTCATCTTATATTGTGTCCTAACCAGGTGTGTCACGATAAAGCAACAAGCAATTAAAACTATTTTTTTTTTTCATGGCACTGTTTGTGCAAACATATGTTTGTTTGTGAATGTACACTGTAGTTCAAATTTTTGGGGTCTGTAAGATTTTTAAATGTTTTTGAAAGAAAAAGCCTGGTGCAAAATCATACTGTAACTGTACATATAACATGTTCTGATTGGCTGTGATTGCGTCACATGAAGCTAAATGAGAGTAGAACCATTATCTTAATGTTCATCATATGATTTAAATCAATCAAACTAAATAAAGGCTCCAGTAGAAGTAACTTTTTGACATAATGGAAAGGTTTTTGTGAACTCAATAGTCAAATCATTACTCACATGTTCTTTCATTATATTCTTTACAAAAAGACTAATTAAAGTGTTAAACTGAAGGCCAGAACAATGTTTGCAGGGACAGAATACAGAGTTTTAGTTTTCAATGTGTTCTTTTAAAGACCTAAGCTGAAAACAGTTTTCAAATGCACTTTGAAATCATTTTATTAGCTGAATGCTTTTTTTTATAGTTGCTATTTACTGAGAAAATAAGTTTTTCAGTAAGTGTAGAATGTTATGTGCTTCAGATGAGTGTTTTTGTGCTTGATGAAATAGGCAAGAAACAAAAGTAAATGATTATCTTGCAGCAATCATGAACATATTGTTTGCCTTTCTACTGATTTGTCTAATATCATCCATTTTGTCACCCTAAACTCAGCACATGTTATATCATCACATATATTTACCACTAAACGTCATATTGGCAACATATTCTGACAAAGTTCCTCCTGTTTCCCCTATAGTATAAGTTATTATTAGACACTGAACAAATCAGAGACCTACAATCAATCTTTTCTGTCAAGGTGTTATTGCTGTAGTGACTACAGTCTTAGAAGAAAAGGTTCTATATAGAACCTCAAAGGATTCTGTCAGGTGCTTCATATAAAGAACCTTTTAGGGGCTACAATAATGGGATAGTTTTATGGATTACGTTTTAGGGTATGTTCACACTTATAGTTCAGTAATGGTTTGTTTGGTCCAATTCTGAACCAAAAAAGAAAATGATAAATTTAGTTCTGGTTCGCTTAGAATTCACACTGTCATTTTTTAAGACCAAACCTTAAGAGATATAAAAAAAACTTTTATGACATATATTTTGCGGCTGAACTTACCAAACATCCTAAACAATGCTGTTTGCTGAGCTAAATGCACTTGTTGTATGTGAGTACATATGATGGTAAAATGTGTAAAGGAGTCAAAAACCCTAGGAATTTCTCTGTTGCACACAAACCAAGATCTGCTGCAAGGAGACGGTAAATGTAATGGGCAACATAGCTCCTGTGACAAAAAGAACCAGGTATGCTTGAGTATTCTGTCCTTAGGGTCACATCTTGTGACATCATATCCTATTTTTGGTTCATTTAGTTATCTAGATATCCATGTTATAATTACAAGATTTCAACTTGTAAAATTTGACTGCTGCAGATTCATTTAGACGTTGATAGTGTTGCAAGAAATGCATAATTCCCAATCCGACGATGTAAACAGCTCCCAGTAGAATGTCATGTGTTGTCATCTCGAAATTATGGTAATTATGACATGGCATGAACGCAGCATTTGGTCCGGTGGCAGTGAGCGTTCTGACGTAGAACACGGAAGCACTGCACTGCGTTTACTACGTCAACAGCGTAGGAGACTGACAGGAAAGAGAAGAAATTTCTGAATAAAGTCGTTATTTTTGTTTTTTTTTGTGCACAAAAAGTATTCTCATCGCTTCATAACATTAAGGTTGAACCACTGTAGTCACATGGACTATTTTAACGATGTCTTTACTAGCTCTCTGGGCCTTGAAAGGTGCAATGACGTTGCTGCCTATAGTTTAGAAACTCTCGGATTTCATCAAAAATATCTTAATTTGTGTTCTGAAGATGAACAAAGGTCTTACGGGTTTGGGAAGACATGAGGATGAGTGATTAATGACAGAAATTTCATTTTTGGGTGAACTAACCCTTTAAACATGAAAGTATTATGTAATAATTTAAAACATTTCTCCATATATAGTCAAAACCATCAGGGTTCTATATTGAATCTCATTGAACTTTTTTTTTCAAGAGAATGTAGTGGCCTTATATCTAAGTGCTACATGTGAAATTATGTGTAGGCCACGGTAACTTTAAAATGGGACTTCACGAGTTCGCAATTACATATAATCAGATATGATATGCGTTTTTGTGGTGCTGTCCGAGGAGAGGGTTCCGAGCTCGGAATTTGGCCAAAACCTAATCCCCCTTCTATCCCTGACTGGGATAGGAATAATTGAGAGCGAGGAGTTGGGGTGGAGGAGGGATGATGGAAAACTGTTGTGGAACAGAGGTAAGTCGGTTATATAGCCTATATACCTCCTCTCGTGCTGATTGGGTAGATTATCTGAACGTGCTCCTCCCGAACATTGTTAATAACACATCATATGGCGGCGTAGATGAAATAAAACATTCATGTGTGGGGGGCTGTTTGCTTACTTATGTCTGGACACCCTTTGGCTACATTAGCATATTTATCTTCTTCAGATGTTTATGTGAATCCTGTAAAAGACGAAACAGTTTTTAGTTCAGTATCATAAAATATGTTAATTTACTGGGCATTTATCATCCCTGAAGTGTCAGTGTTGCTGTAGCTGTGCCACTGTGTCACCACGGTAGACAAAAGTGTGAGAGAAGGCACTACCTCTCTCAGAGACAAGCAAATGGAGCTTGAAATGAGAAGTGCGTTGTGCCGCATTAGCATGGCCCTCCGTATTACCCAGCACATGTTGCTTTTCCACGGTAACACGATTTACCAAACTACAGGGATCTTCTGCATGTTCCATGCCCCTGATGAGAACCCTCTCCATTAGCATTCTCTTTGTACCTTTGCCCCTTAATTCAGATTGAATACATTACCATCCTACACATTTGGAATCCTGTCATATGAAGCAAACACCCTGCCCCTGAGATTTTTTTTAGGGTGAGTGCCAAGCAAAATTCTGGTTTCCATACAGTGGGCCTTACTCAGCTACTTTCATCAGATGGCATAAATATTTCAAGTATAGCACAACAACAGAGTACAGAAATAGCTGTGTTTTAAGTGCAGCCGTTCGTGGGCCTCCTAGGGATGTACTTAACTTACTAGCGTAACTATTCTTGTATAGCAAAGCTCAAAATAGTACATTAAGTGAAAACACATCAATCCGAAACTAAAGAAGGCATTTGATTTCTTTTATATAGGCCATATCGTGACATAGACCCAGCTAACAGGGAACGTTCTGAGTACTTCCTGTCTAATGTTCTGGCAAGGTTCTCTCAAAGTTATGAACAAACATTTTTCCAGTAACATTAATAGAATGTTTGTTCAAGGTTATCTGATCTTTAATAGTCCTTAGTCAGGTTACACCAAAAACCAAAAAATATATAACCAATAAATACGTTTTGGTAACACTTTATAGTCCAATTCTCATTATGAACTAGTTGCTTATTAGCATGCATATTACTAGGATATTAGCTGTTTATTAGTACTTATATAGCACATATTAATGCATTATTCTGCGTGACCATATTTTACATCCCTCAATCCTATCCAATATCTAAACTTAACAACTACCTTACTAACTTTTAACAAAGACTATAGATATAGAAATACAGTTTACTCCTATTAGTTGTGAATGGGACAAACCGCAACTCGCAATATGGCGGAATAGGCCCCACCTTTTGGATGAATAAAAGAGCCAATCATTGATTGATAAAGTCATTGTGTCACTGCAGCTGCCGTTAGAAGCTCCGGTTCACATAGAAACCTGAGACTTGCGCTTAGGACTGCACATGCACATTGGTTCTTCTAGCCTGAAAAATAAGCTTTTTAACGCTATTTGAGCATAAAAAACAACATTTATGAGACAGTTCATGTCTGCTTTTGTTCCTGATTTGACATGTTATTTAATTGCGAGTTCGCCAAGCAGTTTTTGAGATTTCATGATTCCCCCATTCAAATAGATAGGACTTGGTCTTGGATGCCTGAAATAGCTGCCCGGAGGCGTTGCAAATATGGCAGCCTAGTGAACAGACTTTCCTTGAATGAGACTTTGCTAATAAGCAGTAATTAGGAGTTTATTGAGGCAAAAGTCATAGTTAATAGTTCGTTAATAGAGAGAATTGGACCCTAAAATGTGACCAAAGTTCTGTTTTCTGAAAAATGTATAAAAATTAAGTGAGTTTATGATTAAAACATGAAGAAAAATATGTTGCTGAAAAAAAAATCCCCATCACTACTACTAATAAAAACATAATACAAACAGTGAATTCTTGGACCCAAACTATTGTATAAGCTAATATACTTTAATAACATGAGACAGTTCCAATGGGTTGTCCTTGTTACCAATCTCCGTTCTCTCCTGCTTTTTTGTACTGTTTGCTGACTTTCATGGTGTGTTGAGAAAGCAACCTCTTGATGAAAGACTTTAAGGAACAAGAAGAAAAATTCATCTTAGCTCACTAAAAGAATGTGTAAAAAATGACACCATAAAAAAGTAAAGCGGCCTGCTTTCATAGGCTCTGTGTGGCAACACTGGCAGATAAAACTCAAAAGGGAATGTCTTTGTTAGAAAAGCGCAATCATGGCGTGATGAGGGTTGATGGGTAATCCCCAGTCATTACTTGGCCTTGTTTCTTTCCTCTTCAGGTCTTTCCTCGGTTGTTTGAAGTGCTCCAAAGCGATGCTTTACTTTATATGTGTCATTTTCTTGTGGTTTGTGTGTGTTTATGATGAAATTTTCAAGAACAAACACTGATTCTGATTCAACATCTTAAAGGTGCAGTAAGCGATTTCTCAGAAATGCAGTTGAAAGTGGATCGGACGGAGAACCATAACACTGTAAAAAAAGAATTGTTGGTTTAACTTAAAAAAGTAAGTTACCTGGTTGCCTTAAAATTTTGAGTTCATTAAAATTAAACTTTTGAGTTAATACAATGTAAATTCAAAATATTGTTATCTGAACCACAATTAAAGGGCGCTTATTCAAAACAAAGGTGTATCTTGATGACGCCTTGATTTCGCGGAATTATGGAAAAGAATCGGGATGGGACTTGGTAAGAAATCATGTTCATGGATGAGATTATTAACGTTACTGTAGTATGAAACTTTGCGTGTTCGTGCATTTTGGGGGTGGAGAAGTGAATGGAGGGGTGTGTTT
Organism: Mylopharyngodon piceus; assembly: GCA_039654765.1. Taxonomy (NCBI): domain Eukaryota; kingdom Metazoa; phylum Chordata; class Actinopteri; order Cypriniformes; family Xenocyprididae; genus Mylopharyngodon; species Mylopharyngodon piceus. The sequence goes on along the minus strand of CM077448.1, from coordinate 12,497,639 downwards.
GTTTGGGTTGACCTCAAATATCAACAGACAAACCAGGTGATTATATTTTCCTTCACTTGAATGTACATCTCTTGCTTCAAAAGAAGTCTTTGAACTGCGAAGCCTCCTGCATTCAGAATGGTTTCTACTGTAAGCTTTGCATCTTTTATTTTAATTTAATGTTTACTAATTTGGTTAGCTTTAATTAACAGTTTCATTCAGACGCCTGCATGAACATCTGTTTTGCTGTGTGATATGGGTAAAGATGCCAGTATACTGGCTGCTGAGTTCACCTCTCTGTCCACGGAGATGTTTCTAAATTCCTCCTCATGTATTAATCAGACTGTACAGCACACAAGCATCTCTAGTTGTGTTTGAAAAGAAAATTTTAACCTTGTTTCTGTTTATTCAAGACTGTTCTTTGCTTCCCCTGTTGTTCCTTTGATATTCAGACCAAGGATAGTGGAAACACCTCTGTTACCATTTCTTGGCCGTGCAATGTACTAAATAATGTAAATGTGAAAGATTACAGCCAAAATAAAAGAGATAAGAAAAAATGGTTTAAGGGTAGAATAACTTTAGCTCAACTCACTATAGACCTATAAACAAGTTAAAACCATGGAGAGGTGTATTATGAACTAATATTGCGTCTACAGTCCTTTTTTGGGGTCTGGTGCTTTAGTTGAACTTTTTCAGCATGTTGTACAGTGGGCTTAAGCCTACATGTGACGAATTAATCATTGCTCTGTATTGATTTATTATTAAAACTGTGAATAACTCTATATTACTTTTAACTTGTGTGTTGCATTAGTTTGGTTCAGTATCGCTAAAATATGCTAAGCTTATATTATGCAGCACATGGATCATATATATTCATATCTCCCATCTAATCAATAATCTAAATTTAAACTTTCTGCTAAGGTTTCATGAAAACTGACCATTGTGATAAAAAGTTCATTCAGCCACGGGCTGTTGGCTGAACATCTGATGCATAAATTGGAAACACTTCAGGACTTTCGAAGTCGTCATCTGGTTGGTTGAATTCTACAGGATTTACGGGAGACGTGTTTGTCGCGTTTTTTAACGGTCCACCTGGAAACAAAGATGCCGTGACGCCAAACCCCTCATGGAAGAAGAAAACCATAGTGTTTACAACTGACAATGAGCGCTTATTAGGATCAACTAAACGCTGGATTTTCAAAAATATGTGAAGTATGTAAAGTTCGTGGCTTAGACTCATTAAAATACACCCGAGAGTTTTACACACCGGTCTGTTATTGTAGGGACATTGACGTTACATTTCCACACCCCTAAACATGACACAGAAACAAAACGAACTGTGATTGGTTGCTATACATGTCAGTCAGATGGCCTCTGGGCGGTCCTTGGCCAATGAAAGCTGCTATGGAGTCCAGATTGACTTTTAGGTTTATCTGTTTGTCATATAACAAATAACAAACCAAATATTTCTCATGTAATACTTTAATAAATTAATTAGCTGTTTCCTTAAGGGTTTCCATCTGTGTATTTTTATGCGCATTTTGGAGATATTGCATAAACCGATGCAAATAAAGTAAAAAAAAATAATTGCCTAAAAACATTTGTACAAGAATGCATAGGCTACATATAAACTATAATGGAAATACTTTTACTAAACAAATTCCTTGACTTTGCCTAAGATGTGAATAATTACAGAGTGATAGCACAAGTAATTCACTACAAGCCAACATTTAATAAACGAGCCAAAAATTTTATTTTGTGCTAATTTGCCATGATTTTTCTTCTTTTGGACACTTGGCAGGAAACACTGCTTTATTTACAATACATATATTTTATGATACTCTTTTTTTTCTTTTCTTCAGAAGTTAAATATGCAACTCTGATTAAATCAAGGCTATTACAGGCAATTACACATTACGTGCATTAAAAAAAGCTATTGGAAAGTAAATGTCCATGTGTAAATCACGTCCGCTCTGCATCTCAATATAACTACCTTCAACTTGACACCTAATAATGTGGGGCTACGGCATGTTTACATCTAGCATAGACAGAAGACAAGAACACATCCTGTGTGAATGACCCATTAACCTGTATGCGGATTGGGATTTCAGCACCCACAGCAGAAATTCATCCAGTATAACTACAGCCGAGGTGACCTTGTCTTTGCTCTGAGACTAATTAAATTAAAAGGTAAGAATTGAAAAATGTCTCAGTGGATTGAGTGCTCTAAATGGCTTGATTGCTGAAGTGGGCACACACAGCATGAGGTTAAGTAGGGGCCGTTTACATGACACCGTTTTCAACTAAAAACGAAAATGCTTTTTGGCTGTTCATTTAAATGACAACGCCGTTTGGGGGGTCTGAAAATACAAACCTGTAAAAACGGGATTGAAAGTGCATGTTTTTTGAAATGATACCTTTATTGTCTACGTGTGAATTTGTGAAAATGGCGACGTCATGCGCATGTGTATTACCTGTACGGTCTATAGTGCATAGTTTTTCTTTACAAAATGACATCGCCAACTACTGGCCTGGCATGCATAATACAACATTCCACATGAACGGTAATCGTTTTGACAACGTTGTCGTCTGTACGTGAAAAACGCAAAGTAAAAACTTTTCCGTTTTAGTGCCTCATTGTTGTGTAAATGTACCCTTAAGCCCTATTCAGATGGTACTAGCTTTCCAAACGACATTTGAATTACATTTTTTAATCACTCGACGTCTGTGATTTCATGTATTGTGTGTTTATTACAGAGGTGGGAGTGTGTGTTTTCCAGATGTGGGCGTTTCAGAGGGTCATGTGCTATGCTTGCGTGCATCACGTATGACGTAAATATCTTTTAATTTATTATTTGTTAATATAATTTAAATTTATTATAAAAACCCCATTTAAGTAAACTTTGGGAGTTTATAGAAGTGGCTGTTTATAATTAACTCGCATAAGTGAGCAGCGAAATCTCTATAAGCATCTTACTTTTACCTGACACTGATATTAAAATGAGCAGTCTTCACAGTTTTTTTTATTTTATGTTATTTTTTCGTTGGATACCATCCATATTGAAATGAAATTAAATCATGCTGAAGATTGGTGTGCAAATAGTAGCTCAGGTAGGTCAAAAAACACACAAGAAGCGCTACACTGTCCCCTAACCAGACACGACGCCATGTTAATCATAGTTTTTGTCCTAACTATATATAAATATAAAGTTGCATATATAATGTTGCAGCTGTGAGATATAAAGTCATAATTATAAGAAATAAACAATTGTGAGACATAAAGTAGAAGTTATGAGAAAAAAAATTAGAAAGCCACAATTGTAATATATAAAGTTCCACAAAAGGTTTTACTTGGTACCTCCTGCTCAGTGTTGCCAAAGCTCCTCGCTGTTTTATGCAGATATTAACATACCTTTGATCACACCACCGCCACCTCCTCTTGAACATAGATACTTTTTTCCTCCAATTTCCTAGCCCTAGTCAGCAGTTAACAATGTTCATTTAAAAATTACTTTAGATGGAATTAAAATTAAGAGCGGCTTTGATATGCTAATGCAGCGTACACGGGCCCTTTGCTCTTGATTCTCTTGATGAATGAGTGAGGATTGTAGCGCTGACAGAGGGGTGGAACTCTGTGCAGAAGTAAGCAGCGTTCAGTCACAGCAAACAGATATCTGCATCCCTGAAGGCCATGAAAGAGTTCCTCCATCTCTTCCTTGTGCCTGCCCTCCTCTGCCCCTTGAGGTGTCGAGATTGTCTTGTCACATTTCTTTCTTTTCTTCCTCTTCTCATCCAGCAGCTCTCCGGGTATGTATAGTAATTATTTACCATTCATTAATTTCAAAGGAAATTATGTCTGCCATCGTCTCGTTATTGTCACTGTAGGCGAGGTGGTTGTAGCAGGCCGGAGTGGAGATGCTGTAATTATGGATCCTCCCTGCCGTAGTGCTGAAGAGCAAGACTGATGGAGGATTGTTACTCACAGCGCTGCTGGGGAACCTGGATCACATCCGGTGAGAGATGGGCTTCAAATATCTGTGTGAGGGGCTTGATATTGATTGGGTGAGTGGTGTAAATACAGAAAGTAGAGCTGCACGAAAACAGAAATCATGATTCGCCCATGATTCTGCAGCGTTTTTTATTGAATGTCTTGAATAAATGGTTCAATGACAAATACAGTTTTAACAGTCACTTGTCGCCACCTACTGGTGTAACAATGTAAGTAATACAATCTTTATTTGAAGCGTCAAGTAACTTTCAAAAGGTGATTTGCTTTATTTTGATCGCTACCATAGACATCAGTGTTTATATCCAAAATATAAACTTTTATCTCAGTACTTCTGTGATAATTATAATTATTGTAACAGAAATAATTATACTTTGTGGTAGGGCTGGGTGGTAAACGATATCATATCGAGATCACGATAAAATTTACGTCGGTAAGCTCTGAACATTTTTACTAGCTATGGATTAATCTAACAGCCTATCACACAGCAGTAATAAACGCGACAACAGCCAGTCAGTGCATGTCGCTAATAAGTGATTTCTGTGTGTCTCTGTGTGAATGTATGGTGCGGTTTCTGATACACAAACTCACACACACATGACGCTCTTGGCATTTTCAGCGTCTGCCATCTCAATATATGAGGACATAAACACATGAACTTCATCTCTAGAGCTGCTTTGAGAGTCACTTCACAAGCTTTTCATCGTTTCATTTGAGAAAAACTACAGTAAAATCGGGGTTGCCAGGTTTTCACAAGAAAACCCATCCAATTGCTACTCAAAACTAGCCCAAAATCGCATTCCAGGGGTTAAATATCATGTTATTTGGGGTCGCTTCAACTCGTGGACATGAATAACAACCCGTAGCAAGTGTAAAAGTAGCCCAATTCCACAGGAAAACTGTGGACTTGGCAACACTGATACACACTGAAACTGAAACTAAAATTGAAAGATCTTCACGACAAACCGTCAAAATAAAAGTTCAGTTTAACTTCAAGAAATTATGACATAAATATATAACTACTGTATACTAAAGTGTACTTCTCAAAGTGATAATAATAATATTATTATTTCTAAGGAAGATATTTTTTCATCCGTGTTTTATACAGTTCTGTTGTGCAGCATCTTATTTGACAAAAAATAGCCTAAAAATGCAATGTTTTGTTGTAAATTAGGCTAGTTGTTATATTTTCATTTGATTACATTTTAGAAGCTTGATTAAACTGTTAAAGTTTATATAAATTTGTGTTAAATCATAAAACACAGAATCCCCCAAAAAATAAAATGGAAAACACAGAATTTAGGGAGAAATAAAATGGATTCCATGGGGTAGCTTCTCTGTGGAGTTTAAATGTGAACAAGTTTACATGTTTACATTCATTGTCAAGGTCTAACAAATATGTGGAAAGCATTTCCTTCCCCATTAATGATAATTGAATATTGTGAGAAATATCGATATTGTATGATTTGGAAAAAAAAATATTGTGATAATATTTTTGGCCATATCGCCCAGCCCTAATGTGTGGTTGAAAAGACTGTTTGTGAAGCTGTTTCATACCTATACATGGCAGCGCCAATGCGGATTTGAATATTCACTGTGATCGTACTTGTCAAAGGTTTAATAGACAGGCTAATCGTTGACATTTAGGAATAAGATCTTATGTCGCATTTTTTTATTTAATGGTGCATCTCAGCTGCTGTGTAGATCAGACGAGTACCCTTTGCAGTATTCCATTTCACAAGAAACAGGATTCTTCTTTCCTTGAGTTTTAATTACTGTATGTTCATTAATTAGGCTCATTTGGCACCTCAATTATGCTTTTTAACGCACTGACCTAAATCTGAGGCTAAACACATTTCGCTGTCATTGCAAACAATAGCCCTGCTGATCTTTGAGTAATTATAAGTACAATGCTAATTAATCTCTCACGGTCAGTCGATCCTATAATGACTGAGAGACCTATATCCTCTTGACAAGTAATTTATTATAATTCATATACAGGTTAAAACTCATTTATGGAGTATTTGGTGAAATAGTATGTGCATCCTGATTAATAAAGGATAAATGCCTCATAACAAATGCAACATATCTGGATTACCAGATATACATATGAAGACTATGAAGTGCCATCTGAAATTTTCTTCTAAAATGAGCATTTTTATCAAGCTTGTATGTTTAGGTTCAGTAATTTCACTGTAATGACATCAATTTGAACCGTTACATCCCTAAGTCACATTGTAAGATAAGTCTGATTTACAAGAAACAAAGTGATTAGGATAAAAAAGTCCAAACTACATTAATGTTCAGAGATGTGAACAATTCAAGTGTGCTGGTTAACAGGCAAAAGATTTGGCCAGTCAGAACAGAAAAATAAAGATGGTTTGTGGTTGCCTATATACTAAAATCACATTGCATATAGATAACCTTTTACCCTGTGGTGGCTGTGTGGGAGTGCGTACAGATTATAAGTTTCTTATACTGAGGGAGATTCAGATATAATAATAAAGACCATAAATCTTGCAGAAGGATTCAGCTTGTCTATAATTAAGTAGAACTTTGTGCTTTCTGACTTCAGTTGTATCCCTCAGCATCACAATCATTTATGATTTTTGTCTTTCATTTTGACAGTAGCCTTTGAATAATTTGCCACTATATGCATACAATGTTAATAAGAAATGTTCAACATAGGGGAGAATGGATAGTGATGCAACAAACACATAACACTTCATAAATGTGATGTTGAGAGGTATTTGTGCTGTGGAACGCAGGGATAAATATACAAGAATTAAACAAAACAAAACAAAAAAGCAGATGCAATTTGTTGGCCTTTTGAACCTCTGGCGAGATTTATTATGTTCCGTCACTTTGTCTATTGATAAAGACATTGTTCAGAAAAGCCATTAACAAGGAATTGATTGGTGTTATATGATAGTATATTAAGCTAAAACTTTGCAATTGTGTCAGCTGTGTTGTAAAATGAACTCAGCCATAGATTTTCAATTACTGAATTCCAGAGGGGACATTAGTTTGGTCTGAAAGCAGACAGTTAGAAATGGATTGAATGCTCACCAACACCATTGTGCAAATGCATTTACCTTACAAAAAACAACATGAATGAGAAATTATATTACTATATAAAAGGATAGGTGGTAGTTCTTTACCAGAGTAGAAATAGAAAATAAACATTTCTCAGGAATACCAGTGTTGTTGCTCATTACAATGAATATAGGTGTGCTTGAATACAATTTGAATACAATTACAATCAAGATAAATATGCCAAATTTATTATTATTATTATTATTATTTATTTATTTTTTTTAAATCAGCATTTTTTTTTAACGCTCAGTAATTTACGGTAGGTTTTTTGGGTATGAGTAAAATAAGGTCTGTGGTTAATGTTATTTAAAGAGACTTTAGCATCATGACAAAACATTTAACCTACCAGTCAACCCGGTGGAGGACGCCGGTGTACTGAAGTGTTCTTTGTTTACATTAGTTCAAAGTTACTGTTAGTTTTAATGTAAAAGAATGTAATTAACTTGATAAACTATACATCATTAAAAAAGGTATAAGACTCAAGCTTTAATTTTGACCTCTGTTTTACTCTAAAATCTCATGGTGACAGTAATTTCTTAAAGGATTAGTTCACTTCAGAATTAAAATTTCCTGATAATTTACTCACCCCAATGTCATCCAAGATGTTTATGTCTTTCTTTCTTCAGTCAAAAAGAAATTAAGGTTTTTGAGGAAAACATTCCAGGATTTTTCTCCATATAGTGGACTTCAACAGGGACCAACGGGTTAAAGGTCCAAATTGCAGTTTCAGTGCAGCTTCAAAGGGCTCTACATGATCCCAGACGAGGAATAAGTGTCTTGTCTAGCGAAACTATTGCATTTTCTAAAAAAAAAATAAAAAATTATATACTTTTTAACCACAAATGCTCATCTTGCACTGCTCTGCGATACGCCACGCATTACGTAATCACGTTGGAAAGCTCACGCATGACGTAGGCAGAAGAACCGTGGTAGGGCGAAAAACTCCATCTCATTTTCTCCTCCAACTTAAAAATCATCCGACATTGTTGTTTTACCTTTTTTTGTAAAGGGCGTTTGACTTAGTCTTTGCACATTCGCTTTGTAAACACTTGCTTGGTACTTCCGCCTACGTCACGTGTGACCTTTCCAACGTGATTACGTAATATGTGGTGCATCGCAGAGCTAGTGCAAGACGAGCATTTGTGGTTAAAAAGTATATAATTTTTTATTTTTTTTTAGAAAATGCAATAGTTTCGCTAGACAAGACACTTATTCCTCATCTGGGATCATGTAGAGCCCTTTGAAGCTGCATTGAAACTGCAAAAAACCCATTGGTAGCCGTTGAAATCTACTATATGGAGAAAAATCCTGGAATGTTTTCCTCAAAAACCCTAATTTCTTTTTGACTGAATAAAGAAAGACATAAACATCTTGGATGACATTGGGGTGAGTAAATTATCAGGAAATTTTAATTCTGAAGTGAACTATTCCTTTAATATGTGTCAGTAGTAATGAAAATTGAGACGATACTTTTAATATGAAATCTGAGTTTCATCCGCAACCATTGAGAAAAAATTACGGTCGTAATGAAAGTGATTGACTAAACAACATCCCTCAGGGGTTTAGCTCAAAAGTGTGCACATTTGGAGAAATATTAAAGGATTCTCATATGTTTACTTCAAATTTCTATATTCTAATGAGGCAATATAAGCATCATGGAGCGTTAAACACTCTGATGTAATGTCTGTTTCATTCATACTGGAAGCCGGAGGGCGCTCTCTTGCAGAAAGTTCACAAGTGAGACATAAATCTTATGACGTTCCTGGAAATCCCTTATATTGTTTGACTTGAACATCAAAAGTACAGCGAGAGCGTACGGAGCATACGGAGCTGTCTGCTCTCTAATCACTCTTGTGGTACTTTTATGTCATACACCAAACGGGCTGTGCAGCGCCGCTTCAAGTCGAACACAACTAAGGCAATTCCTTTAAAGGTGTAGTGTGTAAATTTTAGCAGCATCTAGCGGTGAGGTTGCGAATTGCAACCAACGTCTCAGTCCAACGCTCACTCCTCCCTTTCGAAGCACATAGAGAAGCTACGGTGGCCGACACAGGACAAAGATGTCGTCGTCTGAGACTGCAGAGAGTAGCCAGTCAAGCAAACACGCTCTGTAGAGCAGTTTGTCCGTTTAGGGCTACTGTAGAAACATGCTGGCGCAAAATGTCAAATTCGATGTAAGGGGACCTGTGGTGTATGTAGATAGAAATGGCTCATTCTAAGGTAATAAAAACATAACGGTTTATTATGTAAGGTCTTTATACACCACTGAAAACATAGTTATTGCATTTCTGTCAATAGATCCTCCTAAATATTACACACGGGACCTTTAAGGCATCCAGAGATCACTGCATCTGAATAGCATGCAGATAGAAATGTTTTGACTGAAGAAACATGAAGACAATAAACACATGATTGCAACGATATATGGTTTATCTGTGTTCTGGAGCTTTACCATGAACAGCATTTCCTGTTGTGCTTCCTTCCACACTTCAAGCCTTTGCTGTGTTAAACACATAAGGTCGGTGGTCTTTAAAAAGACGAGCCTGTGCAGACATCAGCAGTTCATCAATACAGAACTCAGACGCTCAGTACAGCTTCAGTCAATATTGAATCAGTGGCTTGTTTGATTCCCCTGATGTTAAGCACAATGAGTCAAATCACTTTCTTTCTTTGTTAATTAACACTTAGAGAGGGAGAGGATCTAATTTCACAGCGGCCTTTGCAACAAGCTGAGGTATAGATTTCTAACTATGAACGAGTATTATTCATAATGGTTAGCAGTTTTGAACAGACATAGAAACATTTTTTAGCCTTCCATTGACAAGAAGCCAGTTACAATCTCAAATGCTCACCAAGAATTTAGCAGCCATTACTCCAGTCTTCAGTGTCAAATGATCCTTCAGGAATTATTCTAATATGCTGACACTTTAATGCAGCCTTGCTGAATAGAAGTATTAATTTATTTAAAAAAAAATCTTACTGACACCAAACCTTTAAACAGTAGTGAATATTAAAGTCTAGATCAACTGGAAAATGGCTTGAAATAGTTTATGACATTTATTGAGCTAAAGCAATTTTTTTCCTATCACTAAATAATATCTGCTTATGATGCTGATACATTTCAGAGCACAATGGCACACAAAAGCATTTTTGTAAAGCATTTCTGCAGCTCAAATAATAGAACATAGCACTATTAGCAATGCCAAGGCCATGGGTTTGATTCTCAGAGAACACAACAGTGCATAAAAGTGAATGCAAAGTAAGTTGATCAAATTTAACAGATGTTTTTATCCTAATGTAAAAGTATTTAAAAAAAAAAAAAAAAAAAAAAAGCTTTTTTTTACCCACTTTGTTTTTGATTTATAAACTCACACACAAAATCTGATTTTAATTTATAAACTCACACACAAAATATGAAGTCTGATAAGATGAAGTGCATTTACTGAAGAACATTTAAATGCTCTGAGGTTTTTGCTTCTGAAATATATCTTGTTGGAATGCCAATGCACCATGGTAACAACGGACAATGAAACTAAATATTCACTTTCCAGCGTTAGCCCTATTGACACCTCCACAGATCCCTAATCCTGATTGACTGATTGATTTGATTGCAGCAATCCAGACTCCAGCAGTATTTCAGGGTCTAAATGATGTGTGCATTCAAGATGTCATAAAAGTGCTCTGAAACGTAATATATCTGAAGAAAGCAGTGAATATTACGGTGTGTGTTAATTACAGCTGAGGGTGGATTGTAAAGCATTACGGGTTTAATCCAATCACTCAGACCACACTCTTCTTCCTTTGGCTTCTATAATGCTTGTCATTGTTCAGTTTTGTTTAAAATATATACTTATGTCTAAGGGTATGTTTACATGACAATGAAGAACTGAAAACACAAAAGTTGTTCCTTCGCGTATTTGAAAAGTTTTGTGGACAGACGACAACGTTGTTTAAGTGATCCCCGTTCAGATTCACGGAAATGACTAAAAACGCTGTATTATGCATGCCAGACCAGTAGTTGGCGATGTCACTTTATAAAGAAACACTACACACCTATAGACTGTACACGTAATACACATGCGCATAACGTCACAATTTTCACAAATTCGCGTTTTTGTAGTTTACACAAAGACGATAATGGTATAGTTTTCAAAAACTTCCACTCTGAAACCCCTTTTTTAAAAGTTTGCATTTTCAGGCCACCAAAACGGCATTGTTGTGTAAATGAACGAAACGCATAAAAACTTTTCCGTAGTGTCGTGTAAACGCCTCCTAAGTCTGGTTTCAAACAGGCTGCCAATATATTCACAGTTATTATCACAGTTATATATTCACAATATTCACATTGTGAGCATGTAAGGCCCGGAACACACCAAGCCGAAGCCGACAAACTAGTGGCGATGAAAGCAGACTGCGGGGTTGGCTCACGTCAGCGTCTGGGTCCAAAGTTGCCCTGACACACCAAACCGACATTCGACACCCGACAGCCAAGTAGCACGCTGTTCTGCGCCTGCGTAAGAAGAAATGCCTTTCCGTACCAGCAGGTGGCAGTATCTGAACAGCCAATCAGAATGATCGGATGGCCCGACTGACCGACGAGCTCCGATGCAGATTCAACATGTCGAATCGGCCGAAAAAAAGCAGACGAGGACCAACTTCAGCCGACGGTGCGGAACACACTGATAAAACTTAGTTGGCCGACGAACAAAAACTGCCCGACGGCCGATCGTCGGCTTGGTGTGTTCCGGGCTTTAGACATATTGCTGCTGCACATATAACATACATGAGATAACCTCCGTAGCAAATTTATACAGGTGGAGCTGGGGAAGGTGGAGGGTTTCTGAAAGTGAATGTTGAGCCACAGCCATTGGCCACTAATGCAACCAATCAGCTGCGCTATGTAGATAACGATGTGATCACTACCAAACTGAGTTAAGGACATATCAGCCTGCGCCATCTAGAGTTTCATGACAGAACTAGGTATTCATTTTTTTCGCTGTGCCGACCCCACCTACACATACATGTTTTAGGAAAGATGCTGTTCATCCAATTAGCGAAAATGTAAATGATTTGCAATCACTGCCACATACTCTGTCTTTGCTTTTCCACAGATATTTTCCTCTAACACAAGTCCATTAATTCAGTCACAGTGTATGCTTTAAGATCAACACAGCCCCGCTCTCTCTCCATGAGAGCCAATCAAGCAAAAAGGAGAATATAAAGTGGCTTTTAATAAATTCCTAACCCCATAAATATTCATTCCTCTCCTGATCTGGGAAAATCTATTATTTCTTAAGTGACAACAATCTATGATTGGGAAGCCTCATAGGCTGTCATTTATATGCTACCTTTATCACCACCCGGGAGGAATTAAGGCCTAATTACTTTCACAAGGAGTATTGAGGAAAGCAGCTATGCACTTAGTGTGATTTGTTGATTATGTGACGTGTGAATATATGTATGCACTTGCTTCCATCAAAGTAAATATTTAACCAGGAGAAAATGAAAAATCATTCTTGTATGGCAGAGCGAATAAATTACAATTTTTTCCCCAGCAGTCACTGGTCACATCAACTGTTTCTGAAGCCAGATTGAGTCTTAGGAAAATATGACCCTCTTGGAGAGTCTAAAGGTGATGCCATCAGTATAATGTGAGTGAGTCAGTGGAAAGATGCACCTCTTCATAATATCATATTTGCCAAGTGGGCTCCAGAGCATTATAAAGAGAAATATGCATAATTTACAGCCATGACAAATAAACAGCTCACAAATTTTTGAAAGAGATGGGCATGTTGTGCTTGATGCTCCTGGGGAGCTGCAAATTGCTTTCATTATTTTCCCCGAGCTTTAATGAATGTGGGTGGTGGGCATGGAATGTCCAGTAGTGGATTTTAATATTCACTGGAATGAGTCGGTTTTTCCATCATAATTCCGTCTTAACGGGTGGTGCACACTTGACTTACAATATTTAATATGTACAATATTTGGACGACTTTGTTTTGTTAATATTCTGTTGCTGTAAACCTTGTAAAACACAAAACTCTGCTTTGTGCTGTGGGGGTCATTTTGGTTGTAAGTTGGTCTGTGGCGCCTATTCACACTGCAAGCGTCATTGGCACAACAGCTTTTTTGGCTCACGTGTTAAAAAATGAGAGTATTCACAGAAGCTTTTAGATACAATATTGCCACTGTCTATTTTTGCTTTGCAAAAGAAAATAGTTCCAAGGAATCAAGGAATCTGAATCGACTGTCTGCTAGCAACAGGCAGTAATGGCTGAATCCCAAATGGCACACTTCTATGCACTTTCGGTCTTGTGGACTTACAATGGCTGCCGCGTACGCGTGTCCGTTAAGTCAGTGTCCCATTCATCATTTTAGGTTTCAGAAGGGTGCTCGCGAGCACCCCTTTTGAGGCCGCTATGCACCCTTGATGCGCACTTCAGCTGAGTCCGCAAGTTTGCGAGCTATGCAGAGGACTTTACCCGGCAGTCAAAGTGGCATTGCGTCACGAAAATGCGGACTCAGAGGAAGACCGTAAGGGTTTAGGGTGCCATTTGGGATTCAGCCAATGTTTCATTCTGAATCATTGTTTGAATGAATCGGTTCAATTGACCAAATGATTCTATGACTCACTCATGAGGACAGTCATTAGACTTGTTCGAGATGCATCGATGCTGCGCAGACCGATCGGCATATGACATCAAAGTACCACGAGACAATTTGGAGAGCATATGACTCATGCTTTTGAATCGCTTTCGCGGTACTTTGATGTCATCCGCTGATCGGTCTGCGCAGTGCCGATGCATCTCGAACAAGCCTATTTGTTTTGTTTCAGAATGAATTGGTGTTCTTGAATTAAACCAGGGGTGTCCAACCCTGCTCCTGGTGGGCTACCGTCCTGCAGATTTCAGTTCCAACCCTGCTCCAACACACCTGTCTGTAATTATCAAGCAGCCCTGAACACCATGATTAGCTGGTTCAGGTGTGTTTAATTGGAGCTAAAATCTGCAGGGCGGTAGCCCTCCAGGACCAGGGTTGGACACCCCTGAATTAAACTGTTGATGTAACGATTCAATGACTCACTCATAACTTCCTGACTGAATCAGTGTTTTTGAATGAATCAGTCAAAGACAGTCACTTGTCACCACCTACTGGGTGTAACGATGTAGCCTAACCCAGGGGTTTTCAACCTGTTTTTCAACCCTAGGGGGGAGCACCTGTTAGTTCAAAAGTGAAAGTGAAAATCTTAAGCGAAACCTGTAAAAGCGAGATTTTACTAGCAAATCTTTAGTCATCCACTAGAGGGGGCAATTTGACTATTCTCCCAGCTAATCGTTGGCTATGGTTATTCAGTTTGGCGCTAATTTTTGCTAACTAAAAACAAAATGGACTGGGGGCTTGTAAAATCATTAATACCAGAGATGATTAAAACTAAGGTTAAACTGAACAAAAAAAAACAAGCTCCGCCGTGACTCTAAAGTCGGTAAGCTGTTTATATTTTTAATGTTTCAGTTTTTAACTAAGCCTGTCTAGCGTATCAGCATGATGCAACAAAAAATCCCTGAAAGTAAACTGATGCCTCATTCTACCAGTATTTCTGACATACTCCAAAGCGCCTGCATTTCTTTTGACACAAAGAACAAATTGATTTGCAGTGGTCACTTTGTTGAGTCCAGTTAGAAAAGTAAAATAATAATTCCATTAGAGAAAGCTATTAGCAATTGATTTTTTTTAATTTATTTTTTTTTACCACCACTCATGTGGACATTGGCAAAACTGTCCTCTGTTGTTAATTATTTTTCCAAATATTTCATTCAAAAGTAAAGTTTGTAATTGAGTGAGGGATTAAAATATTCATTATGCTGTATTGTTTGACTCTCGAAGCTGTGCGTGCTGGAAGGTAGAAAAGAAAGACGCTAACAAGAATATTATAATAAACTGAATGCATGTCTCTAACGGAGCTTAGCATGAATAGAATAATCACATTGTGTGAATACTTCTCATTACAAAGCCTACCAACTCATTATCAGCATGGCCTTCACAACCTCAAAGGTGGAAATGAAATAATACTCAAAAAAAATTCATCTACAGTTTAAACAGTGTGATTTTCTGAGAGAAAACTTCTGCTGCATTTGGAATGCGTATTATTTTTAGAGTATATACGGCAGAAATATTAAGAGTATGCTAGTACATGGTTCCAAATAGCATTCATAACAATTGCAGGACTAGACATGACTCTATTTGTGGCGCTCCGCTGAGGTCCACGCCCTTGGGTGGTGGGTGCTCATTTGGGGTCTTGACAAGATGGCAGTTACTGCTGAGAGCTGTCGGGGAAAGCTGGTATTTTGTTCTAGAATCCACTGCTGTTTAGGAGAGTTTGGTCTGGGAGAAAGTCCCAGTGGACACAACTGTTATTAAGCTAAGTGCCTGAGGAATGGGAGTTTGGGTACAAGAGAAAGACCAGAAACTGGGACAGATGTGTGTTGAATGCTATACTACTGTATAGAGCGGCACGATTCTGGATAAACTGTTAATTGCTGCAGTCATTAAAACATTTTATTATTTGAATTAATTATTTTTAAAAAATCGGTTTGAATGAATGATTCAATGACTCACTCATAAAGACTTCTTATTTCATTACTAAATGAATCAGCATTTTTGAACGAATCTCTTGAATGAATGATTTAATGACGCAAAAATGTTTTTAATCATCCCTTGTCACCGCCTTCTGGTGTAATGATGTAATTGATACAGTCTTTATTTCAAGTGTCAAGTTACGTGCAAAAGGCACGATTTTGCACGATACCATAGACATCAGTGTTTATATCCAAACTATAAACTTTTATCTCAGTACTTATGTGATATTTTGAAATATTGTAATTAGAGATGCACTGATACTAAATTTCTTTGCTGATACCGATAGCCGATTATTCAGAATGATATCAGCCGATGCTGATACCGATGGAAAGGAAAAAAAATCTCTCCCAAACTATACAGGAAACCCTCTCATTTGTACACTATAATATTAGAGGTTACAATAAACCACAGAGGTATTATATTCAGCTGCTATTTATTTTCAGGTATAATAATTACACTCAAATAAAAACTGAAATGTTTGTATAAAACTCAGTTGCACATAAGGTAGTTTTCATAAGCACCTGTCTTCATGGCAAATTTATTCAAACATATAATTAACAGTAAATAAGCTTCTCTATAAATAAACTCTCTAGTGTTTTTTATAGCTAACTAATGAACATTAGAAAACATTCCTGAGGTAAATGTGACGTTATGTGACATATTGCAGTTCACTTATTTCATGTATGATCTTAAAGAGCAAATATATTAGTGCTGGAGGTAATGTATAGGCCTACACACTTGCTTACTTGTGTGCATTTAATATCTTCTCCCTGTGTGCTCATCCATCATCCGTCACCTCTACTCTCCTGCAGCGCTGGTTCACATGACTCCTGCACTTTTATTGACATATCATTAAAGAATTAATTCCACCGAGAACACCGTGTACTCTTCAATTTGAGACGTGTTAAGTTTGACATGGTTGTAATTGGACAGCAATTAATGAATTGCATAAATGAATCATGTCATCACCTTCATCAAGGCTATAAAATATGGTACCCTTCCCTTGGAAGAGAGCAGGTCTGTATTCATATGATTTTAGGCTGAAATGGAAAGAAGCTTAGTAGAACTTTTTCTGTCTTTATTATCTGTTAGTAGTTCCAGTTCTCTAAACCAGGGGTCTGCTTTAGGCCCTGTTTACACCTGGTATTAAGATGCGTTTTGGTTGATCGGATCACAAGTAGACAACACTAAATACAGGTGTAAATGGGCTCTAAAATGTTTTAAGCTTGTCCACTTTTGACTTCCAGAGTTAGTGTGAAACGTATTCGACCAGATTACTTTCGTAGTGTAGACACTCATGTGATTGAATGTGTTCAAACAGCCACAAAATGGCCGCCTACTCTTCGCCTACTGACCTAACGCGTAAACATTAGGGGAAGCACGCTAGCCAGACAGATTTACAAGTTTGGTTTGAAGTGTTGGAGTTGTCTTACGGCTATCAGAGACGGATTAAAACACCAGGTGTAAACGGGAATGTGTCTGCCTCATCTACTTGTGATCCGATCGACCAAAACGCATCTTAATACCAGGTGTAAACAGGGCCTTAGATGCCAAGGACCCCCAAATATGATCATCCTTGTGTGAGGGATATTATTTTTTTATTATAATTAATTTCTTTTTACATTTTTTACACTGTTTTTCTCTAAACATTTCCATGGATCCCCTAGCTTAGAACTCCCTTGCGTCAAAACCTCTGCTCTAAACTAAACGACCACACCAGCACTTCAGACCAGAGTATGCAAGGCGAGTGGAAGCCTGGCGAGAAGTGATCTTCAATTACTAAATAGTATGTAACGCAAGTAAACATATTTTTATACCTCACAATATACAGAGTAGCAGGCAAGGCTCTCATTAGACCAGCCATATTAAGTTTAACACAGATGGCACACAGTATGTTGTGGTTCCCCACTGTGGGTCAATAAAGGAGGCGAGATGGTGTTACGAACAGCAGTCGTTTGACATATATAACTGACGCATTGAAAAGGGAGGATGTGTGCGCATGTGGGAGGTTGTCCATCAGAGCTAATGAGTGTTAAACCTGCGTTTTACACAGACTCTTTATGCTTGGGTGGTGGAGGCAGAAACATGCCATTTTGTTGCAATAAAACCCAAAGAAGATTGGCAAGGACATGTATAATATACTCTCAGATTGACAGTCACATGACGGGACGCCATGATGTCAGACTTGTTTTATTGGATGTTCAGGTAAGGCGCACTAATGAAACCTGTAAGATTCACA
Organism: Mylopharyngodon piceus; assembly: GCA_039654765.1. Classification (NCBI taxonomy): domain Eukaryota; kingdom Metazoa; phylum Chordata; class Actinopteri; order Cypriniformes; family Xenocyprididae; genus Mylopharyngodon; species Mylopharyngodon piceus. The sequence goes on along the minus strand of CM077448.1, from coordinate 12,479,682 downwards.
TATCAGAGGCATTAAAAGAGATTAAGAACCCTTGCTAGAATTCTTTTGTAGATGAAATTTAATTTCAAAAAGGGAGGAGAAAAAAAAAATCAATGAATACCAATGGAGTAAGTCGACTCCCGTTCACATGTTTGAACCTTGGCAGCCTTGGTGAGCATAAGAGACTTCTTTCAAAACATTAAAAAATCTTACTGACCCCAAACTTTTGAGAAGTGTATGCATTTTCCCAATTTTACATTTGACTGAATCATATAATATTCTGTTTAGCCATGTAAACAAACTATGTTTATATTTACTACCGTTTAGTAATGAGAATCTTTATCAATAAATTAGAGACTCATTAGTTGTGATTAAACATTCACTATTTGACTTATGCATTACGGCGTTCTTCATGTTATGTGCTTCTATAAAGCGCAAAAGGTTACGATATTTTCTCTATGCCAAAGTAATTAGCAAATTAACAGGCACATCATGCTATTGCATATAGTTTAAAATGCCCCTAGTATGCTATTTTAAAGGTTCTTAATTTTGTTTTGGAGGTCTCCTACAACATGTTTACATGCATCAAAGGTCAAAAAATGCTTTAATTTTCTCATAATATACAGTCAAACCAAAATGTATTCAGACACCTTGAACATTTCATTCATTAATACAGTTTATTCACTATAGTTTAAAAAAATGGTAATATGACAAGATCTCAGACTTGAACTGTGTCAGAAAAAATTAATCTTAATTATGTCAGATAACACTTAAGCAAAACATGGTCAGGTCAAAGTGTCTGAATAATTTTTGGTCCCAAATTTATATCAATTTAACTGGTAGTCCACTGTATGAAGAATTTTTGGGTATAATATGTCACAGTTTACTTTATTTTGCTATCCTCACTTACATAAATGAACTATAGCGTCCTCCACCCACTAGTAAAAAAAATATAAAAAATTATATCTAGTGTCTGAATAATTTTTGGTTTGACTGTACATTGCACATCACATTTTTTTAAATAACTATTTATCGTGCACTTTTGGCTTCACAACTTTGCATCATTTACATTCACAGACAGCTACATTACATATTGCATGAAAAGTAATATTCGAAAAAGCATAATAGGGGCACTTTAAATAAATAAATGCATGAATTGGTTCAAAACAAACTTGCAATGGGGCCATCTTAGATATCTTGCTGTATTTTTTATCATAGGCAGCTAAACAGAGAAGCACATTAATGCTTGTACACACTATATAACACAAACTGACACATCACCCTTTTTAGAGAGAAAAACCCTGTTCAGCTTACTTTTTTTTTTTTTTTGTCCAGCATAATCTTAGATGTAATTACTGTTTTTCAATATTAGCAACGCTAGCAATGTATCATGAAAACAATATGACAAATAGACAATAAATATTGATAGCACTATCCAGAATGCTGCTTGCCAAAGGCTTCATTAAAGGGATGCAGTGATAAATAAGTGAATATAAAAAAACAAGGGGCGGCACAATTGAATATGCACAATCCGATATGCAATACTTTATGCTACACTAATGAAATAACATGTTTTAAGAGACAGCCAACTTTCCACTTGCATAATAAAAAGAAACTAAGGAACCTGGCCTGTTTATTACTCCATTCCCATGTATCTTCATTTTATGTTACTATTCCAAACATGTGGATACATAGTGTTATTTGATAAAATGATTAAGTGGATGCACACAACAATTCAAGAAGGGTTTTATATCACTGTTAAAGCCCAAAACAACAGAATTAGGAATGAAAATGTCACCGGTACCCCAGACACAAAGGAAATATGTGGGTCTGTATGTGAAAAGGGCTATTCTGATTAAAATGTCAGTCACTTAACAGCTCCAGTGCTTTTAGTTGTTCTTAACTCAAGCGTACACGCTTACACTGCCCAACTTGCACATAAATATTTCATAAATACCAGTGGCTCGAAGATATTGTGTTCTACCATCTCTCATAATGCATAGTAGGGCATTCAAGTTTAGTGGTTAGTTGGTGCTGTGTAATAATTCATTCCGTTTACAGTTTACAACAACTGTATCTTTAAGTTTCTGCCTTTGACTTTCAAGCCTGACCCACTTGCATATTTGAAGAGTTATAAAATTGCACAATAAATCAAACTATATTGTAAAAGCTACAATTTCATCTGTCAAAAAGTGCATTCTGCCTGAAGTCACAGTCTTTTTATGAAAGCCGATCAGAGAGAGAGGTCGTGAAAAAACCCTTCAGCGTTGTTGTATTGGCCAGGGACAGTTTGATTACACAAGCAGCCACATATCAAGGCTGAAACCTGCTGTTCTTCAGTACTGTTGCCCACAGAGCAGGGCTGAACTGGGCCTGAGGCACAGGGACGCACAGAGGCCCAGCAGAACCCACAGAGCTAAGACAAGGACTCGGAGGAGACTTTAGAAAGGACGTGGAGAGAGCAGGGTCAAAGGAGTGAGAAACGATTCTGTGCAATCCTCCATTTTGATTTGATTCTGCTTACACACCCTGATCAAAATAAAATGATTATTTGCATGTAACATGTACATAAACATTTTATATACACTGCAATGTACAATATATGTATTGATGTTCACTGGTTTGGGGTCAGTAAGATTTTTTTTTTTTTTAAGAAATTAAAACGTTTATTCAGCATAGATGCATTAAATTGATCAAAAGTGACAGTAAAGACTTTTACATTGTTACAAAAAATATATTTCAAATAAATGCTGTTCTTTTGAACTTTCTTATCATCAAAGAATCCTGAAAAAATGTATCACCATTTCCACAAAATATTAAGCAGTACAACTGTTTTCAACATTGATAATAATATGAAATGTTTCTTGAACCGAATGATTTCTGAAGGACCATGTGACACTAAAGACTGGAGTAGTGATGCTGAAAATTCAGCTGTGCCATCACAGGAAAAAATTACATTTTAAAATATATTAAAACAGTCATTTAAATTTGTAAGAATATTTCACAATATTACTGCTATTTTTGATCAAAAAATGCAGCCTTTGTCAACATATGAGACTTCTTTCAAAAACATGAAAAAAAACTTCCAGACCCTAAACTTTTGGACTGTTGTGTATCTAAAATGTATTTATGTATAAACAGCTTTAGAAACATAAAAAAAATTCTTGGTAACACTAACACGTTTAGGGTCCAATTCTCATTATGAACTAGTTTCTTATTAGCATGCATATTACTAGGATGTTGGCTGTTTATTAGTACTTATAAAGCACACATTAATGCCTTATTCTGCATGACCATATTCTACATCCCTTAATCCTACCCAATACCTAAACTTAACAACTACCTTACTAACTATTAATAAACAGTAATTAGGAGTTTATTGAGGCAAAAGTCATAGTTAATAGTTAGTTAATAGTGAGAATTGAACCCTAACCTAAAGTGTCACCTTTTTTTTTTATTATAAATATAAATAAGTATAACTTTATATTATAAATATATTTGTATAGTTACATTTTATATTAGTATACATGATTTTATACATTTTGCAAAATGTCCGGTAACATTTTATTTTACAGTGTTCTTCTTACACGTTACATGTACTTACTACAGTAAATTATGCATAATTACATGCAGCTAACCCTTTATTTTACAGTCCTGTTCCCCGTGTAAATACTATGTACTTATTACAGTATCTACAATAACTGGGTAATAACTAGGTACTAACCCTGAACCTACACCTATACCTAACCTTAACCCCTGTTGCTGCCTTATTACCCAGTATTTTCTTAGTACACTGTAAGTACATGCAAGTACACATACTGTAAAATAAAGTGCAACCCCAAAACCTAACCCTATAGTAAGTACATGTAGTTAATTAATATTACTCAGTAGTTACACTGTAAGAACACATTGAAATAAAGTGTGAACAAATGTCCTTATTTAACAATTCAAAATTAATGTGTGCATTCATCATTCATCCTTTAAAGATATCATCCTTTTCGTAATGCCCTTATTTAACAATGCTATTATTTAGTATCCTACTGTCAAGTTCTTATCTTCTTATTAAGGTATTCTAGAGCTCGAGGAGAGATGTGAGAGCGGAACACGAGAGTGTCTGACAGACCAAAAGAAAGCAATAAGAGCACAGCCTTCAGGCAGGAACCACTGAAATCCAGTAAGGGAATAGTATACTTTCATCTTCATTTGAGCACTTTAAACGTTTCTTTCAGATGCAAATAGGTGAGATTCAGTTGGAGGTCAAAATGTTCAGTGTATGTTTTGCAAGTTTCTTCCAATGAATAAAGATCTGATTTAAGTTAATAAATGGAAATGGTTGAGTGTGTAATTTGAAAGCTCCTCTGGACTCTGGAGTCATTAATTTCATGTTAAGCTTACAATGTGATACTCTAATAAGCACAGCAACACAGATCACACACAAATATTGGGTAAAATAATCAGCTTTACCTAATATATATATATATATATATATACACACACACAGTTGAGCTCAAAAGTTTACATACCCCTTGCAGAATCTGCAAAAATGTGAATCATTTTAACAAAATAAGAAGGATCATGAAAATTGCATGTTATTTTTTATTTAGTACTGTCCTTAATAAACTATTTCACATAACAGTTGTTTACATAAAGTCCACAAGACAAAAAAATAGCAGAATTTATAAAAATGACCCCATTCAAAAGTTTACATACCCTTGATTCTTAATAGAGTGTGTGGTCACCTGGATGATCCATGACTGTTTTTTTGTTTTGTGATGGTTGTTCATGAGTCCCTTGTTTGTTCTGAGCAGTTAAACTGAGATGTTCTTCAGAAAAATCCTCCAGGTCCTGCAGATTCTTTGGTTTTCCAGCATCTTTTGCATATAGCACTGGAATTCAAAAGCAGACAATTCAGGCAATGGGGCTGTGTGTGACCGGTATAAAAGTTGGAAATATTTACAAATTTGATCATAAATAGAATTTTAAAGTGCCTCTATTATGCTATTTTAAAGGCTCCAAATTTTGTTTTGGAGTCTCCTACAATATGTTTACATGCATCCAAGAGACTGTCCTCCTCCAAAAAAACGACCCTATAGGTTTTTTTCAAGCACCTTATTACGACCTATATTTACGTTTTGAAGTCATGCACCCTCTAGCTGGCATAAAAATAATGACAGTGTCGTGTTACGTCTGTCATCATGAAATGACGTATGACTGTCGTTACCAATCAAAATGCGTGTTCATTTAAATGCAATGTGTGGACTTTTTACACGGTCCCTTACCCACCATTTTTCCATTTAGCAAAACTCATTTTTTTATTAACGACTACACCTACCCCAACCCTAAACCTACCCTTAGTGATTTCTAGTGCATATACACTTTATGAGCACATGCATTACCTGGGATCGAACCCACGATCGCATGATCACATGATTGCATATTGTTGTATGTTGCAATGCTCTACCAATTGAGCTATGTGAAAAGGGTACAATGCATTAAAATGAAAGTGTCCTGTTGTCGATAGGGGCACAACTATAGTAAACGCTCCTATGGGTCGTATTTCAGGGAAGTGACAAACGACCTATATTGGCATATTGGTTGGAGGATATGTTGGCATCCAAGGTCAAAAAACACTTGAATTTTCTCATAACATACATTGCAGCATCAGCTCTTTTCTCAAAGTGTCTGAAACGGTTCAACAAAGGATTCGATCTCTTCAAGCCCCTCCTTTCCGAGAGCCTGCTCTGATTGGTCAGATGGCCCAGTCTGTTGTGATTGGTCTATTGCTTAAAGCTTGTGTTGGAAACAAAATGCCCATTACCATATCTGAATTTCAGCTCCGGAGCTTCCTCAGCACTTGATACACAGTGATATGAACAGTAATGATGGAATCAGTTTTACCGTATCAATTCCAGCGCGAGTCCTCATCCTTTTGAAGTGCAGCAAAGTGGATTTGCTTTCACTGCACAGAAAATAGAGTTTTCTCGACATGTCGACAACATGAACCAAACTCTTCCAGGCCTCAAACAATGTTTGAGGGCGGGTCAAAGTAGACGTTTTTCGAGAGCAGCCAATTAAGACCATAGGCTGGCATTATGCAAATGTGTTACAAACCTATGTTTCGGCAGTTCAGAATCGATTCTTTCTTTTAGGACAATAACTTTATTTGTTGTCCACTTTGATCTTTTAAACTTTGCAGACCTTTTACATTCACAAACAGTACACACTGCATGAAATTTAATATTCAAAAAAGCATAATAGAGGCACTTTAAATATAATATACTAGTGTAAGGGATCAGACTTAATGACACTGGCCTTACATTTCTTTGTCCAACTTGTCTTTTCTGGTGACAAAATTGCTGTCATATTAAGGTGTCCCACTAACAACAACTCGATTGTAATCATGAATGTCACACTTACTGACTGTTCTTGCTAAAATCTCACCCTCGTCTGTCCAAAGCCTGTCATGCTCACCCATTAAGAATGAAAGAGCACTGACAGACCATCTCTGAAATTTCTCTGTTTCCCTGTCACATAGTGCAATGCCCCATGTTGGCAGCAAATCAGTGTGAAGCTTGCCGAAATAACAGGAATACATACATAAATAACTGCAATAGACTGAATTATCATTCAATTCAAAGAGTCATTTAACTTGTGAATGTGTGTGATGTGAATTTGTTCCTTCAGGACATGCATAGTTTCAGTGTGAAAAAGTTTCACTTTCAGTAAGTACAACCTGTTAGGCCTCAGCTTTCTTACTTTATTAACCGTTCAAGGGAAGGAGAGCCCCATAAACTCCTGATTGGTCAATCACATCAATTTCACAAGCATCCAGATCACCAACTGAGCAATAATATCGAACATTTTGGATGTTGTCAGAGATTCGGCTGGGCTGTTAACGCCCCCCTGCTGAGCGACTTCAGACTTCCTCTGATTCTCAAACGAAATGCAGTTTACAACAGAAAATTGGCTGGAAAAAATAGCTAGTGGGACGCTGGTCTAAGCTGAGGGTATCTAATTAAACATGAAAAATACTATTCATACAGCTGCCTAGTTCATTCAGCTATTATTAATCATAGACATTACATTCATGATATCTGAAGTAACATTTAACTGCTTCTTAGTACAATTGCCTTGCTCAACAGGAAAGCTGAAAATGTGCTTTTTCTGCAAAATCTAACCTTTTTTTTCTCTCTATGATCCTTAATATATATAATGTGCATTAATGGGGGAAAGCTAATACATCCTTTCATCTCTTATCCTGTAGGGCTAAGTGAGGATAAGGGTTGATATTCTTCATCACTATACTACACTGGTCTGTGTGATTCGAAAAACTCTTTAAAGTCTATATTTAGGCTGTTGGAACTATATCACCTAATATAATCTATTCATATTTATATATAGGAAATAATGAACTATAGGGGAACAGATGCGCTCACACACCTGGCACCCATAAAAATAAACCTGTCACTCACATGAGATCAAACAATAGCAAACCACAACCATCCAGTCAATTCCCCATGGACAAAATCAAATCAAGTTCTACATTTTTTCTTGTTCAAGAAGCTGTTTCACTCGGATATATGTCACAATAGGAAAGAAAAGACTATTGCATTTATGTTTCATGGTGACTTTAATAGATTTCTTCTCATTTTCAGTTATTTTTACATTGTACAGTATGTTTAGAAACAAGGTAAACCAACCCGATCTCACGGCAATTCGTACGTATTTTACAAGGTGGCTAATTTGTATGAATTTGTTCGACCTCACTCGTATGAATTTGTATGTTTTTTGCTAAATTGTACGTATTTTACAAGTTGCCAAATTCGTATGAATTAGTACGAATGACCTACCCTCACCCCGCCCCTAAACCTAAACTTTATTTTTTAAAAGATTGCACTATGGTAAAGATGAAGGCTAACATATTTTTAATGTCACTCACGCACATATTATCTGGAGGAATGAGTAAAATCTGTTTAAATGTTAGACTCTTTTCTTAAAAGGTGACTCTAATTTGGATAGCCTGCATTCTGAGTAAATCATATCAAGGCTCTGACTCACTAATTCGCATATAATTGGGTTTAGCAGGCTTCCAGACAGAGCTGCAGCACTATTCTCAATATTTATTTATATTCTGTTCATTCCTAAACAGCAGTTTAAGAGAAAACCTTTATTCTTAATGGTCAATGCAGTTATATTAACTAATGGAGTCAGATTTTATGGAGTCAGATTAATGATCATACTTATAATGTCATCTTTTATTACAGACTCCCACCACATAGGTTCAAAACAGCAGTATGCTGCAATACAATCCATAGATTGCCATGAGGAAACCTCTAGATGAATTCATGGACAGTCTATGAAACAAGGCTTTCCAAAAGCCTCCATCTTTGTCCGTTTTATTATGGCCGTTCTTTTGTTTGTCAAAGATCCCAGAGATCATCCAATGCAAATATTAAGCTCCCCAGTGCTGTAGACTGAGGAAACCATTACAGAGTGACATGTTTGCTTTACTCCTGTCCTGTTAACACCCCCATCTGTCCTGATGAATCCCTTTGATACCTCGAGGAGTGAAGGGAGTTTATATTAGCAGTTTATTCCTTTATATTAGTGTTGCCGAATCCAGCTTGACATTTGTATGTGACGTTTACACATTTTTATCAGCAGTTCGTTCTCAAATCTGATTGGTCGAGCAGCGTTCCAACTGGGACTTTTCTTTTGACTTTTTGTATCACTCTGCGCATCTGTGTTTGCTCGTTCCAGATAGACTGGCCATCTGTGCAGTAGTGGTGGAGATTTTTCAGTGACTCTTTCTGTAAGTTACATCATTTTTGAGTAGGTGGCAGCAGGTGACTTTCTTCATGAGCGAGTCATTGAATCATTGATTTGTTCAAAAACACCGATTCATTCAGTTACAAAACACCTGCTTGGTGCTGAGAAACGTGCAGCAATTCTGCATTGGCTTCGCTTGGAAATTTTTTCGTTGATGGAGCGAAAACAGACAAAGTAATTGGCAATAATGTGACTAAAATGTGGTTACCCAATATCGTAATATTTCCAAATATGTTTTCCGAATATCAGCACTCTTGCTCGTATTACTTCAGTGTTTTTGAAAATGTGCACAAACGAATGCACTGACAGCATCTAAAACGTAATGCATAAAAAGTTAAATTACTGTATTTTCTTCACTGTAAACCCAAATAAGTTGGGCTAACTCAAAAAAATTGAGGTAATCAGTTACATAAATTTTTTTGAGTTATGATGTTCCCAATTTTAAGTAAGCAGAACTAACATGTTTTGTGTTTGTAGTACTGATGCATGTTAATTGCTCCTAACTTGAAGTACTGAGTTAGCTAACTCATACATTTTGATAGCAATTAACATAAAAGATTTAGTTAATTAACTTTTTTATTTTGAGTTCTTGCGAATCAAATGAGTTAACTGTAAACACTAATAAGTTGTCAGAACTCAAAAAAAGTTGAATTTTTTTTAAGTTAAGAAACTCAAAGTTTAAGTTAGATTTTTATTTTGTGCTCATGCATTTTTATTGTTCTTAACTAGAAATATTTGAGTACACTAATTTATACATTTAACTTGTCTCAATGTAAATATTTTGCTTGCTGTAACAAACTAATTCAGAAAATGCCAACTTGCTAATTGCTAACATGTTAACAACAGCATGGTATAGCACTTACTGAATGAGTACAGCAACAAAACATGTAACTTACCTGCTCTCAAACCAGTGATAATTTTGACCATCAAATTTTGATTTAGTTTTAGTCATAGTCTTTTGACTAAAATGCCATTTAGTTTTAGTCATATTTTAGTCATCGGAAATTGTTTTAGTTTTAGTCGACTAAATATCATAAGATTTTAGTCGACTAAATCTACAGTAGATTTAGTCGACTAAAATCTAATTTAGTTAAATTGTAATGCATTAAGCATTTCTCTAACAATACACAGATCCTATACACTGATATAGGTACATCTGATATTCCCCAAACTGTTTATGTTCACCCAACTGTACTTTGCTCGCCAAAGCGGATGGTTTTTGACCGTTCAAGTGCAAAAAGACACAAAAGAGCAAAATTCAGTACTTTTCAGGGATTGACACACTTATCATTGAGGTACTATTATAGTTTTCGTTTAAAATTTTTATTAGATTTGATTTTTAGTTTTTCTGCTTTCATTGTAATTTTAGTTAAAAGTTTTAGTAATTTTTTGTGTGTTTATGAAAAAACACCATGTCACCATGATGGTAACTCTCCAAAAACCCACATTAACAGAAACCCTTCTTAATTAGTATAACAGAACATTAATCACTACTAAATCTCCCTTACCATGAATCTTGCACAAAAAACATTATATAACACTTTTAGCATTTATACTCTACCTTTTGAGTGCCATGGGCAAAGCATGCTGGGAAATAGAAATCCCAGTTTCACTTAAACTTAAGTTAGTCTAAATTAAAAGAAATGAGTTCATACAACTCAAAACAATGAAGCAGTTCAGTTTACTTGAAATAAGTCAGTGCTGTGAACTCAAAAGAAAAAGAAAGCGCTAAATACTCATTACAGTTAATTTAACTTAACTAATTTGTTTAATTTAAGTTTGTCCTACTCAAACCAATTAAGTATTTTGAGCGTTAGGGGTTACCTCAGTATGTGTGATATGTATGCAGGTAAAACTGAAATCAGAAAATCATAGAGAACTTCCTATGGGATAAGAAGCATCTATCTCTGTAACACTGTACAAGTGTTCTGTGCTGCGAACAAGTTATGATTTTGTGCCAGTTGTGAATGTTATTCTCTGTTGTCAGTGCTGGGAGTACATAAGGACAAAGCACAGTTTTATTCTGGCACCCTATTGGCTCCTGGAATTATCAGTGTAATTTGCATATTTTTCAGCATAGAGCATGTACCCAAGGGCCTCAAAGCGGCATTGAAAATAGATGCTGTTGACTGGTTATCAGGGGATTGGCTGTGCATTTGAGCGTGAAGTCCAACCTTTTCTGGGGGACCATACAAGGAAGACATGGCTTTTGAGTTAACCGATAAGTGCTCTGTAATTGTTCCATTATGTCTTAATATTCAAAGCGTTTCTTATAGATGAAGTGGAATGGGCTATGTTGTCGTATGCACTTGGTGCAAAAAGAGAAATACACTGATGACACTTACTGCAGGGCTTTTCTAACACATTGATATGGGTTCTTACAAACAACACTCCTGTCCTCTGCGATTACACTCACGGCCTGTTTGTCATGGTAAAAGCAGTTCTCTGGCCTGCTCCGCTCTCCATTAGCAGACTTTAATCTAGAAGTGATCAAGACCCATCCCGTCTTTCTAAATGACATAAATTCTTCAGACAAACTGAAATAGCTTTGTGTGGCCATGCTGTCAGCATTGGTTTGGGCTGGAAGGTGGGGAATTTTTGTGGTTGCAGCTAAGGAGTGCTCTGATGGCTTCATTGCCGCGTTTAGAAATCATTCTCTTCTGTGTATTTCCGACCAGGAAGAGTGATATTTTTGCTTTCTTCCATTTTCTTTATGAATCTGCTCACAATCATTCAAAAGATCAATTAAAAGATAAACTGTGTTTGCTATAAATGTCTGCTTTCCTCAAACTTATTCTTCAGAGCTGGCCAGTGCTGGATGGGTTTCCCCCCCTGAGCCTCCTTTAAAGCTACCTTATGAAAATGTCCATTTTATAGCACTATAAATGTGCAAATGAATAGCTGAGATGAATTACAACCATTATAGATTCTAAACAACATTCATTTTGCTGCCCAAAAGTCTTTCAGACTGACATTAAAGCAGAAGTTTGTCATTTAGACACACAAGAGTGATTTAGGGGCTGTTTACATGACAACGTTTTCAGCTAAAAATGGAATTAAAAATGTTTTGGCCATTCATTTACACGACAGCGGCGTTTGGGGAAACGTAAACTTTTGAAATCGGGTTTCAAAGTGCAAGTTTGTGAAAATGGTGACGTCATGCGCATGCATATTACGTGTTCAGTCTATAGGCGTGTAGTGTTTCTTTACAAAGTGACATCGCCATCTACTGGCCTGGCATGAATAATACAGCTTTTTTAATCGTTTTTTTCAGATCCTTGTGAACGGGGTTTATTTTGTATACGTGAAAAAAAGCTAAGGAAAAACTTTTCTGTTTTTAGTACATTGTTGTCATGTGAACATAGCCTACCCTTACAGTCAATAGTGTCACCCCCTTTTTTGTCATTGGGTGCATAAACAGATAGTTCCAATTTTTTTCAAATTTTTATTTGAAAGTGGACTAATCCTTTAAGTATTTCTCTCTGTATTCTTGACTGTTCTAAGGTACAACCTAATAGATTTGATATAGGTTTAATCAATTTCACTTTATCTCTCAATTTCTTAAACAACTCCTCTCTTTCCTTGATAAATACTTTACAATGTAATAGTACATGTTCAATAGTCTCTGCTTCACTACGGGATATACTCAATAGTTTAAAGTTTCCCTATTGTAAACAATGAATGATAAACCAGAATGTTCTATCCGGAGTCGAATAATAACTATATCTTCTTTTCTATTATTGAAGCATATTCTCCCTTTGCCAACTTGTTTTTGGATATTGTAGAGTTGTCTGCCCTTTATTTCCCTGTCCCACATTTCTTGCCAATTTTTATTCATGTGTTCTTTAATTCTTCCCTTTATCTCTGCTTTACTCAGTGGAATTTGTACTCGTATGTTTCATTGCCTGTTTGGCCAGTTTGTCGACTATTTCAATACCTTGTACTCCCACATGTGCAGGTACCCATAGGAACCTCAGGACTATACCCATTTTCTGAATTCTAAGCTGATTTATGAAGTATCTCATATATTAAATCTTGTCTTGATGTTGAGAGCCCACTTAATAAACTATTTAAAGCTGTCAGAGAGAGTCTGAATAAATAACTCCCCTTATTGGCTTAACTTTCTCCACCTAGTGAATGGCTAATAAAATCGCTATTAGCTCTGTTGTAAAAACTGATGCATAATTGGTTGTCCTTTTCTGAACGCTGACATGGAATCTCAGCCGTATGTCCTGATGTAGGATCCTTTGAACCATCTGTGAATATATGGAGCATTGAGGAATATGCTTATAATATATTAAATAATAATAATTCATTTTATTTATAATGCGCTTTTCTTAAACCCAAAACGCTACAGTAAAATAAAACAAAAACAACAAGGACAATACAACAACTAATTAAAAACAGCCTTAAATAAATGCGTCTTGATCAACTTTTTATAGTGTCCCAACGTTGGTGCGTTTCTTATGCTAAGAGGAAGCACATTCCATAGTTTGGGGGCTTTGAATGAAAATCCTCTTTCCCCCATGGTCTTGAGTTTACATGAAGGCTGATGAAGTAAAAGAGAGTTAGCAGAACAAAAAGAATGTGATGGAGTATAAGAACTAATAAGATCACAAAGATATGCTGGTGCAGTCCCATGTAGTGCACTATATGTTAAAATTTTAAAATAAATTCTAGCATTAATGGGAAGCCAGTGCAACTGTGTAAGCACCGGTGTAATGTGTTCCCTAGGAGAAGTACAAGTAAGCACACGAGTGGCAGAATTTTGAATATACAGTAGCCTTCTGAGAGATTTAGCTAGAAGGCCAGAGAACAAGGCATTACAATAATCTAAACTAGTTGTAATGAAGGCATGTGTTCTGTGTCAGCAAAAGTGAGAAGCAATGTCGAGCGATGTTTCTAAGATGGTCAAAAGCAGTTTTAGAGATGTGTTTTATGTGTGCCTCAAATGTTAACTGTGGATCAAAAATAACTCCAAGATTCCACACGTGAAGTGGGAATTACCGTGCTGGAATCAACAACCAAAATGATCTGGGGCCAGTTGCATAAACTTAGTCACTATATTAAGACTGTGTCTTAAGAACTAGTTTGACCAACTTGCAGTTAACCAAGGGGTAATCAATGATATTTTTCCAATTCAAATTACACCAATCTACCTTTTTATGTAACGGACTTTAAAAAATTAGGACCACTCTTCAAGAAAAACATTAGTGTCTTAACTTTTAAGACTAGTCTAAGTGGTTTATGCAACCGGCCCCTGGGGTGCGTTTCCCAAAGCCAACCATCATCGCAAGTTCCGTCGTTACCAATAGAATTCAATGGAACTTGTGACCATATTTGGCTAACAATGCTTTTGGGAAACGCACCCCTGATCGGCTTTACAAGTAGCTGTCCCAAACTGCAACAATTCATTGTTAGAGTCGTTCAGCTTCAGGAAGTTATTCTGCATCCAAATACTGATCTCTTCTAGACAACTACACAAAGTTATTAATGAGCAATGGACATCAGGGCTAGTGGTAATGTAAATCTGAGTATCATCTGCATAACAGTGATACCCAAGACCGTATTTCCTGATAATCTGCCCAAGTGGAAGCATGTATATGTTAAATAAAATTGGGCCCAACACTGAACCCTGAGGAACTCCCTGTCGAACAGGCACGGTATCAGATTTGTGATTACCCAAGCTAACAAACTGGGCACAATTGGTTAAATAAGACTGAAACCAAATGAATACTGTTCCAGAAAGACCCAGCCAACTGCAGAACAGAATGGCAATTGGTGTCAAAAGCATGACTAAGTTCTAATAAGACCAAGATACTGCATGCACCAGAATTAGCCACAATAAGATTGCTTACAACCCTCACTAAAGCTGTCTCAGCACTATGCCCTTTCTGAATCCAGATTGAAAAGGTTCAAAATGACTGTTCAGTGCTAGGTGATTATTTATCTGAGTAGCCACAACAATAGTCTGATCTAGATACTGTTGAACAACAACTTCCTTAGGTACAGATTTTTCATTCTTAACCTCGTATTGTAGATGAAAATCGACGCATGGAATGAGGTGTATTTGGTGTTACAACAGAGGGACTAACTGAAATTTCGGTAATACCCATGAATCATCTTTAGTTGCTGTCCAACCAAAACTTTTGATGTTAACATTCCCATACTCCCAGCACTCTTTTAGTATTTCCTTACCTGGATGTGTCTCTGAATGCCCATTTTGCTGGCATCTCAGTTGTGTGTGTGGATAATGGTGGAAACTGTTCATGTGTGTACATGCACTTCAGCAGTCATTTCAAAATAAAAGTCATAGGTC
This sequence comes from Mylopharyngodon piceus, assembly GCA_039654765.1. Lineage (NCBI taxonomy): Eukaryota > Metazoa > Chordata > Actinopteri > Cypriniformes > Xenocyprididae > Mylopharyngodon > Mylopharyngodon piceus. The sequence continues at coordinate 12,464,555 of CM077448.1, read as the reverse complement.
ACAGTCCATCTGTGACAGGGCCTTTTGAGAAAGCTGGAGATTTATTAAAATACTGCAGCTGTAATTAGGATAACAAATCATTGTCCTGGTGTATTTATTTAAAATGACATTCAGATGCTCATCTGTGCTAATAGCTGTCACTAGGCATGTTTTCATTCTTTCCTTCTTCCTTTTTTTTCTCTTTAGGGTGTGCAAGAGTTTACTGGTAGGCTGAAGAGCTTGCGGCGAGCCTGTCAAGTGACTAATGACTCCCGAACAGGAAAAGAGGAGCAAAAACAACTATTCTCACAATTAATGAAAGGCACAGAGGCATAAGCATTTACTACTAACAGCTATTTTGACCCCAGTGCCCACCCGCAACCTGCACATAATTTGTTCAATTATCTCAAATGTCTGGAAAACATGGCACAACTAACCCAGAGGTCCTTTCATATTTACAGGCAGATGATATAAAGTGGCACGGTGTCTGTTTTAGCCGTGTTTGTGCTTGTGTGTGTGCGCTGCGAACACACTTTGTTCTGGAAAATCTGCAGTGCCATGCAAGAAAACATTTGCTTTTAGCTGAATAATTTATTAAACGTGTACATAGCTCTAAAACAAGGATACACAGACACACACACACCAAAATGTAATATGGAAAGTTTACTGTTTCAGAGTTTTAAAGGGATAGTTCAACTGAAAGTGAAAATTCTACCATGATTTACTCACCCTCATATCATTTTAAATCTGTATGACAAAAACCTGTATTTTTGTGGAAACAAAAGAAGAATGTAAAGAAAAAATTTTTTTTTCAAAAATGTTAATATACATTTTTGGAGACAGAGGAGCCTATATGCAAATGAATATTGACCAAGCAGTTGATCCATAACTGTGGAACAAAAGTCGAAAAAGAGAAAGCAAACACTTCTTTGCAAACCAAACACATTACTGCTTGAAAAGTAATAAAATGTGGAGACAAGAAACACATTTTTTTATTTCATTCTTTTTATGTGTTTGCAGAGCATCAGAAGAACTCATGTTTTATTCAGAGAAGCTGGGAGGCTCTGCACAAAACCCTGACATAAAAAAATGGTGGACACGAGCAGGCCTGCTGGGCCATAGCCGGACGTTCAGACAGCGCGGTCAAGCGGAGAAACTGTTTGCCCGGCTCAAGGACCAAACAATGAACAATTATAGTGAAATGATTGCGATTCTGCAGCATGCAAGGAACAGCAATCTAGAAATGATCTACAGAGGCAGGAATGCTTGTCAACAAAGTCATTTTAGACTATCACGATCGCTTATATAAGTATAATGCTTTAAATGTCCTGCAGAAATGTGTGGAAAATAGACATCTAGAAGACAAAAATTATACATATATTTAAGGATTTAAAAAAAGTACAGAGTGCTCAAAAGAATAGCAGGCTATGTATATGTCGGAGAATTTCTCTGATTACTTGTCTGTTCATTGTAGTCTGAGAGTATCTGTTGAGAGGAACTGCTTTAAAAATGCGATAAATGGGATAGTACACCCAAAAATTAAATCCTGAGATTATGAGTGCTTTATGGTGTTTTTGTCTTTACTGGAACAGTACTTTCATGGTCTTGGAAGAGATCTATGTAAAGATTTCTAGAAAATCAATCAATCAATCGATCGATCGAACAATCGATCAATCAATCAATCAATCAAACAATCAATCAATCAATCGAACAATCAATCAGTCAATCGAACAATCAATCAATCAATAGTAGGCATATGAGCAAGAAAGTAAATAATAGACTTATTGTGATCTATTCCTGTAAGGTCTGCATCATATCAGTTATTTTTAACTGTAACCCCCCCCCCCCCCCCAAAAAAAAACAAAACAAACAAAAAAAAAAAACGTTATTGTTGACTAAAGCTAAAACCAAAATTAAAAACTATTAAACTATCAAAACTATTAAAAATTCATTTTCGAATTGAAATAAAGCTGAAATATTGGTAAAAAACTTAAAACCTGAAATGTTGCCTGAAATTGAGTAAATTTAGAAATTTAAACTAAAAGAGTTTAAGGACTAAACTGAAATAAATTTAAATTAAAGCTAAAGAATTCATGTAAAAAAATAAATAAATAATTCAATTATATACAAATTATAAGGTTATAAAGGTATAAAGGTTAAAAAACAAACAACTAACTGAAATAATTTTAAGTAGACTACTAAACTGAAATATTAAATTAAAGCAGAAAGTAGAATTAATGTTCAAATAAATAATAATAATTACATTACATACAAATTATATATAACAATAAAAAAAAGCTTAATAGAGATATAAAAAAAACAAATAAAAATGACAAATTCACATGACAAATTAGTAAAACCAAAATTAAAATTAAAACTAAAATTTAAAATATAAAATAATACATTTTAAAAATATTTATAAATATCAATAAATATTATAATAGTATATAAATAATACTAAAATAACACTAGTAAAACATATTTAATCAAATTCAGTATAGTTAAAGTTTATAAAATTGTGACTATACCCTCATCACCTTTGGAAATCCAGCTTGTTTCATAGTATATGCCTCTATTTTGTTTTTTTGTTTTGTTTTTTATTGACCAATGACATATATATATATATATATATATATACACACACACACACACACACACAAGTACACATAAAGGGGAAAGGAAAAAAAAGAGACAGAAAAACCAGCAAAATATATAGATGTATAGATATGTATAGATGTATACAGTAATAAGTTTAAACAATAGGTATATATCACAGCATATGCCTCTAACTCTCTTGATCTATTAGAAGGGCTGTGATTCAGCTTCGGCCCTCATTGTTTGTCGAGCAGAGATGCCCTTTCTATTCACTGTCCTCTCCTCCCTCTCTGTTCTTCTGCCCTACAGGATCCTCCCGTCATCAACAAGTGCCAAACAATTATGCAGATCACCCCCACTACCTGCAGGCCGTGAGCGGCTCAGTGAATCAGACCTGAGAGTACATGCAGAGGAGGTATCTCATTTCTCCTGCAATACACTTGCTTAGTGAGACATGGAAACAGCACAAAACTGATTCATCTGGACAGAGACAGAAGCCATTCTGCCAAACAGAAACATATCTGAAATAGACTATAGACATGTATTTTTTTGTGACTTTCTGTGCCATCAAATTCTATTTTCATGAACATACCACATAGAAATGCTTCAGTGACAACAGATGTGTTTTGTGATTTTAAATAATTTAGTAGTAATTATAAAAAATGTAGTAGGTATGATTTGCTGTTGATATTAACATAATTGAACTAAATCGCGGAAGTGAACCACTATTAATGACGTATGATTTGATAAAGCTATCGCTGCTTCTGAAATCGAATACTTCCCTACTGTATAGCAGGCGAAAAACAGTACGCCAAAAGAGTACTGAATACATAGTATTCAAAAACTAGTAGGGGAAAAGTCCCCAGATTACGTACTACTTCCGGCGAGATTCTGAAGTGCGTGTTTGATGGATACTTTATTATCCAATGAGGCCACGGGAGAGGATTTATGAATGGCAGTGAAGCGACACAACTGATGCTGGAAGGTCACATGACAGTAACAACATGGCGGATGTAGTAAGTCTGAATTCCATTTATACTGCCCACATTCATTCTGTCAGTTCATTTGTGCTTTAGGAGCCGTTTACATGACAGCGTTTTCAACTAAAACCAGACAACTTTAAATGCATTTTGACTGTTCATTTATATGAAAATGGCATTTTTGGGGGCTAGAAAATGCAAACTTTTGAAAACGGGTTTCAAAGTGCAAGTGTTTGAAAACCGTTATTGGCTCCATGTAAACTACAAAAACGTGAATTTGTGAAAATGGTAACTTACGGTGCGTTCAAAACGGGATATATCGCCCTCCGAAGGGCACTTCGGAGTGAAAACAATCATGGCCGCCATATTAAAATGGTCATTCCAAACCGAAGTGCTCAAAACTGGCCACTTCAAAGGGCAGCTTGCGCAATCTACTCATCTTTCAAAGTGTGTTTTTTGGGGGTCAACCAGCGTACAAAATGAAGTTTTTTTGACCCCTACACCCTTCATCCCTTTGAAGCTCTCACTCCGGAGGGTAACCCTTTGAAGGGATTAGGGCATAGGGATGAGTCCTTCCGAATGGAACGCAGGGATCATGTGCATACGTATTACGTGCTCAGTCTATAGCGCATAGTTTTTCTTTACAAAGTGACATCGCCATCTACTGGCCTGGCATGAATAATACAGCGTTTTTAATCACTTTTTGGGGATCACTTGTATCAGGAAAAACTTTTTCATTTTTAGTACATCGTTGTCATTTAAACGTACCCTTAGTTTGGTTTCGGTCTTGTTGATGTTTGTGGTTGCATATCCTTAGTGCTGTTTCCTGTTTATTCCTGAGTATTTGTAATTAAAGATTGTTCTAGTTGGATTTCTATCGTCATGCGCTTCATTACAGCCACACACCGTGACAACCATACAGAGCATACTTTTTAACTGTTGTGAAGTAAATTCAAATTCAAATGTAGTACCTACTCAGACAGTAGGCTATGCGATTTCAGAGTTTGTATATGTTCTCACTCACTTTCCTGACAAGCATGACTGACGCACTGCAAGCAGAGAGAATGTATATCTCATTTCTGCTTGCCTTCAGCAGAAATGGACTCCCCCGTTCTTTAGAAATGGACTCCCACATTCTTTAAAACATTTGCAGTACATTCGCAGCAGATAGACGCAAGTGTCCTTATGTACTGATGCTTTGAAAACAAAACCAACGGTTCAAAAACCAAAATATAAAAGTGAGGTGAGGAACGCTATGAAATTTGCCGCCCTTTCCTGCATCGTGGTTACCAAGCAAAAGGGGTAAACAGCTGCTGCTTTGATTACAGTTCGGACCCAAATAATATAATATGAACACAATTGGGCGGGGTTTGGACCAGGCAATCAAACCAAATGTGAAAGCAACTTTAGACTGCATTTTGGGATAATAGTGTAAATAGCTAGTTGTTTCATTTACTTTTAGTCATTTAGCAGACGGAGAAAAGAGAAAAAGATACTGGTGATTAGTGTTCCCTTTGCTTGGGAGCTTAGGCCTTACTTTTAATTAGTTTTCACTTAGTTCATTTCTCAGATCTTGTGTTTTCTTTCTAGGTTTGGTTACCTAGAATGCAATCTGGCCAAGCAGACTAAAGAAACATCCAATATCCCTATTTGTCTCTTTTAGTGAGATAAGTTGATAAGTGATAGACATGTTAATATCCATAAGCCAATCTTAATAGACCTTTGGAAATCAAACCTGTGAGTCAGCACGTCACTGTAATTCATAATCAAATCACACTCTTCCTCTGAAAACAAGCCTTTTAATGAGTCTTCAGTGGAACAGGTGCATGGCAATATTGTTTTCCAGACGCAGCCTTGATTCCCCCTCAAAATGATTAACAGAAAAAAATGAAAGAAAAGAAAAAGAAAAAGAAAGCCATGATAAGAAGCTGTTGTCTGTCTATATACCATTTAAAAGTGTTTGGAGTCAGTATAAGATTTTTAATTTTTATTTTCTGAAAGAAATCTCTTATGCTCAACAAGGCTGCATTTATTTGATTAAAAAATAAAGTGAAAAGAAATATTGTGTAAATTTATTACAACATTAAAATAACTGTTTTCTATTTTAATATGTTTTCAGGTGTAATTTATTCCCACAGTAGCAAAGCTGAATTTTCAGCATCATTACTCCAGTCTCCACCAATTTTTTCTGATAGCCTAGTGGTTAGTGCGCCGACATATGGCGCAAATGCTTTCACGGCGACCCGAGTTCGATTCTCGTCTCGAGGTCCGTTGCTAATCCTGCGCCCCTCTCTTTGACAATGCTTTCCTGTCTGCTCTCTACTGTCCTCTCTGAATACTTTTTAAAATCTGATTGTACTATTATTCCACAGATATTAGTTTTCAGCATAAACAACTCAACAATGGTAACAACCAAGCACAATTATAGATTAAAAAATAAACTCTGACTATTACAAGTAACTAAAAGTGACAACAAAGCAGCACATGCAATATAAACCAGCAAATAGGGAAAAAACAAAAAAACAAAAACAAAAAAATAAAAACAGTGCATGCTGCGAACCATATAGAGAATAAAAGATTTTTCAGCTTGACTCTGGCACACTCCTGTAAGCAGTAATACCTTGTGGTTGCTCAGGCTGCAGAGAGCATTAGCTTTCAACTCTACCACAAAATTGAGTGAACTGTACTATTATAAGCTTCTTATGTTTTTGAAAATGACTAAAAGCAGCAATGGAACAAAAAATTACTGTATCACGTCTATCCAACCATCATTTTCCTTGTCCCATTTCTCTGTCCGTCTCTTCCACAGTGCATCTAATCTTTTGTTTTTTTTCCTGTGCCAAAATGTCACCAGACTCCAAAGCTATAATATTTCATTGCAGTCCCTTTCATTCACAGTTCAACTATCATTGCGTACATGCGTACACTTTTAGTAGATCCTTTAAGTGTAAACAATGCATTCGTTTTTATCAGTACCTGTGTTCACATGGAAAGAAACTCATAATACTGATCTTGCTAGATACCAGATACATTATAATTGACTCTTTGAGGAGGACACACAAAAGTAACATGAATATTTTTTTTATCTCACTGTGGCTTTACATCTACTGAGCCCTTTCATTGTTCTGTAAGCACGCTTCCCTTCTCTTTTAGGCGCTGCAATTACATCTGCTTGCATTAGAGGTTTCTCTGTTGATTCTGACAGCATGTCAGAGATGGTGGAAGGGGTTGGAAGCTGGGCTGACATGGAGAGAATGTCATCTAGCATTCAGGCGCATGTGACACCATTCTGTCACACAGCTACTGCATCTGGTCTGTATGTTTTTCTTCAGAATTACTCACAAACACACAAACAAAAACACAATTGTAGTTCACACAGAACGTGTTTTTGTACTCCAGTGCATTGCTCTTTTATTGTTTTTCTATTTATTTTCTATTATTCAGCTTTTAAATTCAACATTAAATCAAAATGGACAATTCTTATTTTTGTATGTAATATTACAGTATTTATTATAAGTGATTTATCCTAATGCATCATTTTTTTTATTTATGTTCCTCATAATCTTTAATCAAAATAACTTCCCCTCCCCTCCCAACGACATCTCTTTTCTTCTCTGATGACGTGTTTACTGGCACGAAGGCGGGGCAACCTGTCACTCACATGAGATCGACCAATAGCAAACCACAACCATCCAATCATCCAATCAATTCCAGATGGACAAAATTCAAGTACCGGCCCACACTTTTTGTTGTTCGAGAAGCCAGTTATCTCAGATATATGGCACGATAGGGAAGAAAAGACTATAGGTACTTCTTTTTCATGCTGACTTTAAAGGGGACCTATTATGCCCCTTTTACAAGATGTAATATAAGTCTCTGGTGTCCCCAGAATGTGTCTGTGAAGTTTCAGCTCAAAATACCCCACAGATCATTTATTATAGCTTGTCAAATTTGCCACTATTTGGGTGTGATCAAAAACATGCCATTTTTGTGTGTGTCCCTTTAAATGCAAATGAGCTGCTGCTCCTGGCCCACTTTCCAGAAGAGGGCGGAGCTTTAACAGCTCGCACTTCAGTTGCTCAACAACAACAAAGCTGGAGAATCTCACGCAGCCAAAATGAGGATTGTCAGTAACGATGTTCAGCCTTACATTGTTCAAACCGGAGTCGGACACTGATGGAGAGACTCAGGAAGAAGTTACAACTTTTAGAATGCATCTGGACGTTTCTGAATGGTTAGTGGATAAATTTATGTAGTTGCTGTGGAGTTGATTCAACTCATCGACTAGCACATGCCATCATGCTAATCTTTTGTACAAAGCATTGAATTGACCCTCGTTTGTGAAGCAGTCCGGCGTAAAATGACAGCATGGTAACAACACTCTACTACAACAACGCCTCTCCTCCTTTGTTATGTGTTCTCGGGGGCAGCGTTTATGTAAATTTTAGGGTTAGTGATGTCACTAACCCGGGAAGAAGCTCCTTGTAGTCCTTACCAGACATTTTTTGTAGTCCTTAAACAGAGAATTCTTAAAAGAAAGTATCTCCCTTTGCAGCAGTTACTTTTGTCCATTTTTTCATCTCCAAGGTAAACAATTCCAAACAAATCTACAGCATGGAGAAGAACCCATGAGCATTTCTGAGCAGCACAGTGTGGAATAAATCGTTTTGATCAAATCATTTGAGTGAACGATTCACTGATTCACTCATAAAGATGGCCATTTGTTTCTTTCCCAAATAAATCAGTATTTTTGAGTGAATCGGTTGAATGTATGATTCATTGACTCACTCATAAAGATGGTAACTTGTCATCACCTTTTGGGGTATCGATGACTAGTAGAAAAAATCACTGAATTGCTACTTATACACCAAAGGTCTGTCTGGAACGTGCAAATGCACTGAAAAGTGGATTGTTTTGTTTGGCACTTAGCCAATCAAATTCGAGGGCAGGTCTAAATGTATAAAATAAAACGTTATAGCATTGAGTAGCATTTTAAGAGACCATGGAGTCTTGTATCAGTCTTATTTCTTGGAACTGGATGATAGAATTTTTTGAACTCATGCTCTTTTTGCATTACCTTTCCGCAAGAGTCAACTTAATTTGACCTGGAAAGCTTTTAGTTAATAAGTCTGTGTGAATGAATTCCTCTGAGGCACAAGAGCAGGTACGTATATATGCTCGGGGAATATCACACCACCCTTCTTTGCTTAATACATTCTTACAAACGGGGGGAAAACCTGCAGCTTCCTACATAATGACGCCTTCCAGTCATATCTCGGTGTTCAGCATGCGGTGGCAATTTGTGGCAGAGGGAAAAAAGGAGAGAGAGAAAGAAAAAAAAAAATCTCAATTAACCTGTGTTATGTCCTCCATATTACACTAGAGGCTAGAGGAACCCATCTAAAAGAAAAGAAAACAACAGGACCAGGATAATAGTCTTCCCCAGTCTCAGTTGCCCACAGTCAGAGGCGTAGATTGCATTTGAACATTTTGGGCATCTAACCTAACCTATCAAAAAAATGTAGCCTATAGGTATAAAACAGGTATGTTTTAGCCAACACTTTTCACATTTTCATCTAAATTCTTCAAGCTGAGCAGCAATATAGGTCTGTTTTGCATGAAATGAAAAAATGAGCGCCATGTTTAGCCAATTTTCTGGTTTAGTTTCCCATTTATTTATTTATTTAGCCTATAGCTCCAGTTTGTCTGTGCATGTGCATGTTCTATGAGGAAAAGTCTCTCAAAAAATAGAATTTAAAAAGTTTTGTTTTATTTTGCACTATTGCTAACATTTTAGAGCTCTGAATTTCGTATAGTAAAATGATGTATTTATGATGCTTATGCAATGCAGATTGCTTTATTTTTTTCACAGTATTGGCCAAAAGTGATGTCCGGCCTAGGAAAAAATTGACATCTTCACCCTTTAATCAAATATTATTAAAATTTTGTTAAAGATTTTTGTAAGCATTTTACGTAGTTGTGCTTGGAGTTGTTTTATTTGTGATAATGCAATGAAATATGCCAAATTGTGCAGACATAATTTTTGGCCAGGCTGTTAATTATGAATGCATGCAAAAACCAGTTAAATATTAATAATGGATTATGCTTGCTTTTTCCTTAGTTTTTTTTATGCATTTTTTTGCATAGTAAAATAAAACCTGTAGCTGTAGTTAACCTTTTTTTGCCAAAAAGTTTGTCAGATAAATACCTTAACCAAGTTTAGTGTTTAGTTCTTCCCTCATATCTAAAATATATAAAAGAATATAAAATATTTTCCTCATATTTTGATGGTTTAATTGAACTTGTTGGGTCATTATAAACAAATATCCCCTCCGGACATGACTTTTGGCCACTACTGTATATACACTCTAAAAAATACTGGGTTAAAAACAACCCAAGTTGGGTTGAAAATTGGGTTGTTTTAACCCAGCAGTTGGGTTAAATGTTTGCCCAATGTGCTGGGCAGTTTTATTTAACCCAACTGTTGTTAAAAAATTAATATATGGCTGACTTAAAATGAACCCAAAATGGGTTGGAAATTAAAAATTAGACACATAATTACTAGAGGCAACAATCAAAAGGTGAACATATTTTAATAAGCAATTTAATAAATGTTTATTGTTTAATTATTATTCATTAATAAATGTTCATTTAAACATTAATAAATGTTAATTTCCAACATATTTTGGCTTCATTTTAAGCAAGCAATACAGTAATTTTCAAACAATAGTTGAGTGAAATAAAACTGCCCAGCACGGTGGGCAAACATTTAACCTCACTGCTGGGTTAAAACAACCCAACCGCTGGGTTTGTCCATTTTCAACCCAACTTGGGTTGTTTTTAACCCAGCATTTTTTTTAGAGCGTATAATGTATATTGTTTTATTAATTTCAGAAAGCACACTGTTCACTATTAGTGTTTTAATGTGCAATCATAAGAAGTCCAGCATCAGCTGTATGAATCATGAGTTCTCAGAAACCCTGTAGCGGTTAATATCACTTACTCGCATCTCATATTAAAGTCTTTTCAATATTGATTTAAAAAAGGAGGCAGAGACATTTCACTCACTTCCAAACATCCTGCCATCATAAACATCCTACTGAGAAAGGAAAAAAAGTCTGATATATCAGTGATTCTATGGCCCTGTATACACGATATTAAGAAGTGTTTTGGTCGATTGAATCACAAGTTGATGACGCAAGTGGATGACGTATACTATTAAATAGATTAAATGACTTAGCTTTTTCTGTTTCCTCTCTTGACTGAGAGTTTGGAAACAGACGATATTTACAGTGTTAAAACATGAGTGGCAGAGTGATCAAAGATCACAATGACATGTGATTCCTCTCCATCTGTCTCTCACCTGCTGTCTAAATCACCCTAGTCATGCTGCATCTTTCTCCGCTTTGATTGCTGATATGTTTGGCCTGCTTCTTGCCAACTGCTCATGATGCAACAGTGCAAGTATGTTGCAAATGTCGCTGAGGAAGGCAAATACAAAAGCCAAACAAACAAATGATCTTGAATCTTCGTTTAGTAGGAGCAGGACTACTGTACTTTTTAAAATAAAAATTCATTTCAAAGTCATTATAATATGCATTATTTATCAATATTAAAGTCATAGGAACAGGTGCAATAAAAACGAACCGCATTTACTCCCTTTCAGACCAAATGTCAGAAATTGATTCCCTTGAAAAACTGTTTGCATAGTCTATTAATTCTGCCTAATGATAATAAATGAGCCACAATTATATACCTGTGCAAACTTGGCAGCGAGAAGAACTCAAGAACTCAAGCTGTGTTTTTGTGGTTTCTTTTAAACATTACGGTTCTGCATCGAAATTACGAAGGGACACAATTACCTGTTGTTTGCTTTCCTTTCGCAGTCTGTTTTTCAAGATTGGGTATGGCTTTGTTTGCATCAGAGCAACTTTACTGAATAAGAGAAAACCCCAATTGATTTGATTTTAATGGCTTTAATTTACATTCGAGTAATTAATAAAACAGCCACCAATGTGCATGGCAAATGGTTTCACCGTGCTTTGACTGCTTAATTACATTGAGTCAATTTTGCTTCATCTTTTAGTCTCTACGTTTTTATCTAAATGTAATTGTTTGCACACTCATGAAAAACATCTTTGAAAAGACTTGAGATTGCGCTGATAATGGGAAAATATTACAGAATGCACCTCACAGACGAAACAAGTTAACAAAGCCTCCATAATCACTGTCAGGATGTCCTGACCTTTCCAAACAAGTTCTTTAATTAACCTTTTGGACCATTTGGACCGTTTAATTACATATCTGCATCCGTTCATAATATGACAGATAAAGCATTGATTGTCCTTGTAATTAGTCACAGTTAAATGAATGTATTCATTAGGATATTTGCTCTGAGAATCGTTTGTTGCTTTCTCTCTCCACGTCCATCTTTTTTGACTGACTGTCTGGCATCATCAGAAATGACCTGCGCCCCTCATAATGGAGTTTCTCCCATCCATCAAGCCATATGGGGTGATTTTCATTTCCCTCTTTTCAAGAGCAGCTGTTGCTGTGCAAAGTAAATCAAGTCTCCGCCTAACCTCTGCCTCGTCCACGGCCTTCCTCTCCCACCCGTGCATAACTACACAAGCAGTTAGATCAGCTCTACCCTTCCAGCGCTCTCTATATTTAGACATTAATCAGATACTATAATCATTTTTCTCTGTATTTTTCCTCGATCTCTCACCACTGTCCTTTGTGAAGCCTCGGCTATGCGGAAACTCTTCTCCGCACCAGCATACAGAGGTCGTGAGGGACTGGGCAAAGTTGGTTTGATATGTGAATGATATGAAAATGTATGTGCTAGAAGAGTATGCATGCCCTAGTGGATCGTGCTTCCACCATGATGAATTTTAATAAATGAATTTCAAAAATACTCTCCAGTTTAAAATAGTCACCTGAAGAAGCGATTGCTCCTTCAAATGCTTTATCGGGAATAAGTAAAGCAAAAACAAATCAATGTCTTGAGCATCCTATAATGCGGGATTCTGCATCATGTTTCTAAGGAATATGATACATTGATTTAACAGATTTAAAAGCATCTACTATCTATCTATCTATCTATCTATCTATCTATATATCTATCTGTCCGTCCGTCCGTCCGTCCGTCATCTATCTGTCTGTCCGTCCGTCCGTCCGTCCGTCCGTCCGTCATCTATCTGTCTGTCCGTCCGTCCGTCCGTCTATCTGTCTGTCTGTCTGTCTGTCGTCTGTCCATCTATCTGTCTGTCCGTCTGTCTGTCTATCTATCTATCTATCTATCTATCTGTCTGTCTGTCTATCTATCTATCTATCTATCTATCTATCTATCTATCTATCTATCTATCTATCTGTCTGTCTGTCTATCTATCGTCTGTCTGTCTGTCTGTCTGTCGTCTGTCTATCTATCTATCTATCTATCTATCTATCTATCTATCTGTCTGTCTGTCTGTCTGTCTGTCTATCGTCTGTCCGTCTATCTATCTATCTATCTATCTATCTATCTATCTATCTATCTATCTATCTATCCTTCCGTCCGTCCGTCCGTCCGTCCGTCATCTATCTGTCTGTCCGTCCGTCCGTCCGTCTATCTGTCTGTCTGTCTATCTATCGTCTGTCTGTCTATCTGTCGTCTGTCTATCTATCTATCTGTCCGTCCGTCTGTCTGTCCGTCCGTCTGTCCGTCATCTATCTATCTATCTATCTATCTATCTATCTATCTATCTATCTATCTATCTATCTGTCTGTCTGTCTGTCTATCTATCGTCTGTCTGTCTGTCTGTCTGTCTATCTATCTATCTGTCCGTGTGTCTATCTATCTATCTATCTGTCTGTCTGTCTGTCTCTCTGTCCGTCTGTCTCTATCTATCTATCTATCTATCTATCTATCTATCTATCTATCTATCTATCTATCTGTCTGTCTGTCTGTCTGTCCATCTATCTATCTATCTATCTATCCTTCCGTCCGTCCGTCCGTCCGTCGTCTGTCTATCTATCTATCTATCTATCTATCTATCTATCTATCTATCTATCTATCTATCTATCTATCCTTCCATCCGTCGTCTGTCTATCTATCTATCTATCTATCTATCTATCTATCTATCTATCTATCTGTCTGTCTGTCTGTCTGTGTCTATCTATCTATCTATCTATCTATCTATCTATCTATCTATCTATCTATCTATCTCAGACATAGACAATCTGTCTCCCTCTCTTACATTCCCTTCCTCTCTCATACTTTTTGACACACGTCTCTCTCTCCATTATTCCCTCACAACTCTTTTTTTGGGGTAATTTGAAATGTTTACCTTGTCTCATTCATCTCAATTTTACATTTGCAGAGGCAAAAGACAGAATTGAGACACATCTCTCTCTCCTTCCTCACAGTCATTGATCACCATCACCGTCCAATCTCTATAAACAAATAATTTGCATGGCTTCAAACCAACAGAACAAATAAACAAAATGTTTGATTTAATATGTGCCACATGACTAAAAGACATTTTTATATCAGTTGATTTAAGCAGGTGCACTTTGTCTTGCAACATTCAAATAATTGTTTATTTCTTTTTAAAGACTAAAGAAAGTCAATACTGAAAATACATTTCATACCCAACTTACTTGTGTGATCATCAGTGCTATTTTTCCAGAAGTACATTTGCAAAGACATCTCTGAGAGGTAATTAAAAAAAGAAGAAAGATTTTAATTACATCATTGTTCTTTCAGTCATTTTCTGCAGGATGCAATGTCCCATTATAAGAAGTTAAGTTTCTATAGACTCAAAATATGGTGATATTTTGCAAAATATCACAACATTTTGTAAAAACATTACCATTTTTTTTTTTTAAAGATATGTCATATAGTCTCATATTTCATTTTTAGTTTTAGTTATTTTAGTACATCAAGTTAAATTAAATGAAAATGAGAAATGGTGGCACTACCTAAATAAAATAAGTTTAAGTTTTTTTTTTATATATATATATGTTTTATATATTTCAGTTAACATTTATTGTATTTCAAAAAAAAAAAAAAAAAAAAAAATGGTTTCAGTTTTAGCTAACTATAATACTAAATTAATAAAAAATAAAATAAAATGAATAAAAAATGAAATATGTATGCACAATTTGTATTCGTCTACAAAATTAATTTTAGTCTACAAAATCCATGTCTAAATTCAAGCGTTTAAGCCTGTAGATCAAAAGGGTTTTAACTTTTAGGTCATGCGGAAAATAAATTCAGTAAAGTGTGTCCAACCTTTTGACTCATAGTCTATGCATTTACCTCATTTTGAGAATGTCTGGTTACCTAATGGTATAATTCACATTAAAGAAGATGTTTTGGCATCTGCTTCAAGCATTGATTCAGCACCTTAGTGACCTCATCTCACCTGATCTGGCTGTGCACAGAAATACATCATTCTGCTCAGTCATTCCGTCTCTTTTCCCTCAATAATGCCATTGCCTTCATTGCCTTATCGGCAACACACTCTCCTTCTCTCTTTCATTCCCCTCTTTATCACTCAGTCTATCAGTTAATCTATTTTAATGCTGTTTTTCCTGGTGTATATAGGCTTTAGGATCACTCAACATCAACTTGCAGTCATCACTGAAATAAGGAAGCTGCAAACCATTTATGAAAATAAGCAAAAACAGCTTATTCATAAACTGTTAAAGCACATTATAATGGCCACCCACATATACCAACACCTATTCAATATTCAGCAACTTGTCCTATGCTAATGAATGGCAGTGTGAAGTATGCCAGTAAACAAAGATAATCACAACAAAAAGGTCATTTATAGAATTTTTAAAGGTACAGTAATATGTGTGTAAAGGTCATTTAAATGGTCATTTAAAGGGCACAAAAACCTTGACTATCATTATAAGTGGTAAAATTAAGTGCATAATAGACCTCTTTTTTTCTGATTATATGAATGAGAAGATATAGTTCCTTAAGGGAGAAATTATCTCACAGTTATAGTAACAAGATGTCATACATTTTACATTAGTTTTCTCTCTGTGGGCGAATTAATAGATAGAAAACAGATGGTTTAATGATTTCAGCAAGATGAATATGTTCAGATATTCTTTTATAGTTACCATTTACTTCTCTGCATCTGTTATGATGATAAACCAGAGATTATTTTAAAACCTTCTACTTAAAATATGCATAATTCATGTTCCTTGACTGGATTACTTTAACACAATAGCCTACAAGTTTGTTAGTTATAATGAAGGAGGTCTATAATCCCTGGAGAAAGTTGTCCGGTAACATTACCATTAGTCTCTGTACATATATGAGCCTCATTTTAAAGCCATCGCAACACTTTGTTTTTCTTATTCCTATTTTTTCTTGGCTATTTTCTCTCTTTGAAGTAGGCTATACATATGATGTTATTATTATTTCTTTGTTTGAGTCCAAAAATAGTCGTAATTTACTTTTATATGACGGTTGTCAATTTTCCATCTCCAACCCTTGAAATGAAACAGGCTGTTTTTATTGGTGGTGTGCTTCTACAACTGTGTTAACACCCTTTATGCATTTGAAATGAACATTAGCACTCATACATGAGAAGCAGTTTTGTTTATTAGTCCAACAGATGTTAATGGTTCCATCTTTTTTGCAAAGCCTGCATTACATTGTGACAGGAACACAAAACAAACCACCTTGAAATGTGCCGCATGAACTGTTAAGAAGGATGTCCTTCAGAAGGATATGTAGTTCTGAACTTACTGTATGTTTTCATATAGTACAGTGGACTCTTTCATCTCAAAAGATCAAGGAAAATCTGATTCCTTATGATATATGACCCCTTTAAGGCCAGAATCAATTTGAATCTTTACATGGAGACATTTCCTGTAAAAGGACTAAACTGAAACATTGATTCTTGAAGATTCTGCTTATTTAATTATTAATTGTAACTTACACAAGTGGGTTAGCATGATTTATTGAACTTAAAAGAGCACAAATTATGGTACTTTGGCATTCACAGACTTTTACATTTTGTTGAGTTTAAGTACTATTTGTGGCTGGTGGGGATTTTTTTGTAAATCTTTATGCAGGTTACACTGATGTGCGTTAATAAGACATTAGAACCATTCATTCAACTGATTCGTTCAAAACACTGATTCATTCAGGAAAGAAACAAGTGATTGTTCTTATGAATAAGCCATTGAATCATTTACTCAACCAATTGGTTAAATATCACTGATTCATTAAGGAACGAAACATCGCCTTCTCTGTGTTGTTAATTCTTCTGTGCCTTTATATTTCATTGGCAGATCAAAAAAAGAGAAAGTTACAGGTAATATTGTGTCTAAATGTAAGTTCATATTAACTCAGTATTTAATGAACTTTTGTATAATAGCAATATTAACACTCTGTTGTTGAAAAACAGTACTGTTTTTACAGCAGGAGTTATACTGGTGTTAATTTAAGAGTAATTTTGAATGTACATATGTTTTGAATTTACATATATTACTTATGTGTGAATTACCATATTAGAATAGAAAATATCTAACCAATAGAATGTTCATGTTTAGTTTGATTGAACAATTGTTATGGGCCAATCAGGTGCCTTAACAAAACCTGTGGGGGTGGGGACAAGAAAACACGGGTGGATGTATGTCAGTAGTTGAAAGCTGCATCAATAAAAGCAAAAATATTTGGATTTTTGCATATTATGTGCATACAGTGCTCAGCGTAAATGTGTACACCTCCTTTGAAAAGTAACATTTTAAACAATATCTTAATGAACACCAAAACAATTTCCAAAATGTTGACAAGACTAAGTTTTATATAACATCTGTTTAACTTATAACATGAAAGTAAGGTTAATAATATAACTTGGAGAACAAGATTTTTAGTTTTACTCAAATTAGGGTGATGCAAAAATGCACCCTACTGAAAGTCTCTGGAGCAAAGCTAAATTTTAGGCTACAAATGTCTAATTTAACAAGAATTCAACCCCAGGTGAGTCTAATTATTCATTACACAGGTGTCCAGCAGACAGCTGACTATAAAAAGGTGTTAAAACCCCTTTCCATTTCATCCTGTCAGCAATGGCACCACATGGAAGAGAAATGTCACAAGACCTGAGAAAGAAAATAATTCTTTACACCAGAAAGGTGAAGGCTACAAGAAGATCAGCAAAGCTTTACTTATCAGTCAGAATACTGTAGCAAAAGTGGTACAAAAATTTAAAAAAGATGGAACTGCAACCATCTCACAGAGACGTCCAGGTCGTCCACGGAAGTTAACACCTCAACAGGAGCGTCTTCTGATGAGAAGGGTTGAAGAAAGTCGGCATGCACTGCAGTTCACTGCAGTTATCTAAAGAAGTAGAAAGCCAAACTGGGGTGACTATTTCCCATGACACAATACGGCGTACACTGCAGAGGAATGACATGCATGGGTGCCGTCCACGAAAGAAGCCTTTCCTAAAGCCCAGGAACAAAAAAGCCCGCCTAGAGTTTGCCAGGGCCCATGCTGACAAAGATGAAGACTACTGGGACTCTATACTCTGGAGTGATGAGACAAGGATAAATGTTTTTGGAACTGATGGCTTCAAAACTGTATGGCGTTGGAAAGGTGAGGAATACAAAGGAAAATGCATGGTGCCTACAGTGAAACATGGTGGTGGCAGTGTCCTTATGTGGGGCTGCATGAGTGCTGCTGGTGTCGGGGAGCTGCATTTCATTGATGGCATCATGAATTCACAGATGTACTGCTCTATACTGAAAGAGAAGATGCTACCATCACTCCGTGCCCTTGGTCGTCGTGCACTTTTCCAACATGACAATGATCCTAAACACACATCTAAGGCCACTGTTGGATTTCTGAAGAAGAACAGGGTGAAAGTGATTCAGTGGCTCCTGATCTGAAACCAACTGAACACCTATGGGGAATTCTGAAGAGACAAGTTGAGCATCACTCTCCATCCAGCATCCAGTCTCTAAAAGAGGTCATTCTTGAAGAATGGAAAAAGATAGATGTTGCAAAATGTCACCAACTTGTTAATTCCATGCCTAGAAGACTTGGTGCTGTCATTAAAAATCATGGAGGCCATACAAAGTACTAGATGTAGTAGTTTTTGTTGTGGGGTGTACTAATTTTTGCATCACCCTAATTTGAGTAAAACTGAAAAATGTGTAATCTAAGTTATATTATTAACCTTACTTTCATGTTATAAGTTAAACAGATGTTATATTAAACTTAGCCTTGTCAACATTTTGGAAATTGTTTTTGTGTTCATTGAGATATTGTTTAAAATGTTACTTTTCAAAGGGGGTGTACTCATTTACGCTGAGCACTGTATATATTCACACATATAGCCTATCGTGTTTCTTAATTGATCCATCTGGTTTGTTTGTGCTTCGAGTTTTTACTGATGGCTTGATACTGCTGCCTTTTATTTTTTAAATGCACTTTAAGTTTGTTTTGTTTGTATAAGCTGTCATTCTGAAAGAACAGCATGTGACCCCTTTTCGCTTTACAACCACTGGATGTGTAGGTGTAACAGATGTAGGCTCGTAAGAGCTGTGTGTGTTACTCCCCTCTAGAGATTCTAGAGACTGCGATCTTCAGCCTCTTTGTTAGAGCGCCTGACTTCCATGCTGGCGGACCCGGGTTTGAGTCCCTCTTAGAGCGGGTGGTTTGAACTTGAGAGGTTACAGTGGTGGCACCGTATGGGAATGGGAGTGAGGTTTAGGGGGGTGAGTGTAATAGACGTAGGCTAGTAAGAGCTGTGCGTGTAAACCTTAAGGCTGATTTATACTTCTGTGTCAAGTGTACGCCGTAGCTACGGCATAGGCTGTGTGTAGCACGCGTAGCCTACAGCTTAGCTTGACGTGCACCTCTTCAAAAATGTAACAACGCATCAATTCTACGCGGACCGCAAGAGCTGTGATTGGTCTGCTGGAACCACTCCCTCAGGTAAAAAAACTGGTGCAAAGCGAGCGGAGAAGAGCAAGCGTTTTCAACTTCCATAGGAATGAAATATCGCTCTGTTTCAGGGGACACACGCCATCAGCAAAAGTCGTTGCCTATTTGCCGCCATCACTACTGAAGCTTCTCTGACAACGTACATGACAAGCTGCTTCTTCTTCGGCTTTTGCCTTGATACTCAACATGACCGCGGACACTGCCTACTAGCGGTCTGCATGCATGACGTCGCAGACAATGACGCAGAAGTATGAATGGAAACAGACGCATAGCCTATGGCACAGAAGCTCCTGCGTAGGTCTGACGCAGAAGTATAAATCAGCCTTTACTCCCCTGAACTCAATAGGCGCACCAGCGACTGCAGTCTTTAGCCTCCTTGTTAGAGCGCCCGCCTCCCATGCCCGCGGACCTGGGTTCGAATCCCGCTTAAAGCAGACGTTTGAACTGGAGGGGCTACATAGGCCTGGAAAAGTTTCAGACACATAACAAATCACTCAATGGATGACGCTTCTTTCATAATCTGTACTGGATTTCTTTACACCCCCTTTCATCGGTTTGCACCCGAGTCACGTGAGTAAGCTGAGTTGCATTATGACAAACATTAGCCTATACTGTATTATTTATTGTGTGCACTGGAACTGATTCAACATCTCTTGCTGTAAATTGCATTTAAATGGAATTATAGGGAGTACTGTTTATTGATCCCAAAAGGTTAAAAATAAGCGTTTATAAGTTTTAACACTGTCAGAAATTCAATAGTTTGGGTTTGAGCATTCACTTAACTCTCTGAACATTGATTCGTGTGATTCATGAATACAGTGGTTTGAGTAGGAGATGGCTTATTGAGTCAATGAAGAACTGATTCATTTGAGAGTTTTGAATTTGAACCATTTGCGAGTCATTTGAGCATGTTTCTTTTATTGAAGCAATAGTTCACCCTGTATGCATAGCTGCAAGTTATAGTTTTACATATTATCCATCGTTTTTATTTTGTCCTGTCAAATGTTTGTTTTGAATCAGCTCGTAGCTGGCTGGTTTCATTCATGGCTTATAACTCTTTAATTTAAAAAATATACAGGCACGGTTGCACTCTATTGATATGAGACAAAAGAAACACTTAAAATGAAACAATTAATTCATACTTGATTAAACAGTTGATTAATTTGATGTTGGCACTTTGTGACTATTAGAATTCATTTATTTAGGTCTTATCTTTGCATGTACATTCAGTTCTACTCGCAGACACTGTGGTAGCTGATTCGAACACACTTTTAATGCCAAAGCCTGCTTGTATCAGAAGCAAACAACAAGAAATAGGCATAAACTAATTTCGTCAATCCTTATCAGCATTCACATGCTGTCAGACAGAGCTGTCAGAGAAAACACGGGCCTGCAAGCCGCATCTTCACTTGGAGCAGTAGGCGTGAACTTTGTCTGTTTCCTGATCTGCCTCTTTATCCCATAATCCCCCATGGGGGCCGTGATGGAGACATACTCCTCTTAGGTGAAAAATTGGGATGAGCCGATGACAGACAATTGTTTTAAATTGGGGGTAAAGGAAATGAGACACAGAGATAGCAGAAGGGAAGGGCTCTCTCGGATGGCTGATGGACTGTGCAAAGAGACAGAGAGCGGTGTTCAGCCCCACAGGAGAACAAGCCAGCGAAACACTTTAGGGGAAAGTGGCTTGAAAAAGACATTTAAAGCAACAGACGCAGAAGGGATGACATTTTCTGTCCTTAGGGGGGATGTAGAGATAAAAAAGGCAGAGGGAGGAGAGGGGATGAGTGAGTCTTTGTGAGTCTCAGCAAAGAGGTAAAATACACCTCAGTGTGTCTTGGCTTAATCTGATGTTTTTGCAGGTAGATGTGTTTTCATACATGTATAATTTCTGTAAATATCAACATGTCTGTTTCAAACAGTACAGAGTCGTTGTAATTATGCTGTATTCTAGTCCAGTTTTCTAAGGCAGCATTAGGCTACATCACAGAGCGTGAGTCATCTCTTCCACTTTAAAGGGATAGTTCACCCCAAAATTAAAATTAAAGTTATCATTTACTCATCCTCAATTTGTTCCAAACCTGTAAGAGTTTCTTTCTTCTGTTGAACACAAATGAAGATATTTTGAAGAATGCTGGTAACCAGACAGTTGATGGTAGCCATTGACTTCCATAGTAGGAAAAAAAATACAATGGAAGTCAATGGCCACCGTCAACTGTATGGTTACCAATATTCTTCAAAATATCTTATTTTGTGTTCAACAGAAGAAAGAAACTCATACAGGTTTGGAACAACTTGAGGGTGAGTAAATGATGACAGAATTTTAGTTTTTGGGTGAACTATCCCTTTAATACAAGTTATAGCACAAAATAAACATGAATGAACATCAGAAGGTATGCTGAATGATACAGTATAACTTATTAAAATGTATAATCTTCCATGTAATCACCCAATCAGTGTGTTAGTCATGGGAAGACAGCAATAAAACAGCTTGTTATGTCTTGAAGACAAGTTTTTATGAAAACTATTCATGTTTCCAATCAATAAGAATCAGATATACATGTACGTGTTTAGACGTTGATCTGATATCAGATATCGGATATGTATCTGATTTGGAAGTGTCTCAGAACGGATTTGAAAAAGTCATTTCTCGTACAGATTTTTGTGTTTGCACGTGTGTAACAATATCCGGTCTGTGTAAGATGTGAGCAAAAATCAGATTCTCTATTCTATAACTGTTTTTCTGTTTTAACATCACATTCCTGTGATGACAAAGCTGAATTTTCAGCAGCCTTTACCTCAGCATTTCTTATTATAACTGTTGAAAACAGTTAATATTTTGTGGAAACCGTGATACATTTTTTTAGGATTCTTTGGAGAATAGAAAGTTCAGAAGAACAGCATTTATTTGAAATAGAAATCTCCTTAACACTTTATTTTAGGGTCTTTTCAACTAGTTGCTTATTAGCATATATATTGCTAGAATATCGGCTGTTTATTAGTACTTATTAAGTGTATATTAATGCCTTATTCTGCATGACCTTATTCTACATTCTTAATCCTATCCAATACCTAAACTTAACAACTACCTTACTAACTATTAATAAGCAGCAAATTAGGAGTTTATTGAGGGAAAAGTCATAGTTAATAGTGAACACATGTTCCCTATACTAAAGTGTTACCGAAATCTCTTGTAACATTATAAATGTCTTTACTGTCACTTTTAACCAATTTAATGCATCCCTGCTGAATAAAAGGATTGATTTCTTAAAGCAATTTATATTAATCTTTTTTTAGACAAGCAAACACAAACTATAATTTCCTCTGATGTCAACTCTGACATTCAGACAGTGATTTTAAATGGATAATTTGCAACAAGCATGAATGTCATGAACGGTCAGTGTTATATTGGCTGCATTTTTTTTAATCATGACTGGTGTCATTGAGACAATGCTCTGATTTTTTCTTTGATTGCTTCATTGTTGCACTTAAGGGGTTTTGCTGGTTGGCATGCCTTGTAACTATACTTCACAGAGGCAAAAAGGAGGTGTTTTTATCCATTGACGTCCATTCAATATTGATGTCATATTCTGATTAAATACATTTTATGTATAATACATTGTAGATATTTTTTGGAGGACTCTTAAAAACTTGAAATACACCTAATATATTCCTGTCACGTAATTGCACCATGAGGACATGTGCGAGTTGCATGACACTGTTATCTGCAATCAGTGTATAAAGAAATGTATTTCTTCTCATGAAAGTAAACAGATACAGAACAGAAAAGAGAGCAAGGGATGTTCTTTGCACTTAAACACACAGCTCTCTGCACACTGGCAGGCGCTATGGCATGAGATGAAACAGAATGTTAACCTTTCAGTATGTTCAGGATTCATGTTGGCAAGGAGAGTTGGTGAGAAAGATTCACTGTGTTCAAAAGATAAAATATTTAGAGATGAGAAAGATCATAATAAGTTCGAAGGAGAAAATAATAAGGTGAAAGGAGGAAGCTTCATTAGGAATAATGAACTACAGTATGTGAAACTCCATTGGCAAACTCAATTTTACTTCTGTATTTCTGAATGAAACAGCATATTTGCTGAGAAAAATGTAGGGTGGAGCTTAATTATATAAATCAGTTATTATGTTATGTACGATGTTATGTAGAGCTGTTTTGAACTTATTACACATGAAACTTATGAAACTCGAGAAGCCATTGGCTGGTAAATTTTTTATTATACTCGTCTGACTTTTTACATGGAATGCAAGAACAATGCAAATCAAAAAATTCTACATAACTATAATATAAAATATAAATTTCAAATACTATTAAAGACATGTAAACAGTCTGTAATAAAATAAGAACAAATAATCAAACTACAAGCAATAACACAAATAAACACAACAGAAAAAAGATACAAATTAATTAAATAGTGCTTTTCAGGTTTTTCAGATAAATCTAACAGTAGTTAGATACAGATTAGGTAGAGTAGGCACAAAAAAAAAAAATTGGACTTCACTGTATAAATTAAATATAGATGAATCCTTATTAAAGTTACATATGTTATTAAGTCGAGAGCATTTTTTGCAGTGAGTCATTTGTTGTTTGATTAACATTAAAGACAGACAGCAGCGGGAATATTAGGCTGCTGTCACCTTAAGACATGATGCACGGATCCAATATACTGATACTGTTACACATGCACTTTCTTTCTCAACTATTTACGTTCACTTAAAGGGGACCTATTATGTCCCTTTTTACAAGATGTAAAATAAGTTTCTGATGCCCCCAGAGTGTGTATGTGAAGTTTTAGCTCAAAATACCTCACAGATCATTTTTTATAGCGTGTTAAAATTGCCACTTTTTTGGGGGTGAGCAAAAATGTGCCATTTAAATGCAAATGAGCTGCTGCTCCCGGCCCCCTTTCAAGAAGAGGGTGGAGCTTCAAGAGCTCAGTAGGACAATCTCACTGCACTGAAAATGTCAGAAACTGGCAATAATATTAAACTGGCAGTGATATTATATCTGTGCAAAACTTTTTAAATTTTTTTGCCTCTAACTCAATCACAGGTGACTGAAATCGAATAATTTACTAGCCATTGGCTAATTAAAGACATTTTTTAGTCGCCCAACAGTGTAGTCTTAGTCGTGGGACGTTGCGGGCCTCATTCCTGGTTGGATTGTCTCCAGTTGTGTCTTTGACCTTTCCAGTTAATTTCCCGGTGTTTTCTTAGACTTTACTTTCGACCTTTTTCATGTAGTGTACAGGCCACAAAGACCTCAGCAATAAAAGAAAGTTCCGTTCAATCTCCCCAGAGCTTTTAAGGTTCCTTCGGTAAACCTTTGCCAGTCTTAAACCAAGCGGGATGCTAGAGTGCTGAAGGGGTGCGCTTTTGATGGGGTTACCAAGTAAATAACAAACCAAGAGCTTGGGCACAAACACACATGGCAACTCAGAGTCAAAGAATCTCATCTGCTGACAGCTGAAATATTTTTGTAGCGGTTCGGCACACGTTGCACACAAAAACACCCACAACCCATTTCAGAACTGCCAGAAGGACAGCTCTGCTATTATCGGTTTGCACAGATCATCAGCCATTGCATGTCTGGCCTCTCAGTGCAATACAGAGAAATGTTGTTGGGTTTCATTTTTGTTTTGCAAATACTGAGATGAAAATACACCTTTAGTTGACACCTTATCCTTTCTTTTTCTATTTCCAGAATTCTTTTAGTCCCTGCTGAAAGTAAAGTATGTCTCCCGTGTGCACATATGGCATAGGCTAATGTTTGTCTGTTGTCTCGCTGGTCTCTAATGAACCAAATCATTTAATAAGCATTTGTTGATTGAGGCAGTTAAGCTCTTGTTTTTGTGAATAGATAGTTAATATGGCATAGGCTAATTTCTGCTGTATAGTAAGATGAGTTTATTTCCCTATCATTTAATACTTAAAAATATCTGCTCTATGGACCTTATTGAGGCTAGATGGCATATTGAATTTAATTTATGAATGAAAAATAATGAAAGTGAGGAATGTGAGGGATGGTAGTGTACTTTATTATTCTGTTTTGTACCTTCAAAGTAAGTCAGTGAAACATTAAAGGTACGTTTTTCTGTAAAGATTTTGGTAGCAATTTATTTCCCAGTCCTGTTCTGCATGTACATTCTCTGTACTTACAATAACTGGGTAATAACTAGGTACTAACCCTTAACGTACGGTATGCCTAGACCTAACCTTAAACCAATGTAGTTACCTTATATTACCAGTACTTTCTTGGGTAAGTACACTGTAAGTACACGTACTAAAAAAAAGAAAAAAAAAAAAAAAAAAAAAAAACTTCAAGAGGAAAAAGGTTATTAAAATTAAATGTGAGGTAGAACCTTAAGACTTATTGAATGGCATGTACACTAAATTATTATTTTTTGGTTAAATTTATGTTTAAAAGTAATTTGTTTAATCTGACAGTGGTTTGCCATGTACTGTAAAAATATAGTGATGAAATTGCAAGTATTATTATTTGTTTTATTTTAAGTTAAATCCAGTGAAGTTATTTTAATGCTAAATTTTAAGTTGTAATAACTAATTGGAACAATTTTTATTTTATAGTGTAATTAAATCTGTTTCTAGTATTTTACTGTAAAACCATATTTATTGTCTTGTTAAATGCAATATATAGTCTGTCTGTAAATTTTAAAATAAATATCCTTTTTAGTAATTTTTTTTTTTTAACTAAGATTTTAAAATGTGTATTTTTTATTTTAAAAAATACTATTTTACGGAAAACGTAAATGTATTTTTAGTAGTGCTGGCATCCACCTTAGTCGAGTCTGAGTCAAGTACGTATGTGTCTTTAACCAATCATGTCGAGTCCGAGTCCAAAAGGTCCGAGTCGAGTACGAGTCTTTAACCAAACAAGTTGGAGTCAAGTCAGAGTCCAAAATGTCCAAGTTGAGTACAAGCTTTTAACCAGTCGAGCCCAAGTCAAGTCCGAGTCCAAAAGTCTGAGTACGAGTCTTTAACCAATCGAGTGTGAGTCAAGTCCGAGTCCAAAAGGTCCGAGTCGAGTATAAGTCTTTAACCAATCGAGTCCAAGTCAAGTCCGAGTCCAGAAGGTCTGAATTGAGTACGGGTCTTTAACCAGTCGAGTCAGAGTCAAGTCCGAGTGCAAAATGTCCGACCCGAGTACGAGTCTTTAACCAATCGAGTGTGAGTCAAGTCAGAGTCCAAAAGGTCCGAGTCGAGTATAAGTCTTTAACCAATCGAGTCCAAGTCAAGTCCGAGTCCAGAAGGTCTGAATTGAGTACGGGTCTTTAACCAGTCGAGTCAGAGTCAAGTCCGAGTCCAAAATGTCCGACCCGAGTACGAGTCTTTAACCAATTGAGTCGAGTCAAGTCCAAGTCAAAAAGGTCCAAGTCAAGTATGAGTCTTTAACCAATAAAGTTGAGTCAAGTCAGAGTCCAAAAGGTCCAGGTTGAGTACGAGCCTTTAACCAATCGAGCCCAAGTCAAGTCCGAGTCCAAAATGTCTGAGTCGGTTAGGAGTCTTTAACCAATTGAGTCAGAGTCAAGTCCGAATCCAAAAGGTCAGAGTCAAGTATGAGTCTTTAACCAATCAAGTCAAGTCCAGTCGAGGTTGAGTCAAGTCCGAGTCCAAAAGGTCTGAGTCGAGTCCAAATAAACAATAATGTATTTCATTAAGTCTTATGAACCAAATCATAAGACGCGAAAGAAAACTTAATTCGGCATTCAGGTACTGACTGATAGGCGCTTTCTGTGAGTGTGAGTATGTGCATGCAGAAACTCATCTTAAACAGGCAAGACTTTAAAACACATGCGAATAATTGACTTTTGTGACAATGCAGTACTGACCCGATCTGGCCAGTGACAATTCTGTCAACTGTCATGAGAATATTTCACTATTTCACCAGTCCCAAATGCTCGAGTCCGAGTCAAGTCAGAGTAAAAATGCATGTCCGTGACATGTCCAAGTCTATAAAAAGTCTGAGTTTGAGTACCCTAACTCTTCTAAATACTTTTTTTTTTTTTTTAAATATCTGTTCCTCACAACATTGTCATTAATATGGCTTCTACCTTGATTAAAGACTTTTTTTTTTTTGATTTTCTTCTGTTGTTCTCCAAATCAATGTATGAAATCAGCACCGGCACAATTTTAAAACAACTTCTGGGAACAAATCGATATCGAAAATGAACAGGAAAATAATTTTACAGATTTTGATGCATGAGCACCAAAACAGTTTGGAACAGAACTGGCTGGCAGAGGCTCTTTATTATTTTTGTTTTGATGCGGCAGCGTTCGCAGTAAATTGATTTAGTATTTCTGGCAGCCTGTGGAAGAACAGAGTTATCAATTGGCTTTACAGCACCGAGCATCCATCTCAAACAGATACAATGTAATTCAATCTATTTCCAAGAATAAACAAAGGATGCCATTTATTAAATGGGAGACTGACAAATGCTTGGCGACTGCTTCCAACACTGCTGTACCGATCTCTCATTTTCAACTTGCTTTGATGAATTCAGGTGGTGTAACAAGGCCTGATGGATTATGGGGCTTGTCAGAGATGCCGCAGTTGCCAATCTGTCTCATCCTGGATCAGGCGGAGGCGTCTCCATATCTTTGCACGGCCTGCTAAGACTGATTTGGAGATGGATTACAGAAGCTGGATCTTGAAAGAATCATTTTTCACCTCTGGTGTACGTCTCCATTTGATAGCGAAGAAGGGTGAAGGTAGATTTGTGTATGGCTATATGCTTGATGTATGATGCCATTGCCAGGAAGTACCATGGTGAATGTGTAGTGTTTGAGTCGGGGTCAGCAAAGGACACTGAAAGGTGGAGTTAATTCTTGCCCCGTCCCATCCATATCACTCCAACTATTTGTCTGTGAGACTTTATTGTGGGGTTTTCTCTCTCTCTGTCTCTCTCTTTTGCACTACTTTTCCCTCCCTCTTGCTCTTTCAACTCCCCCTTTTCTCTCTCTCTCTTCCATCAGACCAAGCAGAGGCACAAATTTAGCAATCGCCTTCAAAGTGCACTGGTTGCTTTGGGCAACTGTATATTGCTATGTGCCTCATTTTTATTTCTGTGCTCCCAGAAGCTGACTCTTTGTCCCACGATCAAAGGGAGGCACAGGGGGGCTGGAGGACATTTAAGATTACAAGCACTCTGGGAGATGATCTGAGCTTCATCCTGCAGTCAATGTGAAGGATTAATAGTCTGCCATGGCAGCCCAGCCATGTGGCGCTGTCTTACATTAGCTCATTCTCCACAGTTGTATTTAAAGTTTGCAACCCACAACATGGCACTGTTTGCTGTTTTTGCTCATTTAATCCTGTGTTGAAGAACTTGAAGTGGAGTCTGCATGCAACTGCATGCAACCCTGAAAGCAAAGTGCTGAAAAGGGGCGGGGCTATGTATGGTCTATATATCAATTGATCATTTTATGCAATATTAGGACTTGTTTTCAGAGAATATATAGTGTATACAATTATACAATAATATGTTAATATTATAATTTAAAATTTATTATACAAGAATAAAATAATGTTTTTTAATTAATTATAAAAAGTTAACTTTATGCTTAAAAAATAATTGGAAGTTAAAGATAAACTTAATTCAAGAGTCTTATTCTAATACTATTTTTCTTTTCAAGTAGGCCTATTTTTTTATTAAGTAATACTGTATCAAGTTCTATCATAAGAGGAAATATTTCAGTTTTGTCAAGTGTGAAACTGAGAAGTAGAATATCATAAATTGAGTAAAATTTAAGTAAAGAGTATTGGAGTGATGCGAACAATTTAGTCCATGGTGACTTTCCCTGTGCTCTCATAAGCATTTTTAGATGAAGGCACTCAGTATCTTGAAGTGCTTTGTTTGTTAGTGTGCCATTTTATTGATTTTTTGCTAACATTTTTGCCATTTATCAAGCCTGTAGTAGTGTAGCTATACAAAGTTCATTATTTCTCTTACTGCCTGTTGTCCCAAATGCAGAGACAGATGGAGGAGAAAAACCTCTTAATTTATGTCCTAACTTTCCACCTGTTTTTGCTTTTTATTTGTTAGTATATTCATTTCTGATTGAGAAGTTCTGCACATTAGTCATGCTCTTAATCAGTTTTTTTTTGTCTCGCTTCCACTTAAATTCTAACATCATTTATTTTTCTTACTCCATTTGAAATTTCTTGTTTTAAGCATGAACTTTATTTTATTTTAAATGTATGCTTAAAAAAAAAAAAAAAAAAAAAGAGAAAATATATTTTTTCTGAAAATATAAAAATAAAGTTTTCAGTTTGCCATTGAAAACTGGTAGCATGAGGTATAAAAAACTTAGATGAATGTACTGTTTTTTTTTTTATTTAATATTTTGTATTTTTAGCAGATTTTATATTACTAAATTATATTTATGGAATAGTTATGATCCATTTATTACCTGTTAATCACTTTTTGAGCATAGACCTGAAAATTAAATTTCCAACTTAATCTGTCGTAAATCTTGAATGCTTTGGAACACAGACTTAAGTTTGGTCTCCTTTTAAAGAAGATACTTGGCAGATTAAAAAAGCGAAACTAAAACTATGAAGTATATTATTATGAAAAATGCACAAAAATACTATTTTTAATTTTATATGAAATTTGTATTTTCTAAAACATGTTTTACTCTAAAAATGTGAGAAATCAAAGCCATAAATCCAAACAAGTTGTGTTTCAAATTTGAGGTTGATAAGTAAGATTTAGTAAGTTAGTAAGATTTTGTTTGGGTGC
This sequence comes from Mylopharyngodon piceus, assembly GCA_039654765.1. Lineage (NCBI taxonomy): Eukaryota > Metazoa > Chordata > Actinopteri > Cypriniformes > Xenocyprididae > Mylopharyngodon > Mylopharyngodon piceus. The sequence continues at coordinate 12,434,253 of CM077448.1, read as the reverse complement.
AGTACCAAACATATCCACTAGATAAAAATAATCTCCCATTAATTTACAATGCTGTCATTTTTGACCGCAAACAATACAAGTCTGACTATTTATTTCAGGACCATTTATCCTTTTCAAATTATGTCCATGATTGTTTTTGTCTTCGCATAGCAAGTGCCAAAACCTACCATTCCGATGAAGTAAAGAATTATATATATATATATATATATATATATATAGAAGAAATGTAAACTTTTTCGGTCAAAAATGTCTGAAGAGCACCAGAGGGTTAAACAAATCATCCACAAAAAAAATATAAGCAAGGTGTTTTTTTATTCTTTCTTTTTGACTCATATTTCTTTAACTATAAGTACTCAACATATTGAAGTATATATCAAATGACTGGCTTTCCAGAATCCTTTCATTAAAGAACTCAGAAACTGCTTCCTGTCAATCTCTTCCTCTGCTTTAGTCAAAATCACTTTCCTCACTAAAAACAATTTCACACCATCAACATTTCCATCACACCCACACATCTGCATTTCAGACCTCAAAGCAGGTGTAATTTCTCCAAAGTCACAATAAAGAGAGAGTGAGATTGAGAGTCGACCTGTGAACATTAAAGTGAGAGACAGAATAAGCAGAGACTGATTGAAAAAAAAAGAAGGAAAAAGAGAGACTAAAAAGGAAGGGAAAGGCGAATGTGCCCCGGCGCTGATAGAAGTGACACACATGCTTTAATTAAACCTTTCACCTCCACTCAAAGCGTTTGAGATGTGTGTGGAGTGCTTCTCATAATGGCTGCTGAGCTGACTGATTAGAGTAAACAGAGCGATAAACCTCAAGAGCGGCTTTAGCTGCTACATGCAGATGATCCCGGAGGTCTAATGCTGCAGGCTCAGAGAGCTTGTTTGAGAGTGCGAGCGGGAGAGTGCCCAAAGAGGCCCAACTTAAAGGCCCTCATCTCCCCTCCTTATCAGGCCCGTCAGCTCTTGTGCTCGCAAACACAAACAGCATCTGAAAATGATCCTGGCTGCATGCGCTGAATTTGTCAGAGAGGGAGAAAGTCAGCGGGGAAGAAGAACCCCGAGGAAGGAAAAGTGGCAAAAGCTGAGAGGTCTTAGCTGAGGAGACACATAAGAGGAGAAGGGACGAATAAGGAAGGTGCAACCGAAAACAACATGCTGCAATTAAAGTCGCAGACTGTAGAGGCGAGTACAGCTACTGTTGTTGTTGTTGTTATGATGCTGTCTGCTGAAAAAAAATGGGTCTTCTTTGACTGTTATTGACTTCAGTAAGATGGAGCGGATATTAGATTGTACTTAAAGGCACAATATGTAATTTTACGCCACTAGAGGTCACTTATTTCAAAAGGCGTAGCTTGATGACGCCTTGATTACACAGAATCATGGGAGGTGTTGTCTTCACATCTACAGCCGGTGGAAAAGAATCGGGATGGGACTCGGGCAGAAATCATGTTCATGGATGAGATTATTAATGTTACTGTAGTATGAAGCAGAGCAGGACTGAGTGCTGTTATATTAGATACATTTGTGTGTTGAAAGTTGTTCTAGTGCTACTCTGCGTTCGCTCGGCGGCTACTATGAGACACTTGTTGCACACTGCAGTAAGCTAGATCGATATTTGGCATGGTAAAACATGGCACTCGCTGTAAATCAAGAAAACGAGATTTAAACAATAAGACTTACTGTGTTGAGCTTTATAACAATGATTAGTTTTCTGTAGATGAATGTATCCAAACAGCTGCTCACATGTCTAATAAAACACATAATATATTAAAGCGTCTTTGGTGTTTCCATGGTTTCTACAAAATAAAAACGGAAATCGAGGGTAACGCGGGTATGATGTCATTGATAGGTGACGCACGGACACAGTTCACGTCCTGGTTAAAATTGCTTATTTCTCTGGATTTAAACATTCTTGGAAACATTCGGGATAATGTAAGTATGCAAGTCAACAAAATATATAACATTGTTCTAGTGGTTTTTGGATATTTTAATCCAAAAATATTGCATATTGTGCCTTTAAATGAACAGTTTACCCAAAAATGAAAATTCTGTCATTTACTCACAATTATGTCGTTTTAAACTTGCATGAATTTCAATCTTCTGCAGAGCACAAATCAAGATATTTTGATAATGTTTTGTCTATATACTAAAAGTGGGGTGCAATGTTGTTTTGGACCCCAACGACTTTTATTGTATAAACAAAAACACTTCTACTCAAACCTAGCAGCGTACATAATTAAGGGGTTAAACGGATTGTAGTTGATCCGTGATCTGTACGGACCAGGCCCATTTGATTTAATTTATACAGTAAACACTATAGTGTTATTTTACTTTTAGGCCTAATTATTACATTTCTGTAGCCTACCTGAATATACAGTTAGACTGTACTTTATTTGTAACTTTGTTATGTTGTATTTATCTATGCTTGTAATTAATGTATTTGTTCTTATTTTTTACTGACAGTTCACTTGTCTTTAATAATGTTTGGACTTTATTAGTTAGGCTATAGTTTTGCTGTAATTGAAGTAGGTAAAGTTTTCTTTAAGTAATAAATGGAAATCAAAATTACATTAGCCCCCATGTAACCCCAAACTTTAAATATTTTTACAATTTAAAATTAGTGTTGTCAAAAGTATTGACTTTGGTACCAAGTCATTTCCCCCCTAGCATTTTGAGCGCTGTTGAGCGGATTCTTAAACACCTCTGATTGGCCATTGTGTTCACACGCTCAACAGATATCTCTGTGATTGGCTACAATGATCAACGCTTCAAAAACATGTTGTAAATAGACACAGAATAGACTTTGACGCTCTTCACCGAGCGCATAAACAGATACACACAGGAGCGTTTGAAACGCTCCCGCTTTCAAAACGCTTTCAAACACTCCCATGCATTGATCGTTGTAGCCAATCACAGACATATCTGTTGAACGTGTGATCACAATGGCCAATCAGAGGTGTTTACGAATCCACTCAACAGCGCTCAAAATGCTAGGGGGAAATGATGGTATCGTCACATTTTTAAAATTTCACTACCGACTTGGTATCGGTAAAGTCGGTACTTTTAACAACACTATTTAAAATAGCCGTTTTCTATTTGAATATATTTTAAAATCTAATTTATTCCTGTGATGCAAAGCTGAATTTTCAGCATCAGTATACTTTAGTCTTCAGTGCCACATGATCCTCAGAAATCACTTTAATATGCTGCTTTGCTGCTTTGCTAACATTTCTTATCAGTATCAATGTTGAAAACAGTCTTTGCTTAATATTTAATCACAGAATTGTATATTATTTTAATACATAACTTCAGATTTGCTGATATCAGTAAATGTATGTATATTTCAATAAATTAAATTGAGTTTGTACCATCCATGAAGAGATTTATTCACATTTGCAATTACACCAGCCTGCCCAATATTGAATTTTAATAGGCTGACATGGGATTTACATTGCAATGAAGTCAGTTATTATGATTCATACAGTATGAATGTTGTGATTTGGAATATACATGTAATATAAATGTTAGGCCTCTCCTTTGTCTATTATGAATATCGCTGTACACTTAACAGAGATGTTGTGTGCTCCTCGTTGCTTGACTGTTCAAATCTGTATGGAAATGAAACTAGAAATTTCTATTTGGTATGAATGCGATTTTCATCCATTACGCTCTAGTGGGGTTTTATACATTTGTACACATTTATATAAGATTATTCAGAAGTGCGCTCTGACCTATACGTATCCATCATCAAGTTTTCATAACACATCACGCTAAATAAATATCTCACTTCCCCTCTGTCTCTTTTTACGTCCCTATTCTGCTAATGTTTGTCAACAATAACAACAGAAAATGTTTCAGTTACCGTAGGCTGATGGATTTTGAATCCTCTATATTGCTGGATGTACAGCTTTAATATTTCATGAGGCGACATGATTCATTCAGTCTCACAGCAGGAAGCGTTGGGCCTTCATGCCTCTGAGCAGAGTGTGCGGCAGAAGACATGATATGTGTTACTCTATGAATCCTTCAGTCTTTCAGACAGATTCGCTCTGTGTTACGTCTGACACATGCTGCCACTCAAATCAGTGGGGTTTTGGCAGAGCGGCGTTGAATGATTTTATTATATCCATACCATAAGCCCCTGCAGATACCCTTCTAAAGCCGGACCCATGTGTGAACTGCTGGAATCTGCCATCTCTCTGAGTTGTGATGGGATTACACGATAGATCGGCCAATTATAGGGGCTGGAGAGACAAAGGCTGACCCACAAGAACTGAAATGTTGTCTGCAGGGGGTGTTAGGATTTCAACAGAAAGACAGCATTTATTGTCACTGCGGAAGACTTCCTTCTTATTTGATATTAAATGGTCCTATTATGCCCTTTTATGAAGTCTTGATTTTGTTTTTGGGGTGTACTATGCTTTCATGCTTGATTGTTCAAAAAACATACTATTTTTCACATATTTTACATTATTACAGCACCTCTCTCCCCAGTCCACTCACGCCGAATAGTTCCTGTTTCAATGAAGCCCCTCCTTTCGAAATTAACTATATTAAATTACACAAATATACTTTATGTATTTAATCTCACTTTATTAACCAATGTCTTTGCTGCTGACCTAATTCAACCATACCAATAAGCAAAAATTACTTTAGATTTAGAAATAAAAGTGTTAAACTTCCTTCTCCTGTATCCTGTTCTTCTTTAATCCAGAATGGCAGCACAGCTGAAAGGTTTGTTTGAGCTGCGCCCTCTACTGTACAGGCGTGAGTATGATTTTCCTTCAGCCTGAGGCTTATTCATTTCACTTTTGATGTGAAAGGGCCTTGATATTTGCTTTTTTTTTGTTATTAAAAACAAACAAACATGCAAGCCCAGACCAGGTGAGAAAAACTAACGTACAAATAATGTAACACATTACTTTTCATAAAAAGTAACTAAGTAATGCAATTAGTTAGTTTTTAGGGAGTAACGCAATATTGCAATGCATTAATTTTAAAAGTAACTTTCCCCAACACTGGATGTAAATATTAAGGATGGCGTCAATTCCAAAACAATTCAAGCCTCATTCAGACTTAAGAATGTTAACAAACAAGCACGTTGCAAGCACGGATTTCACAGGACGTTTCAGAGTGGTTTGTTTTTTGTCATTTTCTTAGACATTTTAGATAAAATGTTAAACACCATTTAATCATGATATTTGTTGGAAAACTATGGTAATACAAACAGTGATCTATCACAAAACCATGGTTAATTTTCCTGAGGCGCGGTGAACAGCCTTACAAAAGCTACAGTAAACACTATATCAACACTAATGTTGGCTAGCAGGCGAGCAAACTGTTTATAGAAAACACAACTCCAAATAAGACATACTTACAAGTTGTGATCCACAAACAACGATAGATTGTCCCGACAAAGTGTGATCTGCTCCATTTCAGGAGAAGCATTTGTGCGTAGCCTGCATTGTAGTCTCTTAGGTTCTGGAAGCTGTTCTCCGTAAAATGTGAAGCACACAGATAAACGTTGGGGTTATAATGTTCAAGAACAGTCTTTAAAATAAATTTTAACCACTCTAAGTTCATCAGCCTTAGGAAGGTCAAATAAATGAGTTTTGAAACGGGGTGGAAAAACAGGGTCTCTATGACATCTAATGCAGCTCAGCCAGGCCTCGCACCCCCTTTTTTTTGTTTTGTATATTCTGTGGGCAGGGATTATTTAAATCAGTAACATTATGACTTCACAAAACCTGGAAAAAACGTGTTGTAGTCCAAACGAGTCATTCGTTGTAGTTCTTGGAAAGTGGATTCTGTTAAATAAAATACCTCCCTTTGGAGTGGACTTTGAGCTTTGTAACTTTGCAGATCTTTTTTTATGCTCAAACAGCAACATTACACCATAACTAAAGAAAAAAAAGTGAAAAAGCATAATAGGACCCCTTTAATTAATAGATGGCAATCCACATTCAGCTCATATTGTAATCAGTCGCTGCATTAGCAAGCATAGGAAGCATTCTTCCCAGTGAATAATAATAATAATTAATCCAGTTAATTATTATATTATATTATATTATATTATATTATATTATATTATATTAATAAAGAATTGAACTGCCTGCATGAGATTTTTTAAATAATAGGTAAAAATGCCACAGTTAACACAGTACTGTTTTAGTAACTTCTGAATTAACTCCAAAAATAGTATAAAAATTAGTATAAAAATATAAATGTTGTAATCATCTGTATTTATTGATTTAATTATTTAGTTGTACTGTGATTCTTCTAGCAGAACTGCATTTGTCATGTCTTTTTTTCTTTGTCTTTTCTTTACTTTTCCTACATTTTTTAGTTTTTCCACTTTCTTTTCCCGCTTTCCTTTCCCCGTACCTCTTCTTGTTTCTTTTTTTAATTTTCTTATGTTGTTCCTTTCCTTCTTCCTGTTTCTTTTCCTGCAATTTCCCCTTTCTTTTCTGTAACTTTTGCACTGTTTTATCCTCTTTTCTAATTTCCATTTATTTTAGTATTCCTTTTAATTTTCCCCTTAACCCCCTTTTCTTTTCCTTTCAGTTTCATCTTCTTCTTTTCTTTTTATTAAAGTCCCCTTGCTTTGCCTTGCCATTTTCTCCATTACTTCCAGTCAATTGCACACTGTTTTTTTTTCTCCATCTCTTTTTCTCTCGCACCAGCCTACAACCACAGATACATATTTGCAGAGGCAAGTCCTGCCACATTCTCTCAGATCGCACTCTCCATTCCCGTCTGACCGGCCCAATTCTTTTTCCAGCCGGGAGTTGCGGAGGGCTGGAACATGTGCTCCCTGTAGCTTGCACCCCTGGGGTCTTAATAAGCAGAAGACAGTCCTGTATGCATAAATAACCTTCATCAGACCATCCAAGTTGGGAGCGAGAGAGGCTGAAGGGGTGGTCATGTGACTACAGACTACTAGCAGATCAGGATAAGGCTCCTAAATCACTGCTCCCTGAGAACCAACGCTGTTTGATCCTGTTAATCCAACCATTCAGGCCCGATCAATGGTCCTCCTCAAGGCATTAGTATCTGATTGCATAGGGCAGGTGTGTTCTGGAGGGCTCCGGTCCAGTAAAGTTTTTTTTTCTCTCCTTCTGAAAGCTCTGTGGTGTTGAAATTGATTCCGCAAAGCTAGACTGGATGCCTAATCATCCAGGTGGAGAGCGTAACCAGGCTGTCAGCGCATATGCGGCGAGAATTGGGCTCTCCTCCAAAGTGGAGGACAACACGGATGGCCATGTTTTTTTGGGCCTCCTACCGAGAAGCCCTGAATGATTAATTCCTGGGAAAAATCAACACTTCACACTCTTTGATCCAAACACTGTTTGCTTTTGCTGTTCTGCGGAGCTTAACTTGTCCATAGCAGATCGTTTATCCAAGTCTCGAAGTCTTTCAACTAATCATTAAGATCCACATGTTGCAAAAGTGCTGGCTTCATAACATGCCATAGAGGGGTTTAAGTCTTTTGATTTTAAATGGCAGAGCTTATGGTCCTTCTGGTGTCTGTGTGTGGTCATAAAAACCCAAAATTGATCATTTTATTACTGTTTCTTCGACTTTGAGCACTTTTACTGTATGTCTACTACGAAAACTACAAAATACATGAATACATAATCCAAATAAAGAGTGAAACAGATGTAAACCATTGCTATATTTATTGTGTGAACATGATTTATATTGATTTTTCAAAAAATTATGTCTGTCTCTCAGTTGTCATGTCACTTCCACCACAACATTGAGGTATAAAAAAAAAAGAGAGGAATAGATTGTAACAGTTAAAGTAACTTTCCTTAATGAATTCATGTCACATACACTCTTGTCCAAACCCACAAACACCATACACATATAGAACCAGTGTTTCATTTGTATTATACATGATTTATGTGTGCATATATATGGAGGGGGAGTAAAGGAAAATGTTTCCATCAATACCTGCATGTGTGTTAGCTACACGGCTCCAGCTGTTTACCTCTCTCCTCTTGGACAGAAATGGAAAGGGGGATTTACCAGTCAGTCTCATCCTCCACAAAAAAGCAGAGGTCTAATCAGCTTCTGCTCTCATCCGAGCTGAATCAGGACTCCATGGGAATCCCACGCTAGCTCTCCAAAAGCAGCCCTCATCCCTCCATCTTCCATCTTTCTACCACTCCACAGAGCTTGTTGTCCTTCTGTAAAGCTGCTTCAGTCACTATCAGCCTCTGTAGATTTTCAAGCTCTTCCTTCATTCTTCTACATTTGCTTTGTGTTTAAAGATGGCGACGGTTGCAGTTTTGTTGCTTTCTAGCTGATAAGTGAGAAATGTGGTTTTTGAGTATGCATAAGCATTTAAAGATTATCATATTAAGGGATGATGTTTAAGGATTACCTTCTAAAACTTAAAGGAGAATGGTATAATCTCTGAAACAATCAGTTTGGCATACTGTAAAAATGAAAGGATTCTTGAAGCAACCCTCTGGAGAACATCTAGGCACACTTTAGAAGGTGTTAATAGGTGTATATAAAGGAGCTGCAGTATATTTCAAGTTTTCAAGTACCTCAAAGTTTTTTATGGAAACCAATTTTTTTTTTTTTTTTTTTTTTTGATTAGTTTTTGATTAGAAAGTTTAAAAGAAATTTTTTTTATTGTTTTTATTTTTTTGTATTTACTGTCACTTTTGAACAGTTTATTGCATCCTTGCAAAATATATATATATATATATAAAAATAAAAATAATAATAATAATAAAAAAACAATCGTACTGACCCCAGATTTTTTAAAGGTATTTTTTATGCTATATCATTTATGCAGTAATGTAATCACAAATTTTGTCTTAAAAAATGTTAAAAATAAATCAGAGTTGGTCTACACCGATGACATCAGCCTTAAAGGCACAATATGTAAGATTTTTGGATTAAATTATTCAAAAACCACTCGAACAATGTCATATATTTTGTTGACTTGTGTACTTACATTATCCCAAATGTTTCCAAGAATTTTATCCAGGACACGGACCGTGACATCAACACTTTTTTTTCCCGTTAGAGCCGATCTAAACGGATATCCGTCAGAGTGAATCTGCACGGATCTTCCTCGCACCGGAGCGATAACCAAAATATTTGTCAGGTAGCTGTGCGTCTAAACAGTACCCTTACAGACAAATCTTCCTGGACTAACTCTTAGAGCTCCATCCAAGGATAAAACTACCTATTATGAGATGAGTTCAATCAATCCTACCACCACAGGAAATCCTTAAAAACAACTTACCTATGATGAATGATGACCTCTCATTCCCGTGTTTCTTGGGAATATCCCGGACGAGCCCCCAAACTGTTAGAAACCATGGAAACACCAAAGACGCTTTAATATATTATGTGTTTTATTAGACAGGTAAGCAAATGTTTGGATACATTCATCGACAGAAAACTAATCATGTTATATAGCTCAACACAGTAAGTCTTGATTAACAGCGAGTACCATGTTTTACCATGCCTAATATCGATCTAGCTTACTGCAGTGTGCAACAAGTGTCTTATAGTAGCTGCCGAGCGAACGCAGAGTAGCACTATAACATCTTTCAACACACAAATGTATCTAATATGATAAAACAGCACTTGACCAGAAGAAGCGGAAGCAGCGACTGCGGCATAATAAAAGTTCCGCTGCTCTCGAGATGTGTGTTGCGCTTGTCTCTCTTTACCAGTCGCTCCTGCTCTACTTCATACTACAGTAACGTTAATAATCTCATCCATGAAAATGATATCTGCCCGAGTTTTGTCCCGATTTTTTTCCACCGGCTGTAGACTTGCAGACAACACCTCCCATGATTCAGCAAAATCACGGTGTTATCAAGCTAGGCCTTTGTTTTGAATAAGCGACCTCTAGCGGCAAAAATTTACATAGTGTGCCTTTAAATCCAAATCAAGACATATCTCACAAAAGAGATCGTCTCAGGCCAGTAAAACTTTTTTTCCACATCATATCAGAATTTCGTTATTGATTGGCTTGGATTAATATTAAATTGAATTGATAAATTGTAAAATGGATAAAATGATAAATTGCTAATAGACGTTAGCCAACTCTTTGAACGGCAACTCAAAGTTTTGAACAGCAGCTACATGGCCAATGCTATCCAGCCAAACCTTGATAAATCCCAGATATCATTGTTTGCTTAGATGGATTCATGTGTAAAATGAAACATGAATCAGAGTGACTCATCTGTGTGATATTATCAGAACATCAAGCTGGTTTGAACTCATGCCTCCAGCCAAGATGCTGCAGAGTTTATATTGCATTCTGTTGTATTACAGTCACTTTCACAATCACAGCCATTATTCAAATCTCACTACAAGAATACGTGGCTTGATGTGCACCACAGGCACTCAATCAAGATTTGTGTTGCTTCAACATTCAGCATGCTTGCTATTGAAGAGTCTAATCCGGTTACACAGAATTCTGCAACATGTCAGATCCCTATCAAAATGTTTTGAGAAACTTGTTTTCATGTCGTTCCCCTCACCAAACCTATAATTTGCTCACATTAGAGTGTGAGAGGCAGTGACATTTGAATAAGTTCCCATCCTCATTCAAAGACATTTGCAATTGCTTCATGAACGGTGACCAAACAAATACATATATTAAATACTGTGATGAAACTGTAAGGAAGCTTCAAAGACCTTGATAATGTTTGACCATCTTAAAGCTGAAGTGGCTCACTGCAGCATATTGAAATATCTTAAAGCCCATGTAGACATTAATATAAAAATTAATGTGCTGTGATGCAAGGTTGTGAACATAAGGCATATGAAACATAATATCATTTGGGAAAAGAACTGAGAGAAAACCATAGAAGCTTTACAAACTACAGATTCATTTTAACAAGCTGGCTAGCGAATATGATATTCACAAAGCATGCATGCATAGACAAGACAAATCAACAACGGCTCCTAAGCAAAAAATGACAGAGAATGAAATGAAATGATGCAAGCAATCTTCACTATCTAATCCTCCCTATAGGCCAGGCAGACTTGTCTACAGTTGCCGAGAATTGAATTCTCGTCACAGTGCAATACTCACTCTTAGATTGCAGTATTATCAAAGACAAGGTGTATAATGCAAACCGACAGTGAAGGCATGTAGTTTGTTGAGAAAGACATCATACATGTGGTATCAGTATATCCATGCATTAGCTCTTAAAGTGACAGCAGCCTAATATTCCTGCTGCTGTCTGTGTTTTAAAATTTAATTAAACAGCAAACCCACCATAATTTTATGTAGTTATTTAGACCTCAAATACGTGACTTATATATAAACATAGCGCCTATTTGACAGTTTGTTTAGACGTTTTCAGAGATTGTGAGCTCCAGGCCATCAGTGGCCGTTCAGCGCTCATGTACCCGCTGAGAACAGTTTAATCTCGGTCAGTCCTTTGGGAATTTGCCACTGGTTCTTATGTAGATAGTGTTTAAACATGAGGTATAATTAATTTTGGGTATATCAAATGGGCAATCTTTTGTCTTATTAGTCTATTACTTGTTCCAGAGCTAAGAGATTTGACTAAGGGCAAAGTTAAGTTTCATGACCTTATATTTTTATTTAACTGAAATCTTGTACTATAACTAGAGTGATTCTTTTGTACTTTTGACTGAACTGTTTGCTTGTTTATTTGCTATTGTACTAACTTCTTATACTGTTATAATGGCTAATATTGTTTATTTAAATATTATTTTTCAATAAATGATATTTTATATAAATAACATGCCATATTTGGTATTGCGAAATGGTCCATTAGTGATTGTGATTTCGACTTCAGTGAAGGTACATCACTAGCCATTAGATGTCAGCAAAAACTGTCTTTATGAGTGAGTCAGTAGCAAAGACTTTAATATTGAAAGGGTCTGAAACAAGGTTGTAAACAAGGACATTGTTTTACTTTAAACAACACCTTATAAGACACAAATGCATGGACTAGTGTTGTCATGGGAAATCCTCTTAACTGTTAAAAGGACAAAGACAAAGATATCGCTTTCCTCAGTGGACATTCAAACAGATTTTGTGATTATGAATATGACTGACCTGAAGAATATCAGCTATGCAAATAATGCACTTGCTTAGTCGATCTCTCTCTCATAATACTCTACTCTATATAATACAATAAGCTTCAATGAAGCAACTCAATGTTCAACTCGATGTTACTAGTTCTAAAGTGAAGTTTTAAAATTAGTAACAGAGGCTTGGGCTCAACTGTTAAACTGTCAACTTGAGATTTGAATCCATGGCAGAATGAAGTAGTTCCTCACAAAAGAGGCTTTTTAAAGACACTCCTCTGTTGTTTCTTATTTGTTTACACACTTGTGCTGTCAAACTGTTGTATAAACACAATATCACACTCATAGCCGTGTGATATGGCCCTATGGCTCGTGTTGCCTAAATTTACCTGTACCAAATGATTTATAAAGATTGATTTTAGTTGTAGTCGACGTATTGGCTGATATATATTTGGCATATTTTTACTATCGGCATCGATAAGAGTCGAAAGCATGACTTGTATTTGAAACTCCTGTTTTATTACTGTTATGCTTTACTGTAATAGTCTGATATACTGTATATACTCTGTTCTCTAGATATTGGCCATAAAAAAAATAATTTTTAGTGTTTAATTTTTAGGGTAACACTTTATTTTAGGGTATTTTAACTAGTTGCTTATTAGCATGCATATTGCTAGAATATTGGCTGTTTATTAGTACATATAAAGTGCATATTAATGCCTTATTCTGCATGACCTTATTCTAAATTCTTAATCCTATCCAATACCTAAACTTAACAACTACCTTACTAACTATTAATAAGAAGTAAATTAGGAGTGTATTGAGGGAAAAGTCATAGTTAATAGTGAATATATGTTCCCTATACTAAAATGTTACTATTTTTAGGTTATAAAAATAGTATAGAATATTGATATGAGCAATTTATTGGTTATTAGCCATTACAATGAAAATAATTTTAAAATGTTGTTACCCTAGAGCTTGTAAAAATGGACATTTTCACATGCAGATTAAGGCATTCCTAAGAGAGAAATATGGCACGATTTTGCTTATCTGATGAGGAACCGTTGTTTGTGAGATTAATTAGTGCTAAACCAATTTTAAAATAAACAGTTATATTCTTCCCATGATGCTTATCTTTGGAATTGTGATCTTAGCTTTGGGAGAAAAACAAACTCTTCTGTTAGACAGTGATTAACCTGGTTTACATCAAATGTCCCTGGTGATAAAGCTACAGGAGAGGAAGCATGTGCCAGTGCCAATGATTCAGTCTCTAAAAAACAGCTATTTATTTTTGACACTTTCTTCATTCTTACTCAGACAGGTGGAAACGAGCGCTTTATAGTTACTTCTGACATTCTTGGGGCACTTATGCACACTATAGAAAGCTCTGATGGAGCATTTGACGGATGGAGAATGTGTAAGATGCTTTTTAGGGTGTGGAAAGAGCCGAAGTATTTTGAAATCTAGCGGGAATACAGCAAGCCAAACGCGTATGACTTTCTTTCTTTGTTGAAACACAAAAGAGGAGCAATCAATCTTTTCTAATGGGGGCCAGTGCTGTCAAAGTTAAAAGATACACAAGCGTTATAGAAGCATCATAAAAGTGGTCTATGACTCTTTTTTCAAGTCAAAATGAAAGTTATTATTCTCAGAAAAAGTCTAGACATCAGCCCTAGCTTTCCTTGGTGTGGTTCATGAAAGAATGTTTGTTTCGAGTTTCAATGAATCAGTTGATTGAGTTCATAAAACCAGTCTGAATTTGTTCACTAATCGAACTGATTTGATTCTCCAGTTCACTTACCTCAATGATCTGGATGCAGCAATTAACAGCTCAGTAGAGGAGATGACTGACCCTAAACAACTTAAATTTCAGTCTGTTTCTTACACAACATCATCTTATGACTGGAATGTGATATGGAATTATTGGAATGATTGGAATATGATATGGAAATAAGTGGCCAAGATATTCTTGTTTTGTGTTCCACAGAGAATACAAGTATGGAATGACATGTGGGTAAGTAAATGATGACAGAATTATCATTTATGGGTGAACTGCCCCCTTAAGAAGACATGGAAAATGGAAAATCCTTTCTATTTTGATCTATTTTACCTATAATAAAAGCAAAATAATAATAATAATAATAATAATACATTAGAGCTGCATGATTTCTTTTTTTAATTGATAATCACATTTTTTTGTTTAAAATTGAGATCATGATTTTTCAACACGAGTCAACACGATTCTGAATAGAAAACTAAACAAAATAACATGCAATTTACTAGAGGTTCTGAAAAAATGTTAAAAATTATTTAATTAATTTAATTAATTTTTTTTTTTTTTTAATTAGTTTGACTGATTCAATGTCCCACTCATAAAGACTTCACTTGTTTCGTTAATGGATGAATCAGCGTTTTTGAACGAATCTGTTAAGTGAATGATTCAATGACAAATTTTACAATCATTTGTTGCCACCTACTGGTGTACAATGTAACTGATACAATCTTTATTTGAAGCATCAAGTTACCTTTAAGAGGTAATTTACTCTATTTTGATCGCTACCTTAGACATCAGTGTTTATATCCGAACTATAAACTTCTATCCAAGTAGTTCTGTGATAATTTGAATTATTGTAACACAGAAATAATGATACTGAGTGGTTGAAAAGACTGTTTGTGAAGCTGTTTCATACCTAAATATGACAACTGCTCTCTCTGGCTCAGTGGCAGCACCAACGCAGAACTGAATGTTCACTGTTATCGTACTTGTCAAAGGTTTAATAGACAGCCAAATCGTTGTCATTTAGAAATAAGACCGCATGGGTACTTTGAATCGAGATTGTGATCTTTTTACTACTAATCGTGCAGCTCTAATACACATTAGTTTGTAGATATTTTGTTTTCATTTCTTTAGCCCATTTCCCTGACTCACATGGTGTATTTCAAATCCTTTTCCTCTTTTAAAAACACTGGCCTACTAAAAGTCATGAAAACTCACAACAGCATGTTGAAACCAGAGACAAGCAGAGGGTGACACGGCACTGTGGATGCGGAGCAGAGTTTTTCTTGAGATTGAGCTTTGAGCACCTGTAAGTCAGCACCTCTGTGCATCTCGGCCCCGATTCACAGCTAATGGCTGTCTCTGAGGAGTGCTGGGCCAAGCTTACCCGCTTCCCATTCTGTCTACGACGGCAGAGCCCTGGGGAGCCATCGCCAAAGGAGAGTATAGGAGGAATTGAAGGAAGAGCAGAGCCAGGTGAGAAGGGTCCATTACGCTTTTTCCTCCTCAAGCTCTGACGGGCATTGTCAGGCTTTTTCGTCAAGGTGAAGACAAGGAGAAAGCTCAGGGGCAGAGCAGTATGTGTCAGTTACAGCATGGCTGACATGTAGCCTGGAGAACGAGAGCTAAGAGTGGCACAACTCCACCTTAGTGGAATGAGTTTCTCCATCTGACGAAGACAGTATTTATTGTGTTTTATAGTTCTTGCAGTGATGGCATGTCCTTGGAGTAATCAGATGTGCACGTGATGGCTGTGTTTTGCTGATTATTGAAGCAATTCTTCCTCTGACATGACCTAAATAAAATAGTGGAACAGAAACTTCTAGTTCTTCCAGACTCAGAAGAGATAAAAATGATGTGTTGGCTTAACCAACTGAGATTATTCCCTTTTTGTGAACACAATAAATATCTGCCAGAACAAAACACTGTGAAACAAACAGCCAAGGAAACAAATTAAACAGAATTAGTCAAGCAAAAACAAACAATCGAAGGTTAAAAATCATAAGTCCTTTATCTTTTCATAACTAACCAGCTGTCAACATCAATAATTACAAACACAACAACATGCAATAGAATACTAATTAATGATTTGTGTGTTTGTGATTTGTCTCCAATAGAGCTGTCTGTGAATTGTTCTAGAGATATAATGGCCACACGATTTTATTGCTATTATTATTATTATTATTTAATTATTATAATAATATTATAATATATAATTAATTATATAGGTTAATATTATAATATATAATAATATTTTTATAATTTATTCTTATTATAGTAATTGCCCCACACATAGTTGGTAGTGTTTATTTGTTTCACATGTAACCTACATTTCTGTATCCATCACAATCATAATAATAATGCAAAAATATAGCTGCAAGCAGCAATTTAAGGGGGCCTAGCACAACAGAAGCAAACAAGGAAGCTAGTAGCAGACCAACAATGTCATAATGGACTATGAACTGAGACAAAGGCACTGCATGTCAATTTTGAAGTCAATCAGCAACAGTACTGTAGTTAGAGCCAATTTCATATTTTATTTAAATATAGCACCACACAGTCCCACCACTTTTTGTGTGTGTCCTCAGAGTGCCCCCGTACATAAGCGTGTCAAAATTTAGTGAAAATATCTCATTTCGTTTTGGAGTTATAGACATTTATATGTATGAACAAATAAAAAATGACTCACGCCTGACTTTTTTGCCACTTACTATCAAAATTTTGATATTTGGCAATTAGCGTTTAGTCAACGACCTATGTTTTCAATTTTCCTACTGTGGTTTCGTCTTGATCGGACTAACGGTTTCTAATTGCGAATGTCTAAACGCTAAATTTCAACATTGCACTAATCATAAGGCGAAACCTAGCATGTTCAGTATTGTTGGACTCGGCAAGGATTCAGAAATCCAAGGAGATGACTCCCATGAAAATAAGTCAACCACATCCGAAATTGCACCACGAGGTGGCGCTGGTCCGAAACATCTCAGACTCCTTCAGGGCATCCTGCCGATGACACATACCGAGTTTCGTAATGATATATTATATATTATATAATGTTCATGCGTTCGTAAAATACAGCATTTTACTACAAAATTCAAAGTGGCAGATGCCCAAAATGGCCTATATGGGAAAATTGGATATCATTCGACTTGGCATGATGGCCCGAATCTAATGAGAAGATTTTTGGACAAACCATTCAGAAGTTCTAAGCAAAAATAGACATATTTTGTACCTCCGGACCAGTAGCGCCGAAATGCAGCACGTAAACTCAGGTCATGCTTGTGATGACATGGACCAAGTTTGGTCTGAATACAATAAAGTGTTGAGGAGATATAGCCTTACGTCTGTTTTCGCAAGCGTCCGCAAGAGATTTTGACAAATCAGCTTGAATTCCACAACTTTTTGTTGGCATGGTCTGAAGATGATCTGGTTCAATTTTCGTGAAAATCGGAGCAATGGCCTAGGAAGAGTTAAAAAAGTAGGTTTTTTGGAAAATTAAAAATGGCGGGAAAATTTTCATGATGGAAAATGATGTCATAGGGTGCAATTGAATCGTCTTCCACCAAGGAATCAGAGGAAAAAAAGAATTTTGTTTCTAGCCCTTATTGTTCAAAAGCTTAAGAAGAAGAAAAAGAATAATACAATAGGATACAACGGATACAATAGGTGCCTACGCACCTTCGGTGCCTGGCCCCTAATAATATAGCATCATAGTAATAATCATAACATAAACATATAATTAACAACAACAACAATTATTGGTATTATAGTAAAAGTCACACATGGTTGTTAGTGTTTATTTTTGTTCTGGCATGTCATCTAGATTGCTGTACCCTCCATATGTCAGTGTGGAGTTTTCACTCTGTGTGGATGCACTTAGTTTGGGTCATTTTTCCATCTCAATTTCAACTTCAGTTTGACAATTTTCAGAAACCATACACTGTCACCCTGAATCCTGAAGCCTTCTCTTTCTGCTTATGGCTCAGTATACACTGTCAGCATCTTGTGGACAGATGCGAAGCTGGAATTCCATCTGTTAATGATGTGTGCATGGTATGTGTGTCTGCTGTGTCACTATCCAGCGGCCTCCACCTCCCCTCCTCATATGGAGAATGTTGAATATTTCAGATGTTGTTTACCTGTCTCTTTCTCTGAGCAGCTGCAGGTAGATATTCACTATAGTGAGGCTCTGTCAATAAGACAGCCCCCTATCTTAACCCCAGCAGGACTGCAGAGTGAAGGACTCAATTATTGATGAATATTTCATTTGTGAGGGATCCTACTTGGGTCTAGGAATAGACTTGTGCGAGTATGTGTGTGATTTTGAAGAAGGTAATTGGGTACAAAAGAAAGACCCATTCTGAGAAAATAACGCCCATTGTAAACACCTAAAACAAAAAATCTGTCACCATTCTTCTGCCCTCATCATCTCAACTTTTTATTGGTTGCTTATTTTCAGGTTTTCAAGCTAAAAAAAGGATGCAAAAGCACCATTACAGTATCATAAAAGTGGTTTATATGACTTGATATGGTAATGTTTCCATCCAAAGTTGCGAATTTAACTTGTGCGCAAATTTGGAATATCACATAAAACATTTGCGAATAACGTACTGTTTCCATCCAGTGAGTCGAAGAGAACAAAATCACCTGATAAACTGGCGCTAAATATCACTAAGAAAAATGGAAGCCACTTTTTCGTATATAATAAATGACTTGCGCTTTATAGCGAGAATCAGATAAAAATGCAAGTCATTATTTATTGATTATCTTTCTCTCAAGAACCAGATCAGTCTGATTCATGAATGAATCATTCAGACTGGTTTTGTTAACTGGGTAAATGGATTCATTGCAGAAAATCAGATGAAACAAAAAATCTTTCATGAATCAGACATCACTCCTTCTTCTCTCAAACTCTGAAAATGCCACAGAGAGCTTGGTCATTGATTTAAAGTGAGTAAGAACTTTTGGTCTATTTCTGACACAAAACTATCACAGAGCTTCAGAAGACTTAGAATATAGTGCATGAGTCATATGATGCATTTTTATGGTGCTTTGTGTCCTTTTTGAAGCTTGAAGACATCAGTCCCCATTGTAATTGATTTTTCAAAATATCTACTTTTGTGTTCAACAGAAAAAAGATGTACATATGGGTTTGAAACAACATGAGGTCCGTTAACACCAAGAACGATAACTATACACACATCCACACCAACACATGATAATGTTCTGTTCAATAGGCCTATATGCTGCAGTTATGTCGTCTGCTGCTTTAAATGCACAAGTTCTTTAAAAAGGACCTATTATGCTTTTTTTAGTGTGTAATGTTGCTGATTGATCACGAAGAAGGTCTGCAAAATTACAAAGCACAAAGTCACTCCAAAGGGAGTTATTTTCTATATCAGTGCGCACTGTTTCTGAACTCCCTGTCCATTGTAGTCTTAAGTTTTCTTCCAGGAATAAACAAGTCATATTATTTCTTATTTAAATAATTCCCACCCAAGGCAAACGCAAAATAAAAGGGGCGAGGCCTGATTGAGTTGTGTTAGTATATGTTATCGCCATGTCCAAGAGATGCTGTTTTATCCACCTTGGATCTAACATAGTTATGTTAAGGGGCATGATATTTCCAGTTGACCAATCACAACACATTGATCTATCCGACCAATCAGAGCACATTGCACTTTTCAGAAGGAGGGGCTTCATAGAGACAGGAACTAACCAGGGGTGCATCGTTAGCCAACTAACATCGCAAGTTCCGTCGTTACTTACATAGTTCAACGATTTGGTGTTTCCCGAAACCATAGTTCAAACGAACATTCGCAAACTGCATCGCAAACTTGTGTGGTTGTAACGACAGCTTTCGAGCTGTGGTTAGAAGCATAGTTTATTGTTTTTATGACATCTGGACTTAATAAATCGTTATCTTGAGCAAAATAAGCAAGCTGACATTAAGTACAATGTATATCTTTTATTTCGAATATATACAAATGTCATTTATATATTTTAGTTTGTCAAGAGATTTAAAGCACCGTTTTTGAAGAGTGCGCATGTGCGTACGTGCTCTAGTACGTAAGAACAAGCATTTGATTTAATCTGGAAATAAAGCAAAATAACTGAGGAAAATGAGAATTAGTCCTCTAATGCCATGTCTGTAATTTATAGCAAAAAATCAATCATTAATTAGATCTCAAACGGATTCATTTAAAGAAGTTATTACTCACCACCTGCGTGACGTCATTTACCAATGTGGTTGAACGACAGGTTTGCGACAATACGGTTTCGGGAAACAGTTGTGACTAGCTAGTTGATTTGTTCAACGATGCATCGTACTATGGTAGTTAAGCAGCGAGTTACATCGTTGTTCGGGAAACACACCCCAGAGCGTTACTGACAGATTGGGAAGAGAGGTACTGCAACAATATAAAATCTGTAAATAAGATGTTTCTTGAACATTCAGTCATGAAAACCTATTCTAGTAGACCCCAAAAACAAAATCAAGACTTTGTAAAAGGGCAGTTAAAGTCAGGTAAATTCTGAGCTGTCAATGTTTTTGTTCATCAGCTGGAAAAATTGTTCTGAAAGTGATTGCAAAGATATTGTTCCTCTGTGTCGTTATTGTTACAGTTGTGACGTGGACTTCCATATTCTCATAGAATTAAAATGATTATTAAAACTTTGTTTTAGTTATTGTCCTTGGTGTGGACGGACCTTAAAATCGTCAAAAACATCAAACATGAAACTGAAGTAACTATAAACAAATAGCTAATTGCTCTGTAATTGTACCCAACTATCTGTCTGGTGCTTCTTACTGTTTTGTCTTATTTGATTTGTTGCTGTGTGGCTTGAATCTGCATAGTATTAGCCTTTTCTTCCAGCCTCGATCTGAGGCTGCTAGCTTAATTGTTGTGTAAATATAGCTGCAGAGATGGAAGACAAGCTGCCACAAACTGAAACCATAGCAACAACACATACCTGCCTTGGGATGGACGCAGAAGGGCTTCGGGTTAATTTCTTTAAATCAGCAAATCATCTTATGGTTTCAATCACCTGAGGGAACATATTTTTGAATTTATCTTTATTAACAAGCAATGAAATGACTGCGATAATTGTAGGTACATGTGAGACAGGTTATGTTTAGCATGGCATGTTATCATGCTACTTCTACAGTTTGGCTGGAGGCAGTTGGTTAAAGCAATTGCATATAGTCCTCTGAGTACCACAACAGCCTTTAACCATGAATATAAATCACAAACATGCTCATCCTACCTTATTGCTTTAAGTGTCCCTATTATGCTATTTTAAATGCTCCTAATTTTGCTATTTTAAATGCTCCTACAATAGGTTTACATGCATCCAAGGTCAAAAAACTTTTGACCTTGTCAAAACTTTTCTCATAACATACATTGCAGCATCAACTCTTTTCTCACAGTGTCTGAAATGGTTCAAAATGATTGAATGAATGAATGATTCAGTCTCATTAAACCCCTCCTTTCTGAGAGCCTGCTCTGATTGGTCAGATGGCCCAGTCTATTGTGATTGGTCTATCGCTTAAAGCGCATGTCGGAAACTACATGCCCATTATCTGGATTTCAGCTTCGGAGGCATCCTCAGCTCAATACACAGTGATACGAACAGTAACGATAGCGTTGATTTTACAATTTGAGCCTGAGTCCTCATCCTTTGGAAGTGCAGCGCAGAAAACAGTGTCTTCTCAACATGTTGACAACATGAACCAAACTCTTCTAGGCCTCAGCTACAACTACAGTGTTTGAGGGTGGGTCAAAGTAGATGTTGTTTGTAGGCAGCCAATGAAGACCGTAGACTGGGATTATGCAAATTTGTAACAAACCTTCGTAGATTCATGAAGGAAGTGAGACTGGAATTACTGATGACTCGTTTCAGGCAGTTCAGAATCAGTTCTTTCTTTTGGGACACAATAACTCCATTTATCTGCGCTTTGATCTTTAAAACTTTGCAGACCTTTTACATTCACAAACAGCTATATTACTAGTGATGCAAAGTCCGATTCATTTCTGCGAACTGGTTCTTTTCGGACCGGTTCAAAAAGCCGATTCATAGGTTCCTGATGTCATCAGGCAATGATGTCACTATGCATTTCTTTTCTACTCACTGTCATGTTATAGCTATCAATGAAACATTCAAATAAAGTCATTTGTGTCAACGCATATTGAAACATTCAAATAAAAAGTTATTTGTGTGAATGCATATGGCTTTTATTCACTGAAGTTGTGGTCACAGTTTCATTTGCGGATCCTTTATGTCGGACACGACTGACCAATGAGTACATCTTGGATTCAGATTCACAACTACAGCACCAATTTGATGCACAAATGCGGATATGTTCTACATGTCCAAAGTATATAGAAAGAATAAACCTAAACTCATTGATTTCGCTTAACAACGTAAAATATAATCTGCATGCACAATAAACCATAGTAAAACTTATTTACATCTCTCGACAGAAATGTTTAGCAGGTTTTAATAAAATGTTATTTAATAACAGTAGTCATGATAAGCATTTTTCCAGTATTTGCCTCAGGCTTGCATTGTATCGTCACTTCCTCGGTAATCCTCGGCAAACTTCGACAGTCAGTTGGACCGGCTCATTCGGTTCTTTTTGAGTCCTCGGCACACTTCAACAGTTGGTTGAACCAGCTCATTCGGTTCTTTTTGAGTCAGACGTGCTACTTCAGCTGTGCGTCTTGCGTCATTAACCCGGAACTAAAGTTCAATTCAGTTCGATTAGTGAACCGGCTCGACCGGTTACTTCCTGAGAACCGGCTCAAAAGAATGATTCGTTCAAGAATCGAACATCACTATATATTACACCCTACATGAAAGGTAATTTCCAATAAAAGCATAATAGGCATTTTAAATGTAATGTGCTCAAATTGAAAAAATGCCAGATGTTGACCAATGAACTGGAAGCTGTATCAACCATGACTTAGATATCTCAGTTTTAACTCATTATTTGATTAAACTGACATTTAAATAGAACAAGTATGGAAAAGAATTCAGCAAAAAATCTTCAGAAATAATAGACGATAATGACAACACAGGCTTTGAAAAGAAGTGTTAAGGGTACAGTACAGCTGCTGTGTGTGTGTGTGTCTGCCATGACAATAAAGCTCTCAAGTGCATTCAGACATGGTTTCCTGCACAAAAAACAACATTGAGGGCAAATCTCACAGTAAAATACAGAAGTAGTGTAGCAAAAGATCCAATAAACATGTTTTTAGTAAAAAAAATAGATTGGTACATTGGAGAATTTGAGATAAGCATCTCAGGGCAGAGTAGCTTATTTGTTCACACAATACTGAGTACAGGATTGTCATAATTTCAGCACATCTGTGTCCTTATTAACAATACGTAGACAGATTAGCCTTGATTCAAGTCATCTGTTCAAAATGATTAAAATTCCTATTTCTATTTTCTTTTATCAGGGATTGCTTTTGGATCTTGCCGTGAGTGCAGTGTTTGTCTTGTGTATCCGAGCTCTGAGCTTGCCAAGGCTCATACTGTCTGAAATCTGTTTTTCGACTAAGCTTCATTAGTGCAGTAGTTGAATGTGCATTCTGAGTGACGTATTGAGGGGCCTGCGAGCTGTTCACAGTAAAAACTTGTGCTTGTGGGCAACAGGGATGTGTGCCATTCAGAATTCAACTGAAAATGCCTTTTAAATTCCAGTTCAGTTCCTCGATTTAAATTGATATAACAGCAAACAGAAGGCAGTTCAAATTTGAATGTAATGAAGTAGAATTAATATGAATTGAATAATTTTTAACTAGACAAGCAAAGTTTGTCAGCACAGAACTTGAATGTTGGCTTGTTTAACAGTTTTTAACAACAGATTTGAATGAAATGCCACCTAAATTATTTTGTTTATTTCGTTATATATATTGAATAAATCAACTGTTGATGGTGTGAACACTTCCCTAAATTAACACCTCCCAGAATCCACTGTTTTGAAAATCCAACACAACAAATCTAACCTGTGTTTAATTTTTTTGAGTTATAATTCAGTAAATTCTTCTTCCTGTCTGTCCAATTCAGCATCCTGTGGGTGTGACCAATTCAATTCATTAAAATGCATGGACAGGTTACTTTACTTCCTGAACAAGAGCACACCCAAATCCGAGTTGCCAAATCGTGCCACAGTTCCAGTGTAACTGAACTCAGAACAGCTCATACAGGTAGTCTTGGGTTTGTGATCCTGCCTAAAAAATATATATATATATTTTTGCCATATCGCCCAGCCCTATGTTAGAGTTTTGGATATGTCAGATCTCATTACCATTAGGGGTGTTACGGTTCAGATTACTCACAGTTTCAGGGTTTTTTTAGGTCGGTCTAACAGTAGTTTTCAGGTACAAATCGAATAAAGTAGTAAAATAACGCTGCATGTAATCTTCACTGTATAAATGAAATAAAGATGAATCCTTATAAAAGTATCAAAAGTCATTCAGTCAAGAGCAGTGAGTGATTTCTTTGTCTGTTGTTGTTTGATTAACAATAAAAAAAACAGACAGCCGCGGGAATATTAGGCTGCTGTCACTTTAAGACATCATGCACAGATCCAATATACTGTTACTGATGCATTGTCTTTTTTGACTGTTTACATTCACTTAAGACATAACTGACTATATTTGATAGGATACTTGCTAAGACAGGAATGTTGACATCATTTTTGTGTGAATTTGCCCGTTCAAGCCATCTGAGACAGGGCTTTCTGTGTGCGCTTCGGATGCGTGCGCACACAAAACTTCTCACACAGCGCGCGCGAGTTCTCTTTTGCATCTTCCTGCACTTGAATGATTAAATTGGCAAGGTTTAAAAACACACGCAAATGATAAACTTTTGTGATGATGCAGCACTGGCCCAATCAGATTACATCGCATTGAATAAAGTTTACAAAGAGTGACTTCTTTGTCCACATTTTTTAAGCGTGTTGGAAAGCCAGAATGTTCCAGCACCAACACCAACATGTGAGGAACTGTGATGTCAGCAACAGATTTACATACTAACAGGTCATTAATCAGCTACTCTCACGTGAAATTCATGAATCATACAGAACCACACATTGTTTTTTTTTCAACAAACCATATTATAGATGCATCATCAGATTTGATATTAACCGCGGTGCCAAACCGTGGGTGGAGAATGGTACGGTTTTTCAGAGAATAGTTACAATTCCAATTACCATTATTTCTTTTCATTCGTAAGAAAACTCTGTGTTTAAGGAGCAGTGGGAGAGCAAAGCACATGACACCTGTCTGTGGCTGCAGTTGAGCAGTGAGTCAGAGCGGTTTCGCTCTGCTCACGCTGTCCCTAAGAACGGCACTCATTAGCTGCACAATTCAGCATCTCTGTAGGGGCCGCACTCCGCTCCACTGCATGCCTGCACAAATGAAATGACTTGCTGGTAATGGAATGGCTGATTTCACAGCACCGGTGCCGAAAACATGCAGCCTTCACACAGCCCGTCAAGGACAAATGCAGCTGAGAGATGCTAATGGTTTGCTTTGATGTTTGATGGATTTTATGAAGCAAGAAAGGAAAATCACAGTGATTACTGAATGCATTTTTAGCCAAATGAGACACTAAGTGAGATATATTACCGTATAAATTCAATTTACCATGTGACAGATTCTAAATCCCAGAATTCCACTCGCACATATTGTTTGCACTCTGTGCATTTTTGGATTTCAAGGACGTGTGGAGGGCCAGGCTTTTGTTCTTGCAGCATGTAGCCTAATTTTTGTTTTCTCTGCACAAAATGCCCAGAGCTATTTAGCTTCTTGTTTCATGTGGCTGTGAGGATGCACTTTATGGTGGTGTGGTGGTTGTGGTTGATTTATGATTGGGTCTCCAGAGGTCCACAAAGCCATGGAGCTGGTATCAGTACCATTAAAAAAAATATGAGTAAACAAAAAAGAGTTTGATACAGGGATATTTCTGAACAAGCTTTTCCCTACATTGCCTGGGGAATTTGTTCAGTGACTCCCTCAACACAATGACCTCTACCCGATTTTAGGGGGGAAAAAAAGACCTTGGACACTGACCTTTGCATGATCAAGTGGGAAAATTAGTGGATTATTTTAATCTCTTTACATCCCTCTGCAAAACATACATTGTCTTTATCTTTTTTATTCTAACATTTTTATAATACACTTTTATTGTTTAAATTCTTAAAGGGATAGTTCACCCAAAAATGAAAATTCTGTCATCATTTACTCACCCTCAAGTTGTTCCAAACCTGTATGAATTTCTTTGTTCTGCTGTACACAAAGGAAGATATTTGGAAGAATGTTTGTAACCAAGCAGATCTCGTCCCCCTTTGACTACCGTTGCAGGGAAAAAAATACTGTAGTAGTCAATGGGGGGCGAGATCTGCTTGGTTACAAACATTCTTCCAATTATCTTCCTTTGTGTACAGCAGAACAAAGAAATTCATACAGGTTTGGAACAACTTGAAGGTGAGTAAATGATGACAGAATTTTCATTTTTGGGTGAACTATCTCTTTAACCAAGGGTAACCAAGGTACAAAGGTGTAGCACCCCAGTGACAGCTTTTTTTTCTTTTTTTCAAAATCTAGCTTGCATCCGAAATCACATACGGTAGGTACCTATTTTGAATAAGAAATTACTTTGTGACCACTAAAAAAGTATGTTCTATATAGTTTGAATGTGTGTAGTATGATTGTAATCTGGATGTACTACTGTACGTTCACTATGTTGTCATTTTCATGTGAACTACCAGTGTCAGTTGAGTTGTTTCACTGCCACTCACAAATCCTCTCCCATGGCCTCATGGGATAGTAAAGTGTCCATTGTAGGCAGGCACACTTCAGAATCTCGCCAGAAGCAGTAGTTCACTCCTGGTACTTTTTGCCTACTCTTTTATGGCTACTGTGAATTTGGACATACTTGTCACATACTTTTATCACCTACTAAATAGGAGGGAAGTATGTGATTTCGGATGCAGCCCTAGTCTTATAACACCCCATATGTTCTTCTGTTTCATATTCTTATCGAATAACAGGATTTACATTGCAGAGAAAGAATAGTTCACTATGTTAAGACTTTATACTTTTAGGTTATATTTATTGGTAATATTCTGTTCTATTCATATCTTAAATCTTAACAAGGTTAAAACCATTCTTTAACTATATGCAGACATCATTTTTCATTTGGAACATCAAGCTAAAGACTATATTCATATCAGGGGCAATGATAATTTGATAGGAACATTGTTCCAGGAACAACAAAAGACATTGATCTAGAAATGTGTCCTACTTGTTAAGCGTGCCACCATTAACAGTTTGTGAGTGTGGCACATAATGCATCTGTCAAATGGTTTCTGTACAATTATTCCTCAATGTTATTGTTCATGCTGTTCTTCATAATACGTATTTGAAACCATTTTCTATTGTTTCTAAAAGCACTCTTATTTTTGTACCTTAATGAAACCGTACTATTGATTCTAGGTGGTGAAAGTTACATGCATATTCATGTATACCAAAAAACGAATTGAGTTTTATTTTTAGGACCTCTGGGTGCTTGAGAACATACAGTAAAAATCTCAGTTTTCTAAATTCCAGTCTTTTTTTATCCACTCCAGACATCACAGTCTCCAACCGTTTTGCATTTCTTTAACCAAATTTCCAAATCATTTCCCAACTCGCATGGTGCCGAGTTCGGCAATGGTGTCGAGTGCCATGACATTAATTCCAAACTAAGCTATCATCTTCTTCCATTCACACTTTCCAGATCGACTAACACACGACATGCTGTCTTCTCTTGTGTCTGTATTAAGTGCTGAGGCCACGCGCTCTGATAGGTAGTGCCACGTATAGCCATATTTATTGTGACAGTTAAATTACAACCTTGCAGTGCAGTCATCCTTCACTTTGCACAGCTTCATAACCGGACTCAGGTTTCACGAGAACACACGCACACACTCTCATGGTGGAGACTTTCCTTGTGATGCAATGCAATGAACTTTCTATGCGAGGCAGTGTTGTGTGAACTCTATAAAATTCATTTTCTTAATCAGTTCTGTTTTCTGGTATAAATTATAGAAGCAGTTTGTGCCTCAGAGTGGGAAAAAGGTAATTGTAATTTTACTATAATTGCAAGTTATATTTCATAATATGCAAGTTTTTTATATCTAACAATTGTGACATATCTCATGTCGTGCAACTTTATATCTCACGTTTACGACTGTTTCTTGTAATTGCAACACTACAGTATCTCTTAAGCCTGGAACACACCAAGCCGACTGCGGGGTTGGCTCACGTCGGCAGCGTTTGGGTCCAAAGTTGCCCTGACCAAACTGATGCTCGACACCCGACGGCCAAGTAGCACGTCCGTTCTGCGCCTGCGTAAGAAGAAATGCCTTTCCGTACCAGCAGGTGGCAGTAGCTGAACAGCCAATCAGAATGATCAGATGGCCCGACTGACCGACGAGCTCCGACACCGATTCAACATGTCGAATCGGCCGAAAAAAAGCCGTCAAGGACCAACTTCAGCCGACGGTGCGGAGCACACTGAGAAAACTTAGTGAGCCGACAAACAAAAACTTAACTAAGGCTTAACTAAATAAATTAAAAGATAAAGGAAGATGCATTTATTTTTGAGAATATGTCTTCATTTTTATGGATTTTTTAACATGCGGAAAAAAAATAAAATAATATATATATATATATATGTGTGTGTGTGTGCGTGTGTGTAATATAACGAATTAACAATTACTAATATGTCAGCATGTACTAATTCATTCTCTAGTAAATATTATAATAATTTGTTCCCTCAATTTACTAAATCATGGCCACGTTGAAATAATTAGTTTCCTTGTTTTAGTTAAATCAAAACGAGTGAACAAATTAGTAAATCATGGCCACGATTTACTAAAACGAGAGAACGAATTATTAATCCATGGGAGCAAATTCTACTTTGTGGCCTTGATATATATATATATATATATATATTTTTTTTTTTTTTTTCCGCATGTCTGTCGAATTTAGTCTATTTTACTCAACTATTTTTTTTTTTTTTTTTTAAGTGAATGCTTATGTTTAATGTATAATGATGTGCAATGTAAGCATGTCAAATATTTTTTTTCAGCAGCATTCATATGGAATGTGAGGGATTTATAGATTAAGTAGATTATTTTATAGGCTATGGATTGCATAGACAGACTGGTTTTTGACTTTTATGGGGTTTTCAAAATGTCCATTTAAATGTTAAAGGGGTGCTATGCCACTTTTACAAGATGTAAAATTAGTCTCTGATGTCCCCAGAGTGTGCATGTGAATTTTCAGCTCAAAATACCCTACAGATAATTTTTTATAGCATGTTAAACTTGTCACTTTCTGAGGGTGAGCAAAAACGCTCCATTTTTGTGTGTGTCCCTTTAAATGCAAATGGGAGCGGAGTTTCAGGAGCTCCTGTTAGCACTTAGCGCCTCACATTACCTCAGGCAGACTCACTGAAAATGTCAGAAACTGTTCATCCTTTTATGTTCAAAACAGAGTCGGACAATGATGAAGAGACTCAAGAAGAAGTGACAACATTTTAAATTCAACAGGATGCTTCTGAACGTTAGTTGATAAATTTATGTAGCTGATGTGGAGTTAACTATCTTAAAGTCATTGATCAGCATATTCTGTTATGATAATCTATAAATCGCTCGTGTGGGAACTGTTGTAAGATGCTTACAGAGCCAGAGAATATACTGTTTGCTGTATGAAGATAGAACAGGTTAGTTTAATTACGGTTATAACTTGTCATTTTGTCATCTTGCTTTTATGACATGCATTTGTGTTACATACTGTAATGCAGTTTATGTAAATTTTAGGGTTAGTGATGTCACCAACCCGGGAAGAAGCTCGTTGTAGTCCATACCAGCCGTTTGTTAAACAGAGATTTCTTTAAAAGACAATATCTCAGTTTGCATTGAACTTTCAGCACTGTAACTTTGCAGATACTGTTTATGCTCAAGCAGCAACATTACACACTAACTAAAGTTAAAAAAGTGAAATCGCAATGAACCACCCCTTTAATAAAATTAGTCATGGCGCACATCCCTAGTAAAGATTTTTACTGGAAAATAACACAAAAATACTGATTATGATGATGAGTTTTTGCTGCACAGACACATGCATCTGTGTACAACCAAGGCCAGAGTCATTATAAGCCCATAAGCCCACTTCTCTTCACTCACTCAGTTCTTTCTCTCTCTCTTCATTTCTTGCCCCTTTTATATGTATTCAATTTTTATGCTATTCTTTCAGAGAGGCACTTGTTCTGTACTGGCTTTAGAAGTTTGCCTGCTTAAGTTTGTCACTTGCCGCTTAGACCTGCCGCTGATGCCTAGGTTTTAATGAACAAGACTTTTTTACTTACTGTCTGACGACTGATAAGCGACACTGAGGGGAAAAAAGGCAGAGGAGAGATGGGGATTTCAGAGTACAGTGGTGTGAAAAAAAAGTATGAACAGGTAAGGGAAGTGGGACACTGAAAGGAAAGAAGAAAAGACCAACCATTTAAAAAGAAAGAAAGAAAAAAAGAATTTGGTTAGAGGAAGTTATTCAGAACCTAGTGAAAAGGCCAACTACCACTGTGCACTATGAAACCCCTGCACTGGATACACACTGCAAAAGGAAAGAAACCAAAGAAATAAAAAAGTAGTTAAAAGAAACCGTTTTGGTTCTTTCCTCTCAAAGAAAGAGTTTTATAGCACACCACTTATTGGCCCTTCCTCTTACCTTCAGCTAACAAGCAAGCATGGTGGTCTGTCCTGCTGTCCCTTTCTCTTTCAGCCCAGATGGTATTGTGTAAATGGCTGGCAGGAGGATGCGGGGTTTTCTGTTTGTACTGCAACTCGCAATGTGTCCTCGAATTGTCCCGTCACGTACAAAGTGACACATTGTCAAATGATACGTAAGCCAAATGGAAATCCTCCTTCCGATATATTTTTATTTGATTTTTTTGAAGCATTTGATTTTTTTCCTGCTCAGAACAGATAAAGCAGATAAAGTCTTATGTTGTCAAAAAGCAATGCTGAAATTTAGACAGTTAGCAATCACAGAACAACTAATCTCCTCTTCTCTGACAAGCAGGCGCATCAAACCACTTTAAAACTACTTTGTGTATTAATAGTACTACTTAAAGGTGCAGTAAGCAATTTCTGAGAATCATTGAAAATCAACCCAAACAAACACACCCCTCCCTTCATTGCTCCGCCCCCAAAATGCATGAACACACAATGAAAAAAGAAGCGAAGCAAAATAAAGCTTCACGAAAAAAACAAAACAAAAAACAAATGAATGAAAAGGAAGAACAAAAAATGAACATACAGTACACGAGTATATACAAGAAAGAGTTCGTTGTCAAAACCAATGTTACTCACATATGGAGCAGAAACAATGCAACCTCTGCGCCTGTTTTCCGCCGTTTTCTGTTTTCTGCGCCGCTTAGGTCTCTCCAGTGCTAGAAAGCATTTCTAATATTAACGCGGTTCCTAAAGCTCTTGCCTGATCATAACCCTTCTTTTTCCAGTAATATTCCTCTGACCTTTTTCTCTTTTGTAATGTCCCTCAGCCATCTCTCGTTCTACAGTCTTTCTTCAAATCCCCCTCTTTCTCACTCTCTCTCCTCCCCCAACATGAGTGGACACGCCCCCTAATGCTGATTGGCTACAAGTGTGCTGTGATTCACGGTCTGATCTACCTTCAACAGCGTTTCTCAGAAATCGCTTACTGCACCTTTAATAGCCAGATTCCAGGTGAAGAACTATCATTAATCTGGAAGAGAAAGATCCACCAATCTAAGAATTATGGCAAATGAATCATGATGAAATAGGTCAGCAGCCACTGTCCGCTTCCATGTAGTGCCTAACTGAATCTGTCTTGCAGCATTCCCATATAGCTTCTGAAATATTTGTATAAATGTGTATTACATTGCAATAAATTTAAAATATATTCTTCATGTACACTTATAAATCAGTAGACTGTGCACTGTCTTTTTTCCATGAATAATAGGATTATAGTTCCCTTCATAAAAGATGTTCAAGTACATAGTCTTGCACCTTTTTCTTTTTTATTGATTTTTCAGACCTTTTTTCAGCATCTGTGATGTTACGATTAATCTCAGAGCTGGTTGGTTTGGTTCATGGCTTTGAATTCTTTATTGAAGAATTTTCTGAAATTCATATTGAGAAAATGAATGTGAAAAATACTTTCCGAACCGCGGCTGCTGAAAAGTTGGGACTCTGTTGCCAAGTGTCCTCTTTCTTGCACTTATTTGCATACTGAATTCTTGGTTCTTGCATTAATTTAACCATCTAAAGCATCTATACATTGAAGTTATGTCTTGTGTTTGCGTAACAAGTGTTATCCATTCAACCCTAAGCATGCCCGAGCAAATAAGTGCATTTCCTTCAGAAAATGCAAATCTAGATCTTGGAAGCCAGTCAAATTGGAGCATGTGAATATTGCCAATAAACACCATTCAGATTTGGACTTTATCTGCCCAGTTAAACGTCTGAAAATCTATTGTGCCTTTGGAAGTTCAAATGAACTTCTGTCGACTTGAACTGACACAAATGATCTTGGTTTCTGCCTCTCTTAGCCAAATAAAAATTAAACCAACCAAAGAACTTGGCAAGCAACTCTAATGTAAGATGACAAGCCAAGTGCTCAAAACAAACCCTTTAATTGTAGGCTGTTTTCAGGCACATGGTCTCTTACACATGTTCTTTTACCTTCTTAACAGTCGACATCGGTCCGACCAATCAAGCTACTGGCCTCATTTCCCAACGGATTATACCTCAATTCAAACTTTGTATTGCAACATTTGCACTGAAGGATCTGTTTAAAACAAAGTGCTTCACACATCAATCATTGCAAATAGAAAAGAAAAAAAAAACCCAAGTACTGTAAAATTGGTTGGATGCATGGATGGATGGATAAAAATGGAGAATCAAGTACGAATAAATGGACAAGTATTAGAGAGCAAATAAGTAGCGCACATGCAAAATACATTAGTAAACGAGTATTAAATGGAAAAGTTTCTAAGATGGATAAGTAATGGAAGACATTTAATGCAATGCTGAGGAGTCTTTTACAGATATCGACAGGCTGAGATAGCCGGAGGTTTGTTCATCCCTATTAAATCTACATTCATATCCTTGAAAAGTAACAAGCCAGTGAAGACTATAAGTACAGGGAATGTGTCTCATAAGCATATTGGATATGCATTTATGTGTAAGCACATTGAGGGCACACCATAAACATTTCAGATCAAGTCTAAAATTTATGGGAAGCCAAATAAGCGATTTAATGTATAAAACCGATGTAATGTATGCTGTGCTGCTGTTCTAAGTCAGCACTTATGGATAATTTGCAGTCTAGTCAGGCTTTTCATGAGAGAACAGACAGGAGAATATTGCAGTACTGCAGTACTAGCACTTCTAAAGCCATGCCAATGCTTTGTGTAAGGAACAGACTGATATATGTCATTTTTCATTGAAAATCTTGCCCTTGTAGCCGTAACTTATTCACGTTTGCATTCATTGCGTCATGCTACATACATGTAGCATTAGATTGATGATTATGATTCTGCTTGTTCTTCAATTAAAATAGTGAGGGGAAAAACATCTGACTTTTTTTTGGAACTGAGCACTGAGCTAAACTTCTCCTTGTGTGATTCACTGAAGATAAAAGCTATATGGAGAAATATGAACTGCCCGTTTAAGCCACGTATCATTCTTGGTGTCTGTTTGAGAGAAAAATTGTGACACTTTGACACCGTTTTCTTAGATCATGTGAGTGTCAAAATACATAGGATTTAGAACGACAAAGTGTTTAATGAATGATAATTGTTTATAATGGATACTTGCGTTCATAAAGGTTAGAACAAGTGATTCAGTTGTAGTAATACACCTTACAAAGCAAGGAAACACAAAAAGCTCTTGACTTTTATTAAGCCTGCACTAGTAGAAAAATTAATTGTCTGTATTCATCAAACATTAGAGGCAATTGGGAAGCTATTAAAGGTTGTTAGACATTTAGCATTACTGTACCCCTGCCATTCTTTTACATGCCTATTAATGTTAATTACCTCTATAGTCTGATTTTCCAGAATGTACTTCCTGCTTTGAAATGAAAACATAAAGTGTTATACATGCTGGCTATGGCAATGGCGTAATGTGAGCTTCATTATTAGATATCTGCTGGGTCGTTTTAGAAAGGAAGAACAGTTCTGGCTATTTGTGCAATTTGGGTATTAGCAGGACATACATCAGGCATCACCTTATTTTATGTCTTTCAAACTGAATCACCTGTATCAGTAACACACATTGCCTCACAAAGGAAAGTATTCATATTACCATGTTGTGCACTGTGGGATGCAGAATACAAGTGGGCAGAGCAGATACAGTGACTAAAGCTAAACTGGAATATAGCCATTTTTGAGTTTGAGACATGTTCTTATTTTGGCCTAGAATTGATTTGAATGACAGGTCAAGTTCCTGCTTCACATTTGAAGCTACAGATTTTTGTCCCTCAAGCAGCTAATTTAGCAAAACATTAGATAAGACCTATTTAGTGCATTTTAAATCTCTGGGACAGCCGCTGTCAGCCATGCATAATCCGTAAATGTTGTCATCAGTAGGTCACCGTTTTAAACAGCACCATTTGCTTTAAATCATGAATTTTCCTTAAGACATTTTTTCACTCATATTATGTTAAACAAATCTGGTTCTTATTGTAAGTTTTAGCCAGTCAGTTTTTATAATTTATGTTTTTAATTTATTTATTTTCAATAGTAACAAATTCACCATTTTAAAAGTCTTTTTAAAAACAAACACTTGAGTCTAACTGAAGTTCCACCTATCTGGTTTTGCTATGTTGGACAAATGCCTCGGCGTGGGCGCATTTGTCAATGTGAGAAATATTTATTCCCTCAAATATATGATTGTGCCATAATTTATTTTTCTCCCTTTGTTGTATTTACCAACTATGACATTTTTTTTTCAGTCATACTATGTTTACCAGTTTCTGTAAATTAACAATTTCTACTTTGATGCCACATAATTAGTGCAAGATGCAATAAAAATTAGGCTAATTTGGTCTAGACGAAAAGCATTACGACATTAAAAGATTACTTCACTTTAAAATGAAAATTACCCCAAGATTTACTCACCCTCAAGCCATGACTTTCTTCTTTCTGATGAACACAATCTGAGTTATATTAATAAATATCCATACACGTTCAAGCTTTATAATGGCAGTGAACGAGGGCAACGAGTTTGAAGCTCAAGAAAGTGCATCCATCCATTATAAACATACTCCACACGGTTAATAAAGGCCTTCTGAAGCGAAGCAATGCATTTGTATAAGAAAAATATCCATATTTAACAAGTAATAAAGTAAAATATCTAGCTTCCGCCAGACCACCTTCCGTATTCAACTTACGGAGAAAGTGTAATGCCTCCTGCATTTCAAAACGCTTACGCTACGTCCTACGCCTTCCTGATTCAACTTACGAAAAAAACGCAACGTAACGTGTTATGCTTTTTTTCATACGTTGAATAGGAAATATGTTTATGATGGATGGATGCACTTTCTTGAGCTTCAAACTCGTTGCCCACGTTCACTGCCGTAAAGCTTGAATGCGTCAGGATGTTTATTAATATATAACTCCGATTGTGTTCATCAGAAAGAAGAAAGTCATACACACCTAGGATGGCTTGAGGGTGAGTAAATCTTGGGGTAATTTTTTATTTTAAATTGAACTAATCCTTTAAGAAAGACATAAACACATCCTCTATGAGATACTGTTGCTTTCAAGATCTTGAAGACATTCTGAAAGTAAATGAAATGCCAAAGACGTGTCAGAGATTTCCTTTCCCTCTTTTTTGCCTCTATTCCACGCTCAGACCCAACTCACATGGCTCTTTAGGTGAGAGGAAACAGCAGTGATGGGCTGGCATGATAACACATTCTCAGCAGGAGCTGTAGACTATCACAGAATGTGTGTGGCAGATCTGTCCACACCATGTCCCGCACAGTACAACACACCACAATACGCCACCTGCTTCAAAGCCCTCACAACAGCAAAAAACAGGCTTTTTGCCAGCTAGATAACAGGCGGGATGCGGAGGGCCATTTTGTTAGCCATCGTTTCCTCTCAACATTCCACCAGGAGCTGTGAGACGGGGAGAGTATTGCTGACTGCTACCAGAAATGCAATTACTGTGGGGAGTAGGAAGCCAGGATGCACAACACTGTGAGGGGAAATGTATATTTTATTAACTTACAACCCTGACCTTTCCATTGTCTCACAGGAATTCTTCAGACAGCAGGAATGTGTGCAAAAGTCTGTTTAATAGAGAGAGGGAGTCTCTCATATAGCCTAGAGCAGGTGTGCCTGGTGACAAGCTTTGAAAAGGTGAGTTTCAAGACTTCCAGGGTTTATGAGGGTGGAAGGTTAACAGGCTGGATAACGCAGAAAGGACAATCAAGAAAGGGAAGTCTGGAAGTGCATTTATGTGTCTGGAAAGTTGTGTGTTTTGGGGGCATGCGACAAAGCATTTAACTGTTTAGCTGTACCTGTAGCAATGGCAAAAGTATCTGAATTCGGACAGAACCTGGTGTATATGTGTGTGTGTGCCATTACTCACACCTTTAACTTTCTTAGTTGGGTATTCAGCTTTGTGCACATCCCATGGTGTGAGCTTATTTGAGTGTGTGATGCTGTTGCAGTCATTTAGAAGCCATGAGGTGAAAGATGTGCGTGTGATAGTGGAAGGAGAACTGCTCTCATCACTCGCTGTGGCTGATAATGTCAGCAAGCAGGGACAACAGGAGCACACAGCTGTACTTGAGGGGCTGGCAGGTCTGTCTGACTGCCGATAAGCCGGACAGTCTCTAGGTGGTAGCCGGATATGGGATTATTAACAATGATAAAGACTATTTGCACAGATGGGCTGCACAAACGAAGAGACGGTGTGGCAGAGCGTGTCTGTCTCAGATTTTACCATAGAGATTGATAGAGAAACCGAGGTGATAACTCAAAGTCGTTGCACTGACCCATTTTCATGTTCATTGTGGATTTATGGATCCAGTCGAGCAACTTGCTCAAACGCAGAGTTTAGAGCAGCTGTTTTTTGCTGCCTCACCAAGATCCAATATGTTGTAAATTTGAATGTCTTTCAACATTACCAGGCTGTTTCTGTCTGTTCAGTCATTTCTGGCCTGCTTTGAAGCATATACTCATCTCAGCTTTACAGCCACTGAATAATTAGCAGTTGGATATTCGCTTCCAAATACTCTTGTACAGTTATATACATTATTGAGTTCTTGAAGATTTTTAATCACTGTTAATGTGACACAAAGCCACTACAACACAGGCACAATAAAGAGAACCGTGTTCACTGTGAAATTACTTCTTTAAAGAGGAAAACAGAACATTTATCTGCATTTTACTAATACAGGGGTGTCCAGTCCTGCTTCTTGAGGGCCACCTACCTGCAAAGCAACCCCAATTAAACACATTTGAACCAGCTAATCAAGAACTTACAAGGACTACTAAAAGACTGGGGCAGGTGGCAAGTTGAAGATAAACTCTGCAGGAATGTTGGCCCTTCAGAAGCAGAAATATACACCCCTGGACTAATGCATCAAAGTGTGCACATACACACATCATTGCCCAGTGTTTTCTTTAGTTTATTTTTCAATTTACCTATTGGCCCATTCAGTATATATATGAAGACCCGCTTCACTAAACCCAAGTGGTCTTATTTTCATAAAGATACTGATGAAATAGCCAGCAATTTCCTCCTGGGAAGTAGTTTCTGACCTTTCTAACAGATATAAGTTTATATACAAACTAATTCTAGAAAGGATAGAGCTAACAGTGTGGAAGGGTGCTAGATTACCTCATAACTTTGTTCACTTGGTCTCCACAGACACATACATACTGTGTCCAAAATCATACTGTACTATAATCAATGAAGAACTTATAGTACTTCCCAGTCGTTGATGAAGTACAGTACTGTACAGAAGTTTAAGCACATTCCCCTCTGCAAGTTCACACTAGAGCAGGGGTTCTGAACTTTGGCCCTCAAAGTCCACTGTCCTACAAAGTTGACATCCAAGCCTAATCATACTCACCTGCCTGTAACTTTCTAGTAATCCTGAAGGCATTGATTAGCTTGATCGGGTGTGTTTGATTAAGATTGGAGCTGAACTCTGCAGGACAGTGGACCTCAAAGGCCAGAGATGAGAGCCATTAAACTAAGCACTGGTTCCCAACCTTAGTCCTGAAATATCCCAAACATTGCCCATTTTGTATGTCTCCTTAATCAAATACACGTTTCAACTCATCAGATATCTAATAGATACTCCAAGACCTGCTCAGATAAGGCTGGCCACATTCTTTAAGCCAGATTTTGGGCCCGATTTGCAACCCCCAACGATCTGGGGTGTGTGGCCCGATTCGAGGCTTCTCGCAACTGATTTTTTGTCCAAAAATTCTCAATTGTGTGGTGTCATTATGATTATTTTACTGCTCCTGATCATGTCGGAGCCTTCATGATCCCGAATTATAAGTATCAAACATGTTTGATATTGTTGTTTGATGTTGCATGGCACGAAAGTAGAGTATTGAGAAAGAAGATCACCTACAGTATATTCTTTTTTTTTCTCCCCTTTGTATTTCTTCCTGTAAAGCAAAACTCACGCCAGGAGAACCAGCTGACAACGTCGATCGTCCTCCATTTGTTTTTCTTCTCAAGTCACATTTGATCTCACGAGTCTCCATGAGATCTCATCTCACTGTGAAAATGTTACTACAGTCAAAAGGTGTGTGGTCTCGCGGTCCGGATGAATCTTCTAGTGTGTGCATTCGGAGGATTATAATGCTAAAAATTGGTTGGAACTGCCCTTATGTCTGTGGTCTCCCCCAGTTTTAAAATCGTCTAGTGTGTCTCAGGCCTAAGTGAGTCAGGTAAGGGAGACATCCAAAATCTGTAGTGTTGGGGTTACTCCAAGACCACGGATTGGAGAACACTTCACTAGAGAACTTACCAGAGTGCACTAAAGCAGGAGCTCTAGGTACTCCAGAGTACAGTGATTGTCACTAGCCAGCTTGCCTTTTTGTCCTTCTTTTTGGAAGGATGCAGCATTGACCCAACTTGTGGAAGATGAGAATCAGAGCATACAAAAAAAATCAGAGTGTGAATATAGGCCAGATCTGGAGAGGTTAAACAGTTCTGTCAGTGGTGTGAGGTGTGAGATATGCCAGTACACAGTCCTACAGACTGTGTAAACCCTTCCCCCCCAGTCCATAGTGGCACTGCCAGTAATTGAAGTGCCCTTTGAGCACATTGGGATGGATATAATACTTTGGGGCTATAAATATATCTTAGGTTCTGAAGGATTATGCCATTTGATATCCAGAAGCCATACTGCTCTGCGTAGGGCCAGTTCTAAATATGTCACCAAAGAGCTATTCATGATGTGCAGTCTGGTTGACATCCCCAAAGAGATACTTTTAGACACTATGGTATAGCCAATACCTCAAGAGGATGTTGAATCTGGTGGCGTTAGATGATGGATGTGATTGGGACCTCACAATCCAGTACATTCTGTTCAATGTCAGAGGCGCCTCAGACTTCGAGCGGCTTCACCCCTTTTTGAGTTGATGTTTTGGTGGCAGCCTCTGGGACTCCATGTCACAAAAAAGGCCATGAGGGATGGATTGAATGAGTCATGCCCCTAGTACACAAGTATATGCTTGAAACCCAACAGCAAGAAGCAAAAAATGTGAGATCTAACCTTCCTCAAACCTCCTCGACAATATGCTACCGTGTACCTCAATGACATGGAAGTCCACTTTGAGAACTAGGAGAAAGTGACTACACACATTTCTCATGAACACTTCTCATTGAGGTTGATCTCAACTGGGTTCTGGACCACTGGCTCTGAATGTTCTGGATAATTTGGGTCCCTGGCCTCACAGTTTCAATGTTGAAAAGAGACAACGACAAAGAGGCTTGGAGTAATGAAGTCACCTGGACACTCACAAGGGTCGGAGAGTCTATTTAGGACTGTCCATATACAGTACATGGTGTCTGATTGACCCCCACCACCTCAGCCAATGAGCCAAGACAGGACAGGTGTGTGTATGTGTATGTGTGCCTATGCCCGATTTTTTTCTTTTTAAATGACTTGTACTGCCACAATTTTTCACTACTTACACAATAATGTCATCATAAATGACTTATGAATAGAACACGATTTGCACAGTTCTCTTAGTCAATCGAACAAGTAATTAGAAAGTGCTTATTGTTTCAACACACAACAACGTATCTGGCAAGCACTTTGCTATCAAAGAATATTAATGATCTTGGTCAGTAATCAAAGGAGAATCGGCTCAACCTAAATCATTACATTAGGACATATGCTTGTTATGAATAATATCTGAAATGTTTTGAGCATGTTTAGGAAAATAAAAATGTAGATTTTTCTGAGCCACTTTGGTAATAAATCATGTGTCCAAGATGTAAATGTTGTACTCAATTTAAGTCCACCACCACTGTCTAACTCTTTGTATTTGTAGAGTCTTGAAGCAAATTGATGTAAATACAGTATGTTGAGTTCACAAAGGGTGAATTTGTGTCATTACATGACATTATTAGTTTTCACCCCTCTCCCAATTTGCTTGAATTTCTGTTCTCTAGATGGCTAAAAGTTTTTCCCCTGACAGTAAAACCCAGAGTGTTTTTTGTTAAGACGTGTTTATCTAACATTTCATTCCCATGCTTATGTCTTTGGTTGTTTTTAGTCTTAAATAATTTCTGAAACCACTAGGGGCAGTGCAACCAAACTCTGTGTTTCCATGCACAATCGGTTGGTTTCCCAGGAGAAAATCAAATTTGCTCCTTATTTGGATTCTGTTTTAATGTTTAATGTTCTGTTTATGTTCTGTACTTGTCTTAATACTTGATTGGACAGAAAACAAAACATCAACGTGTGTAAACAGTTGTAAGTTTGTGTGAATTACGAATACTTTGGCATACATTATTCCATTATAAGAAATCAAATCAAATCATCCCTTATGCAAAGAAGTTAAACAGGCATTTGTTTATCTCAGTTTCTGTTTGTTTTCCCCTTGGAAACCTAGTTCAATTAGAAACCCCTCGTGGTCCAGTGCACTTCAGTTAGTAGTGGTTTTCATGTTTTGTTTCTATTTATACTGTTGTGTCACACTTGATGGTTGATGTTGTGGTAATTTATGATAATGTTGTGTTGTCAAGTGTTATTTGCTTTGCTAATGCCATTGAATCCCTGAGGGTCAGGGTAGAATTGACTATAGTATCGACATTGTTCCACATTTCTTTTTTCTTTCAGTAC
The DNA here is from genome assembly GCA_039654765.1 of Mylopharyngodon piceus. Taxonomy (NCBI): domain Eukaryota; kingdom Metazoa; phylum Chordata; class Actinopteri; order Cypriniformes; family Xenocyprididae; genus Mylopharyngodon; species Mylopharyngodon piceus. The sequence continues at coordinate 12,392,977 of CM077448.1, read as the reverse complement.
TAAAAGCAGCTTAAAACAGAGCATTTTCACAGAGCTGAAAGAAAAGTCCTGACACATTTTTTGCTCTTAGTTTGGAGTTCACTTGTGTCCACCAAAGTGTTTTTTTTTTGTTTTTTTCCCAGTGGTTAGCTTACTTTTCCAATTGTTTTCAATGGGAGCGCCACATTTTTTTAAACGGTAGGAGCGTAACGAGGTGCTGAGAGTCTTTTTCACGCTCAAGTGCTGAGCGCTCTGCATTTTTTACTGGTCACCTCAAACTGAAGAATGTTCAACTTTTTTATTTTGTATCTCTGCTTCCTGTTGTACTCAGTATGAGCAGTGTGTATTATCTGAGCTCTTCCTTGAACTATTGCGTTAGTTGGCTTGCCACTCCTTGCTCAGTTGCGTTCCCTTTCTCGCATGGGGTGCTTGCAACATTTAGCAGTGTAATTGCAAGCTTCTCTCTATCTCACATATACGGACTCACACACATACACACTGTCTGTGATGTACGCCCATTGTGTTCCAATTCCCCCTGTGTAATCAATCCATGTAATTACATTGTCGTCTTCTTCCCCAAAGCTTTAATCAAGCTGTGCAATGTCCTGGATCTCCCCACACTAAGAAAGAGACTAAGAAAAGAGAAGTCAAGACAAGTATGTTGGATACGTATGTTCAAATGGACGTGTGACAGTGAGGCAATATATTAGCCTGTCATGAGTGAGCGCATCCGTATCTGCCCATCTGTGTGTTTGTGAGAACATGTGAATCATTGCAAGAGTGAAGAGAAGATATAGCTGGCAGTGAATGGAGATGGTAGACCTGCTGACTCAGTCAGGGATGGAATAACTCTCCAGGCGAAAGGAAAAGAGGAAGTTTAATGCAGGGACTCTGACCAGTGGAAAAGAGGCGACTCAGCCAAGGGCTGAAGTTTTTCATTAATATCAGTAAGACGGCCTTGTGCTTGTTTAGTCCAAGGTTCAGAAAAATTGCTTACACCCTCCAGGGTTATTTTGGGTGCCCCTGCAGAGACATCACAACCATTCTTTTGTAGAAGTGCTATTTCTAAAGTTTTCACTATGAAACTCCCCTAGGTGATGGTTAAGCCTAGTGGGAAATTGAATGCACTCGTCATGGCAGTCTGTTTCTTCAGTTGGGCGCTCATCGAAACCAAATTGGCCAGTAAATTAAATCCAGTGTGCACAAGACAGTTTCGTAATGAAGTATGACATGTGTGTGGACTGTTATTCCTTTTTTACCCACAGGGCCTGTTCTCTTTTTTCCCCACTGGCTTGTTCTGAATGTGTTAGAGAAGGGAAAAAAAAAAAAAAAAAAACCACTCTGTAGAACATTACAATTGAATGCAAGTTATAATTCTGCAGTATGATAAGGATTTGAGAATTAAGTTGAATTAAGTTGAATGTTTAGGCCCGTTTCCACTGAAATTACCCGGAACAATTTGTCCCAGGAACTTTTTTCCCCCAGACCTGTTGCTGTCTGCGTTTCCATCGCAACGGACTTTTAAAAATGGTGGTTGAAATAAAAATGCTGCGTGGAGTCAACCAATCAGCATGTTCAGTGCCCAAGTCCCACCCCTGAAAGTTCCTGAACTTTGAAAAAGTACTACCTCACGAGCAGGGACTTTCTGAGGGAGAAATTTTTACCCGGAACTTTATTTAGACCTTGGTCCCTGTGGTCGAAACACTGAGTACCACCCCAAAGTCCCTAGTTCCTGGGAACAAAAGCTGGCTTTTTTTTCCTCAAACATGCATTTTTACAGAATTAAACATATACAATGCGAAGAATGTAGTCTGATTCCTGAACGGACTCTCATGGGTCTGCTTTTACTGTTCTGACTGGTTAATCAACTCATCATGTGTTTTGTCAGTAGCATTTTATGAAAATATTTTACCACAATTTTTGTTTTCAGTGTATTTTGTTTAATATATAGCTGAGACCAATTATTAGGTAGCATTTACAGTATGCCTTCTCTAAAAAGACTGCGAAAAGTCATTAAAACATCTGTGTAAACACATTTTGCAAGAAATGTTTGAATTGTATCTAAAGCCGTGTTTCCACCACAGGAACTTTCCTCAGGAACTAGGGACTTTGGGGTGGTACAACCCCAGGTGTTTCAACCCCAGAGACCAGGGTCTAAATGAAGTTCTGGTTAAAATTTCCCCCTCAGAAAGTCCCTGCTCGCGAGGTAGTACTTTTTCAAAGTTCATGAACTTTCGGGGGTGGGACTTGGGCGCTGAACATGCTGATTGATTGAGTTCACTCAGCATTTTGATTGGTTGACTCCACACAGCATTTTATTTCAACCACCATTTGTAAAAGTCTGTTGTGGTGTGTGCAGTAAGAGTTGTTTGTTATTCGAATCAACAATGGAGTTTAAAAAATACGACCAATGGACCTACGACGATGTCATGGCATTATTAAGCTTAAACGTCACATGCAGTCCTACGTCACTGGACAAATTTGCCTAATCTTCACGGTACTTTAAGGCAGGAACACACCAAGCCGACACCGAACTAGTGGCGCCAAAAGCAGACTGCGGGGTTGGCTCACTTCGGCAGCGTATGGGTCCAAAGTTGCCCTGACACACCAAACCGACACTCAACAGCCGACGGCCAAGTAGCACGTCCGTTCTGCGCCTGCGTAAGATGAAATGCCTTTCCGTACCAGCAGGTGGCAGTAGCTGAACAGCCAGTCAGAATGATCAGATGGCCTGACGGACCGACGAGCTCGGCCGAAAAAAAGCCGACGAGGAGCAACTTCAGCCGACAGTGTGGAACACACTGAGAAAACTTAGTCGGCCGACGAACAAAAACTGCCCAACGGCCGACCGTCGGCTTGGTGTGTTCCTGCCTTTAGACCGCGATGGAAATGCAGACAGCAACAGGTCTGGGGGAAAAAAGTTCCTGGGACAAATTGTTCCAGATAATATCGGTGGAAACACGGCTTATTATAACCATTATCTTATCATTTGGCAGTGATTGTTAAGAGGAATCAGAACGTGACCCGTTGAATTCTTTACAATTCCCGTATGATAAACATTATCAGAATACGTTTAGAACAAAACTCTGTGCCGTTTGAAATATTCTCTCAATTATTTTGGAGATGCTCTAGAGGCCAGATGGGTGTCATCTTGATTGTTGTTTGCTTTGCTAAATTAGAAAGCCATTAAAAAGCCATTCTGAGCATTTGAATTGCTGAGTTTAAGGCATATAAAAGCACAAAACCAAATTCTCTTACCAAGTTAAATAGATTACAGCGCTATCATGGTGTATGAACATGCATATGCAAATTAACTTAAGATGCAAACACTGTTTCAAAAGCCCTTGTGTTTGTCTCAGTGAAGTCGTGCATGGGCGAACATACTCTAGAAAACCAGCAATCACACTTCTACTCAAACACCATGTATGTTGTTAGCCCCTGCTTATAATAATTCCCATGATGCTAATGCTCTCAAGAAACCCTTGAACAACTCTACAACTTGCTGAGCATGTATGTGTGCAAGCAAATGCAGCTGTAGCGCTGTCAAAGCTCAATGAAAACAGTGGACTGCACTGCAGAGGGAGGTTTACAGTCCATGATGAATGACCTGCCCGGTTCACTGCCACAACTCTAAACGCTTTCAGCACATGCAATTCTATAAGAGCTTCCTCCGTCCCTTCCCTGCAGGAAGTAAGTGCACCCTCACCCCTCCAGTGTAGCCAACAACAACTGGAAGTGACCTACAGCCAGCCCTCTGTGGTTGGGTTCCTGGGTGTCAAGAATTAGACACTCATCTGAGACTTTCTCTCAGACCCTCTGCTCTTTGATCTGGATACCACTTTGCTGCCAAACGCTATACAATGAACTTTTTGTCTCCGCCCACGTTTAAAGGAATATTGCAACCAAAGGAAAGTTTGGTCATCATTTACTCACCTCATGCTGTTCCAAATGTAATTTTGTGTGTGAGTGGAATGGAAATGGAAATTTAGTGAAAATGATCAAAAATGCTGACAGTGGCTGGCAACTTTTTTCAAAAACGCTGGTGGGGAAAGAGTTAAACATTGGAAGCGATGTTATATCATCCAGTACTCGTGCACTCTTTGAGAAATGGTTTTCTTTGCGCTCATACCAAGCGGCAACCTCCTCCAGTTTCTCTCGAAGCCAATACGGAAGTGACTTCATTGACTGGCAACAAGGGACAGGCTCCAAAAGAGAGCAGAATCTCATTGAGCCCATGTTAAAAAAAAAACTTTACAGCAGAAAAAAAAAACATGTTTACAGCCTGGTAAAATTGTGGTTTTGGTCTATACAGCTAATTTTGCTCTTCATGACAACTGTGAGGGGGGTGATTTTTTTTTATTTTTTTTTTATTTTTTTTATAACTTGTCCGTTTAAATTATATTAAGCCTTAAAGTTCTGCATAATTAAGGGCGTGGTCACTTGAGTGACAGGTTTGTCGCTGCTGTCTGTGAGCCGTCACGTTACCTCAGCTAATTCCAGCTGCTGAATTTGGCATCTCTGCCGTGTTTGTGCATTTTTTTCGGGATTATTTCATACAATTATCAAATAATATGGCTTGCTGTGTGGTTTATGGTCGAGACAGATGTGCGTCTGTGTACATGTGCACACATGCAGAAGATAAACAGAACACACGTTGTTGGATCGTCTTGGCATTGGCTAAAAGTTTTGTTCGTCAGATTTACTACAATGCAATGGCTGGAGAATATGCCTCTCAAGACACCACAAAATCCGACAGCACTGCTTGGATATTATAACTAAAACTGCTGTGCTATTTTGAAAAATTATACTTTGGACGCAGGCTCATTTGGTTGTGAGAGTCCAATGTATACGATCATATACAGTTTTACAAAAACGCTGCTCAGATTGCATAATTTCTTGAAGAATGATGATGGAGAGCAGATCATTCAGAAGAAATGTGATGCAAACAATGGACAATATATCAATATTTCATGGATTTAACGCTTTTGTGGACAAAAAGTGCTGTTGTTTGTTTTTCAATGGACGCTCAAGGACATTTTACCCAAGAGCGACAGATTGGATTCATCTCGCGATCGCTATTTCATTACAAAGGTATGAAGTCCCGCTTTGATTTTGCGTGTTGTCATTTGTACATTTTGCAGAGAGAAATGGGAACGCGGGGGCACCGTGATGCGACCGCAAAGGGCACTTTCACTTTCGCGATCAGGGGCTCGTTTGAATGATCCACTCACCTGTCGATCTCTTAACTCCTTGTACAAGTCAGGATAGGCAAGTGACAGATGCTTGACAAGGTCTGATGTGTTGCCTCCTGAGAATATATAGCAAATAAAAAAAAAAAAGTTTGCAGACTGGTGTGGTAAGGTCTGTTTCACCTTTTTCATCAGTTTTATAAGCGAAGTAATTCAAAATTTCACTTCTGCTGCCCTTTCTGTTAATTAGTTTTGGCTGTTTTGAATGAGATTAACCTGATTTATCCATTTTGTTCCTCTATGTCATCAACTTTGACGGTTTTGCGTCAGTTTATGTAGCACCTAGCGGTGAACTTTGGAACAGCAACGTAACAAGTACCGAAATGAGTAAAATCATGACATTGTACCATTTTAAATAAAATAGCGATATTTTCCCAGTACCAGTATACCACGCAACCCTAGTGTGAACGTAGATATGGAACAACATCCCATTATGACAGAATTTTCATTTTTGGGTGTTCCTTTTACTTCAGACCAGGGCCTGCACATTTAACCCTTAATCGGTCCTTGGGGTCCAGCTGACCCCGCTGACAGTTTCCTTCATTTTTAAAAAGGGTTCCCTTCATCTCAGGGGCATGAGACTCTGTAACTTTTCCTAAATAATCTATCTAAACATGCACAAAAAATTTTATATGTAAATAAAGGTCTGGTCCTTGACCATAAACACAAAGTGGAACAAACGTTCTATCTCATATACACACACACACACATACACACACATAAACACAAACACACACACAAACACACGCACACACACGTGTGTGACTGCAACAGAGGGCATTTCTGTAGAAATTGGCAAATAAAATCAACAAAACTGGCCTAAATCTGAAAAATATTATATGTAAATAAAGGTCTGGTCCTTGACCATAAACACAAAGTCGAACGAACTTTCTATCTCATACACACACACACATAAACACAAACGCACACACACGTGTGTGACTGCAACAGAGGTCATTTCTGTAGAAATTGGCAAATAAAATCAACAAAACTGGCCTAAATCTGAAAAATATTATATGTAAATAAAGGTCTGGTCCTTGACCATAAACACAAAGTCGAACGAACTTTCTATCTCATACACACACACACATAAACACAAACGCACACACACGTGTGTGACTGCAACAGAGGTCATTTCTGTAGAAATTGGCAAATAAAATCAACAAAACTGGCCTAAATCTGAAAAATTTTATATGTAAATAAAGGTCTGGTCCTTGACCATAAACACAAAGTCGAACGAACTTTCTATCTCATACACACACACACACACACACACACATACACACATAAACACACACATGTGTGTGACTGCAACAGAGAGCATTTTTATAGAAATTGGCAAATAAAATCAACAAAGCTGGCCTAAATCTGAAAAATTTTACATGAAAATAAAGGTCTGGTCCTTGACCATAAACACAAAGTCAAACGAACGTTCTATCTCATATACACACACACATACACACACATAAACACAAACACACACACACACACACACACACACACATGTGTGTGACTGCAACAGAAGGCATTTCTGTAGAAATTGGCAAATAAAATCAATAAAAACTGGCATAAATCTGAAAAATTTTACATGTAAATAAAGGTCTGGTCCTAGACCATAAACACAAAGTGGAACGAACTTTCTATCTCATACACACACATACACACACACACAAACATACACGTGTGTGACTGCAACAGAGAGCATTTTTATAGAAATTGGCAAATAAAATCAACAAAACTGGCCTAAATCTAAAAAAAAATTGTATGTAAATAAAGGTCTGGTCCTTGACCATAAACACAAAGTTGAACGAACCTTCTATCTCATACACACACACACAAACACAAACACACACACAGTCCCTATTGAGTCCCTATTGACCTCTATTGGATATATGTGGTCATTGCACTTTCTTTCTTTAACTATAATTCCTAAAGTTTTTCCACAAACCTGTAGATGGTAGTATTCTATCCCTAACACATAGAGCAATGTCCAAATACAATTTAGATTTAATTAAGTTCATCATTAAAGTGATTTTTTCATTAAAAATCAATTTATGACATGGTTAAGTAATTGTGCAGTAAATAGATAAAAAAATACAAAATATCCACAAAAACACAACATAAATGCATATGAAATGCAAAATGATAATGCAATCGCTCTGTAAATGTTTGGGGTCAATCTGACCCCAAGGGACTAAATCGTGGGTACAATTAAGGGACCTACAAGAGTTTGTGGCAGTAAACAAGGCCCATCCCTCCACCTCTTAGTGTCTCCTTGTTTAACAAGATGCTTTTGCACAAGACAAGGGCAAAACAGGATAACTAGAATGCGCATTTTTCTATGACACCTCCATGGCTCATGGCATGTGCTATGAGCCGTGAAGGTACCTGCGGTCCGTGGGATTTTGTCCTCCACTCTAATTTAATCTTGTTCATGTAACATCTTATCTAATCTAGTTCCCCACCGGCTGCCTGTCAGAGAAGCATATGCTTATCCACCTCCCTTCGCTGCCAGTGTAAACAGCCTATACCTGTGTTTAATTAAAGCATTGCCCTGGATTACACAGCCCTGAGGCTGACCTGACAGTGACACACAGCTGTAACTTTGGATAGGATTGGCTTGATATTAGATGGGTAAGTCACCTGTCATTTCTCTTCTGTTTGCTTTAGGCGGGACAAGGAATAAAGGAATGAATTTTAAACGAGACGTGTCTAAAGCATGAAATGATTGTGGACACACTCTGATATTACAATGAACATAATAAGTATGAATATATTTGGCCTGGAGGAATGTCTGTGGATGGGCTTGCCTGAGACAAATGGCAGAGCCAATTTAATAGGTCTATTTTGTTTGTTTTGCTTTCTAATAGGCCTTTGGAAAGACAAAACACTCTCGAACAGATTTGGAATTTGCTGCTTTTAGATATAAAACACTTGTTAATTATGTTAAAGCAGTCATATCTGACCATTTATTGAAACAGAAAAAAAATATTAATTTGGAACTTCTGAAAATTCTTAACTTTACAGAGGTGATTATATCATTAAACCTTGTTCTTTTTTCTGGCTACTCTGAAGGATTTTACTGTTAGGAAAGTCCTGACAGTAAATCCTGAGCATTTATGTGGACATTTTTTGGTGTGTGTGTGACCGGTCTGCGCCTTCACTCTGCGTTGTGATGTATATTGCAGAGACCGGACAACAGAAATTCCGCAGACCACTTGTTTTTTATTCTAAGAGAATAAAAAGGAAAATTCAATCAAAAGTCAATCCGTGGCCTTTTGGCATTTACCTGCCAGTCAAAACAGATAATTTTAGCCACAGGTCTTGGTTAACAAATACATATTCAAAACGAATACATCATGTTCCAGAACCTTTCAATAAGATTAGACTTCATTTTTAACACAAAATTAGATAGTTTCTTGTCATTTAATAACTCATTTTAAACTTTTTAGACAGAGCTTAAGCAGAACTCACCTTTCCCCAGCCGCGCTTACTGCGAACTGAAGGAAAGCAACCGGAACTCATTTCTTAAAGGAGCCACGTACCATTATTTAACAATTTTGTGTGAAATTAATAAATTGATAACATCTGTTACATGTGTCATGCAGGTTTTTCAAAGAGGATAATCTAACCGTTACCCCACCAGCATTTCATTTAAGTTGCCAGTCCGCACCAGCTTTTTTGATAATATTCACAAAACTTTCATTGCCCCCAGAATATTTCGTTGTATGAATATGTAAACAGTCAGTATGTAAGGAATAATCCATGGCTAGCTGTGCATTAAACAATTTTAATTTCACAATGTGGAGGCAAAGAACCACCAGTCCCTTTCAAGGAAAGTCTGTTCACTCGGCGGCCATATTTGCAACGCCTCCGGGCAGCTATTTCAGGCATCCAAGACCAAGTCCAATCTATTTGAATCCTGAAATCTCAAAAACTGCTTGGCGAACTCACAATTATATAACATATTTCAAATCATAGCATTAATAAAGCTTATTTTTCAGGTTAGAAGAGCCAATGTGCATGTGCAGTCCTAAGCGTGAGTCTGAGGTTTTCTATGGGAACCGGAGCTTCTAACAGACGCAATGACTTTATCAGTCAGCGATTGGCTCTTTTACTTAGAAGGCGGGACGTATTCCACCATATTGTGCTTTGCAGTTTCTCCCATTCATAACTAATGGGAGTGAACCGTCTTTCTATATCAATAGATATAGATCAATCACTGTCCGGGACTGTAATTGTTATTTGAAAAAGTTAACTTTAATGGAAGGAACCAGTTTGGCCGACCCATACACACTCACTCAATGGATGGACGATCTAACAGGATTACCTCCAATTGAGTGGCCTGACATCTACATCTACCTGATAGAGAAACCGAGCGTGTATAGTAAAGAGAAACTGAGGGCGTATAAATGTTTAGTTGTACGTCTAACAAAGTTAGCTAACTTATGCGCTAAAAAAGTAAGCGTTATGTGAGAAATTATTTTTTCTGATTTCTGATTAGGTGGGCATGCATGATAAATCTTTAGACACATAACCAAACCATAATCTGTACCAACAAAAGATAATAGTTTATTTACCCTTACATATGAAGTGTGCTCTGCAAACGTGAGCATTTTTGATGATCATTTCTGCTCGTTTTTTTGTGTTTAACCACAGCTGTTGTCGGTTTTTGTCTGGCAGTGGCAGCAGGTATGCCATAAAATTATAAATCGGAGCCTGTACTCCGTCAATTCTGGCACACAACAAGATGACATTTTAAGCTCCTTATGTAGCCGTGACTCTGTGCTGGTTTGTATTGGCCGCCTCCAGTTTTCTCTTTGTTTTGCCTCCAGCTAATGCCATGACGTAATTGTGACGTTGGCACTAAAAGGGTCTATACCATGGTAAACTGCCAGCACTGACAAGTTAAAGCTGTCATTGATGTTTGCAGTGCTAAATTTGACTGGGAAGGGTTAAAATGATGGTTATTTTCATCACCTACAACTACAACAAAAAATGCATCTTTGAATGTGGCAATTAATTTAAATATTGTATTCAGTGTGAACAAATTCAAATGCCATTGATTTCTATATAAAATGTCACAGAAGTCAGGAAAATCAGCAACAGTGAGTAAGTATGTTCTCCTCTATGAATTGCTTTTTGATAGCTTCATGCAGCCTCCATTGTGTGGCCTCTCTCCTACTGAAAATGTACTGGGAAATCGCGATTGTCGCATACCGTGTAAATCGTTTTTTATTCTTCCCCTTCTGTACTACACGACTCGTAATTGCCAGTAGGAAAATGCTGTGTCATTATAAATACAAGCTGTGGCATTGCAAACCCCGGTCTGTGTTGGCAGCGAGCATTGATTGCTTCCTGTCTACATGACATGCGGTATGAAAACTTGGGCATTATTAGATTTTGCTGTTTAATTGTATTGTCTCCCTGAGATATCAAGAACCAGAGAGAAAGCTAGTTCACCAGGCCGTGCAATTATAACAGCATGGCCTAACGGACTGATTGACAGACTATTTTGTAGGAACTCGTCAGTGTGGTTGTCACAGTGTTTTGACAGGACACTTCATTTTTGTAAATAACACAAAAATAGAGGTGGTAAGCTTTATGTTTTGCAGTGACTGTGTAGGCGGTCCTGTTCTTTAAGACTTCTATACCCACCGTCAGTTTCTTTCTTCCATTGAAAGGGATGTTTTATGTAGGTTCCTTCAATTGCATTAGATACCTGCACTGCACTTTTCATTTGACCTCGACGGCAAGACTCTCTATTGATCTGACTGAATCAGTCATAAATCTTAAACAATCAATACAGCCTAGTTGTGTTGCAGGGTTATCCTCCTAAACTGAGCTCTGCAACATTTTAGTTTGCTGTTAATTAAATGTAAGCCTCTTAAAACCTGAAATACATAAAAAAAAAAACAAGGATTATTAAGTAAAACAAGGTTACTTTTACTTTCACTTCTTCCACAGTGGATTTTAGGTAATGGTTTACTTACAAAGCAAATGTTATCATGGTAACGGTTGCAGGGCATTAGTTGTAAGTTAATTGGGCATCAATGACCCTCTTGACTGTTTGACTTACATTTCATTTCCTTTTTTTCTGTCTTAGATGCAGACAGAAAGCAGAGGATGTTTATCTACGATGAAGTCCATGCTTCACATTTTAGGGGAAGCGTCTCTGAGTATACAGTAAGCAGAGTGGGATTAAATGGGATTAAAGTTATGTTACTGTAATTAAAAAAATGGTAATGTGAAAGAGTTCTGATAAAGGATTGATTTTGAACTCCAAATGCCACTACAAGCATAATGACAGCCTTTTTGTCCACTAAAAAGTGCTAGGGAACATTTTGCATTGGTGGATGCAGCATTAGCTAGCTTGTGAAGATAAGGTGGTGACAAAGGCAGAGATCCATGGACATTTTTAGCAGATTATGCAAAGGTATCACTGTATGAAAAGAGTCAAATTCGGGCATGGCAAACTCCTGCTTATCTTTAACTTGGTCAGATGTATGAGAGAGAAATCTGGCTTAGGACATGCAAAACAGGAAAACGTACATTTGTACAGAGTGTTACCTAGTATATTATAATTATGTTGCATTATGTTCGCTTGCATTTTTCAGCAAATACTATGAGAAAAAACAACTGCAAAAATATTGCTCTATATGGAGTAAATTAATATATAAACATTTATTTATTGTATATGGAAAGTCCAATATAATGCAGGGCTGTATATCAGAGTATAAATATTGTCATTCAGGAAATAAATTCATCCATATGTACACAACTGGCAAAGAAAATGCAATAAACTTCATATAGCTGCTTATAAGAGAAGTGAATCTGATCAGCATGTGGTCACTTGTAGTTGCTTGTATTGCCCTCAGGCTACACCAACAGATGCATACACATAACTTCTTTTTAATATGGCTAATATTAATATTTATTGTAGTTTGAAGTTTTCACTATATAATTTGGTCTTCAGCAGATTTTCTTGACCATGTAATTGGCTGATTAGATATTTGAGTTAAGGAGTAGTTGTACCTTTATTGTACTTGTATAAAGTGTGGGTGAGTGTGTGTATATATATTCAAAATTCAAATTGAGCTTCAGAATGGGGAAGAAAGGTGATTTATGTGACTTTGTACGTGCCATGGTTGTTGGTGCCAGACAGGCTGGTCTGAGTAATTCAGAAACTGCTGATCTGCTGGGATTTTCATGTACAGCCATCTCTAGGGTTTACAGAGAATGGTCAGAAAAAGAGAAAATATCCAGTGAGCAGCAGTTCTGTGGGTGAAAATGCCTTGTTGATACCAGAGGTCAGAAGAGAATGGCCAGACTGGTTCGAGCTGATAGAAATGCAACAGTAACTTAACCACTCGCTACAACTAAGGTCTGCAGAAGAGCATCTCTTAACACACAACACATCCAACCTTGAAGCAGATGGGCTACAGCAGCAGAAGACACACCGGGTGCAACTCCTGTCTGATGAGAACAGCAAACTGAGGCTACAATTCGCATGGGCTCAACAAAATTGGGCAACAGAAGATTGGAAAAACGTTGCCTGGTCTGATAAGACTTGATTTCTGCTGTGAATTTCAGATGGTAGGATCAGAATTTGGCATAAACCTCATGAAAACATGAAACCATCCTGCTTGTATCAATGGTTCAGGCTGCTGGTGGTGGTCTAATGGTGTGGAGGATGTTTTCTTGGCACACTTTGGGCCCCTAAGTACCAAATGAGCATCATTTAAATGCCACAGACTACCTGAGGATTGTTGCTGACCATATCCATCTCTTTATGAGATAGTAGCCATCTTCATCCAGCAGGATAGCGCCATGTCACAAGGCTCAAATCTTCTCAAACTGGTTTCTTGAACATGGCAATGAGTTCACTATACTCAAATGACCTCCACAGTCACCAGTAGGGCTGGGTATTGACACAATTTTCACGATTCGATTCGATTACTATTCACATGCTTTCGATTCAATTCGATTACGATTTCGATTTGATTCGATATCGATTATTTTGGATGTAGTATATCAGTTACAGTACATGGCAAATTTTCTAGAGGAAAAAAAATCTCTCAACTAATGCTGTAAACTACACATGTAAGTCAGATGGTACTACTATAATAATACTGAAGGTTAAATTAACTTACTTATATACAAACACTTAAATTACACTCAATGATGTTTTTATTATAAATAAAGTTTAGAATTACATAATCATATTTCTACTCCAATTCGTTTTTTGAAATATAAACATTTAAATCGCGGCTGTCATAACTGATTTATATAAACATGCATTAAATATTGAAGAACATTAAAAATTATAATGAATATGTAACGGTGCATAGCTATTCATCAGAATGTTGCTTTCTAGAGTACACTTTTCTAGCTGACTAATGAGTTTGTGGTCACTGAATATGTTTTTCTGAGGTAAATGTGACGTTACGTGACATTGTTTACAAGCTGTTTTATTGACGTCTTTCCGAGGTTGAAACACTGATTGAGCTATTATAAGAGACATGATACGGATTTCGGTAAGTTGTACTGTATATTCTAACATACCTTCAGATGTTTCGTCGTGTTTATTTCGTGCTGTAACTGGTATTAAAGCGGAGAGGATGTTCAGATGCGCTCCGTGCTGCCACTTCTCTTTAACTGAGGCGCTCACATTTAACAGCGCCAAAACGGTATTTATTTTTTGAATCTCATAAAAAGATGGACGTCATTTGAAATCTGAGACTTTGCTTCATATCAAAAGTAACAAAGCATAAAAAAGATTATTGCGATTTATTGGATGGGAGGCGCTACATATTCTGCTCATTCATCAACTGAAAACAGACTAGACTAATTGATTCTTTGGATTTAAGAATCGATATCGGTTCGTAAAAATGAGAATCGATTAAAATCGAGAAATCGATATTTTTTACCCAGCCCTAGTCACCAGATCTTAGTCCAATAGAGCACCTTTGGGATGTGGTGGAACGGGAGATTCACATAATGGATGTGCAGCTGACAAATCTGCAGCAACTGCGTGATTCTATCATGTCAATATGGACCAAAATTTCAGGAATGTTTCCAGCACTTTGTTGAATCTATGCCACAAGGAATTAAAGCAGTTCTGAAGGCAAAAGTCGGTCCAATCCAGTACTAGCAAGGTGTACCTAATAAAGTGAGTGTATATATCCCATTCCAACCATATGAACCTCTTTTATTAGGAGTATAAAACCATTAAAATGGACTGTGTCTGAATATTTGGTGCCATAAATGCCTAAAGCACGATTGATTACCACAACAAATGCACATTTGCATTCATTTTACGCATGAGTTGATTTGTGAAAAACGAAAATAAATAGCACAAACTTTAGAAAACAAATCTGAGGAATTTGGTCAAGGGCATGGTGCTAATCGTTTCATCCATAACTCATTTTATGCAGACTGATGAATACCGCATTTGAGAAAAAGACAGCTCTTTATGGAGGCTGAAACTGGCACTTACAGCCAAGCATGGAAAATGCAACCTTTAGAGAGTGGGATAAGAGTTGCCCACTCTAGGCGGGGAACAAGGCACTGGGACACCTCAGCAAATGTTAATTGAAATGACCTGGCAGATTTACGACAGGGGAAAGAAGTCGTTAATGCCTGGCACGATCCCGCGGCGAGCCGGATTTGAGATAAGTCCCTCAGCGGATCTTACGGAGCTTAAGAGGGATGGAGATGCCAGAGGAGAACAGCTAATGAAAGTGTTCACAATGAAGGCCACATTAGCCACCGATGCTTTCAGTGTGTTATTAAAAATGACAAAGGCTATTGAATTGAATATATGAAGGAGAGGGCGCTGGGCTCATGTAGGGTGTTATTAGGGAGATGGCAGTTAAGGAACGCAACAGAGCTGTAGAACATGTAGTGTACTGACACGATTGACGTACTAATAACATGTTCCTGCCCTTTTCTTCTTTATTGAGACAGAATTTTATCTGGCATATTACACTAAAAAAATACTGGTTACTTGGATTCGGCGAGCGCTCCTCCTATGATGTGATGGCATTTTATCATATTTATTCATTTATTCAGTGATGCATTGAAAATGCATAGATTCATAACTTGAATACGCCTCTTCTATAATGAACATAAACGTTTATTTAATTTTTTTGTTTTTCCAAAATGATTTTTTTAAATGTCATATATGTCTGATATACTGTTCTGATATCAATGAACCAATAAACAAAAACCTTAAAAGAAAATCTTTATTTATATATTTATTTATTTATTTTAAAGGGGACCTATTATGCCCCTTTTCACAAGATGTAATATAAGTCTCTGGTGTCCCCAGAATGTGTCTGTGAAGTTTCAGCACAGATAATTTATTATAGCTTGTCAAATTTGCCCCTATTTGGAGATGGTCCGTACTGCAGAACACGAGATCCAGGGGGCGAGGTTGGATCTAGATCCAACTCCTCCCACTTTACATATCCCTAAACCTACCCGTCTCCACCCCCTGGATCTAAACCTACCCATCCCCACCCCCTGGATCTGGATCCAACTCCTCCCACTTTACATATCCCCCTGGATCTCGTGTGTTCTGCAGTGAGGGACTACTGCCTATTTGGCAGTGAGCAAAAACACGCCATTTTTGTGTGTGTTCCTTTTAAATGCAAATAAGCTGCTGCTCCCGCCCGCTTTCAAAAAGAGGGAGGAGCTTTAACAGCTCGCACTTTGGTTGCTCAACAACAACCAAGCTGGAGAATCTCACGCAGTGTTGCCAAGTCTGCGGTTTTACAGTGGAATTGGGCTACTTTAATACTGTTGCTACGGGTTGTTTTTCATGTCCGCGGGTTTAAGCGACCTCAAATATCATGATATTTACCCCCGGAACGCGATTTTTACTGGGGGACCCCCCCGTCCGAAATGCAATTGGGTGGGTTTTGTTGTGAAAACCTGCCAACCCTGATCTTGCGCAGCCAAAATGACGATTATCAGTAATGGTGTTCAGCCTTACATTGTTCAAATTCAACTCATCGACTAGCATGTGCCGTCATGTTAATCTTTTGTGCAAATACAGCGTTGAATTGACCCTCTTTTGTGAAGCAGTCTGGCGTAAAATGACAGCATGGCAACAACACTCCACTACAACAACTCTTCCTCTTCTCTAAAGCAGCCCAACATGGCCTCACCCCCTTTGTTGTTGCGTGTTTTGACATGGCGTTAGAACTGGTACACCATCGTCGCTTGACAAAATGGCAGCGCAGTGGGTGGAAACATACAGATTAAGTGGCGGTAATATTATAATAAGATCCCCTTCCTGCATCACTAGGGGAGAGAAATCTGCGCGGCTATTTTTTCACATGTTTGCAGAGAAAGGCTTACCAAAATAAAGTTACTGGCTTGTCTATTTTCACATGTTCTGGGTTGGTAGATGCACCGGGAAAAATGATAAATAAAGGTAAATGATATAAAGGCTTTTCAAAACTATATAATAACGAACATCAATATGAAAAGTATACATTTCTAAGAATTTGGCACGTTTTAAACTAGATTTTTCCTTTATAGAGGGTACTCTGACAGTAAATGTCATTGGCTTGGTAATGGATTTGGTGATTCTAACTAGTTACACCGGTTATGTTAGATTTTATAATTTAATTAGAGTCCAGTCATCTTGGTTTTGGCCGGCAGATGTCCTTTTATAACTTATTCAACACTGTAAAGGTCAGTGTGGGCCAAAACACTGGTATGCGCTCAAACAGTGCTTGTCCTTAAATACATGTCATTTTTTTTTTCCACTCACTTGCAGACTCTCTAATTGTGATGAGTAATAGTGAATAGGTCAAGCTGTGCGTTTGCTGTTATGCATTTGATGGCGTCCCATTTCCATCCTATATTTAGAAGTCTGGATGAGAAAAGGGCAAAGACAGGCATATTCAATTTACACAACTCAAATGTCACGGAACATTACTTAATGCCCTGGCTTTGGTCTTATGCCTTTTGACCTGCTTGCCAGTGGAGAGGGGAGATGGCATTGATGAGACCATACAAGATGCTGCTGTTTTTTGCGCCGTGGCAGAACGGAGTGGGGAAAAGGGATTGGGGATCTCAGTTAATCAACCAGGAGGCGGCGAAAGCAATGTTTCATTAAAAAAGCTGACAAACTGAAGCCAGAGGAATGGATGGTTCATAATTGTGCAAGGGTGTCTGCCTGGAAAGTAATGCGGTTATGAAGTCTGTGCTCTGAGAAATTACACTGCGTTTGTAATCACAGTGGCAGTTGCTCAGTGCTGGTAGAGGTGAGGAAGGGAAACTCAAGGGAAAAAAAATTCAATTTGTGTAGTTTTTTTTGCCAGTCTGTTGTGTCCTTATTACCAACCTGCAAGGATTTTTGTGAAAATGTTCATACTGACTTGTGCTGTAACATAACCTACTTTAAATCTAACACACCTCAATTACAGTTATGGTTTCATATAATATACCATTGTTTGGGGTCATTACAATTTTTTTAATGTTTCTGAAAGAAGTTTCTTATGCTCTGAAAGGCTGCATTTATTTAATTACAATACAATAAAAGTGTAATATTGTGAAATATTATTACAATCTAAAATGTAATTTATTCCTGATATATCTATAGCTGTGTCCCAAACCGCTCCCTATCCACTATATAGTGCACTATATCGGGTGTCTGCCATTTTGTAGTGGAGTCCAAATTCTGAGTGAACGACTTCATTCCCTACTTTCGTTCACTACTTTATACCCACAATCCTCTCTGATTTCGAGTGTACATTCGATGTACACTCGCTGAAGCACTATTTCCCAAAATCCAATGCGGAGAGGACTGAGAGAGCACGCAAAAGAGCGGGAGCGAGCGAGTTCAAACGAGAGATTACTTTACAGCTTTCTTATTTCTTCTTTAACATTTATTTCACGCTAGTTCTAGCTGTTTTATCATTACTTGAATAAAACATTGAAATATAGAGAGACAATTATATAGATGAATTTTCAAATTAAATGAAATAATATTAATAAGGTAAAATGTTGTTTTATATTTAGGCATTAACTCACTTGAATGTGTTTTGCTAACAGCCAGGTGTTTTAATAATTTGTGCCATTGTTGTTAACTCACAAAACTAATATATATATATATATATATATATATATATATATATAGGCCTGATTGAGTTGGGTTAGTAGTGTGATGAAACTCGCAGTTACGGTAAGGAGTGTGCCATTTCCGATACACACTCAAAGCAGCTGACCAATCAGAACACATTGCGTTTTCCGGAAGGAGGGGCTTCATAGAGACAGGAACTAAACAGAGCGTTACTGACAGACTTGGAAAAGAGGTGCTGCAACAATGCCAAATATGTGAAAAATAAGATGTTTTTTGAACGTTCAAGCATGAAAACATATTCTAGTAGAGCCCAAAAACAAGATCAAGACTTTGTAAAAGGGCATAATAGGTCCTGTAATAGGGCCTGCTTGCAGTTAGGATATTACTAGAAGAAACTAGTTATATAGAAGAAAGTGTATTTTAAGTGAAATGATATGGAATGTACGAGACAAAATATGAATGTTTCATGTGCACGGTCGTTTGAAATAATCACACCACCAGCAATTGTCCCAGATCATTTTCTCTCTTCAGGACTTGATGGTTCCTGAGGTCAGTAGAGTGCTGGAAAAAATTAGGCGATGCCTTGTTTCATTCTGTGTTGCACCAATAACAATTGCCGGGATTGGAATGAAAGGTCAAAGGGTAGATCTCTTAGCTTTACAATTACAGTAAACCTGAGACTGATTTGTTCGGTTTTAATTAAGCCCTTGTGAGTTCGGCCTCACGGATGCTGAGGAGAGCTACACGCGGGGAGCTGCATGTTGCTAGGAGACAGGTTTCTACTCTGCTCTGATGAAATTTACAACGCCCAGCAATTCATTATTATTCCATTCCCTTTCATTTCCCTCACATTATTTTTCGCATTTCTTATTTTGGGACTGAATCTGACCTTTTTATTACACTCTCCTCAGGGGGATACAGTTCTCAGCTGTGTTTAATAGACTGGTATGGGAATGGTTTGTACTACAGTAGAAACTGCTCTCAATTTTTGGAATACTGTATAGGCAATGAGGGATTTCTGGATTGAACTCTGTGGGCCTCGTGTTAATGTAGCGCCAGCAGTCTTGATTTGTTCCCTGATTGAAAAGGCAGAGTGCTTGCCTCTTCTGTATTGAGGATGTACATTATTAATGTCACCAATCCATCCAAAATGTGCATCGCAGGCGGTGGAAAATGTTCTCTGAGTACACGCATCCTTTCGTCCATGTACGCTCGAAGGTTTGATGTTTCATGTACCATCTTTGATTGCACATCAGCTAAATGTACACAATCTTTAGATTGTGCCATCAACCTTGTATAGTTCAGTATATTAGATGATTTGATGTCACAGCTCTACAGTATTCAGTACCACAGCAGACACTTGTTCATTCATATTCATGCTTTCTCTCAAACTGAAGTACCATCTGAAGATTGGATAGTGGTTATCAGCTCTACCCAGCAATGGATAATACCTTCCAATAAAATGTGATGAATTCATGTTGCAGAAATACATGTTAGCCCATCCAGTTTTACTTTTGAAAGCCAAATATTTTTTTAAATGATTATTCTTTTGATGACCATGTACTTTAAATTTAGTTAATGATTTTAAATCAACTATATACTTTCAATTTAGTCAGTATTTTTTCAGAACTTTAGTCATGTCATATTCACCATAGTCCATATTTTTAAATATTTTTCCATATTTTTTAAAATTTATAATTTAGTTCTTTTTATAATATAGATAATATCCAAAATGACAAATTTGTCTCAGATTGTTGCAGACCAAATTGTCCAGCATTTTGAAAATGAATGATCATTTATTAATTATCATGTAAAATAAGTAAGGAATAATTGACGACGGGCCATTAAATTATTAGAAAATAATGCACGCCTGACCTCGGGCGTGCATTATTTTTGAATAATTTAACGGCTCGGAGTCAATTATTCCGCTTATACTACAGTTACCACACCTGTTCAGATGTTGTATTTCAAGATGTGTCCTTAAAACACTCTTGTGTGTGGGACTAATATCTTACGCATCTCATCCCAAGCCTTGATCCATTGATAGTAGACTAATACAGTTATTAACGCAGTTATGAGAGAGAGAGAGAGATCAAGCGTGTGTGAATTACCTGAGTCTGTGCGTCTCTCAACAGTGTTCGGTAGCAGTGTCTCTACTAATAGTGAAACATTATTACCTCGCTGGTGAGAAATGTCATGTAGCTTTTAAGTTGCTAAACTATTTTACAGATAAAATCATCAGAGCAGCGCTGACAACAAGTTTCTGTGCGAGTGTGTTTCCGTACTGAGTGTGCGTTTGAGCGAGAGAGAGAGAGAGAGCGGGAGATAGAGAGTATGACCTTTCAGGACATTATAAAAACGTATTTTGTCGCAAAAACCTTGACAATAATTTGTCGTTTTTATCCTATTGTTTACTATATTTATTTGATTGGTCAGTGTCGATTGTGGGTTTTGTTTATTTTGCTGTTGTAGGCTGTAAGAACCTTTTGAAATAACTGAAATCATTTGGTGAAGTGATATGTAACTGTAATGTGGTCAAGACTTGCCTAGAACTACTTTAGCCATGTGTTTCCCTGAAAATAATTGCGCACCTTAGAATGTTCGTCAACCAATCAGATTCGAGCATTCATCAGCCTCGTAGTATAAATAATAGTAAATATTTCTTACTGCTATTAACCCTTGTGCTGTGTTAAAAACCCTGTAACGCCTTTGGTGTTCCCAGTCAAAAATGACTGCCCTTTTTAAAAATTGCTTGTAAATCACTCATTATGCTATATTATCACCAAATATTGGATTCAATCTTTTTGTCAGCTTGTTTTCTTTCAATTAGAACAGGTTTCGTATTTATTTTGAAACTGACTGATTGTAGGCCTCATTGATCGGAGTCTCATTGATCTGAGGATAAAGTTCATCTCTGTGAAAAAGAAAGCCTGTTATACTCAAAATAGTTTGTTTGTGTACATGACTGTGTGTGTGCACGGTAGCGCGGGTGTGCATGTATCCACGCATGCACGGGTCCAAAGCCTTTATCTTTGCAAGCACACATGTACATATGTGAACGTGAACATGCTCCTGAACACAATGGCCCAGTTTCACAGACAGGGCTTAGGCTAAACCAGGATTAGGCCTTATTAGCTTTTATAAACATACCATCGAAAAAAAACATTACTTGTGCACATCTTGAGACAAAACAATGTTTCTGACATATTTTAAGATATGTCAGTGCAAGCTGCTTTCAGTTAAAACAGCTCAAACATCCATTTTAGTCTAGAATTAGCTTAAGCCTTGTCTGTGAAACCGGTGGTAAATGTTCCTCTTATTTTCGATCTTCCCCATTCATTTTTAATGGATGGTCTTTTTTGACCAATTTAAGCTCAGATCAATGAGGCCTACAATCAGTCAGTTTCAAAAAGAAATACAAAACCTGTCCTAATTGAAAAAACAAGTTGACAAAAAGATTGAATCCAATATTTGGTGATAATATAGCATAACGAGATTTATAAGCTATTTTTTTGTAGGCCAGTCATTTTTGACCGGGAACAACACAAGTGTAACAAGGTGGGAAAAAAAATCCACAAAATGTACAAAATTTATACAAAACATTTTGGAGTAGTTATACCCTGTGTGAGCGAAGTCCGTAAGTTTTAGTCCAATGTGATAACATTAACATTTTCGGGAAAATGAAATTCCTCTCTGGTTTAAAATGTCTCAAACACAACAATCTTGCAATATTATTTGGGTAGCATTTTATTTTGATGGTCCCCTTTGAACATTCTGTTGACTATAAGTAACTTTGCAACTACATGTCAACTAAAGCCCTGAGTATACGCTAGCGTACTCGCACAGTCAAACACAGCCTTGCAAAATACACTTCACTTGACTTGTACGCGTACACAGGCATTCGACGCATGCGCATCTCTCGCCACGAGTTACAACCCATGTAAATATCTAAATACCATGTATTCTTTCATGCTAGAGTTGTACAAATGAGGGTACTTTCTCTCTTCGCACAATATGTCGTCTATACAGGCCTCCATTGTCGCTGTAGCTTGCATGCGTTCCGGTCTGTTCTGTTTATGCAGTTTTTCTTTGACTACCTTGTGAATCGACGCCCCCCGGGGCATGGTTGCCACCTTGTGGATAAACTAAATACTGCATTTTTACTAATTACTAATGTTTTGTTTCTTGAAAACATGACAGATTTGACAAAAGCTTGAGCTGACAGTAGAGTAGCTTGAGATAAGACACAGAGATAAATTTAATACACAAATATCTGCAAAACTTTTAACAACCTCGTTTTTAAAGGGTGAAATTTAAATATTACTGAGTTAGAACTCTATTCTTATTTAAATTATATATATATATATATATATATAGAATGGCTTTATGATATTTAGTCTATAACACATTTAATATAAATACAAATGCACAAAACTGCAAGTTTATGATAAAAAATAGTCTGTAATTTGGCCTTTATTACTCATTTAATACATGTTTACATTAAAAATGAAATAAAATGAGATATTAACCTACATTTCTGACAAAATACCACGGTTACAGTTAGTGTTACCACAGTAAATCCATGATAAACGTTGTTGAATTGTTGGTTGAAAAATATTCTAAATGGATCGGCTCAATGTTTCTCCTGATTTGCACGTTAGTGTTGTTGATAAAGTCGGCGCTGTTTCAACTGGCTTTAAACTGAATTAAATCACAGAGAAATTTGCAGCTTGTACCTGAGACATCTACGCCGAACTCGAACACTTCTCACTGGCTGTTTAGTGGTCGTGTGATCGAGACACTCGGCAAGCAAACACATTTGTGAGCTCGTGAGTCGTGCAGTCTGCAAAAGTAGCACTGTTTCGTTCCGCTTTTGGCGCGTTTCCCTGGCCTAAAATCTAGTACTGCCCCCTTGTGTTGACATTGTAAAACTGCACTTTATAAAATATGCGTGGCGGGCCACATATAATATATTTTAATAGACAAGCTGCGGGCCATTTGAAATTCATCCCCGGGCCGTAGTTTGGACACCCCTGATCTACGTCAACAAACATTTTTGTAATTAATTTAATAGGTGAATTAACAGTATCTCAGTATCAGGAACCGATCCTGGAACTGGCTGGGGCCTGCAAAGTGTCAATCTATGCGGCCCAACACTTCCAAAGAAATCTGACTACTTGGACCCCTTGGGTAATCGGCACATATAGGGCATGAGCTGACTAATACCAAATTATGTTTTTCCTCCCTTGAGCCAATTTTTGTAGGAAAAGGGGTCTGTGACAGGGTAAAGGGCCTCGTGAGTCCATGAGCTCAGTATGTGGCCAGCCTTGAGTTAGTCTATAGAGCTCTGAGACATGTTTACTATGCCAGGATGGTCTGATAGATAGCTTGTGATTTTCGTGTGCTGAGAAATCATTACTGTTGTCATTCTGTCTTCCCATCTCCCATCCTAGTCAGGCCTAGCAATTACATTACCCTCCCCGGTAATTGCATAACCGCTAGCGAAGGTAAATTGTAGTCTTTAAGGAGATTGCTATGTTTTGTAATACCTTAAACTGCTCGCTCTTTCCCCTCTCATTCGTTCATCACCACCGTTTAGGAATATTGTGATTTTTTTTCTTTACGATTACATCCAAGATTGCCCGTCATCCAGTGCACCATTACATTACATTTTCCGATACCGTTCAGAACGAACCTCCGTGCCAGACCTGCTTTTGTCGCTCTCAGGCAATTGGTGGCGCGCATTTCCCACAGGACTTTCCTGTGTGCTAGCATGCAGTCTGAAGAAATAAGATCACATCTCAGTCTTTCTCTCTCTTGTTTAAAAATTGATTCACAATGTGTTTTCATTCACCTCCCTCCACAAACAGCATGGAGCGGAGGGGGTGAGCGAGGACACGGGGACGGAGGAGGCCACCTGCAGCATCATTACGTCCACACTGAG
The DNA here is from genome assembly GCA_039654765.1 of Mylopharyngodon piceus. NCBI lineage: Eukaryota > Metazoa > Chordata > Actinopteri > Cypriniformes > Xenocyprididae > Mylopharyngodon > Mylopharyngodon piceus. Next base: position 12,368,706 of record CM077448.1, on the reverse strand, counting down.
AAGATGCGTCACGTTCCTCTCACCTCAGTGTGTTGTCCGCATTCAAAAGACACAAACTGCAGCCACATCTATATTTATGACACATTCCCTCTATATAACTGAATGATATTGATGCCTAAACTCTCAGTGACTTCACTTATAGGAATATAGAACACGCACACACTTGCAGAGGAGTTTTCATGCCAGCGGGCCACAGAAAGAGTGAATAGATATGAATATATATTGAGCTTTGACCATATGAGGTGAGCAATACATTTTGCTGACTCCATATTCTTTTCATTCTTTGAGAATTTGTCTCTGATTATGAGACAGAGGGGGAAAAAGGATTACTCGCTGAGGAAAATGGATTTCACTGCTGCCCTCCTAAACAGATTTTCCCTTTTCTTTTTTTGCTATTATTTTCATTCTCTATAATAATGCCTTCCTTTGATCACCTTGAAGACACCTTCCCACAAGGAATTCTATTTTTATATTACTGCAGTAAGGAAAGTTCAAACAGATTGCCATTTCATTTTCATCTTTCTTACTGTGTCCTGTAACCTCTCATGTTGCACTTTGTCATTTAATGGTGTATATTACTGATAATTATGTTACTTTAGAATAAATGCTTTGGACAAGGTATTAGTGGCTATGATTTATCATCACTCAGTGAGGTTAAAGGAACAGTTCACCCAAAAATGAAAATGTTGTCATCATTTTCACACAAAAGAGATATTTTTAACAGAATTCTAAGCTGCTCTTTTTCATACAATGGAAGTAGATGGTGACCATAGCTGCCAAGCTAAATCTTCAGTGAATAATGACTAAATTTCAGCTTTCCTCACTTAAAACTATCCTATGGCATCAGAAGACTTGGAAAATACGGCACAAGGTATTTTATATGGAAGCTTGTTTCCGTCACTGAATGCAAAATAAAAAAGGTAATTGCGACTTCTCACAATTCTGACTTTTTTTGCGTCATATAAACTCACAATTGTGAGTTATAAAGTTAGAATTGCGAGATATAACCTCCCAATTGTGTTATAAAAGTCAGAATTGCGTGATATAAAGTAGGGGTTGAATGACTTTTAGATTTTTTAAAGTTGACATTTATTAGAAAAAATGCATTCTGTGTGAACGAGCCCTAAGTCTGAACCTCGAGCTGAGACTCGAATGTGGGTTGCCTTGTGCACAGCTATGGCATATGACGCTGCCCACAAATATTGCTCCTACATAACAGCTTATTTTTTATCAGTTCTTTTGTCTTTGGGTCGTTATATTTCTCACAGATTTCTGCTCGTTCTAGATCAGATACAGATAAAGTAACATAGTAAAGATTACATTTATATGAATGCATTAGTGGGATAGCTGTTGCGACTGCGTGTGAATTAATACTACCTGGCAGCTTCTCTCTACAAATAGTGAAGCTGTAGGTTTTAGTTACTAAGAAATATATGCTAGAACTTTTCAGTTTCTAAGCTATTTTATTGATAAATCACAGAAAGATTCCTTATCCTGCTGTGCCCTCTATAGGCCATGACCAGCGACTAGTCGACGTCAAGCTTAAAGCATTAAAGTCAACTAGTCGATTAGTCTGTGCAACCCCAATATAAAGTCGCAATTGCAAGTTATAAAGCCAGAATTGCGTGATATAAAGTCGCAATTGCGTGTTAAAAAAGTTAGAATTCTGAGACATAAACTCGCAATTTTTGTTTTTTTTTTTCTCAGAATTGCGAGTTTATAGTATATCTCGCACTCCTGACTTTAAAACACGCAATTTCGATATAAACTCACAATTCTGAGAAATAAAGTCAGTCTTTTTTCCCTCTGAATTGGACTTTATTACTTGCAATTGTGAGAAAAAAGTCAGAATTGTGAGTTTATATCTCAATTCTGACTATATAACTCGTAATTCTGACTTTATTACACGCAATTGCGACTTTATATCACGCAATTCTGATATATCACGCAAGTCAGAATTGCGAGATGTAAACGCAATTCTGAGGAAAAAAAAGTCAGAATTGTGAGATAAAAAGTCATAATTATCTTTTAAATAGTTTTATTCTGTGGTGGAAACAAGCTTCTATAATTTTATGATACTTTTTTATCGTTTTTTTTTTTTTTTTATGGAACTTGATAAGCAGTGGTCCCCATCCACTTTCATTGTATGAAACTGAGCTTCCTGAACATTCTTCAGAACTTCTTATTTTTTGTTCCGCAGAAGAAATGCCATGTGCAGTCAGTGAAGGCAAGGCACGTAAAGAAACCACAGAGCTCCCTGGGAGGCATTGCAACCAATTGCTCAGCATGTAAAAGGTCAGGAGAACACCTGTAAGGGGCAAGTGTAAGAAAAGCTGACAAATCAGCCAAGAAAAGGTTGGCAGGAGGGGGGCCAGAAATAATAAAAAGCCTTACTATATGTGTGATCTCAACAGTGGTTTAAAGCTTGGGCTTGAAGAGAAAAATATATGCTGTGTAAGTGAAAGAAAGATTTGAAATGACTACAGTAAAAAGTGTAGGCCTATACATGAGAGTGAGAGTGAATTGGGTAAGTAGGCTTTTCTCCTGACTGACTAATGTAGTCTTTTCTAAGGGTTAACACATGTTTGATATACCTCATTTCAATTTATGGTAATTCACTGTAGGGTTTATGAGCAAATATAGTAAAATAATATTATATACCACCAGGGCTTGACATTAACACCCGCCAACCCGCCAAATGCGGGTGGATTTCAGCAGTGGTGTGTAACAGTCACTCCTACAAGCCACTTTGAAGGGTTGAATTTTATATATAATATAAACGTTTTTCAATTGTAATCTTTTAAAAAGGCATCTGAAATAATAAACTTAGTGCAATGTAGTGTTGTCAAAAATATCAATTTTTCGATACATATCGATACTGAAATATCTGAAACGTTTCCAATACTCATTTATACATGATACCAGCTGCACTTTCTCGCTCTCTCATCTCTCCGACAGCGAGTTGACACACAAACCCGCCTCCCCTCACTCACTCATTTTATTTGCTCCAGATGAATATTGTTGGTGTTACAGGGCTTGAATTTCGGCGTGGGATTGCATGTATTGCGCATAATTTTACTCATTCACGTATATATTTTGTGTTCACACCCAAAGTGCGCGAACATAAAACCGCCTCTCAGTACTAAATTGAGTTCTTTTTCACTGCTTATTGCATTTAAACAGTCAAATACACAGAATATAATGCCAAAATGCCGGTCTTGGCGAGTATTCAAGTAAACACAGTTATGTTTTAAGTTAACGTAAACAGTTGAGAAAGAAAACGCATGTGTAACTGTATAATGGATCCGTGCGTCAGGTCTTAAAGTGACAGCAGCCTAATATGCCTGCTGCCAAATTATTATATAATATTAATATTAATATTAAAAGTCTATATGGCAGTTTTTCCCCATGGTATTGATGTCAAAATTGTGGCCAGTGAAAATGCTGAATGGCTAGTGACAAAATAGTTAATGTCAAGATCTGTACACCACTGTTCAAAGGTTAGGGGTTGGTAAGATTTTTCTGTTATGCTCATCAAGGCTGCATTTATTTGATCAAAATACAGTAAAACAGTCCTATTGTGAAATATTACATTTAAAATGCTTTCTATTTTAATACACTTTAAAATGTAATTTCTCCCTCCAGTCTTCAGTGTCACATGATCCTTCAGAAATCATTCTAATATGCTGATTTGCTGCTCAAGAAACATTTCTGATTATTATCAATGTTGAAAACAGTTGTGCTGCTTAATATTTTTGTGGAAACGATACACCTTTACAGGATTTTTTTGATGAATAGAAAGCAATTATTTTAAATAGATTTTTAATTTACAATGTAAAAGTCTTTACGGTCAGTTTTTATGAAATTAATGCATGCTTGTTAAAAAAAAGTATTATTTTCTGTTTAAAAAAAAAAATCTTACTGACCCCAAACTGTTGAATGTGTATAACAATTGAAATATATATTAAGTTAGCATCTGTATTTAGAAAGCTACATAAATGCAAAGCTTATTCAGATTGTAGTTTAGAATCCATTTGCAGAGTTTGTTGGTGATAGATCAATCAAACAGTGCAGACAAATCCAAAATTAAATTCAATGTTACCAAAAACCAGACAGAGACAGAATAATTAGACCAACAAAGTTTGAGATTCTATATATACACAAAATGAACAAGTGGAGTTTGGGTAGTTATAAGGACAAATGTAAGTAGTCTAGTGATAATGACCTTCGATGATGAGACTCTGAAGGTTGACTTCTTGTCTGAACAATCAGGGTGTTCTCAGTTGAAGTCAGCAATTAAAGCAGGAACCAAAAAGTCCTCCATCAGGACCCAAGAATGTTCCTCTCATCCACTGAAGGTAATACATCCTTCTGCCTTTGCACTGCGAATCCAAAAATACCTGGTCTGTTTGATCTCCAGTATCATGCTATATCTTGATTTGTTCTTTGTCCAGTGAATTGCAGTGCTAGATAGAAGTGAAAGTAACATTGATTTGCAATAGTCTGCAAAGAGCTTTCCAGATATGTGATGCAAAGTGTGTACCTTTGATGATGATCTGCAGCGCTGGAAATTACTTTTTTCAATCTCCATGGCTGTATAACCAGACAACAGGTTAGTGATTATTAAGACAGCACTGAAGTCTTTGGATACTAAAAGATCTGTGACGAAATCTCTATCTTTTAAAATCCATATGTCATTATGGCCTCTTGAGAATGGGATGAGGGTCTAATAACCTAATAACAATGGCGTGAAGAGAAACTTTCCTTGAAAGTATTGCGAAATCCACACAGGACACCATTATTTGATTCCTAACAGGTATTTTCTGCACTTAAAAGAAGAGTTTGCACAAAAAATGGTTATTTATTATGGCATTTTAAATGCAGTATGTTAGGTTGTTTGGAGATTCTCAGAGTTAAAGGTTGTCGTAACTTGTTAATTCTAGAATGATTACTTAGAAGTACTAGTATTGCTGTTAAAAGATATTGATTTCCCACACTAATTGCATTCATCAAACTCACTTAAAGTTGACGAAATTCTCTGCTGCCTGTTCTGTCTGTTCATCTTCTTTGGTTTCCCCCTAAACAGAGCATTTCGAGGAGCAGCAGTTTCACAGAAGCCATGAATGGTATGTCTAAAGAAATTTCCACACCTACCAGGGAACCATTGAAGCTCTTTCATACAGTGGCTGGAGTTGAACTGCCTGTGTTTTAGTTATCCATGTCTTCCAGATGATTAACCATTGAGGTACCGTCACACCATGGTTTCTGTTCATTAGTGGCATGTAAACATTCAGTTTGCACAGAAAATTGATCTCTTGCACCATTGTTGCTGTTAAGCCTCTTACAGTTCAGGAAAAAAGAACAATGATAGTACTACAAACTGCTCCTTTGAGATCCCTTAAGTCTTTTCCTACATTTTATTTTACCCTGAAGGGAAAATTGGTAGTCTTAGTTAAGCTGCTGTCCGTAACAATTTTTGAGCAAGTACATAACCAGCCAGTGTTCAAAACTATATCCTTACCTTAGCCCGATTCACAACAGTAAGCTTGTAATAATGTTTTATAATAAAATCGGTACTGGTGGGTTTCCGCGGGAAATTCGAGCATGTAGCCGTTCGTCTTTGCATCATTACGTCACGTCTGTAAACAGAAAGAACGAGTCCCAGCTAGTAGGTTATATGTGAGGATGCTACTGGTAGCGGATCATTTATAGCCTTTTCTCACAGCAGCTGAAATAATTAAACTTATTTTGATGGCGGATTGTAATCCAGAAAGGTCCAAATGACAATCATCAGTGACAACTGGAGATTCACCCGTAGTCAAAAGCAAAAGACTTCGGACTGCGGAGTGGCTACAGAAATTGAAATCTACAGGTAACGCTAATACACACTAAATACACATAGTCACGCAATGTTGATGTTGTTAACATTAACAATTTGAGAACAAAGTATAACAATAATAATCATTTGCATGGTTTGGCGTGATCCGAGCTAAGCGATCATTTAATCACCACTGGCAGTGCGATTTATTGTTATGCTTTTTTTCAGTTGGTCAGAACAAAAGTGGCAGATTCGTTGCTTACTTGTTCAGATGACATTTTCCGGTGAAAATTCTTATTTTGGTCATACATCCGAGACGTAGAATCTGTGATTCAGAAGTACAGTATCCACGCCGATGTGGTGACTGACAGCAAACATTAGATTCATCCGCGCTGAGGAGCCGTGCCGATCCACAACCCACGTAAAAATGATAATTTCGCAAATAACTGCAGTTGCAGGTTTCAAACAGGGATGGCGACAAAGAGGCAAAACTTACGGACTGCAACTTTAATAAGAAATGTTCTTGATGTACTGCTTTATTTGAACACACTTTTGTCGAAAGTAAATGTATTTATTTTTGCAACAATACAAAATTTCTGCGCTGATATCTGATTATTCAGAATGACATATGTTGATGCCAATGCTGAGACCTACTTGTCAATTTTTCTTAAAGGGACAGTTCACCCAAAAATGATTACTTACCCTTATGTCATTCCAAACCCATTCTTTCAAATACAAATGAAGATATTTTTAATTAAATATGAGGGATTTCTGTCCCTCCATTGAATGTCGCGTTAACTTCAACAGTTAAATTCTACACAAGATACATTTTCTTCACACACGAAATGAGTTGCAGTCTGACACGTTTTTCGCCCCCCTTTTGATGGCAGGATACAATTGGCCCTGATCATCAGATGTTTTTAAACAATCAGCCATTAAAAGCAATTAACTGCACTATCAGACATCAGCCGATTGTTTATACTGATGCCAATTATTCTGATACATTGATGCATCCCTAAGAAATTATTATTCATATTTTTATATATTTGTGTAAATAACACTCATAGCAAAAAGACTGCAAAATATGTGTTAGCCATTCACAATATTAGAGACGGATAACTCTCTAGAGAGACCCGCTTTATTTATTCATTTACTTAGCTGGATTTATTTACTATGCTACATATGACATGTTGATATGTTTTGTTTGTTTTTATTATTTATATATAATATGTTAATGCTTTGGAACATTGTGATTCACAGTCATGCTAATAAAGCTCAACTGAATTGAAATTAATTGAAATGATTGAGTATTAATTAACTACATGTACTTACTATAGAGTTACAGTTAGGGTTAGGGTCTGGGTTAGTTACTTGTAATTATGCATAATTTACTGTTATTACTATAGTAAGTACATGCAGTAACACGTAACTATGGCACTGTTAAATAAAGTGTTATTCAGCAAGGGTGCATTAAATTGAAGGGCACAAAAACATTAAGCAGAACAACTGTTTAGAGCATTGATAATAATGTTTCTTGAGCACAAAATCTGCATATTAGAATGATTTCTGAAGAATCATGTGACACTGAAGACTGAAGAGTATGCTGAATTTTCAGCTTTGCATCACAGCAATACATTTTTAAATGTATTACAGTAAAAAAAAGTACAAATGTAATAATATTTCACATTATTACATAATATTTACTGTATTTTTTTAAATAAATGCAGCCTTGGTGAGCATAATGTTTCAAAAATTTTTAAAAATCTTACCGATCCTAGACTTTTGAGTCCATTGCAAATGTGATACTGACTGAGAGTTCAAACTTTGGATGATGAGGTGGTAGAGATGATCAGAACAGTGAAAGCAACGAAGTATAGCAAGCAGCAAATCAATGTTCTCAGATGTTACATTGGTAGATATTGATCCATGTGTGAGAGCTGCAGGAGATGTGATCAGACAGCTGAACCTGAGAGATACTTGTGCTTGTATTAGGTGTCGTTTACATGACTTCATTTTCAACTAAAAATGTAATACTTTTTATGCATTTTGGCTGTTCATTTACATGACAACGGCATTGTGGGGGCCAAAAAACACAAACTTTGAAAACGATACTGTTGTCGTCTCCATGTAAACTACAAAAAAGTGAATTTGTGGAAACCTTGACATCATGCATATTACACGTTCAGTCTATAGGTACAGTGCTTCTTTACAAAGTTACATTGCCAACTACTGGCCTGGAATGATAATACAACATTTTTTATCGTTTTCGTGGATCCTTGTAAATGGGGATTGTTTTGAAAATTTTGTCATCTGTACACAAAAAATGCAAAGGAAAAACTTTTCAGATTTTAGTACATCGTTGTCGTGTAAACGTGCCCAAATTAAACTGCTTCACTGCTCATTTTATAGTATAGTTATTTTCATGAAAATTCATCTTTAGAGTTCAAAGACGTGCCTAACCTTTTTGTTGTCATCGAGAGGAGATGATTTGGTGTGAACCTGTTTCCAGCACCTCTGAGGTGTAGTGTAAGTGCAAGCAGTGTAAACATATTTGAAGTTTTGGAGGAAAAGTAAATAAGCTTTTTCTTCAGCCTCTCAGTGAAGAGTAGAGATAGCTGAAGCACTTCTCTCTCGCTCCCTTTCTTTTTCTCTTTCTTTCTCCTTTCTCTCTGCCACCTCTCTCTCTCTCTCTCTCTCTCTTTGTTTTTTTTTTTTGTCACTTTTATTGCTTCATCAATGCTCACTAATCCGGAGCTCCAGTGAGACAGTCACTGGATAACACTGGATATTAAATGGTTTTCAACTGAACATTTGTGTTATGCAGTACCTTTTTCAACCCTTTTGAAAAAAATAAAAATAAAATAATAATAATAATAATCATAAAAAAAACAAGTATCGAATGTGTAAAGCTTGTGTTTTTTGACAACAGTATGCAATAAACAGCTAAAGTTATCTATTGCTCAAGTTAGTTTGCATGAGGGTGTAAAATTGATAAACTGTGAGATGCCTTTCGGAGACGATTTCGAAGTGTCGTCGGAGTGTAAATAGCCTGTCTTGTTGGCAAAGGCTACACTAACTCCGCCCACCAGTGTCTGGTTGGACCACACAAGATTAAAAAAAGAATTGCACAAGTATGGCACGGGGACGCTTTTGACGCGTTCAGCCTGAGTTCGAATCTTGCCGAACTCGCTTTTCTCCCTTTTCCCATCACATATCAGATTGGAAAGGCATTTATTTTCAATAAAAATTAAGAAAATATTTGAAAAGTGAAAGTAAAGTGCCTAACGAGTGTTTAATAATAAAATATTTATCGGGTAGGGTTAGGTGTAATTTTAATAAATATAGTATTATATTATTATAATAATAGAGTATATATTTACACTCTAAGGTATTATTGCATCCTGTAAATGTACAACAATACTAAAACTGTGCAAATAGTATCTGCCACTATTTATACTTATAAATAGCATCTAACAACTATTTGCACTTATTGAAAAGAACTGCTACTTTTATATAGTGTAAATAGAATATATCGCTATTTTCACTTAGTGTAAATACCATATCGCTAAGAAAATTCTGCTATTGTCACTTAGTGTAAATAGCATCTATAGCTATTTGCATTTAGTGTAAATAACAGCATCTATTGGTAAGAAAATATGCTATTTTCACTTAGTGTAAATAGCTGCTGAAGTCTCTTATGCTCATATATCAAAAATACAATAAAAACAGTAATATTGTTATAGTTTAAAATGTAATTTATTCCTGTGATAAACCATTACTCCAGTCTTCAGTGTTACATGATCCTTCAGAAATCATTCTAATATTCTTATTTGATTTGCTGCTTAAGAAACATGTCTTATTATTAATAATGAAAACAGTTGTGCTTCTTAATATTTTTGTGGATTTTTTAATGAATAGAAAGTTCAAAAGAACAGCATTTATTTGACATAGAAATCTTTTTGTGACATTGTAGATGTCTTTACTGTCACTTTTAATTAAATTTAATGCACTGTTGGTGGATAAAATGATTAATTTCTTTAAAAAAAAATGCACATGATGGAGACAGAATTGTACTGCATAGTAGAAATGATCCTCATAACAGAAATCAGAGTCATCAGTGGGTGATAATGGAGTCAAACTCCAACCATCTGATATTTATTGAGATTACAGATCAGCCGTACAAGTGAACAAGCATATATACCACATGTTTGGTAATTATTATTGATCCCAGTCAATCAGTGCTATTCTGCACATATTTTAAGAACTGTAATTATAATGAAACATAAAGTTAGTGGCAGGTGAGCTGCATTGTAATACATAATGATAGATTGCAGCTGTCAACTGTAAAGGCTTTTAAAACGAAGGCAGGCCTTTAATTGCTTTGTCTCTCCCTGAGTGAATCGGTGACACTCTATAAATGACAGCTGTAGCAGGACATGGAACAAGGGAGGCTTTTCATCACACGGACGACCAGAGAGGACTGTGTCAATTATCTGCTTACGTGGGCTGGTCTGCAAGTGCAGTTAGACACTTTTCACACTCTTAACAGCTGCCTTTGGGGATTGTAGTTTACCTTCTTTAATAATAGAGCATCATCTTAACGCTCGAAGATAATTAACAATCGGTATGTGATCAAACGTATAACACCAATCAGAGTGATAAAAGAAAGAACAAGATGGTTGAGGAAGTACTTAATGAGTACAGGATGCTAGAATGGAATAATAATCAAAAGAAATCAAAGCAAATGCTTTAATGACAACCTGTTTCTTTATTGTCTGTTGGTCGTTGTCTCTTTCTCTTTGTCTCTCAGGCAGAGTCAACTGTCAAGACCTCGCATCAATATTCAGACACGCTTTTGGATTCCCATTCTTTCTCTCTCACTCATTCTGTCTTATCCACAAATTTGCAGATAACCTCAAACTCAAGGTCCATGCCGCTGACAGCTGGGTGTTACTTGATTATTTTTGACAGTTATTCAATGTGGCATGAATCTGAAAATGTTAGAAGAAAAATTAAATATGAACAGAGATTGCTTCATTTTAAACATGAAGTTTAAGGTACCTGGGACCAAATTACATTTTATTTTTGAGTCTTTCTTTTTGCCAGTTTTTTTTTTCCTTGTCTGGAGTCTTTTTTATTCGAAATACTTTTTTGCTCTCCCAGTTTAATGTAAAAAGACAAGTAAGCCTTTTGTAAGTTTATACCCCCCAAAATGTAAAGAGAGTGTCTGTGATGCTTCAAAAACATTACTGTTTGTTTGAGCAACCTGACACCAAATGATTAGCTCAACCAATAGCGTGAGTTTGGGGCGGGACTACTTGTTTGTTAAAGTCGGGATGGAATAGAAGTAGAGACAGTTCTTTTCTTCCATATTGCAACATACATCCTTGTGAAACTGATTACTGAAAAAGGAAAAAAAGGGTGGGGAATTGGTTCTATTCATTCATTGTTGATTGGATGGAGGCAGATTGAATTGAATGAATGCGAGTTTGCAGTTGATTGTACACTCTAAATAATGCTGGGTTAAAAACAACCCAAGTTGGGTTGAAAATGGACAAACCCAGCGATTGGATTGTTTTACCCAGCAGTGGGTTAAATGTTTGCCTAACGTGCTGGGCAGTTTTATTTAACCCAACTACTATATCAGACACATAATTACTAGAGGCAACAATAATAATCAAAAGGTGAACATTTATTAATAAACAATTTAATAAATGTTTTATTGTTTATTATTCAAACATATTAATAAATGTTAATTTCAAACATATTTTGGGTTAATTTTAAGCAAGCAATACAGTAATTTTTAAACAATAGTTGAGTTAAATAAAACTACCCAGCAGGTTGAGCAAACATTTAACCCCACCGCTGGGTTAAAACAGCCAAATTGCTGGGTTTGTCCATTTTTAACCCAACTTGGGTTGTTTTTAGAGTGTAAGAAAGGGGCAGAGTTTAAGTGGACTAAATGATTGAAGAAGTCTGGCATACATCACCAGAGAGAAGTCTGCCAAGTTATGACATTTTACGAGTCAAATTAAATCATGAATGGATGAATCGTTCACAATAAGACCAATGAATATAGGTGAATTTTCATTTCATGCCAACTTACAGGTTGCAAATTGATTTTATGCAGAAAATCTGAATATCGTTAAAGTTTTTCTCAGTTGCTTTGGCACATTTCTCGAATCATCCTTAAAATTTGCAAAACAGTATGTTCATTTCTCGAAACAATTTGTACAAACAGCACAACATATTGGATTACCTGCAAAAACCTGTAACCTGCTCAAAATCCTTAGTTCATCTCTCAAAAGCAAGTATTTATGTCAATGAACATATCAGTGCCATCAGAATGACAAGTCCTTGTGTCATTGTTCTCGAACAAGATGCTTAGCCATGTTGTCAATATAACAGTGATGAATATTTCAGATGTAAACTATGGCTACAGTTTTTATGACAGTGATTGAAACTGCACAAGACTGCACTTTGTCTGTATGGCATATATCAATTTTAACAGTACAAATGGACACATTACTGTATATGGGAGATTGATTGCAAAAGACTGGACAGGATTCACAGTTTTGTATTTACTGTTGGTCTGTCAACAAATTACTGTAAAATGTCCTTGTGATAAATGAAAAAGACAAGACTATATACATACACTGTATATATGTATTCATGTGTATGTGTGTGATATAGTATGTATCTGTATAAAGTTCATTTAGCCTACTATACTGTAAGTGTAAAGCAAGTGTAATATGCTACTGTAAGTGTAAAAATGCTACTGTAATATTAAGATTATAGCATGCATACCATATTAGAGTGCAGTGCACATTGCTGAAATACATACCTGTTATGTCTATGAAATACTTGAATGATTGAGGAAAAGGTTTTTCTGCAAACATTCAGCTGCACCTTTAGACCCGCATAAGCCAATGTAAGGTCATGATTGAGAACATTGTTTACAATAGTGGTCCTTATTTCACCAGAAACGTGCCTACGCCCCCTTTGCTTTATCTACCTCTTCCTCTGTTTTGCCTACCTACCCTTCTACCACACATCCTTACTCCTCTTCTTCTTTCCAGCCGTTGACCCTTTTTGTTTCCATGATGTTCTTCCATTATCAGAAATTGTAACTCTTGTGTTGTACTCTGTCTATATACGCTTTCCAGTTGAAAATTCATGACATGCATCTTTGAGCTGTTTTAGAGAACTGGTTGGGTCATTGGTTGATCTAATGCTTTACATTCCCCTGAATACATTAGTGAAATTCAGGATTCACCTGCAAAATTCATCAATTCAGGACACATTTACAAAAGTCTAATAGAAATGTATAGATAATATACTTGTATATACACATTGTGATAACTAGGTCAACCATTTTGCATTTAATGACTTGTGCGATGATCTAATGACTAGATGTTTTGAGGGGTAAGATTATTCAACAGAGAACCATATAATACATTTTGAGCAACATGATATTAGCAATTGATTATGTAGGAAATAGCAGACAGTTATACATAATCAATTGCCTGAATGTACTAAAGCATTTGCAATTTGTTCAAAAGAATGAGATACTGCTTTTATGATGTGCACAAGTGACTAGATGATGTGGTGTTTGAACAAGTAGTTTTGAGAATTTCAGTTCTGATCTGAGAAATGTGCCAAAGCGACTGAGTAAACTGTAATAAGTCCTGGCTGAAGGGCGTTGTTAGGCACAGAGCGGAGTGCCTGCAACCCCTTCAGCCGTGACTTATTCATGGTACAGCACTAGCCTCGAGTACCTTATTGCTTTTATAAAACGGTTACCACACAATACAAATATTAAAGCCAAAAATATGTATCAATGCAACTTTCATGAAGTAAAATCATTAAAAGGCTTTCTTCAGCCGGAAAAAATAGTCCCTGACCGTGAACAGCAACAGAAGTTACATTATCACGCCATTAGATGGCGGCAAAGACTGTCTTTATGGGTGTGTCAGTCAGTAGCGAAGACTTTTACATTGAAAAGACTGAATTGTTGTGAATACGTAATAAGACACAACTGACAAATAATTTGACTAGCGCTGTCAGTCACGGAAAACCCCTTAAATGTTAAAAAGGACAAGATATTGCAGCGGACATTTTAACAGATTGTTTTATTATGAACATAGGACTGACCTGAAGGAAAATGTTAAATCTGAATGCAGGTAATAAACTTGCTCTCGATCTCTTTCTCACAACACTCTTCTACATAATACAGTAAGCTTCAATGAACAATATCAATTGAGAACAAACAGTTTACGTTGCTAAGAGTGGTTGCCAAGGGTGTTGTGTAGTGATACACAGGACTGTTGGGTGAAGCGGTCATAGTCGTGTTTTATCGTGAATAAAACACAACTATTGACCAATCAGAATCAAGGACAGGAACTAACCGTTTATATATATATAACTTTTTTTGGTTGGTGCCACTAGTGGATACTGACTCACCTTTACTTTTTTTTTTTGTGTATAATAAAGCTAATAAAGCAGTTAAAGGAATGCATAATAATAGTTTCCATCTATCATCTATCTAATATATTTAGATACTATTGATACAAATCAACATCAGTGTGGTCATGCCACTAAGGGCTGCTGCAAAAACCTCCCCAATCCATTGCCAAAAATGATTAAGTAAGAATATGGAACGTTTCCCTAAGAAGCATCTGGAACATCTAGTGTTGACTGTAGATGGTAAGTCAGTAATTCACACAGGTATTGGTTGTTTTTATGACTTGTTTTTAGCTGTCTCATCCCCTCTATGGCTTCCATTAATCATCCTGTTGTTGAAGGTGAGAAAAAAAAAAGAAAAAAAAAAAAAAAAATCGAATCTAATTTTTTCTGTGACAAGCACAAACATTTAAGTGCTTTACTTTGACAAGATTCATTATCTTGCTTTACTGTCCTGTCTCGTCATTGTGTTGACAGGCATCATAAAAGACGAGAAGCAGCAGGAGAAGTGCCTGATTCCTGCAGCCTTTCATCTCTCCCACATTCAAGTCTTACCTCACCCCGTTTCTCTACGAGTTTCCTAGAGTGCGTCATCTTTGACTCACCTGTCATCCTCTCCATTGCATTTTCTTCTCTAGTTTTTCATACTTTATTCCATTCTGTACTCTCGTTGTGACCCTTTCTGGGGTACATACGCTCTGTGATTTCAGTATGCCGCAGTATAACGTGCTGTGACATTTGCTCAGCAGCAATCTCTCTATGTATCACTTGGTTTTCTGTGCACTGCACCACTCGCTCGGCTCTTCCCATTCACACTGGCTTGTCATTCCTCTCTTTAATGTGTTTTCCCATCTCTTTCCATTTACTCATATCATTCTGCTGTGACAGCCCATGAGCTTGTCCAGGAGAGTGAAATCTTTGATCGGCTTGGTGGTATTCCATCATTATCCACCACTCCACTTTTCTTGACAAAGTACTCCTTGTTATAATGTTTTAGCAGACAAGAGCCCATCTGCAACACCAACTTCAGTTCTCCTCCATCATTGGCAGCTAACACCGTTCAAACTCACTCAGAATGCCACTGACTCTGCTATTCTCTCCACTCTTGTATTCTAATGTTAAAGGGGCTATAGTCTCCAGGCATAGATGCAGTGCAAATAAATAAAAAAATTAAATTACACCGTTTTTGTTTTAGTTATATTTTTTGTGTTTGGATTAAAATATCTGTAGGTTTAGTTATGTTTTTGCTGTTCTTGTTGCATTTACACATTTTTAACCAGCAGATGTCCTCAGCATGCTATGTTTCGAGTGAATAGCTAGTGTAATCGATCTAATCTAACAGTGAATTTAGCTGACGAAGTCAATATAGTGGAATAAAAACAATGCTTAGTCTTTTTCACTGCAATGTTGTTGAAACTAGCGCTGGATACCTGAGGTAATTTTGTGTTACACTGTTTGCTAGCCTGGCATAATGATCTCATCGTTAATACTTCTCACCATTTATTCCGAGGGTATGACTGATTGTTTTCCATATATCCATTTTCTTTAAAGTGTCCTTGAAAAGGGGGTTTGACTTGTCAAACAGTGGTGTCTTTTTCTGGACCTCGGCGATTAACTTCTCCGCAATGTCGTCGGCCATTTTAAATGCGTGAGCCATTAAATTAGAATGGATTCTGATTGGCTGTTAGTGTTTTATCATTCAACAGCTGGGAAAAAAAAAGAAAACTTTCTGAAAGTGATCCTAACTATATCGTTTCTATACTGTAATCGTTATAGCTGTGGTGTGGACAGTGCTATTATTTTATATTTAGAACGATTTTTAGAACAATATCTTTATCGTTATCGTTCTTGGTGTGAACGGGCCTTAACTCTCTGCCTCAATCTTGAATTAAGTTTTTTTTGTTGTTGTTGTTGTTGTTTCCATTTCCTGAAAACTAGCAGTTTTGGACTAAAACTTAACCAGGAAGGTTTTCTCTGTTAACCAGCTTCATCATAAAGACTAGGTTGTGCTGCCTTTTGTCCATAGGCTAGCAGCAGCATGCACAGCCATATTTGGCTCTCTGATCTGGCTCTTCTTGTTGGTGAAGTCTCAGAAGATGTTGTCAAGCCTCTGAGCTCTGTACACACCCCCACCCCCATCATCCACATCCGTTAGCCGTGTTTACAGCCTCCCACACTGCCGGCCAAAAGACGGCTCCTGTGGAGCTGGGATATTGACAAAATTATGGAAGAGGCCAAGAGCTCTAAGCTGAGAACAGAGTGCTGATCCTGGGAGAACGGCTGAAAGATTAGTTTATATTTAACACTGCACTGGAGCCATGACTTACCTGGTTTCAAACTTCAGGAAAATGGAGTCAAACTGCAAGAAATCAACAATACTTGAGACAACAAATACATTTATTTCACAAAAAGCAGTCATAATTAGGTGGCGGATGTGTACTGAAATGCTTTGCCATGGTTTCAAGTTAAGTGAAACTAATTAAGCAGCTCAATGTTGTACACACACTGAAAATCTCATTTATCAAATGTAAATTTGCTTTGGCTACGAGTACTCTCTTATTTTGTTAGGAAGCATTACCTCTTTGATTTGTATCGCACTCTAAGCTGTTTAACTTTTACTGTTCCTTGTATTTAGGGCAATTTGTGTCAAATAATATCGCACTTTTGCACAGAAAACACAGCTGGGTTTTTGTACCTTACACATAATCCAGTTAAACTGGAACAAAACAGTATTATAATATACTAATGTTTGTGTTTCTGAACAGGGGAGTCCCAAAAGGAAAATTGTTGACTTTTATCCTGCACCATCGCAGATCGGATGATTCAGTCAAAACTGCTGCTCAGTTTGAACGAGTATGACTTTGTATATTATAGGGAAGGGAAGAGTTTGAGGGGAAATTACTTCAATTTCATTCTGTTCCTAAAAAAGTAACCTTTATTTTGCTCTGTGGTAGTTGTAAAAACCTCTCTAAAACTCCCTTTTGAACTTGATTATTTTTTGGAGAAATACCATTCGATAGATAGATAGATAGACAGACAGGGTAGACAGATAGATAGACAGACAGATACTATAGATGGATACTATAGATAGATAGACAGGTAGAACGTGGTAACAGTAACAGTGAAATAAGTCATATTGCTATCATATGTTATGGAGGAAAAGTTTTCCTTTGTTGTCATGTGATGATTAGCAGGACTCTTCTTCTTGGCTTCGTCGCATGTCTGGAGTTGGTTCATGGAGTCTACTTTTCCTTGTTTCTCTTTCTAGTGGCACACACATGAAGGATGAAATAGTTTCCATGACTGGAGACATATACATGCTGTCTCCAGCCTAATTTGTGTCATTTTCACCTCTCTTCCTTTCTCTGCATGCAGTGACACATCTCCTTAGGGACTATATGGAGGACTTTTCTCAGTCTCTCCACCTTGCTGTTACTTTCACACTCTCTCTCTCTCTCTCTCTCTCTCTCTCTCTCATTTCCTCAGATTTTCACTTGCTCTACAAAAAAGATGATTTATATCAGGTCTGACATTCTCCTCTGTAACTTAGCAGATGACTTCATCTGCCGAAGCATATCTGCAATTGTCTGAGGTGAGAAAATATTCTGGCCTTAACATCTCATTTAGATACTGAGCTGCTTTATTTTGTGTGGTGGGTTATGCTGAGATGTAAAAGGTGAGTAAATAGTATAAGCACGTTAATTGGCAGCCTTTGGTTGAACCTGACATTACCCAGTCAGGTTTAACCTGTAACAACGACGTAACCGAAGAAACATCTTAATATTTTAGCATCAGTGATCTCGTGTTTTGACCTTAGTTTTATCATTTGCCACACCCTTTAATCTGCAACTAATAGAGTGAGTAAGCTAAGTTAGTATTAGTGTCGCAATCGACTAAATTAAGTAGCTTTAACCACCCAGCTGGTGAACACAAAATGAGATTCATTGTGTTTAGTCATTAGCCTTGGTGATGTAATGCTTTGGGATCCAACAAAAGAACTCTGCAGTTCAATTAATTTTCTCCATAAACCTTGAAGACAAACATAAAGTGAAGGAAAAACTCTACCAAGGTCACAAGCACTGTAATTTTAATCAAAGGGAGCCATATTTGCGTGACAAACTGCATGAAATAACACACGGTGTATTTAGTGACAGAGTAAGAAATGAAAGAAAAACAGCAAAGCCTTTCTGTCTTATTGTACTGTACCTACATAAAACAAAGATGTCAAGGTCACTGATTTTTTTCAGGGGTCGTTTACACAAAACCGTTTTCCAAAACTATGGGAACACTTTATTTTACAGTGTCCTTGTTACACATATTACATGTAGTTACTGTAGTAATAACTATAAATTATGCATAATTACATGCGACTAACCCTAAACCAAACCCTAATCCTAACCTAGATAGTAAGTACATGTAGTTAATTGTTATTACTCAGTACTTAAATGCATAATTACACTGTAACACAGACACCTTAAAATAAAGTGTAACCAAAACTTTAAATGTGTTTTGGCTGTTCATTTACATGACAACAGCGTTTTGGGGGCCCAAAAAAACGCTAACTTTTAAAAAACAGGTTTCAAAGTGCAAGTTTTTGAAAACGATACCATTATTGTCTTCATGTAAACTACAAAAATGTTAATTTGTGAAAATGGTGACGTCATGCGCATGCGTATTACATGTTCAGTCTATAGGAGCGTAATGTTTCTTTACAAAGTGACATTGCCGACTACTGACTACTGGTTTTTAAATAGTCTTCGCGGATCCATTTGAATAGGGATCGTTTGTCGTCTGTAGGTGAAAAATGCAAAAGAAAAACGTTTCCGTTTTTAGTACATCGTTGTCGTGTAAATGTACCCTAAGACTATCTCTGCACCTATTCATCTACACAAAAAATATCACAAAAAGTGCCCAAAACCCCTATTAAAACCAGCCAACAGACCAGATAGTTTGGGAGACCAGCTAAGACCAGCAAACCAGCATGGACTGGTTTATTTATTTATTTTTTCCAGCAGGGATATAATTTGTTGTTGGTGTCAAAGGCTTTGCATTAATCAACTTTTGGTCTTTTTTTTTCCTCAAATACATCTGTCATATATGTGATGTAGAAGTTAGTCAAATTAGGCAGATAATTAAGAAATCTATGCAAGGTCAAGGAAAATACAACTTGGACTACATAAAAAAATATATATATATATATATATAATTCAAATTTCTGCACTTATGCATTTTCAAAATTGACATTTTATAATTTTGCATTTTTTTGGGTCTGTACAGTTCCTGGTAGTAGTCGAGGTGGGGCGAGGACTGGTTGAGTTGCGTTAGTAGTGTGTTGAAACCAAGTGTGCCGCACAAGTCCTGAAAAATTGAAGACAAAACGTTTCGATCGCCCCCAGGTGGCTGGATGCAGTATAGTTCATAACCCCCAAATATGGTCATTTTAGGTAGTTTTTATCACTGGCTACAAGGACTCGGGCCCTAAGATGTCAGTGCATATTTGAACATTGGCAGCTTCACATTTCTACAATGGAAGAGTAAACGTGCGTTGTCCATCTTTTTTTACAGTCTGTGGTTGAAAACCCATGGTTAGGGTAAGGGGCGTGGCATTTTTGAAACACGCTTGAAGCAGTTGACCAATTACAACACACCGGTCCAGCTGACCAATCAGAGCACATTGCGTTTTTCGCAAGGAGGGGCTTCACAGAGACAGGAACTAAACAGAGTGTTACTGACAGACTAGGAAGAGAGGAGCTGCAACAATTTCAAATATGTGAAAAATAATGTGTCAAGCATGAAAACCTATTCTAATAGAGCCCCAAAACAAAAGCAAGACTTTGGAAAAGGGCATAATATTATTTACATTGTTTTATATTAATATGTAACATTTCAAAGTTTTGAACTACTGCATTCGATTGCTAGTTGTATGTCCAATATACACCGATCAACACAAGACACTTATTAAATGTTGCTATGACGACATCAAGTAGGCCTTCTCCCTGAAAAGGTCTCAAATCAATCTCACCCAAAAGCAGTAATGTCAAACTTGACCCAGAGACTTCCAGTAAATGACATTTGCTCAAGTGACAGTTCCATTATGATCATATTTGCAGGATAAACTCCCCACAGTGTAAAGAGTCTCATGAGACCGCGGGGGCTGTATATCTGACATGTCTAATATAGAAGTTGCAAATGTTACAGAATTTCTTGCATCCAGCAGCTTGACGCCTTCGTAGCTCTGAGAGGTCAGTCTGAATCAATGAATCAGCCACTAATGAGGGCTATTTAAGTGAGTTGGAAAGTGAAGCTGCAAGTATTCACGGCCTTTTGCTCTGACACCTCTTATTCTCAATGACTAGGTGATATTTGTGTGGATTTTCAGCTTCTCACCTCTATTTTAATGAATTTCTTTTCGCAATATAACGTGTCACATTGATCAGTGCGCTTGCGCTTCGTTTGACAGAGAAACAGTGAATCGAATATTGTGCTGAAGCCAATGTGAAACCTGACAAGCTAATTTATGTGGGCTCTGTTCTCTCTTTTAATCATATATCTATATACTGGAAGCTCTATATGAGCCCACAGGTAACAGATGTCACAAGGGAGACGTACACTTTATGAGGCCTCAGAGAGCGCGTGTCAGACCTTCACAGTGAGCGATGAGCGAGAGAGTCTCAGTGAGTCTCATTTTCTTAGCATGGGCAAAATGCCTAATCTTTATTCTCTGACTACATGAAGAATGAATCGAGGGTCTTCAAAGGCTCTTTATTTCAGAGGACGATCAAAGAAACCTCACAAACGGCAGAGATGTTTGATTTAGCTGAGATTAAACATGCAAATGGTATCATGATGCTGCTATTCCTGGAAAAATCTCTGAATACAGCGCTGGATTTGACTTTATTGCAATCATAATCGGACACATGCACACACATGAAATATCATTTTCTTAATCATTTGCCGTTTTTGTGTTGCTTTTTTGTTTCTCAAGGAAAAACTAAACATCCTTAAAACAAGACCAATTTGCCCAAGAAGCACAATTCTTACCTCAGTTGCAACTTTATGCTTGTATATATACATGTATATATACATATACATGTATATATACATATACATGTATATATATATATATATATATATATATATATATATATATATATATATATATATATATATATATATATATATATATAACATAAACATTGCTGGACCTTATTTTGGAGGCCTGTGTTTCTCAGCCTCCCCATATTTTTGGAAATTAAATTAACTAAATTTAACACAGCTTTCTTTTTCTTCATCTGAATGCTCTCCATTCCAATAATAAATGGTGGCAAGAAACATTTCTTATTATCAATGCTGAAAATGGTTGTGCTGCTTAAAGGTGCTTTCATATAATGCGACTTTTACAAGATTTAAAATAAGTCTCTGATGTCCCCAGAGTGTGTATGTGAAGTTTTAGCTCAAAATACAGTACAGATAATTTTTTATAGCATGTTAAATGTGTCACTTTTTGAGGGTGAGCAAAAACGCTCAGTTTTTGTGTGTGTCCCTTTAAATGCAAATGAGCTGCTGCTCTCAAGAAGAGGGCGGAGTTTCAGGAGCTCATGTTAGCAGCTCCGAGTAAAGTTACCTCACGCAGACTCACTGAAAATGTTAGAAACTGTTCAGACTTTTATGTTCAAACCGGAGTCGGACAATGATGGAGAGATTCAAGAAGAAGTGACAACATGTAGAATGCAACAGGACGTTTCTGAATGGTTAGTTGATGAATTTATGTAGCTGATGTGGAGTTAACTATCTTAAAGTCATTAATTAGCATATTTTGTTATGATAATCTATAAATCGCTTGTGGGGGAACTGTTGTAAGATCCTACAGAGCCAGAGAATATATGCTGCATGAAGATAGAACAGGTATAGTTTAGTTTAATTACATTTATAACTTGTCATAACTTGCTTTTATGACATTGCATTTCTGTAATGCAATAACATGGCCTCACCCCTTTGTTGCGTGTTCTCGGGGGCAGGGTTTATGTAAATTTTAGGGTTAGTGATGTCACCAACCCGGGAATAAGTTTGTTGTAGTCCCTACCAGACGTTTGTTGTAGTCCTTAAACAGAGAATTCTTTAAAAGAAAATATCTCTTTTTGCATTGAACTTTGAGCGTCGTAACAGATGTTGTTTATGCTCAAACAGCAACATTACACACTAACAAGTTAAAAAAGTGAAATCATAATCAACCACCCCTTTAATATTTTTGTGGAAACTGTGATACATTTGTTTTGGGTTCTTTTATGAATGGAAAGTTTGAAAGAACTACATTTATTTTAAATAGAAAACTTTTGAAATGTTATAAATGTCTTTACTGTCACTTTTGATCAATTTAATATGTTTTTGCTGAATATAAGTATCAATTTCCATTTTAAAAAAACCTTACTGACCTCAAACTTTTAAACGAAAGTGTATCTACAAACTAATATATGCTATTTTATTTATTTGTCAGATTTGAACTTGTGATTTCTCTTACTCTAGGCATGAAATATTCCTCCGAGCCCCATCATCTCACGTTCAGTTGGGGAGACTGAGACCCCTGAAGACTGAAATCCAAGAATCACCTCAGGGGGTAAGAAAAATAAACAAACTGACAATGATTCATATTTTCTCAGTAAATATATCTTGTTTCAAAGAAGATTAGATGTTTTTGCTGGGAAACAAGACAAAAATATTGATTAAGATTTTTTTTTTTTTTTTTTTTTTTTTTTTGGCGCAGTGTACAGATGCCTGGTCTGCGGGTATGATTAGTGTGCCAGGCTGATGCGTGTGGTAAATGTCTGAGATGAATCCAGCCATGAAATTGATCTGGGCTTTAGAGTGTTGCACTTGTCTTTAAGGGAAAAGACTACAGGATATTACTGAAGCAATGAGAAGTAGCCTTCCTGTCAGCCAAGCCACTGCTGCATGACATTGAGCAAGATTTAAATCACAGGCTTAAGTAATGGGCAGCAACAAGCCGCTCTTAATGTCTGTCTCTGTTTAGCAAACACGTAGGTGCTGTTTTCTCACAGTATAAACAGCTTGAATTGTGTATTTTAAGTGATTTCATACACTATATTTTATTGTATACATTCATTTCATGCGTGATGGCTCGGATTTTATGGCAGAGTGCTTTGGATTGTGGATTTTATTCAAAAGGAAATCTGTTCTGAAAAACAAGGCATGAATTGATTTCCCCTAAAATGCAGAAAGCATATTTCTTTAGATAATATGCAATGTTTTTGAGTGGTCTGGTTTATTGTTTGCTGTAAGCTAGTCCTGCAGCTAGTGTTGGCAAGTCCGCGGTTTCCCCCGCATTTGGGCTACTTTTACACTGTTGCTGTGGGTTTATTTTTTTAATCTGTGGGTTGAAGCGACCCCCCAGGTCTAGAAATATATATATATTTCCTGTAATTGGACGGGTTTTGAATAGCAATTTGGCTGGTTACACAAACCTGCCAGCGCGCTATCACTCAAAAAAAAAAAAAAAAGTGATTCACTGTTCACTTTATTTAAACAATTTATTTTGATTTAACACCATTGTTTTAGGTTTCTGGTTCAAATGTGATTGCTTCATGTTCAATTTACTTGAAACGGTTACTCTTTGACTTAACTTGTAGTTTTCATTTTGAAATAACATGTTGCAATCAAGTAACCCAATCAAAGAGACTTTAACTTCCCATCATGCTTTACAAAGGTTCTGAATTGGGAGAGTAAATATTGAAATAAAGTGTTATGTTATGCATTTTTTAGAAGGATGAGAAAATGGAGAGAGTTTCTGTTATGTTAATGGTTTTGGAGGTTAGCATTGTGGTGAAGTGTTGAGCTTGTGCTTGGGTTGAGGACCTGTTAACAAGAATTCAGACTGCTTTAATAATAAAGCAAATACTTTGGTAGTGCTCTGGATTAGTGATGCAAAGTCCGATTCATTTCCGCGAACCGGTTCTTTTCGGACAGTTCGGCTCAATGAACCGGTTCAAAAAGCCGATTCATAGGTTCCTGACATCATCATGCAATGATGTCACTATGCATTTCTTTTCTAACAACTCATGTGTCATGTTATATCAATGAAACATTCAAATAAAGTTATTTGTGTGAACGCATATTGCTGATTATTGCCTTTCATTCACTTAAGTTAATGGAGTTTGTGGTCACAGTTTCATTTGCGGATCCTTTATGTCGTATACGACTGACCAATATTGAGTAGACTACATTTTGGATAAGATTCACAACTACACGGAAACAACGGCAACAACGCGGAAATAAACCAATTTTATAAACTCACTGTTTTCGCTTAACAACTTCAATTATAATCTGCATGTACAGTAAACCATTGTAAAATTTATTTACATCTCTTGACAGAAAGGTTTTTGCAGCTAATAAAATGTTATTTAATAACAGTAGTCATAATAAGCATATTTCCAGTACGTGCCTCAGCATTGTATCGTCAACATTAGATTCCTCGTTAATCCTCGGCAAACTTCGACAGTTGGTTGAACCGGCTTTTTGAGTCGGATGTGCTACTTCGGCTGTGCATCTTGCGTCATCAACCCGTTTGATTCAGTTCGATTAGTGAACCGGCTCGACCGGTTACTTCCTAAGAACCGGCTCAAAAGAATGATTCGTTCAAGAATCGAACACCACTACTCTGGATGAAACCAGTAATACTTCTGGACTGCCAACACTGAACATCACATGTTTAAAGAAAAGTTACATTTAGTTTATGTAAATCACAGGACTAAACAGGAAGCATTATTTGAATGTCAATTTAAATGAAAACCATTTATTTAAGTTGAACTAAAACCATTTATTCAAGTTAAATGAACACCATTGATTCTAGTTAGTTGTACATGGTTGATTCTATTTAGTTTTATTTGATTCAGTCACGTGGAACCACTGTCCATGATTGAATCATGTTCAGCCAAAGAGCTAGCATTTTTTTTTTTTTTTTTTTTTTTTTTTTTTGAGTGAACCCTCCACCTCCCCCAGCTCCACCTGCCTAGATCTGCCATGGGATTTACATTTGTCTATTTATACAGCAGCAGCATATTTTACATGCTCACAGCAGTGTGTCTGTGTATCTATCAGCAGTAGCAAGTCCATACTTGATCTGCAGAATCAGCAGCAGCAGCGTAGCAGATCTAGTCCACCAAGAACAAACACATTAACATTGCCATATTCAATAACATGCTTAAACTATTCCGAGATTTGTCATGGTTGTAATATATATAAACCGGCTTACTGTTTCATCATCAATTTAGGTTAATTTACAGCCTCTCATAACTGAAATTGGTGATGCCTGATTTGATGAGTTACTTTATAAAATGTTGGCTCATTTTTTTTTTACCAGTTTGACTTATTCAGTTCAATTTGCAAGCATGAGAAGTGGGCATTATCTCAGCCAATCTCACTGACATGGCACTGCCTCCTCTCACATGATTTTCCACCTGAATTTTGCCTTTACCTTGGCTGTTACTCCCCTCACATTCAAATGAGTGGATTATATGTATAATTCAGTTCATATTTCATTAATCGTTTTTGTTTTATTTTTGAACTGAGGATTTTTTTCTTGCCTCCTCAGAGCAAATGCCCTGGCACGCGTTCACATACATGTAGGTACGAGCCTCATTATTAAGACATATCACATGCAGGTCCAGCATTGATCTCAGTTGGCTTCGTTCTGCTGTGGTTTGATCAGCATTCTTCCCAGGGCCCCGTCCTCTTCCACACACTGGCTTCCTGCCCTGCTCCCCTGATCTGGCAAAATAACATTGCAAATTTGCAAAAATACATTATTAATTTTCCATGAGGCATGCCAGACGGCACCCCTTGACAAACATTCCTTTCATTTTTTTCTTTTCATTTTTCATTTTTCATTTCCTGTAGCGCACCTGAGACACCTCCTGCACCTTAACACCATCCCCCTGCCCGCTCCGCCTCGATTCAGTCAGCTACTGAAATGATATCTGCTAGGAAATCATTTTGAGAACATCACAGCAGAATAGAGCACCCTGGCCGGGTGTGTGTCTCTGTGTGTGTGTGTGTACACTGCTTTCTATAACACCCTGCTCAGAAAATCATTCCCCTCTGCTGTGAATGAGAGAGAGTGAGAGAACCAACCCCCACAATCACAAGCTCAGCTTTTTCAGCAATAAAAAGGACACTAGTACTGACATCTACTGAGTTCACATAAACATCTGTTCTCCATAGTTTTAGAGGCAGGCATTCAGTAGAGCCTAAGGGAAGATAACGGTGTTCACACAGCAATAACTGTGGACTTGATTGTCCATCACATGTTTAAGCTACATTAGGTTTAATATACTCTGGCCCCAAAGTATTTGAACAACTATGCCACACTTAAAATGTGTGAATGTCATCACATTAGAAAGCAAAATATCAAACCAAGTGCCATCTACAAACAAATATTTTCTCAGAACTAACCATTTTTGGAATGACTTTTATGTAGCAATGCACAATATATTGGCTTTTTTATTTTGTCCGTATGAGCCGATACTGGATATTTAATCCACCTATTTTAAGATTTTCATCAGTGGTTCTTAACCTTTTTGACTCTAAGGGCTCCCATTGTCTACAACAATATTTAAAGGCCTCATCATTTTTCCAGTTGCTTGTGATTACTGGTGAAGGATTTTAAAGAAAAAGTTCAATTTCTAAAATTCATTGATAACATTTTTTTTTTTTTTTTTAGAGCTTGGCTTTATACTAGAAAAGCGTAAATTCATTTTAAATTCATAATTTAAATTCATAATTTAAAGTTATTTTACATGACTTCTCCAGGTCTAGAAAGCACACTTTTAAAAGTATATCCATTTTTTTTTTTTTCAAGACTATGGGAAACCTTGTTCTTCCAAGAAGAAGAAGAAGAAGAAAAAAAAAAAAAAAAAAAAAAAAAAACCTGTTGTTGAAAGGGTGAATTAAAATAAGAAATACCTTGATTTTTAGTTGTTTTGGATTATTTAACTCTTTCCCCGCCAGGGTTTTGTTTTGTTTTATTTTATTTTATTTTATTTTATTTTATTTTATTTTATTTAAGTTTTGTTCGGAGCATGTATCAAACTGCCAAAGTCACGCCCCCCAGTGGTGAACCATTGAAATTTCAAAACACTTATGACATAAAGAAGCCTCGTTTACTGAAATCACGTGACTTTGGCGCTCCGAACCACTGATTCGAAACAAAAGATTCGTAAAGCTTCGAAGCATCACGAAGCAGTGTTTTGAAATCACCCATCACTAGATATTGTTGAATAAAGTCGTTATTTTGTTTTTTTGGCGCACAAAAAGTATTCTCGTCGCTTTATAACATTAAGGTTGAACCACTGTAGTCACATGAACTGTTTTAAATATGTCTTTAGTACCTTTCTGGGCATTTGAAAGTGTAAATTAACTTGCTGTCAATGGAGGCCTCACTGAGCCATCGGATTTTATCAAAAATATCTTAATTTGTGTTCTGAAGATGAACGAAGGTCTTACGGGTGTGGAATGACATGAGGGTGAGTAATTGATGACAGAATTTTCAGTTTTGGGTGAACTAACCCTTTAAGGCCCTGTTTACACTAGTGCATTTTCGTTTTAAAACACATAAGTTTTGTTACGGTTACGCCTGTCATCTACACTATGCCGGTGTATTTGAACCTCGAAAACAGAGACTTTAGAAAACGCTGCAGACCCTGTTTTTTAGTTTGAAAATGCCGGGGTTGCGTTTCAGTATAAACTTTTGAAAACGGTGGCGTGGCTGTCCACGTTCACTCTGCGTATCCTTAACGACCATGTAAACAATAACATGGAGACTGAACTGCAATCTTTGCTGGCTTTGTTGTCATTTTTAGCAGCTGTTGTCATTTCTGCATTTTTTTTTAATACTTCAGCTACTTACATGCGCAAGAGGCCACTGTTTACACTTCTACGCACATGCCCAGTGTGCATGAACGGTCATGTGACATGCATTTTCGGTCGTCTAGTGTAGACGGAGATCGTTTTTGAAACGCTGTGGAAACGCCAGTGTAGATGACGAGGATCGTTTTCATTTTAAAACGACATTTTAAAACGAAAATGCACTAGTGTAAACGGGGCCTAAGTCACCTTGAGACCCCCTAGTGGGCCCTGGCTCCCTGGTTGAAAACCAATGATTTAGATCATCTAGCACTGACTCAAAAGGATAGTTCACCTAGAAATGATAATTCTGCCTTATGATGTTCCAAACCTGTATGACAGGCATCTCAGTGGGGTTTTTTTGTCCATATAATGGAAGTCAGTGGCAGTATTTTGTTATCTATTGCAGAGACATGAAGTGATTTTATGTGTTCAGTTTCTTTTTGCAAATGCAAATATGTCCAAGGTGTCACCCTGGCAGTCTCGGCCTTTGCATTTGCACTGTATGATTATATTTAATCTTCTGTTCCCAGTCCATATTGGGTGAGGTCATAGTCTCCACGCTGTCTGCGTGAAATTGGTGTGCATGAAATTGTGAGGGGAGAGAGTGAAAAAAAAAATTAAAAATAGAAAAATAAAATACAGTCTGTGAGTCCCTTTAGGCTGTGTATCCTGTGCAGTTTACCAAACTCACAAATCCAATTTCAAAATGGTATTTGCTGGTTACAAGCACATGACCTTGAAATTGGATAGATATGCTGCACTACAGGCCTTTTCTGCACTCTATGCTTATCCACGGTTGACTGTTGGCTCATTTTGGTCCGGATCATGAAGTGAGCCGCCACATGATCCTGGAAGTGTCTCCACGGCATTGCTGGTGTGTTATAGTACAGTGCCACACTTCATTTGGAGGAACATGTGAATGGCCTTCAAATTCAACATCATGGGAATAGAATGCCCACACTTTTCAGTATAATGAAATGGTTGTCAACCTCTAAAATGACAAGAAAGCACAAGTCGCATGGAGTACTTTTATTATACATTTATGGTGCTTTTGCATTTGGATGGGTGAAATGCAGAGCACAAATTCCGAGTATGGGACACCATACTTGGCTACACATCACGTCACTTTCACTTTACACCTCTAAAGGACATGAGGCACCTAAAGCCTCCTGCAGCTGCACAGAGAGGTGTCAGTGCCCTGCGTTGCCTTATTATAATTCAGGATGGCACTCCAGCAGTGTCACTCACTGAAAGTGTGTGGGTCTTGGTTTTCTTTTCTTGTGAAAAGATGAAAAGTTGGTTGAATGCAACCTTCTGACATGTTTTCCTTTATCTGCTTAGCCTACTTTTACTGTTGTTTCCAGTGACAACTGAGGTCAAAATCCTACACTATACACATTTAGACTAAGGGTTTAAGGTTTGGCCTAGTTAACCCATGTTGGTAGATGCCGTAACTACACCATCCATCCATCCATCTATCCATCTATCCATCTATCTATCTATCTATTTTTTTTTTTTTAAGGATTTTAAAAGTCCAAAATAGACTTGTCTCTGTTGCCTTTGACGTCACAGCTCAGGACAGTCTCTAGTGAAGGGTTTGGGACTGTTTGTTCTTGTGGTGCATCAGCCAATCAGTGTTGTCATGATGTAATTTTAAAAGAGTAATTATGCTGCGTTCAATTTGTATCATAATTACTGCAATTATGAGATGACAAATATGAGATTTGACTTTGAACACTTTCTGAGTCTGAGGATGTGAACAGCTCATAACACCAAAATGGCTCCAAGTGCTGCTTTGTTGTCGGTGACATCCAAATATTTAATCTCTTCGTTAATCTTTTAATTCACTTTTCTATGTTTTAGTAAAATGGATACAGTTAAAGAAATAGATCACTCAATGTAATCTGAAAGAGAAAAAAATAATTATGTGTAGAGTTTATCATTTTGTTCTAATACAGGTCAAAGTCCAACATGACATAAATACGGAAGCTTGTTTCCTCCACTGAATAAAAAATAAAAAAGCACTTTTTATCTCACAATTCTGACTTTTTTTTTTTTTTCTCAGAATTGCTTGATATAAACTCACAATTGTGTGTTATATAGTCAGAATTGTGAGATATAAAGTCAGAATTGCGAGTTTATATCTTATAATTCTGACTTTATCCCCCGGTTTCACAGACAAGGCTTAAGCTAGTCTTAGACTAAAATGCATGTTTGAGCTGTTTTAACTGAAAGCGACTTATACTGACATGTCTCAATATATGTCAGAACCGTTGTTTTGTCTCAAGATGCACATCAGTAATGTTTTTTTCTAGTGAAAGTTTATAAAAGATACTTAAATGCCCTAATTGAACTAAGGCCTAATCCTGGCTTAGGCTAAGCACTGTCTGTGAAACCGGGCCTATATCTCGCAATTCTGACTTTATTTCTAGCAATTGCAAGTTTATGTTCTGGAATTCTGACTTTAAAACTCTTTTATCTCGCAATTCTGAGGAAAAAAAGAGTCAGAATTGCGAGTTTATATCTCACAATTCTGACTTCATATCTTGCAATTCTGACTTTATTTCTCGCAATTGCGAGTTTATATAATTGGATGTAAACCAATCGCAATTGGATATAAACTCGCATTTGCAAGAAATAAAGTCAGAATTGCGCGATATAAACTCGCAATTCTGACTTTTTTCTCACAGTTGCAAGTTTATATCTCGCAATTCTGACTTCTTTTCTCAGAAATGTGAGATATATAAAGTTATAAAGTCCAATTCAGAGGAAAAGAAAGACTTTATTTCTCAGAATGGCAAAAAGTCAGAATTGTGAGATGAAAAGTCACAATTATCTTACAAATTGTTTTATTCTGTGGCAGGAACAAGCTTGAGCTTCCATATGTAAACGCCCATGAGCCACAATGACAGATTTCAAATAACATACTTCAGAGGCTCCTGCATCAGCCGGGCTGTGTCACTGAGGTGAATGGGAATGCTAGCAGATAGCTTTCTACAGGTATTGCAGACCTCTTTGGTTCAGACAAACAATCACATAAAATAAACTGTAAGTATAGAAAAGTATGTCTGTGGCTGTAGTGAGTCTCATCATCATTTCAGGCTCTGAGACTGTTGTGGCCCTAAGCTTGTTAGCAGTCCTGTCAGCGGGCCGTGTGCACTGACCTGTCCAGATGCTGGACACTCTGTTTGGGGAGCAGGTGTGACATGCGCCACAGAGAATACCCAGCTGTCCGATCCCGGTCTGTCATTCTTGTACTTCATATGACAGATATGTGTGTGCATGCGTGTTTTGTGTTCTGCTGAGATTAATTGTTTCTCCATATCGTTAAACAAAAGACTCACACATACACTGACAATCTTGGTTTTTCACCTCACTGCACACTGCATATCAAGTCACCAATATGAATAGATTTTGAATGTACAAAACCAATATTTCCAGCATGACTGTAACCTTTGATTTACTCGCAATCAAATGGGTCAACAAATTAAGTCAGCTTTTTAAAGGGCAGTCAATCAATTACATTTTTTAATCAAAGTAATTACATGAAATTAATGGAATTAGTCAAAATTAATGTCATATTGTATTTTAATATTAAATTATTTTAGGAGACAATAACATTGAATACACATTACAAAAAGTCATATTGCTTTATGCAGGACACAAATTAAGTAAGTTTTCATTTCTTTTGTTTCACAGTTATCTTGTTCTGTCACGCTATCACTAGTTTTTGCAAAATTACCCCTCTGTTTCTCAGGATAAATTGCATACAATTTATAAACTGCACTCTCTCTTCATCACAATCGACAGATCTTCATTAAAATAATAATAATGCATTGTTTATTTGCCATGTTATTGATATTCAGGAGGCCTTTCTTTATTACTCTGTGTCGTTGTGATAATAGGATTATTTGCAAGTGTAATATGCACAAAGGGGGCAAGAGTTGCTGAATGGCTAATTGGAACCTTTTATTTCTGCAAACAGCAATTATGATCAATCTAAAGATGCTGGGTGGGTTCCAGAGGCCCTGGGACCAAAAATGATTGTTTGTGGATGCTTAAGTACATTGAATGAAAGTGTACATGCGTGTGAGAGTGTCACATAAAAGCAAGCAGGTTTGTCGATGTACAGGTCAAAGACTGGTTTCATTTAGCTCGCGTGTCTGCATGCATTGACTTGTGTTCTTACGCTGCGCATCTTCTCCACACCTTTGTATGCACAGTTTGACTATTGACTGACACAATAACAATGTATTGTATTCCCGATCACAGATATGTAATGTACCTGTCAGGGATATTCTTTGTTTGCTGTTAACACATCAGTCTGATTTTATGATTGTATCTTTCCTTACTGAAAGCTTAATAATAGGGGTAGTTCACACAAAAATGAAAATTCTGTCGTAATTTACTCACCCTCCAAACCGTAAGACTGTTTCTTTTTGAAGAATGTTTCATCTGTTTTTATCCATTCAATGAAAGTCAATGGGCTTCAAAACAGCCCCAGTAAATTTCTCAATTTCTCAATTTCAAATCTTCTCAAATGGTTTTGGGGGAGAATCAAAATAAAGTGTTAGCAGATATTAAGCAGACAGTCTACTTACACTCTAATAAGAGTTGGTAAACATGTACTTGCAAAGTTACTTATAGTTAGTTAGAATGTCTAAAGTGGACCATCAAAATAAAGTGTTACCAAAAGAAGACGGTTTTATAGTTTGAGGATTAAGAGTTGTGAAGTGTAGTGTTTTATTTTAAATATTTGTTTGATTTTTTTATTTTTTATTTTCAGTCATCTTTTGCAAACATTATTTGCTCCACAGGATAAAATCAGCATCTGGTTTGTTCCCTTTATGTCCCTGTCACTCATTAATCCATCCTAGCAGCTGTACCCATGCAGTGATTTTGTAGTTGATTTCTAAAGGTTTGTGTGATGTTGAGATCTTGCTGTCATTCTTTGTTAGCTGGTGTCCAGAATCCATCCTTAGATGTGAACGTCCTTCATCAAGTCTCTTGAAGCTTAGTAGGCGTATCTTTGACATGGCAAATATGTAAGGATGTGTGACAAAGCTGCTCACCATCATGGTCTACCGAGACACTGAAACGTTACAAAACCTAGTAAGCTGTCTATTGCCAAGGCAGCTGTCTTCCAAGGGAACATCCTAACTGTCATGGAACCTCATAAGTGATGGATTTGGGACACATAAATAGTATTCCTCAAAATATTGGGTCAAATTATACTTTTTTATTACACTACAATTTTGACTGGCATATAAGATTTATAATGCATTATTTGATTGATTTATTCACAAAGGATATGCCTTAGAATTTGTCTAAAATATAGTACTTAACTTAATAGGGAACTTAACTCTTTCCCTGTCAGCGTTTACTAAAAAAGTAGCTTCAACCCGCAGACATGAAAAACAACCCACGGAAACAGTGTTAAAGTATCCCAATTCCGCGAGAAAACCGCGAACTTGGCAACACTGAACGCAAGACAGTTTAGATTTATATGCTGTTGAGTGTTGCAACTTCTATCGGCTAGTTCTGGATTATGCAGATCTTTTTCTTCACTTGTTTTTGTATCCAGAAATGCTGTACTCTTTCAGAAGATCCATAACAGCGCCCCCTACCGTATAACAGTGAAAACGCAGATTACCAGAAAATCTCATCAGTGCCGGGGAAAGAGTTAAAGGGTTAGTTCATCTAAAAATGAAAATAATGTCATTTATTACTCACCCTCATGTCGTTCTACAGCCGTAAGACCTTCGTTCATCTTCGGAACACAAATTAAGATATTGTTGATGAAATCCGATGGCTCAGAGAGGCCTCTATTGAGAGCAAAGACGTTCAAACTCTCAAGGTCCATAAAAGTACTAAAAACATATTTGAAACAGTTCATGTGAGTTCAGTGGTTCTATCTTAATATTATAAAGCGACAATAATACTTTTTGTGCACCAAAAAAACAAAATAAATACTTTTCAACAATATCTGTATATATGGGCCGATTTCAAAACACTGCTTCAGAGCTTTACGAATCGAATCAGTGAATCGGAGCGCCAAAGTCACGTGATTTCATCAGTTTAGCCATTTGATAGAAGATCCGAAACACTAATTCGAAACAAAAGATTCATAAAGCTCAGAAGCTTCATGAAGCAGTGTTTTGAAATCGCCCATATAGGTATTGTTGAAAAGTCGTTATTTTGTTTTTTTGGTGCACAAAATGTATTCTTGTCACTTTATAATATTAAGATAGAACCACTGAACATGAACTGTTTCAAATATGTTTTTAGTACCTTTATGGACCTTGAGAGTTTGAATGGCTTTGCTCTCAATAGAGGCCTCTCTGAGCCATCGGATTTCATCAACAATATCTTAATTTGTGTTCTGAAGATGAACGAAGGTCTTACGGGTGTAGAACGACATGAGGGTGAGTAATAAATTACATTATTTTCATTTTTGGGTGAACTAACCCTTTAATTAAGAGGCTTACCTGTTTGAACAGCCTTTGCTAGTCTAGCCTATGATCCCTTAGCTCTGTATGTTTTGAAATGGAGCATATGCGTAGGGAGTGTGGGATGTACATCCATAACCAGAAACACACACAGCTACAGTATGGATTGGCCTGAGACATTCTTGGTGCACATCAAAACAAGCTGCTTTGGGCACTAGATGTGGATTTCCCTCCATGCACAACTGACCCTTCGCCCGGAGTTTGATTGACAAGCGATCTAACCAATCATAACGCCGAATCCGCCATTTTGTCCGACATAGCAGTCAGGAGTTAGAAGATTAACCTCGGTGGACTTGAACTTGAAAAATGGTGTGTACTGACGTCTTTCCGCGTTTGAAACAACATTCCTTTTCATGTTCATTCATGTTCATTTGATGCTATAAATTAATTAGTAGGAAGAGATGATCGGTTCACGAGCCGCTTAGGCTGAGGCGCTACAGCAATCTGTCACGGCACATTAAAGAGCCACAAAACGTTTCTTAAAAAATTACACAATTTGAAAGCTGGGGCTTTGTTTAATATCATAAGTAACCTGTTCTGTCTTGTCTGTCGACGTGTCGTCAGTGTCCTCTTTGCTCCGCGATGTATTTTTCACTCTGTGTGGCGTGACAGCGCCATGGCTTGTCGGACAAAGCAACAGTAACTAAGATATTTTTGATGAAAGGTTATCTTTTTTTATCCCCCATAGAAAGCAATGTAATTACCACATTCAAGGTCCAGAAAAGTAGTAGAAACATCGTTAAAATAGTTAAAGTGACTAGCTAAAATAAATGGAAGCAGATGAGACCAGAATACCTTGACACGATCAAGTTACAATGGCCGCGCCTGTTCTTACATTAAAAATAAGGTTAATATTAATGTTCTGCTTTCATTGAAACACACACACACACACACACACAGAGAGAGAGAGAGAAATTGGAGATCGCGCCGTGCACACACCAAAACATTCAAGAGCACAGAAATTTATCAACGCTGCCCCGTAGCTTTTATTAATAAAATAGCTTTGCTACTAAATAGCTACATTATATTTCTCAGCAACAAGGGGGCAACATCACTGTTTTTGAAGTAATTAAACTCACAGCTTCATTGTTCAGTAGAGATAGATGCTGCATGCACAGATGCAGGTAATTCACAACACATCTCTCTCTCTCTATAGCCATAACTGACAAAAAATAACCATAATTTTTACCCTTCTGGTCAATTATTGCACTGCAAACATCAATAGCAAATTGTCATTGCTGGCCAATTACTGTGGTATAAGTGGGATAATTCAGACTGACTGTGCATTAAACAATTCAAATGCACTCTGTGTTTCTTTGCCTTCATCTTGTGCATTAAATTTGTTTATAATTGTTGTTTGCTAGAAACCTTTGATTAACTTGACCTCTTTTACATTATAATGTTACATCAAAGCCTCAATTTTTCCATATTGTGATTTGGCCTGTTAGTGCCTTAGTGGCATTTTTGAGAATTTGCTTAAATCCCGTGTTTCAGCCTTACATTCTGTAATTGGTTTGGCTTTGTGGAACATTAGGACACTGTGAAGTACATCTGCAAAATTAATCACTTACTACAGCGAGTACAAACTCCCAGCACTGACTAAAGACCACAAACAGCTGGAGAGCGAAAATAGCCTACTTTACCAAAAACTATCCTCATATGCTAGTCATGTTTGTAAGAAAATGAACTGAGACAAAAATGTGTTGAAAAAGAAACTAACATAAGTACTGTCTGCAATTTAAGCAATGTGTGCGTAAAGCACACAAACAGCAAACAAGATGCTAATTATTCTATCACGATGAATATGAAAATTACAGATGATTATGTGCATAAAACCAGAAATGTAAAGCACTTAGATTTCCCGAAAACAAAATGATCACATTTACATTTGAATATTAAGCAGGGCTGGGGCTGTCATCTTACAAACAGAAGTTGACATTTGTGAATAGACAGAAGGCTGTACGAGTGTGTAATGTAAACTTAATGCATGTCAAAGCTTTCCACAGATGCAAACAAGGGAATCCTAAATCTGCAATTTAAATTCAGAGCTGGGTTCGACCGAGAGTAATTAAACCAGCCTGTGATACTGTTCCCGTTGTCCTGATGGGGTAATTATTTGGATGCAAATGACAGTAAACAATATGCTGCAAAAAATCGGCATTACTTCAAAGAATAAAACTGCTGACTGCTCAACTGTTGGCACAAAAGCTTGGGTGACTTTTTAAATGAACTTGATAGATGTTCCCCCATCTGACACGGCTGTAGGGAGTGATAGATGGATGTGTTTGCTGTAATATTTCTCGTCAGTTCTGGATGTGCTGTTATACACTCTGTCTTGTCAAGTGGCGTTCATGTTTGCTTTGTATCGTGTTGAACTTGAGGAGAACAAGTGTGATGTTGCGTGAATCCATGCCATCTGTCTTTCACCAATTTTTCAGAAATATCATATCCGCTTTTTTGTTTCCAGTGACAAACATTCCATTTCATGAAGGAACGCTGGCGTAGAAAATCCCAGACAGTTGCAGATTTTATCAAATAAAATGTCACAATATAAAATAGGGGTAAAACTTTAGTTTAGGGTCCAATTCTCATTATTACCTAGTTGCTTATTAGCTTGCATATTACTAGGATGTTGGCTGTTTATTAGTACTTATAAAGCCCATATTAATGCCTTATTCTGCATGACCATATTCTACATCCCTTAATCCTACCCAATACCTAAACTTAACAACTACCTTACTAACTATTAATAAGCAGTAATTAGGAGTTTATTGAGGCAAAAGTCATAGTTAATAGTTAGTTAATTAATAGTGAGAATTGGACTCTAAAGTGTGACCAAATTGGTAACACTTTATTTAACTTTAGACATTCTCCTTACTATAATTAACTATGTCAACTAGCAGTCATTAGAGTATTAGTAGACTGTCTGCTTAATATCTGCTATACACTTCATTTTGATGCTCCCAACAGACATTCTACTGACAATAAGTAACTTTGCAACTACATGTTAACTTATTCTACTTACCCAAACCCTAACCTATCACTACTACTAATACTCTAATTGCAGTTAGTTGACATGTAGTTGCAAATTAATGACATTTAGTTGACATGTAGTTGAAAAGTTACTTAGTAGAATGTCTAAAGTGGACTGTCAAAATAAAGTGTAACATAAAATACGTTCATTTTAGCACTTGAAATGGTCAGTTATTATATTTTAAAATCACTGTTTTGGTCCAAAACAGCAACTCGATGAGCAAATGTTGTTAAGAATAATTTATGAACATTTCATTTGGTAATGTCATTGTTAACATTCAGTTTTGGCTTGGAACTGATCAAATAGTCTACTACAGCCCTGATCTCCAGATCAAAATGTGTCTTTTTTTATGCGGTTCCCGATTTCAATGAAAGGAGAAAAGAGCTTAACACAAAAGGTTTAACTTGAGATTTCCATAATAAAACTGTTTAATCCACATGCACAATTCTAGTCTCTCATAAGAACTTGTTTAAACAAAGAGGAGTTCAATGCGTGTCATTCTTGGGAGTGCTGCTCTTTAAGCTTTATCTTGATCCCTTTCAGTGATTTCAGAGTGAATGCATTGGGAATAAACGGATGAGAGTGAATGGACTGATATTAACCATAGAAAATAGCATTAATCAGTGTCTTGTCCTTCTTTGATTCTGCTTCTTTATAAGATTTAATTACACTTTATTTTGATGGTCCACTTTAGCCATTCTACTAACCATAAAAAACTTTGCAACTACATGTCAACTAACTCATTAATTTGCAGCTACATGTCAACTAACTCTTGTTAGTGTATTAGTAGACTGTTAGTTTAGGGTTGAGGTAAGTTGACATGTACTTGCAAAGTCACTTATAGTCAGCAGAATGTCTGTTGGGAGCATCAAAATAAAGTGTTAGCAGATATTAAGCAGTTAATATTGACATGTAGTTGCAGAGTTACTCATAGTTAGTAGAATGGCTAAAATGGACTATTTAAAAAATCATTTCCCATCCCTTTTTCCCCCCCTTACATTATTAATTCTCCGCAAAATAATCACACTGCTTCCCTACATTAGCAGTGTCAGAGAACTCTCATGTTAATCCTCTCTTTCTCTCAGTATTTTCATCTCTTGGCCACCTGGGTACCTGAGCCCATCGGGCTGGAACAGCAGTCTGACCGCGGTCACGCCCAGGGGAAGCGGTGACGGCACGGAACCATCTCTCACTGCACACCTGTCATGTGTTTCCCACCTCTGGAGAAAAAGAGACAGAGACAAAGAAACAGGCGGATATAGAGTTTGGAAAGAATAACTTTGCATTAGCTAATACCATTTTTTTTTTTTTTTTTCTCAGTGAAATAAATGGATTACACTTTATTTTAAGGTGTCGGTGTTACAGTGTAATTATGCATTTAAATACTGAGTAATAATAATTAACTTCATGTACTTACTATAGAATTAGAGTTAGGATTGGGGTTTGGTTTAGGGTTAGTTGCATGTAATTATGCATAATTTATAATTATTACTACAGTAACTACATGTAAGATGTATAACAAGGACACTGTAAAATGCAGAGTTACCAATAAATGTACTATATTTTAGTACTTTAATATTTTGTATTTTAGGGGATTTTATGGTACTAAATTATATTTATGGAATAGTTATGATCCATTTATTACCTGTTTATCACTTTTTGAGCAAAATGAAATTTCCAACTTAAACTGTTGTAAATCTTGACTGCTTTAGAGCACAGACTCAGGTTTGGTCTCTTTTTAAAGAAGACACTTGGTGGATTGTTGCTAATGTGAAAAAAGTAAAAAAAAAAAAGTTATAGAAGTTTATGTTTATTATTTTTAAATTTGAAATGAAATATATATTTTCCAAAACATGTTTTTACTATAAAACTGAGAGAAAATCAAAGCCATAAATCTAAACAAGTTGTGTTCCAAATTTGAGGTTGATATCTCAAAAAATGAGCTTTCAGTACAATTTTGTTTGGACGCATTACCAAACATTTTCACTAGATGAAATTTGCTTCCTATTTGTTTCCAATGCGGCCATTTTTGACCGCAAACAGTACAAGTGTGACTATTTTTTTCAGGACCATTTAACCTTTTCGAATCATGTCCATGATTTTGTGTGTTTGTGTGTGTTTACATAGCAAGTGCCAAAACCTTTACCAAATTTGTACCATTTCATTGAACGATGAACAACCAAAACATAAAATTTTTCGGCCGAAGAGCACCATGGGGTTAAAAGGAAAAAGAAGAAAAAAAATTACAGTACATGCTAAATACACGTTAGTGACTGAACTGCACCAAAAGGTTAATAAAACAGAGGCAGACTATATTACCACAGAGGAGGGGGGTTCCTATTAATTTGGCAGAATTAATTGTGTTTTCAAATCCACAAGATCCATATTAAGCAGTGTTCCAATATTTACAGTCCATTGTAAGTTAAACTAAAATGACAAATTAAATGTTGGGATTATTTGAACTGTACAGCTCATTAATTTTTTGTTAGGCTAATCATCAGATATTAAACGTGGCGGTACAGTGTTTTACATCTGGCTCTAAAACATTCGAGACACCTGAAAACAATATGAACCGTAACAAATGCGATAGACAACTGGAACAAATGTGCTTTTTGCTTAAAAGGATATTTTAATGCCACAGGCTCTCTCTGTCTTTCTCTTTTCCTCTCTCGGATGGTCTGTACACAGTCATTTTGGCTGGGTGACAAATTGAGTTCATTTTCCAGGCTTCCAGGGAATGCCGGTGGATCCTGTAAGGAAAGGGCACAGGGCATCACATATGAGCACAAGACATAATCTCCCAACGCATGTGAGCTGGATCACATCATGCTTGTGTTGGCTGTGTGCACCTCACTTCACTACAGCAATCAGAGAGCTGGAAATCAAATGGTGGAAAATGGAAATTGCAGATGGGTTTTTTTCTGCTGGAGTATCGTTATGAATAAAAGATCAGGGAATTATTCAGTCTTATGGGGGTTATATATGTTTCATGTGTCTCTGTATTTGTTAGTATGCATGTAAGAGCATGTGGGTGCGTAGATAGTGAGAAGTCTGAGACATTTTTATTCATTTCATTCACACAGTTAATTTCAGCAAACTGGTTCAAAAACAGATTTATTTTTTTCATTTGGTTCTTGGAACTACCTGCACGACATTTTATGCATTCATTTTATTTTATTTGTATTGATTTATTTATTTTGTTGTTGTTTTTTTTGAAGAAGAAGAATAACATAAAACATTTATTTAAAAACCGCAGTCTTTCAGTGAGGAATGCTATGGGTCAGGTTCTTGATTGGTCTTGTTTAGTTTTATTAGATTAATAATTAGTGTAAATTGTTTGCATATGAAATTAATTTATGTGCATTATTACAGTTTCCACCCTGTTTTTGTACCAGATCAATATTGTTCTTTTAGTGAATTAATGAATTAAATGTATTTATTAAAAAAAAACATTAAAACATTTATTTGTGTGTATTATACAAATCAGATGCTATCAGTGGAAATCAATCAAAGAGAGAAATTCAAATTCAGAACATGTCTGAAGAAGACAGACTTAAGGCCAAGACAAAAAAGAGGTCATTTTGATTTTTAATATTTTTTTCAGCCTACAGATCTCCGGCATAAAAGGAAGAGAAAGAGACAGAATGAGAGAGGATCCAGAAGGATGACACCAAGGACCTGCAGAGGGAGGCATTATGTAAAGTGGATAATAAAAGGGTTATATGAACACCTGAGTACGTCTGATGTTTTTAAACGCACCATCTGAGGCCTCTTAGCATGAGAACACAGTAGTCTATGAGCAGAGGCAGCAGAACGCATAACTCTCACTTACCTAAACATGAAGAGCTGGATATATCCTTATTTTTCAACCGGACGTCATACATACATTATTTATACTACAGTACATGTATATGGATAATCGAGGCACAGCAAGCAGTGCAAACCCCTGCTAAAGACAGTAAAACATACAAATCTTAGGTTACACTTTATTTCGATAGTCCGCTTTAGACATTCTACTAACTATAAGTAACTTTGCAACTACTGTACATGTTAACTAGCAGTCATTAGATTATTAGTAGACTGTCTGCTTAAAGGCACAATATGTAAGATTTTGGGGTTTAAATATCCAAAAACCACTAGAACAGTGTTATATATTTTGTTGACTTGTGCACTTACATTATCCCAGATGTTTCAAGAATGTTTAAATCCAGAGAAATAAGCCATTTTAACCAGGACACGGACCGTGTCCGTGCGTCACCTATCAATGACATCATACCCGCGTTACACTCGGTTTCTGGTTTTATTTTGTAAAAACCATGGAAACACCAGAGACGCTTTAATATGTTTTATTAGACAAGGGAACAACTGTTTGGATACATTTATAGACAGAAAACTAATCATGTTATATAGCTCAACACAGTTTGAATCTCGTTTCTTGATTTACAGCGAGTACCATGTTTTACCTTGACTAATATTGATCTAGTTGCAGTGTGCAACAAGAGTCTCATAGCAACTGCCGAGCGAACGCACAGAGTAATGTTATAACAACATTTCCAACACACTCAAATGTATCTAATATGATAAAACAGTGCTGCTTTACCCCACATACGCTTGACCAGAAGAAGCGGAAGCGGCGACTGCAGCATAATAAAAGTTCTGCTGCTCTCGAGACGTGTGTCGCGCTTGTCTCTCATTAGCAATCGCTCTAGCGGCCTTGTTTCTGCTCGTACAGCAATCGGCCCTGCT
The DNA here is from genome assembly GCA_039654765.1 of Mylopharyngodon piceus. Classification (NCBI taxonomy): domain Eukaryota; kingdom Metazoa; phylum Chordata; class Actinopteri; order Cypriniformes; family Xenocyprididae; genus Mylopharyngodon; species Mylopharyngodon piceus. The sequence continues at coordinate 12,326,219 of CM077448.1, read as the reverse complement.
CTGCTTCATAGTACAGTAACGTTAATAATCTCATCCATGAACATGATTTCTGCCCGAGTCCCATCAGATTCTTTTCCACCGGCTGTGAGGTGAAGACGACATCTCCCATGATTCCGTGCTCAATCTCGGCATCATCAAGCTTTGGCCATGCCTTTGTTTTGAATAGGCGACCTCTAGCGGTAAAAAATTACATATTGTGCCTTTAACAGCTGCTAACACTTTATTTTGATGCTCCCCAACAGACATTCTACTCAGTTAATAGTGAATATGTGTTCCCCATACTGAAGTGTTACCATTTTTATAAAGTAAAATGACTGTTTTTCACTGTTGTCACTTCTTTAGAGTGGAAATGCTGTACTTGGCTTTCAGCTATTTTTCAGTGATATTTAGGGCAAACCATAAAAGATGGCTTGTGACATAAGGTGTTTTTGACCAAGATGATCTTTTTTTTTCTTTTCTTTCTTTTTTCTTTTTGGAGCATGTGTGTGCACAAACAACAGAAAACCAGATGTGTGCTCATTGTCATGACAACAGCAAAGTTTTTGGTGGCTGCACCTGCGAGCTCCAGCAAGGCAGAGCAAATCCACCGCTGCTGTGAGGCAACACCGAAATTCTTTTTCCTTTCATTCCAAATCCATTCCTACTACAGTTAATGACTGTGACTAGTTTTGAAGCTTTTAAAAAATAAATCTCTCTACAATTCCCATCATACTCACACAATACAATTTGCTTCACCCCATCTGTTTTCGAAATGTTAATGTTAATTATCTTATTGTGAACAATTAATCCATGAATGTTCATTTATTTATTTTGAATTAAAATATCATTAATTAAAATATCAACTCGATCTTCCAGTAAAAGGACAGACTTCTCTCTGGTGACAAATGCCAATCATTTTTCTGCTTAAACTCAACCTAATTCTTGCTTACAATTGACTGCAAACTCACATTCATATCTGCCTCTATCCAGTCAGCAACCGATGGATAGAACATTTTTTGATAATCTGTTTGACTGAACAAAAGATCTATCGCTTTACATTGCAACTTCAAATACACCTGTTTCTCCAAACATGGGAATGTGAGATGTTGTCAATTCTGTCAGTAAATAAATTAAATAAATAGAAAATTAACTCTAACTTTACATGTAAGTTTTTAATTATTTGTCAAAAATAATTATAACATTACACAATTATAAAAATATGGTTTGTATCGATCCAAAATGACTCAAAAGTTGGCAAAAGTTTTTTTTTTTGGTTACACTTTATTTGGATGGTACAAACCACATGGAATCTAATCTTTTCAATTCGGATTTGTGCCACTTCCATATGTGGCACTAAATCCGATACAGGTCCGATGTTTTGTAATGCGACTGCAGTGTGAACAGTCGGAATTCATGCGATTTTTTACGTCACTCGAGATCAACATTCGTCACGATTCATGCGCTCTATTCAAAGTTTTTACACACCCAACGTTATGAAGACAGTTGCGAAAGGTAGTCAGTAAAGTGATGTGTCAGAACTCGTAAGTAATAGCCTACAGAGACAGCTCTAATACAAGCAAAACATGAGGGCTCGTATCATAAAAGTTTCAAAGCTCTGCTCTCTTTTGTCATATCATTATCTTTATTTTTCATATTGCCTGCGCATAATTTCGCTGGCTTCCGCTGCATATCACACTAAAAATAAACGCGTAATCGCTTACTTTAATGCCATCCGTGTTTACTTCCGTATGACAGCGCGCTGTGTGTGTTGCCAAGTCCTTGATTTTTCCGCAGAATTGGGTTACTTTTTCACTGTTGCCGCGGGTTGTTTTGCAACTCCGTGGATTGAAGCGACCGCACTAATGCGATATTTAACCCCCGGAACGCGATTTTTACCGGGATACCCCATGGAACTCGATTGGGCTAGTTTTGGACTAGTTTTAATAAGCAATTGAGTAGATTTTGTGGTAAAAACCTGGCCAACCCCGTTTGTATTGTGATCTATGTAACCATGATCTGTTCATACTGGAAATCTGATATTGTCCACATTTTAAACAACATGAACAGCTATTTAAAAAAAACAAACAAACAAACAAACAAAAAACAGATCTGAGCAAAAATCGGAATTGAGCATTAAAACCCATTTAATCCCACCGATCACAATAGTGACCGTAAAGTAAGTGTTCATTTATGAAGCTCTAAAAATGTTACCGACTGCTGTTTTAGTGCATTTCTCACAAATATGGAAATAATTAACTATGTGTAGTTTCACATGGTTAGTGCAAATTGCCACATGACCAGAGCAGTTTAATTCTTGTTTGCACCATCTGTAGATGATGGCTGCATCAGAGCTCCAAAACAAAAGGTTAGTAAAGTATGTTAACATAAAGATATGACAAATATTTTTGGTACACATTATCTTTAAGGTGTCGAGTATTAAAATATGAATTCACAATTATTCAGTTTTGTTTTGTGTGGTCATAGAATGAGTAAACATGGTGATGGCAACAATAGTGACGGGTGGGAAAATACTATCCAATTGCAGTTGTTAGGGAAGGCTGCACTAAAATTACACAGTGACAAAGTTGCAGTGAATATTGCACTAAATTAAAAGTTCAAATGTTACAAATAAGTTACAGTATGTTGATGTTTTAAATACTGGTTGCACTATAACAATATTATCATCATATATGTTACAATAAAGTAACATTTATGAAATTCGTTAATGGTTGTATTTTTATTTATTTATTTGTCTTTTATCTCAGTATTCCTATAAGTGTTGTATAAGGGTTTTTATGTATAATAGTAACCCTAAAATGTGATGAAACAGAGTTTAAAATGTATTAAAAACTGGGCTGATATAGGCTATATAAGAATTTTCAGTATACACATTATCCCACCGGTTTTTCACACTCTTTTACATAAAAATGTCAAAAAATAATTATTGATTATTTCAAGTGGTTACACATCATTTAGATATTTTCATGTCTGGGAAAAATTTGGGAGTAAACGGGTTAAGGCTCACAGTGTGAACGTAGCCTTATAGTCGAATGTCTGTCAAAATAAAGTGTTAGCAGATATTAAGCAGACAGCCTATACTCTACAAATACTCTAATAAGAGTTAGTTGACATGTAGGTTCAATGCTTGATTGAATAGAGTGCATTCAATTCTATGCACTCTATTCAAACGTTTATCTTTTTTTAAAGCCCTTTATTCAGATTTTAATCTGATAACATACATCCTGCTGCTGTATAGATGTGTAAATCCATGTCAGAGCGACTGTTTCCTGCTGCTCTCCTGCTAGATCCTTTGTAGCAGCTCGCCTGTGACATTTAAACCCCTGATGACTGGAGTTGGTGAGAAAGGTCAAGTGAGTTGGCGTAAAACTAGTCATTTTGCGGGTGTAAACGATGAGTTTAGCTCAGATTAATGACTCTTGTGGACTCTGAATGCCAAGAACCTTTGCATCTCTCTGTTTCTCTATGTTTTGATTTCCCTAAAAAATGGTTGCAGGGCAAAGAGCAGAGCTGTCTGCATGCATACATCCTACCAGTGAACGTCAATAGCTTTATATGATGCGAGGAGGGAATAGCTCGGATTTATTGTGGCGAGGACAGAGTAACAGAGAAATGTCTCTGTAATGATGGGAGATCAATGCTGTGGTGCTACAGGTAGTTAGAAGTTTGAACTATAACGTGCAGTTTACGCCTCCTGTTGTTCTGTTTTTAAAAAGGATCTGTGGTCTGTTTCACTTTCTGTTCCTTTCTATCATTTCTCAGTTGTTCGTGGAGCATGAGGCAGGAGGACACGGGTGTGTGGGCGGGGGGATCAGCCTGTCACCTGACTGAGGTGATCACATGAAAAAGCACTGCATGTAATCTGCTCTCTGGGAAAACACATCCACTCACTGTTCTATCATACACAGATGTGCCGTTTCTTTGAAGTATCGGCTAGTGATAGTGTAGTCTACACGAACACACACATACAATGCATAACTGAATATCTTAGTAGGGATTCTAATCGATTTATCCTATGCTACTTTCCAATTTCCAATGAAGTTTTACCTTCATGTATGAAAGGGCCTAAAACTAACTCTTTTTCCAGACCTGCCAATTGCCAGTGACTTAGGAAAATGTATCAGCCATAAATATTTTTTACCGTCAACGAAACTGTTTTTGCAAAAACAGGCAGTAATCACATCCAAAATTTTAGATACCAGTGAAAATTCACAATTCTCTATTCCAATTTCGATACCACAACTACTAGCCTCACTAATATACATTTAAAACATTATTAAAGACAAGTAAACAGTCAGTAGTAAAATAAAAACAATCAAATTACAAGCAAAAGCACAAATAAATACAATATAACAAAGATACAAATGAAATAGTGATTTTCAGGTTTTTCAGTTAGGTCTGACAGAATAGTTTTTCATGTACAGAAATTTAAGCAAATGTAAAATAACACTGCATATTCTTCACTGTATTAATTACATATCCTTATTAATTAATCCTTATTAAAATTTCAAAAGTTATTCTGTCAAGAGCAGTGAGTGATTTTTTCTTTGTCCGTTGTTGTTTGATTAACATTAAAAACAGACAGCAGCAGGAATATTATGCTGCTGTCCCTTTAAGAGTGAATGCACGGATCTACTGATACTGTACACATGCGTTTACTTTCTCAATTATTTACATACACTTAAGACATAAACAACTACACTGTAAAAAATAATTGTAAGTAAGTTACCTGATTGCCTTAAAATTTTGAGTAATTTTTTATTGTAAAGCACAAGCACAATTAATTGCATTTGGTGGTGGTGGTATCATGGTAAAACCACTGAAATTGTGTATCTAAGACGTATTTATATCTGGTGGTCTAAAAAGTGTTCATTTCAAGGCTATCAATGAGGCGAATTTTCAAATATGTTGGCCGAGGCAATGTTCCTTTTTGTTTTATGTATTAATATTATTCAGCGCTCCGCCATCTGTATTTGCTCAGTAGCTTTTAGTTCCATAGTTGTAGTAGTGACAGGTTTGTTTATGTCCGTCAAATACCTGAATGGACCATATGTTTTTTCTAGATGGGGATACTTTGCGTTACGTCAACGCCCCCTTTCGTTTTTGGGGGGTGAATTATGCCTATAAGTGACTAATTCTCTTCTATCGAAGTGGAGACAAAATACAAAACTAAATTGGATCTCATCCCAGAACAAATCACAGAGAACTGCTTAGCAAATCAACTAAATATTTGAACACAAACTTTCCAAAACAATGATTTCTATTCAAGGTAATGGGATGTAAAAGCCTGTTATGTGGACATATACTCTATAACATTTCAGGGAACAATTGTCTGATTAAGGCCAGTATGAAGTCAGGCTGAAAAATGGGCTGCTTTCCTAGCAATCTGTTTTCTGTACTTCTGTGGAGAGATGCAGGACTATGGAAAGGTTGGCTTGAATTACACTTTATAGGATTTTCTTACTGAGTTGCTTTGATAAATAAGCCACAGCAGGTACTTAATAATAAACAAAATTTGTGGAGCTCTGATACTATTTGTAAATTAGCCTAAAGATTTTATCTGTTGCAGTATACTTTGGCTCAGCTGCTACCATGAGAAATTTAAAGGGGTCCTCGATTATGATTTTACTTTTTTAATTTTAGTTAGTGTGTAATGTTGATGTTTGAACATAAACGACATCTGCAAAGTTACGACGCTCAAAGTTCAATGCAAAGGGAGATATTTTCTTTTACAGAAATCGCTTTTTAATGACTACAACAAACTGCTGGTAGGGACTACAACAAGCTTCTTCCTGGGTTGGTGACATCACAAACCCAACAATTTACATAAACCCTGCCCCCGGGAACACGCAACAAAGGGGCTGAGGCCATGTTTGGCTGCTTTAGAGAAGAGGAAGAGTTGTTGTAGTAGTGTTGTTACCATGCTGTCATTTTACGTCGGACTGCTTCACAAACGAGTGTCAATTCAACACTGGATTTGCACAAAAGATTAACATGACGGTCGATGAGTTGAATCAACTCCACAGCAACTACATAAATTTAACTCCTAACCATTCAGAAACATCCAGTTGCATTCTAAAAGTTGTAACTTCTTCCTGAGTCTCTCCATCAGTGTCCGACTCCGGTTTGAACAATGTAAGGCTGAACACCGTTACTGACAATCCTCATTTTGGCTGCGTGAGATTCTCCAGCTTTGTTGTTGTTGAGCAACTAAAGCGCAAGCTGTTAAAGCTCCGCCCTCTTCTGGAAAGCAGGCCGGGAGCAGCAGCTCATTTACATTTAAAGGGACACACACAAAAACGGCGTGTTTTTGCTCAAACCCAAATAGGGGCAAATTTGACAAGCTATAATAAATGATCTGTGGGGTATTTTGAGCTGAAACTTCACAGACACATTCTGGGGACACCAAAGTTTCCCCAGAATTTTAATACTATCCAATTGCAGTTGTTAGGGAAGGCTGCACTAAAATTACACAGTGACAAAGTTGCAGTGAATATTGCACTAAATTAAAAGTTCAAATGTTACAAATAAGTTACAGTATTGATGTTTTAAATACTGGTTTTAAATTTTAAAGTTAAAAATTTACCTCTTTGAGACCTTACATTTAGGTGTATGTGGGTTTTCTGAGCTTTTTGATTAACCTGTATTTTCACACTAGTTTTTATATGATCTGATTTCCTTCTTCCCACCCACAGTTGATCTGACACATTGCTATCTGCTAAAGGTAGATATTTCTGTGATTTAACTCTAATTGTATCCATACGTGGATGTTTGCATGTCTGAATCCATCTCTTCCTGGCTGGTGTGCACCTGTTCTGTGACATTAAGTGTACGACTACAGTCTAAGAGGTGGGTGAGTGGCTCACTCTGAGTGAATCATGAGCGCTCGAGGGAAGCAGCAAAAGTAATGCATGCCTGCCTCCACCTCTTTCCTTTGCCATGACTTTTGTCTCCTCAGGTTAGTGTAAAATGGATCCTATTACAATATTGCTCCTCTCACATTTCCCCTGATAGAGCGCTTGATCTGGCCCGAGAGAACGGAGCAGAGATGCAGGATTTATTTAATGCTTTATTTCCCCTTCTGCTGAGTGCACAGTTCCAGCATGTGTGCCGCTGCCCCTGGGGAACGATGGTATGCCACTACTGATCCAGATCTATTACATGATGCTTCTAAGCCAAGAATCCTTCTTCATCCATGCTGGAACATGCTTTCTGCATGCATACAGTGATGCACAATCTCTTTGAAAAAGCCTGTGATGTATTAAGGAAATCTTGGAATCCATCTGAAAATGAACGTCAGCCTGCTCTGGCTTCACATGCATTTCATTCATGACACATTTCATGGTCCTGATGAGATGATAAGACTCAAAAAATAAAAATAGATGAGATGGGTTTTCAAATCAGAATGATAAAGCTTTTGTGTTTGTGTGTGTGCGTGAAAAGTGGGATGATGAAGTGGCAGTGTGTTCTGGGAGGTTGCAGACAGAAAGGGGAATAAAATACAGAAATGGAATTCTTGGAAATATTAACGTAAATAGAGGGAGACAGAAATGCTACTTTATTTGCCTTCTCTGAAAGCCATCAAATCAGGAATGACAAGTGAGGAGAGAATTTCTTTCACTATTGATTTTTCTTTTAGTTCTTGTGTTTCCAGGGAAAACAGTCTGTACACAGCAAACGCATTTGCTTAGTTTGTATAGTTGACAAAAAATAAAAAAAAAAAGCACAGGAACTCAGACTTACATCCCATTGAGTACTGAATAAAAACAACAGAGCATGAATGTACAACACTGGCAGAAATGAGGAAGAGGTGCAGAATAGGGGACTTTGAAAAGGGTTTTAAAGAAAGAGACTGACAACAGGCATGCGATCAGAAGCATTCGCTTACTAACATCACCTTGTATTTGATCCTTTTTTGGCTGCCTACCATTTTTCAGAAAGAACCAAATGCAAGAAAAGATGCAATATTTACATGCTTTATTCCTATATGACAAAATATATATATATATATATATATATATATATATATATTTTACACATATTTTTAAATATATTAAAGCATATATATTGCTAATATTTAAAGTATATTTATATATTTTACATACATTTTAGGTACTTACTGTATATACACTACTGTTCAAATGTTTGGCATCTGTAAGTGTTTTTATTATTATTATTATTATTATTATTATTATTTAGATGTGTTTGAAAGAAGTCTCTTATGCTTACCAAGGCTGCATTTATTTAATCAAAAATAAAGTAAAAACTAAAATTTTGTTAAATATTATTGGAATTTAAAAGAACTGTTTTCTATAGTAATATATTTTAAAATGAAATTTATTCCTGTGATGGCAAAGCTGAATTTTCAGCAACATTACTCCAGTCTTCAGTGTCACATGATCCTTCAGAAATCATTCTAATATGCTCATTTGATGCTCAAGAAACATTTATTATTATCAATGTTGAAAACAGATATGCTGATTAATATTTTTTTGTGATCAATTTTTTCCCTAGGATTCTTTGATGAATAGAAAGCTAAATCTTTGAACAGTATATATATTTTTTCAATCAAATTTTATTTTGTCTAAAATATATTTTAAAAATACATTTTGCATTTACCCAAAATGCATTTCAATATTCTTAATTGTTTAGTACGTTTTGGTATTTAAAACATGTATTGGTATTTGGTACAAAATTGTAATTTGTATTTAGCATACATTTTAAATATTGTATTAATAGTAAAACAATATATAAAAAATATATATTTCATATAAAAATTGAAAATAGTATTTTTGTGCAGTTTTTTATAACAATAAACATAACCTTATATAACTGTTTTAAGTTCACTTTTTTCAGCAATAATCTGCCAAGTGTCTTTAAAAAGAGGCCAAACTTAAGTCTGTGCTCCAAAGCATTCAAGATTTAGGCTTTTCATGCTCAAAAAGTGGTTAACAGGTAATAAATGGATTATAACTACTGCATAAATATAATTTAGTACCATAAAATCCCCTAAAAATACATTACATAAACATTATCAAACTAAAATAAAAAAGGTAATTTTTTTGAGCCCCATGCGAGGAGCACCCGAAGGTTAAAAAACTTGTCAACAAAGGAACATTGTTTCTTTTCTGAAATTGAAATGCCATTACAATAATTAGAATGAAATATAAGCAAGTAAACAAACAGATATTGATCAGGACATTTACAAGTACAAGGCGAATCATGCACAAAGTGTTTCTCTGATAGTGTCCGTCCTCTGTTAAATAATGCAAGATTGTAAGATGAAATTTAATTGTGGGGGCGAAGATTTCAGAATGACCGCTGCAGATCTGCCAGCTATTGAAAACACCCCCGCTTGGCAGCCATAGGTGTTTGGCTCTATCATTGACTAACAAACATCTATTCATCTACTTTGCTTTAATAAGGCATTCTTTTGAAACGACTGGAATTTCAGAGGCCTGTTTTACTGAAGTAATGCTCAATTCAAAAGCTGATGAATTCAGAAGCCTTGGGCGATGGTATGTAATTTGTAAATATGACAAAGAATGCCAGTCATCCTCATAAGCATGTTAAAATCTTTATTTGAGCCACATACCACAAATTTTGTAAATCCTCCACAAAATTATCTCAATAGAGCCGTTCAGTCATGACATCAATTTGTAGGCCAACCCAGAAGGCTAATCGCTATGGGTTCCTTTGGGAATTTCTAATGGGTTTTTGAATAGTGGTTTATAAGTAAAATGAGGTCAGTGGTTAACAGTAGTTGAAGAGACATTCATGCTTTGTTCTACTGTTCAACAGAAATTACATTTAGTCGTACACTGCGAAAATATCCTGTTAAATTTAATGTAAAAAAAACCTAATCATTATAAGGTGAGTCATATTTGAACTTTCAAAAACCATTTTTTTCATACTGTAACTTTATTTTAAGTATTATATACATTTAAACTCACCACACGCTTTAGGGGGTCTGTTAAAACTCAATGGGCTCAGGGGAGGCATGAAACTTTACCTGCTGGTGTCGCTGTTGGACAGTGTTACTTTAGAAAAACACTTTTTACTGTCACATTCTGTAGTATTTGCGTTGTTTTTCTCATCCAATTTTTTGAGGAGGCACTGCCTCCCTTGCCTCCTCAGAGGAAACACCCGATACACCGTGTCTACACTAGATGCGATAGAATCCATTATAATCGGTGATGTTGTCTACACTGGATGCGGCGCAATGTGATACGACAAATCCCAGACAGTAAACTGATGCCGCTTTCTATTTACGACGTACTTCAAGCACTTGCAATACTTCTCATAGGAAGGACAAATGGATTTGCAACGGTCGCTTTGTCGCACCCAGTTTAGACAGCTTCTAGCTGTTGCGGTGCGATGCTACACATCAACGGCCATGTCCGGAGTAGACACGGTGATCGATTAAAATGTATACATATTTAAATACAATGAAATATATAGAATGTACTGAATTTTAGCTTGCTTATTGTGCCCAAGAGCATGATTTATTGAAGTCAACGTCATTTAACAAGAAACTATGCTTCTAACCACAGGCTGAGAGCTGTACTTCCAACCACGCAAGTTTGCAATGCGGTTTGCAAAAGTTCTTTAGAACTATAGTTTCGAGAAAGGCCAAATCGCTCAACTATGTTGGAACTTGAGACCATAGTTGGCTAATGATGCTTTTGGGAAATGCACCACTTGCTAGTTGTTTTCTCAGAACAAAAGTTCTGAGATTGAGTAATGCATTAGATACATTATAAATAAGTCATATATTTATGTGAGCAAAAGAAAAGAAATGAATAGAGGAGCTATGGTAATTAGGTTCCTTGTCCTTGCCGACCTGAAGGACGACCCTCATCTCTTTGGTGATCCAGCCTTTGCTTTCATCCTGCTGTCTTGGCCTTTTACAGTTTCTAGTCTCCTTCATTATAGCTCAGAAGAGAAGCCTCATACTGTATAGCCACTGACATATAGTACTACATTACAGCTTTTCTCTCTCTTTCTGGCACCATGAATACTTAAGTTGTGAGCCCAAATGTTTTATTCCACATATCATGCACTGCGCTCTCTGATTGACATTTGAGGAAATTTGGTGGAATCAGTCAGCTGAAGATACTGGGTTCAAAGAATGAAAATAAAAAAAACATTACTCTCATGCTGCATGGCTCTCACAGAGGAAGCTGTATGTTGAGTCATTGCATCAAAAATTAAAAACTGATGGGTTTATGGATGTATTGCTTGTAATTTTAGACCGATCCTTGAAGCAAGTTTGAAGAGAGGCCTTGTGGGTCTTTAAGTAACATGAAAACAAACTGAACATTTTGTTATATATTCTGTTTAACTGTTTTTGATGTAACCTTATTTGAGAGGTTTATCGTTTTCATGTGTATAGTGTATGCTGTCCATATGGTCAGTCTGGATATTAAGTGGAAAGCATTTGGATTTAAACTCAATGACATCAGACATGTATAGTGGGTGGCTACAGTGAGCAGAGCACATTTTCCCTATAAATATACATACATGCTATACATTTTCCAGATGCTTTATCCAACGTGACTTAGAAGCCGGGAATAGTACACAAGTGATGGGCTGGAACAGAAGCCATATCTGCTATATATACTACCGTTCTAAACTTTGCAGTACATAAGATTTTTTTTATTCCATGAGTACTTTTATTCAGCAAGGCTGTATTAAATTGATCAGAACTGTCAGTAAATACTTTTACATTGTTGCAAAAAAATCTATTTCAAATAAATGCTGTTCTATTGAACTTTCTGTTCATCAAAGAGTCCTGAAAACAACGCATCACGGTTTACACAAAAATATTAAGCAAGCAACCGTTTTCAATATTAAAGGGGGGGTATAATGCTATTTCATGTATTCTGACTTATTTACACTGTTAAAGAGTTGGATTCTCATGCTAAACATGGCCAAAGTTTCAAAACACGAGTTGGACGAATGACGGAGTATTTCTGTGCCAAAAATGCTCTTCCAAATCCTTACAGGATTCGGGGTCTTTTTTCGAGTATGGGTCTGAGTGACGTAAACGGGGGCGGAATTCCTTGTACGGGCACTTCTCCCGGAAGGGCGCGCACACACGTCGACCAGAGCGAGAGAGCAAGTGCACGCCCATCAACGCGCGTTCGGCTTAACAGAAGTCGTCGGCAGCGCTGCACAGGTCACAGGACTTCACGAAATCAACAATGTCACCAAAGAAGTGTGTTTTTGGTTGTGAGGGAAAGATAACCTTGCTTCCCAAAGAACCCAGCGTTAAGTAGAGCTGAGATTTTTGTGCTCACGCAACACACTGATGCGCTCTCGACATTTGTTATTAAAATAACCATAGAAACTGATAGTTGCAATCACTTTTTTATTAGTTAAAATGAATGGAGAATATCTCGTGTTTTTCCGAGGCTGCTCGAGCCCTCAGGATCGGCGCTTATGGTTTCATAAACAAGGCCCAGTTCTACACTGGATTTACAGATCGTTTGAAACTGAAAGATGAAGCGGTCACAGCGATAATGATCCCGGTCATGAGTCGGAACCGCAGGTGGTGAGTAAAACTGCTTCAAATGTCTGTTTTGTTGGCAATAGGCGCCTAAGTGCATATAATGTAAACAACACGAACATAGTGAATTCATAAATTCATCATTCATCATTGCTATTCATATCATCTATATGCTATATTCATTATAGTGATTCAAAAGTTATCCAGGGATAATGCGATGGTGTATTGTGTGTGTTTAAATACATCTGTTTAGCTGACCATTGATAGCTTGCAGCTGATCTCTATGCAAAAGCGGCGCGTACTTGCCTCACACGGCACGCCTCCAGGCGCTCGGCTGTTTTCAGAAATACTCGGTACAGCGTATGTATCTTTTATAAATATGATAAAACTAAAGACTTTTTGGAGATATGAAGGATGCACTACTACTCTATAGGTACTCAAGATTAACATGAGATTGGCAGAAACTGTGTGTGATACCCCCCCTTTAATATTAATAAGAAATATTTCTTGAGCACCAAATCAGCATATATGAATGATTTCTGAAGGATCATGTGACACTGAAGACTGGAGTGATGGCACTTTTACCATCACAGGAATTAATTACATTTTAAAATTTTTACTGTATTTTGATCAAATAAATGTAGCCTTGGTAAGAATAAGAGACTTTATATGAAAGAATTAAAACACTAAATTTTTTAATGGTAGTGTATTTCACAAAAAGGTGTGTTTACAGATGTTTCAAAGAACAGAAGTGGCATTATTGTACTTGCAGAACAATCACAACTGAGGGAAATCTAATATCTATACTTCCTTCAAGATTTTCCTATGGGGTTTTACAATGGGGTTTTTCAATTTATGTGTAAAATAAAGACTGTGGTAAATATAACTTGACTATACTTTGACATTTTGTTTTACAACGTAAATTACACACACCCATAGCAGAAATGCATATTTTATAGTAATGTTCATTTTTGAAAACGTACATTTTTAATAAGTAACTAGATAAGGCAGTTTGGGATGTGAGTGTGTGCAGTGCACATTGTAGAACAAAAAGTCAAAGTATTGTCAAGTTAGGTTTACCACAGGTAGGCTTTATTTTACCATAAATTGGAAAACCCCATAGGAAACCCCATGGTAATGGATATGATGCAATACTGATATGTTTGATCTTGGCAGAATAGATCTATAGCATACACAAATTACCCGTAGCAGATCTATACAGGTGGAGCTGGGGAAGGTGGAGGGTTTCTGAAAGTGCGCTGCAACTGCTACAGAAAATGCTGACCAGTATTTGTAATAAGGTTGAGCAGCAAGATCACTGGCTACTGATACAGCAGGAACCAATCATCTGTGCCCTATAGAGAGTGATGTGATTGCAAGCAGATTGAGTTAACAACCATCAGCCTGCGCCATCTAGAGTTTCATGACAGAACTTGTATGGGAGCCAGTTGTTCAATTCTGAACTATTCTTTGCTGTCAAGTTCAGTAACTCGTGTGTTAAAAAATTCTGTAGGCCTGTTAGGTCGGGATTTGAACGCAGATCACATGGAATGGCAGAATTGTAGAGTCACCTGGAGCAAGAATTAAATTTGTATTCTGTCATGGATCAACATTTTGCTTTTGGTTATATGATCATTGCTGCCCTGCAATTGATGATTATGATACTGTAGTTAAAACAGTGATTATGATTGTGAATGTGATGCTCATGGTTATATGGAAATAGGGCATTTAGTTTTTTTATTATTGTAATTAAATATTACAAGACATGTTTCCATATTTCATAGTGCTCTCCTTTGCTAAGAAAACAGACTGAAAGGGAAAAACTTGTCTTTTTTTAGCTCTGGAAAAATAGTCAAAATATTTGAACATTTAAATAAAGGAATTTTCTGATACTAAATTTATACAGTGAATAATAAAAACCACTGTCTGTTGCATTCATGACAGATTGGGGTAAACACAATCTGAAATCTCTAGTTTTTCATTGCATATCAGAAAAAGCGCTCTCGTTTTTAAATCCGTGGTGAAATAGCTTGTTTGTGTTAGCTGTCAGCTTGACTTGACAACATGTATTGCGATGGGCTTAGCCTCTCCTGGCTAATTGAAATTGACTGCTGGATGCTATACGCCGCGTCAAATGCCGGCTTGATGGAAGATCAGCTGGGTTGAACTTCAAGTTCTTATGAGCTCAGGGTTATGAATTTGTGATACGAGTCTACATTTAAATGACCAAATCCTAGTCGCTCCCACCTGAGTGTCACTAGTGGGCATGTCACATTAGTATGCGGGCTTGATACCAGTGCCACGTCCATTTACATATAGATGATATTATGTGACGTCACACAACAGGAAACTGTGCTTCTGAATTCTTCAGATGAGTAGTTTTATGTGGCAGCTGTGAGCAGATCTAAGGTTCTGGGGATCTTTTAAGCATTAAATAATGTAATAATGCGTGTTAATGGAAGTTATTATGAATGGATACCTATGGTTTGTACAATGCTGTTTTTTTTTTTTTTTTGGAGGGGGGGAGGGGGAGCAATATGCAGTGACATATAATGTAGTCCTATTAAATAACTCATGATCATGTACTTATCTGGCTTTAAGAGTTCAAATCAGCTGTTTGTGACTTCAGGGTTTGTGTGTTGCCTCAGTAAAAACAAATCTACCAACACCAGCTGCGGGGTAATCAGATCTAATTAGAGCAGAGACGATAATGATGACCGGGGTCTGTGAATTATTATAATTTGTGTAAAATCCTGAGTTTATCTCGCTCCACTGATGCTGATGGAAATCAAAAGAAACCCAAATCTCCAATAATCTTTTGTAAACGATGTACTTCAACCCCCCTTGGTCATTTAAGTGATGCTCTAATTTTAATAGCCTCTTTTTTGGTCGCCATAAGAACCCAGAAATGCTGCCATTGAGCATTTTATTTGCAAATAGTTCATTTTCTTTCTGTATATCGCATATGGTGTAAGCTTTTGATTAGGAAGCCTACTTCATATATCTTAGTATAATAGGCTGGTATTCCTTGGGATGTTTGTATTGAACATTATTGAGTGGTATTTATGTTATGAGACTGCACTGCGCTGCCAAACTCATCTGATGAGGACTTTCACGGCTCTAGTGGGGGTGGAAACTTGGCTCACTCACTCTCTTTGATCAAAACAGATCCTTTTCTCCAGGACTAGTGTATTAACAAGTGTAAATCGACTTGTAGCATTAAACAGCTCCCTAATAACTGCAGCAGAAAGACACTTGCAGGCATTGCTGGAATGTTAGCTTTGCTAATATGAACTAAATTATGTAACAGAATGGAATAGTTGTTAGCATTTCTCCATTTAAGCCTTCATCTCAGATTTTCACCTGTTAAAAATTCACTTAAAAAGATTTATTTTATCTTTAATTAATTACATGATTAATTAATCGCAATTATGAATATAATTTTAGATATTAAAGTTGGTTGCACTCTATTTTGATGGTCCCCTTTAGACATTGTTGAATATAAGTAACATTGCACCTACATGTAATTCTTATTAGAGTATTAGTTGATTGATAGGTTGGGGGGTTAGTAGAATAAGTTGAAATGTACTTGCTAAGTTACTTATCGTCTGTTGGGGAGCATCAAAATAAAGTATTCGCAGATATTCAGTCTACTAATACTCTGAGAGTTAGTTGACATGTAGGTGCAATGTTACTTATAGTCAACAGAATGTCTAAAGTGGACCATCAAAATAAAGTGTGACCCTAAAATTTTATTTGTTTTATTTTTTCTTTTTGTAATATTTATTAATTGTTTGCCTATGTACACATACAGACTGCCGTTTTTGGCTGTTGCGTCGCATCACGCCATGAGTGTCGAGTTTAAGGGGCCGTTTACACAACACCATTTTCAACAAAAAACGGAAAACATTTTATGTGTTTTGGCCATTCATTTACACGACAATGGCGTTTCGGGGGCCTCAAAACACAAACTTTTGAAAACGGGATTCAAAGTGGAAGTTTTTAAAAACAATACCGTTATCGTCTCTGTGTAAACTACAAAAACGTGAATTTGTGAAAACGGTGACGTATTACGTGTTCGGTCTATGGGCCCTATCATACACCCGGTGCAATGCAACGCCAGGCATGACAGTGTTTTTTGCTAGTTTCAGCCTGACGCGGTTATCATTTTCACGTCCAGCGTCCACATTGTTTAAATAGCAAATGCACTCATGCCCACTTGTTCGCTCATGGGCATGCTCGTCTGAAAACGAGGTGTGTTGCTATTTTGAGGCAAGTGAAAACGACTTTGACCAACAAAAACCTGGTCTAAAGTCAATGGCGCAGTATTTATTTATCTACGCCTATAGTCGGTTGCACAACGCGCGTACACTCTGCTTGTTACACGTACAGGGACGCGCAGTAGCACACAAACATGCCAAGTATTAAAAATAAAAGGATTCCTCTCTGGAGAAGCGTTCAGTCTTTCCGCTTGCAACTTCCGCCATGTAAATAGCAAATCCGCCATGATGCAAGGGCAACTGGCTTTTAAAGAGAATGGGAGATGAGACTCTGATTGGTTTATTGCACGTTACGCCCAAAACACACCCATGACTCATTAAGAGACCATGCATCTGGTGCACCGACCATTTTTTCCATCGTTAAACTAGCAAAAGTGGATTCGCCCTAAGTGCACTTGCGCCATGCGCTTCAGACCACCTTAGATTGTTAAAATAGGGCCCTATAGGAGAGTAGTGTTTCTTTACAAAGTGACATCGCCAACTACTGGCCTGGCATAAATAATACAGTGTTTTTAATCATTTTCGTGGATCCATGTGAACGGGGATTGTTTTGACAATGGTGTTGCCTGTACACGAAAAATTCAAAACGTTTTTAGTACATCATTGTCGTGTAAACATACCCAAAGACATAATGTCAAGTTTAAAAGTAGTTAAACTTCAAAAACATGTATTGGGATGCCTGCATCTTCTGCTGTTTTTGAACATAAGACTGCACCCAATGTGAATGACTCATTAATCAATCTGTGCCGTTGCGGTACTTGTTCTTTGGCGAGATTCGTTGCCTGCAGACTCGCAAAAACATTCAAGCTTGAATTAATCCGATGTTAGTAAAATCTCTAATTTACATACAGGGAAAGGGGTTATGATTAATTGCATTTCTTTATTTTTTACTAAATAGTATATATATTTTTTTACTTTAACTTTTATTTACATTTTTAATTAACTTTTAAAATGTATCTTTTAAAATGTATAATTAATGACACTAAATTAACATTAAATTGACAGCCCTGATAGCAATAGAAAAGTAAATTTGAATTTATTTGTCACTGCTCTTTGTTTATATTTTTGCAGCCCTAGAGGACTATAAGAGCTCTGCTCAGATGAAAGTCACAGCCGCTCTGAAACAACTCCTCATATTTGGAGCTTTTTCTCTTTTTCTGTTCGGAGCCACTGGAGTGTCACGCTGCAGGTTATGCCTCATTCATCCACATTCCTGTATAGTAGATGCTCTTAATCTACACATCAAAAGGAGTCTATCTCTTTCACACAGGCGCCGAACACTCATTTCGCCTTGAAGGAAGTACTTCTTGTAGATGGGCATAATAGGATTATGGCTTTTCCTTCCTTTTCTCCTCTTTCATCCTCCTCTTTGCAGCAGGTGGCAGTGACCCCAGCGACCCTTTTCAAACACACACATTCGCAAACCCTCAGTAGGTGCTGTCTCTTCTGTCATTAGACGCTGTACTTTCGGCTCCTCCCTGCCTGTATGGGGATGGGGGATGGAGAAGGTGAAGGCCGCCAGGATGGTGACTGGCACTAACGAGCAGGAAGGAGGACAGTTTGTGCCCATGCCCAGCTGCCGATCCCACACATACGGGGAACGGCAGTTTGACAGAATAAATGCAGCTACCCGTTCCTCTGACACAACACTTCCAGATCCGATTGAAATGGCTCCACATGTGGCAGTCTGTTTCCCAATAGCTGTGTTCTTATTTTGGTGGCACGTGATGAAACTAAGCACTTTTCTTCCACTAAAGGACGAGGCAATAAGAGTGTCAGACGCAAATTCTACCTCGCTGCTGCAGTGAGTTATCTTCGCATTTTTGCAAATAGCAATCATTGAAGAGCCATCATCGGTTGCTTTATTTTCCATGTTTGTCATAACATAAAAGAAAGAAGATTGTCATTGATTGGCTTTTGTTGCCTGTCTGGATTTAGCATTTGGGCACACTTAAAAGTGTGTGAATTTTAATGGGCCAATTTTGCAATATCTTTTAACCATCAGAGTATGGGTTGCACCAGCCGTTCTAAGTTCTTTCTTAAAATGGAACATAAAGTCCCCCCTGTGGGCTTAGTACTGAACTAGTTAGTTTGTCACTAACTCTACACCTAATTTGGTGCACAATTTGTCCTTAAGGCAGAACTGAGTAGGTTGTAAGCTCCTGTAAAGTGTAGTCACATATAAAGTAATATGATGTTTACCTTTATTGATCCAATAAAAATTGTAAACATAAATGTTGAAAAGCTGTGCAAGTTTTATCTTAAGAGTGATGTTTGTAATGTACTGTAACTGTAAACAGTAAGGGTGAAATTTCCATTGAAAGCGTAATATTTACATGATCATGAATAATTCCTATTTTTATAAGGTAAATTACAACCCGAATTCTGGAAATGTTGGGACGTTTTTTTTTTATTTGAACATAGAATATATAACATAGATAACATAACAAATGTTTAAACTGAGAAATCTTACACTTTTATCCACTAAATGAACTCATTTCAAATTTGATGCCTGCTACAGGTCTCAAAAAAGTTGGCATGGGGCAACAAATGGCTAAAAAAAAAAAAGTAAGAAATTTTGAAAAGATTCAGCTTGGAGAACATCTAGCAACTAATTACACTGCCCTCCAAAAGTTTGGAAACGCCCTAGAAAAGTGGGGTTTTGGACAATATTGGCATGAATCCTTTTTAATTTGTGATAATTTTGCACTGATAAGGGACAACACAAACTACGAAAACATATTTTATTACATAAACAGTTTATACATAGAAAAAACTTAAATTTTCGATTCATCATAACATCCACCATTAGCAGCTATCTGACCTAAACTGGGTTCTAATTGGTTCATTGTATTCTAAACTTAATTGGCAATCAATTGTTGAAGCGATGTGCTGACCCAAAAATCTTTTACAAACCTGGGCCAAGTTTAAACCAGTAACCAGGCATCACAGCTGGCAAAGGGGCATGTCTGACTTTGACATGTATATATTGCCATTATTATGTAATCAAAATGAAAATTATGATTGCTGGTCTTCAATGATAATGTCAAGTTACTTTAATGTATTTGCACAAAAAAATTATAAGGATTTATGCTGATATCGTCCAAAACCACACTTTGCCAGGGGTGTTTCCAAACTTTTGGAGGGCAGTGTAAGTTAATTGATATCAGGTCTGTAACATGATTAGCTATAAAAGGGATGTCTTAGAGAGGCAGAGTCTCTCAGAAGTAAAGATGGGCAGAGCTGTGAAAGAGTGCATAAAAAGATTGTGGAATACTTTAAAAACAATGTTCCTCAACGTCAAATTGCAAAGGCTTTGCAAATATCATCATCTACAGTGCATAACATCATCAAAAGATTCAGAGAAACTGGAGAAATCTCTGTGCGTAAGGGACAAGGCCGAAGACCTTTATTGGATGCCCGTGGTCTTCGGGCCCTCAGACGACACTGCATCACTCATCGGCATGATTGTGTCAATGACATTACTAAATGGGCCCAGGAATACTTCCAGAAACCACTGTCGGTAAACACAATCCGCCGTGCCATCTGCAGATGCCAACTAAAGCTCTATCATGCAAAAAGGAAGCCATATGTGAACATGGTCCAGAAGCGCCGTCGTGTCCTGTGGGCCAAGGCTCATTTAAAATGGACTGCTTCAAAGTGGAAAAGTGTTCTATGGTCAGACGAGTCCAAATTTGACATTCTTGTTGGAAATCACAGACGCCGTGTCCTCCGGGCCAAAGAGGAGGGAGACCTTCCAGCGTGTTATCAGCGTTCAGTTCAAAAGCCAGCATCTCTGATGGTATGGGGGTGCATAAGTGCATACGGTATGGGCAGCTTGCATGTTTTGGAAGGCACTATGAATGCTGAAAGGTATATAAAGGTTTTAGAGCAACATATGCTCCCCTCCAGACGACGTCTATTTCAGGGAAGGCCTTGTGTATTTCAGCAGTACAATGCAAAACCACATAATGCAGCTATTACAACTGCATGGCTTCGTTGTAGAAGAGTCCGGGTGCTGAATTGGCCTGCCTGCAGTCCAGATCTTTCACCTATAGAGAAAAATATGTCAAAGACGACCACAAACTCTTCAGCAGCTGGAAACCTATATCAGGCAAGAATGGGACCAAAAGTTCAACACCAAAACTCCAGAAACTCATAACCTCGATGCCCAGATGTCTTCAAATTGTTTTGAAAAGAAGAGGAGATGCTACACCATGGTAAACATGCCCCCGTCCCAACTATTTTGAGACCTGTAGCAGGCATCAAATTTGAAATGAGCTCATTTTGTGCATAAAATTGTAAAAATTTCTCTGTTTAAACATTTGTTGTATTATCTATGTTCTATTGTGAATAAAATATTGGCTCCTGTGATTTGAAAGTCTTTCAGTTTTCATTGTATTCAAATTTAAAAAACGTCCCAGCATTTCCGGAATTCGGGTTGTAATATTTAGGAGCTGTATCTGAAATTAATAAGAGGCTAAAGTAAATGTTCAATGACTCCTTCACAATAGTCACTTGTTTTAGCATTTCACTAACCAGCAGTGAATCATTCATTGACTCATATATTTTGTTCTTGCTTGCATCAGTGTTCTGAATGAATCAGTATTCAATGGCTCACTCATAAAGATGGTCACTTGTTAGTTAACACAATACCTTTGTTACAGTAGCCTTTATTAATCGTTACTAATGTTAATTAAGCAAAATTTTACTGTTTTGTTAGTTACTGTTAGCTCAGGTCTATTAAATAATATTAACAGATAGCCTACAACTTTTAATTTTGATGATGTCTTAGTAAATGTTGAAATTAACATTAAGATTAATAAATTCTTTAGAAATTTGTTTTATTGGTAGTTCATGTTATCTAATGTAGTTAATTAATGTTGAATTTGAACCTTATTAGTGGTGCTTGCAAAAGGCAAAGCATCACTATTGTTCTCTTGCATACTTATTTTTCCACACAAAACTTTGGCACGTAACTCGTCCCGCACTGTTTGTCATAGACCCATGAATGAGGTGTCAAATCGAACGGCTCATTGAGGAGAGGTGTGATATATCATTTTTAAATGATTGGACCTACGATGTTCACACAGCTGACGAAAAAGCGGGCAAAAAATTTACAACTTACATTCTTAACTTAAATCTTCATGAATTTGAATTTTCAACTGTCACTTTTACAAACACACGGAGGGCCTTAACCCTTTCTCTCTCACTCTCTCTCTCACTCATTTGACTTATCTATTTGATGAGTTTGGCTCTTTTGATTTCTTTTTCCAGTCTATTAGTTTTAACCCTGCTGTGTAGTCATGCCCTACCAACCATATACCGTCATGAATAAGCCATATTTCAGGACCAGAACATTATACAGACTTATGGTTTGGCTCTCTCGCAGTTACATGCATCATGTTAGCGACTGCCCAGTGCCGAGTTTTGCCACTGCAAGCACCACACACATTTTCTTCAGAAAATGTACATTCTAGTTGTGTTACCCAAACTAAAAATCCATTGATATGATACTTAATTATGAAATAAAATAATCTGTAAATATGTAAATAATATTCAGATTTTTTTCTGAAATTAACAAAGGTAATAGATAAATACTTATATAGCAAACAAACAAAAAAAATTACATTTATTGATTTTAATTGATTTGTGTGTGTGTGTGTGTGTGTGTGTTGAGACCTGGTATGAACAAGTAATGATGAGAAGCGATGCAGTTTAATCAGTCTGCTATTAATTGTAATAATTAAGGTTATATGAATATGTTTCATATTGCAATGCTCAAATATATTGTAGTGTTAAATTATAACTTTTAACTTCTGCACAGTTGGTGCAACCAGCCCTGGTCACCAATGTGGTTTTAAAAGGATGTATGGTGTCAGTTCTCCTCAAGTTCACACAGGTGTCCTAGCAGATGTAGTTCATCACATTAACTATGGACATTTCCACTCTTTTATTCAGCCTGAAAAGGTGTATGATCCCCTCTCCTGTGCAGGGCGGCCTCTGTGTCTTCTCATCAGCACCTGCAGGGTATCAGATGTGCCATCTTTAAGCGAGTCACCGAGTAACGGTTCAAGTCTTTGAGAAAACCCCTGCGGCTGTTTATGAAAGCTCAGTGCCTTATGATCTCTGGTGTTTTATGAGTCTGTGATGAGGATTGGTGTACTTGGCTCGATTTGGGTTCCTTTTGCCCTGTGTCCTTCTCAGCACCTCTCACTGCGCAACCAATATTTCTCATCTCTCTGAAGTCTAATATCTCATCAGCGAGAGAGAGAGGTGAGATACAGGGACAAGAAGAGAGAGATGGAAGAGGAAAAAAGTGTTATTTTGTGGGTATTTTTCGCCTTTGATATTGCTCTCATCTTAGATTAGAGCCTCAGGATCATTTTGTCACCTGAGAAATAAAGAGATGGTGAGAGAGAAAGAGCGAAAGAGAGCAGGAAAAAGTTCTTCTTGATTGTAGCAACTCTTAAAGGGATAGTTCACCCAAAAGTCATTTATCATGCTCATGTGATTCCAAACCAATGGAACCTGCAGAACACAAAACAAGATATTTTAATTAAATAGGGTCCTAACAACATCAAAAACAGTTCTTCAAAAAATGTATTTTGTGTTCAACAGAAAAAAAGAACGTCATACAGGTTTAAAACGACATGAGGTTGAGTAAATGATGACAGAATTTTATTTTTGTGTGAACTGTCCCTTTAAACCCAGACTGCCTGTTGTACAGACTGTTTAACCATCGACTCGACTGTTATTGGAAAAATGGCAGCTATAAATGCTTCTACAAGTATGTTCAATCATAAAATAATAATTACTTTGCTCACACATCACCCCCTGTTTGTGCTGTGTTTATGAGCTATACTGCAGAGACTACAAAGCGGTTTCATTCTGCATGGTGTAAGTTTTACTACTGCATTGGCTTGTTAGACAGTGATGATGCTTATCATGTATCATAATTTATATAAAAGCAGCATCCTTTGCAGTTCAGAGCTGTGTTAATCATCAAAATGGGTGTTGGTTTTGGTGTGTGTTATTTGTTGAACACAAATGTTGCTTTTTTGTTTTTTCACAGTGTGAGCTGAGCATTAATTTGTTTTGCGGATGTACAGATCGATGAGCAAGACAACAGAAGTGGTTGGAAGAATGGAGAACCAACAGCAGTTCTGACTTACTTGATGTCCTATGTGATATAAGACTAAATATTTATTCCCCAACTTCTTGAGGGCATATGATTCTTATGTTTGAGAATCACTTTAATAGATAAAGCAACATCTGAACTTGACAGAAGACGCATTAGTCTAGTGGTAAAGTTTGTATATAGGACTATATATAAGCAATATCACACGGGCAAGAATGCCGTCATTCCAAATATCACGATATTCGGAAAGAAAATGATGATTGTGAGTGATATTGCTTTGATACTAAAATTAAAAATTGAATTTGTAGTTAATGTTAAGTAACTTACATCTCCTAGCCACACACGGTTGTGGCGTTCCTAAATGAATCAGCGTTTTGAACTAATTGGTTGAATGAATAATTCAATGACTCACTCATAAAGCTAGTCGCTTGTTTTGTTCCTGAATGAAACACTAGTGAATGAATCATTGGCTGTATCTAAATTGGCCCTTATACCCTCATTCACTACTCCCTATATTACTCCAATAATAGTCTACTTGGAGTGAATGAAGGTGAGCGGGTGAAATCGAACAGCATCTTTTGGTGAGATGTGAGAATTAATTTAGCGCAATGCTCACAGCATTAATCTCTAGCGGCTAGCTTTTGAGTGTACTTTGGTTGTATACTCGTTATTGTGGTGCATTATGGAATTGAATGAGTGCACTCAAAAATGTCCACTATGGTTTTGGACGCCACTGCAAATGGCTGTCCCTCAAATAGTGCACTGTAAGGGTACAATTTCAGGTGCAGCTGTAACCCCTCCAGTTCTAGTCGCACCGCTTGGAGTTGGATTCGAACCGGTGTTTCCGACATGGGAGGCGGGCATGCTAACAAGGACACTAAAGACCGCAGCCTTTAACATCAGTTGCTAATGTGCCTCTTGAGGCCAGGGGAATGAGGTTTACCTGCACTCCTACAGCTCTTTACTAGCTAGCTTCTGTTAAACTCATCCCCCTAAACCTCACTCCCATCCGGGTCACGGCACCAATGTAACTCTTCCGGTTCTACTCGCCCCACTCCGAGCAGAATTTTAACCGGTGTTTCCAGCATGGGAGGCAGTTGTGCTAACAAGGACGCTAAAGACTGCAACCTCTAGTGTGCCTCTTTAGGCCAGTGCAGTAAAGTTTACCTGCACAGTTCTTTACTAGTTGGCTTCCGTTACACTCACCCCTCTAAATCTCACTCCCATCTGGGTCACGGCACCAATGTAACCCCTCCAGTTTTACTTGCACCGCGATGAGCAGAATTCGAAATGGCCTTTCCGGCATGGGAGGCAGGTGCACTGACAAGGACGCTAAAGACTGCAACCTCTAGTGTGCCTCTTGAGGCTAGTGGAGTGAAGTTTACCTGCACAGTTCTTTACTACCTGGCTTCCGTTACACTCACTCCCATCCGGGTCACGGCACCAATATAACCCCTCCGATTCTACTCACACCACGATGAGTGGGAATCGAACTGGTGTTTCCGTCATGAGAGGCAGGCACGCTAACAAGGACGCAAAAGACTGCAGCCTTTAGCGTCAGTCGCTAATGTGCCTCCTGAGGCCAGGGGAATGAGGTTTACCTGCACAGCTCTTTACCAGCTGGCCTCCGTTACACAGCCGTTGACTCTCTCTTGAAGACAATCACTTGTCATCACCTAACTAACGTAGCGATATAACCTGCAGAAAGAACATTTGGAAATTTAGATATGTGTACTTGTTTATCTATATCTTATTTTTCAAACATACAGATATTTTTCAGCGTTTTATTTAAAATCCAACAGCCCACTTGGTTTGTTTTGGTTGGGGAAAAGGGACAGAGGGAGGAAGATAAAGTTAGATAGATAAAGTTAAGAGGGCCTGCATAAAGGCATGAGGGTTCAAAGACACTCAGGCAAATAGGAGGATTTATTTGGGGGCCCTGTACAGCTGAAAGGTCAATCTGTAATAACAGGTATAAACATTTCTCTGCCCACAAAAAGGCAACTAGAGAATCAAGCACCTGAAAATGTCAAAAAGATTTGGAGTGCTGATTTCCAATAATAGAGACTGGCAAAACCTCTGAATGAAATAAGCTCACTGCACATGGCAAACAGGCCAAGGTCAGTCCTCGAAAATAAAATGATGACCATGTTAATCTAATTTAAACCTGTAAATTAAGTTTTATAACTTAGCAAGTATGGTGTAAAATAAATAGAGCATATTTCTGGTTCACTAATCAAATATAAATGATTTGTGATCATGTGACTTTGCACAGACATGGAGCTGTGAAGATGAAGTTGAAATTAGATTGTTGGGCACTGACTGAAAACGCATGTGTGTGTGTTCAAACGCTGTTGTGCATGTGTGTCAATAAATTTTATGTTTAAAGTTTATGCCAAAACCATCTTCCAAGTCTTTTTTTGTTGTCTATGAAGGCAGAAATATTCTCTCAGCACGCCTTCTCAAGTATGCCCACAAACTGTTCAGGAATCCCATTAATTCCTGCTTTGAAATGAAGTTAGGTTGGTTTGGGATGGGATGGGCAGAGACAGCTGGACTTCGGATAACTGTCTATGTGTGTGTGCTCGTAGGAGATGGAGGGTGTTGTATTTTTATGGAGCCTTCTTATAAACCTCCTTTGAGCTGTGTGTGAGTGTGATGAAGGTGTATTGATGGTGTTTCCATGGTCATGGTGCAGTCCACAGACTGCTGAAGAGGGATAGAGAGAGAAAGATGGTGCTACTGTATATGTGTACTTGTTGTCTATAATGATGTATTCGTTGTTACAGACTGAGTGTAGTCTCAGCTGATAATGTTGTAGGGATGATGTCTGCTGATTTATTACTGTATTCTTTCACTGCATGAGTACCTTAATACCTTGAAACAGCTAGGTTTATGTCTACCACGCTCTCCATCAAAATCAATACTGATGTGTGCATATGTTTGGTTTTTGTATGCTTATTACCGTGATTGCAGAAACATTTGAGGTGGTTTCAAAACACACCACAGCCTGAAACTGCATCTTTACATAAAGCTCTGGAGAAATGTAGGAAAACTTCCAGTCCTGTAGACTGTTCTGAACCAGAAAAATGCTGCCCTTGTAAACAGTATACAGAAGCACAGTTTGGAGGCATGCAGCTTTCCAATGTTTGCTTACACTGCAAAATATAATTTTAATATTTTTCTTGTTTTCCAGTAAAATAAATAAATAAATAAATAAACAAACATTACGTTAACATGATTATACTTTTTATACTTTTGCAAAAATATTCAGCATCTTGAAATAATTTATTAATATTTTAACAATAGCTTAAATGTAATTTTTCTTTCTTATTTGCAAAAAGTATAAATCTAACAAACATTCTACCATAATACATTTAAAAAAATAAATTAATGCTTAGAAAAAAAAAGAAAGAAAGAAAAAAAAAAACATTTTATTAATAGGCAGAGAACAATAAACCTAATTATGTGTAAACAAGTCTTATTATTTAACTTCCCAACTAAACTGATCTTGTTTTAAGGATGATATAAGGATATTTTTAGTGGAAAACAAGACAAAAATACTGCTCAGATTGCATAATTTCTTGAAGAACGATGATGGAGAGCAGATCGTTCAGGCGAAATCTCACGTAAACAATGGACAATATATCAATATTTCACGGATTTAATGCTTTTGTGGACAAAAAGTGCTGTTGGATGTTTTTCAATGGATGCTTATCATGGACATTTTATCCAAGTGCGACGGATTGGTTTCATCTCGCGATTGCTATTTCATAACAAAGGTATGAAGTCCCATTTTGATTTTGCGTGTTGTCATTTGCACTCCCAACACAAACTACCATATTACCTACTGTTGCTGGAGCATCTTTATCGTAAAACAGACACCGTAGATTGACAATAAACCCTTAGAAATATCAAATGATGTATAATTTGTTATCATTCTCAATATTTTTAGACAGTAGCTTATTCTATATAGTAAATGTATACTATGGTAAACAAAGTGACGTCAAGTCCGAATTTGAGACAGTGCATCTCAAAACGTTAAGAAAATTTAATTCTGAATGCAGACTAGGCCTACATCTAAAACTTTTTTTTATGGATCATTAGACTGTGTCTGTTAAAGTGCACCTATTATGCTTATTTGAATATTAACTTTCTTGTAGTGTGTAAAAAAATATGGTCTGCAAAGTTTCAAAGATCAAAGCGCATGATAATGGAGTTATTGTCTCTCAAAAGAAAGAACCGATTCTGAACTGCATGAAAAAGTCTTCAGTAATTTCAGTCTTACTTTCTGCATGAACCTATGTAGTAGGGGTGGGAATCACCAGAGGCCCCACGATACAATATTATCACGATACTTATGTCACGATACAATATTATTGCGATTTTAAATATATTGCGATATTCTGCGATATATTGCAATTCATTACCTTTTTCCAACTTCAAATTATGTCCCCAAAGGAAAACTTTGTCAACATCTGTTTTATCTAAAAAGACACATTTGTCTATTTGTTCATCTCACTTCAATTTTATTGCTGCAAAATGGGATTGTCAACCTGGCAAACTCAACTATTTGTATTACAGTCTAGTCCACCTTAAAGGGATAGTTCACCCAAAAATGAAAATTTGATGTTTATCTGCTTACCCCCAGGGCATCCAAGATGTAGGTGACTTTGTTTCTTCAGTAGAACACAAATGATGATTTTTGACTCCAACCATTGCGGTCTGTCAGTCGTATAATGCATGTCAGTGGGAACTCCATCTATAAGAGTCAAAAAAACATGCAGACAAATCCAAATTAAACCCTGCGGCTCGTGATGACACATTGATGTCCTAAGACACGAAACGATCGGTTTGTGCGAGAAACCGAACAGTATTTATATCATTTTTTTTTACCTCTAATACACCACTATGTCCTACTGCCTTGAGCATCCGGTTGGTGAGGTCTAAAAACGCGCTCTGATGACAGAAGTGATCTCTCGCGTGTATATGTCAATGAGTGCGAGTGATCACTTCCGGCATCAGAGTGCATTCAGACCTCACACACCGGATGCCGTGCGTGCGCTCAAGGCAGTTGGACATAGTGGTGTATTAGAGGTAAAAAATGATATAAATACTGTTCGGTTTCTCGCACAAACCGATCGTTTCGTGTCTTAGGACATCAATGTGTCGTCACGAGCCGCAGGGTTTAATTTGGATTTGTCTGCATGTTTTTTTTGACTCTTATAGATGGATGTCCCACTGACATGCATTATACGACTGACAGACCGCAACGGTTAGAGTTAAAAATCATCATTTGTGTTCTACTGAAGAAACAAAGTCACCTACATCTTGGATGTCCTGGGGGTAAGCAGATAAACATCAAATTTTCATTTTTGGGTGAACTATCCCTTTAATTCACCCTTCGCTGGGAGTTTGATTGACAGGCGATCTGACCAATCATAACGTGGAATCTGCCGTTTTGTCCAACAAACAAACCAGACAGGAGTTAGTAGATTAACGTCGATGGACTTGAACTTGAAAAATGGTGTATTGACATCTTTCCGCAGTTGAAACAACATTCCTTCTGTTTCTGATGTTCATTCATGTTTATTTCATGCAATAACTAGGAAGAGATGATCGGTTTACGTGCCGCTTGAACTGAGGCGCTACATCGATCTGTCACAACACATTAAAGAGCCAAAAAACAGTATTTATTGTTTGAATTTCTTTAAAAAAATGACAAAATTTGAAAGCTGAGTCTTTATTTCATACCAAAAGTAACCTCCTCTGTCTTGTCTGTAGGTGCATTGCTAGTGTCCTCACCAGAAAAAACCTCAACACCACCATCTAGAGGACTGGAAAAGAAATTGATTTTATTATTCTGCCAAAAAGTTAAATTCTCATGTGCAATTTAAATAAAAGATCGATACTTGGCATCCGTGAATCGATACAATATTTCGTTGGAAAATATCGCGAAACTATGCTGTATTGATTTTTTTTCCCCCCACCCCTACTATGTAGGTCTGTAATAAATGTGCATAATGCCAGCCTATGGTCTTCATTGGCTGCCCGCGAACACTGTCTACTTTGACCCGCCCTCAAACACTGTTTGAGGCCTGGAAGGGTTTGGTTCGTGTTGTCTACATGTCGAGAAGATGTTTTTTTTCTGCACTGTGAGAGCAAATCCACTTTGATACACTTCAAGAGGATGCGGACTCGCGCTGGAATTGATACGGTAAAACCGACACCATCATTACTGTTTGGACATTTAGTTTCTGACACACTCTGTAAGCAGTAGACCAATCACAACAGATTGGGCCGTCTGACCAATCAGAGCAGAGTTTCTTGGAAAGGAGGAGTTTAGAGAGACTGAATCCTTTATCAAACCATTTCAGACACTGAGAGAAAAGAGGTGATGCTACAATGTGTATTATGAGAAAATTAAAGTGTTTTTTGACCTTGGATGCATATAAACATATTGTAGGAAACCTCCAAAACAAAATTAGGAACCTTTCAAATAGCATAATAGGGGCACTTCAAGTCACTGACTGGTCAGTAATGCAGCAAATCAGCTGTCTTTGTTTTCAGACACAGACGTATATGAGAACAGCGTTACTGGTGTCGCTTCCCTGAGGAGTGTCTCTGCGTGTGTGATTCCAGCAGGCCTCCCCTCAGTGTGCATTCAATTACCCTGTCTAAGAGGGCCACACATGCGCCCTCACATATCAATGAGATCTCACTTTGGATTGGAGTGCGGAGAAAAACACAATGTGAGAGGGGAATATTAATCCAGCTATCAGTGAGTGAGTATGTGTGTATGTGAGTGTATAATATGAGTTTTATGATGCATCGCACATCACATTTCAATCAGCACACTCATATGTCATCATTTCATGCTTCCTCCATTGTCTCTGTGACCTCAGCTGCTACGTCTCGCTGTGGATTATTTCTTTTGCTCTGGGCACTTTTTGTCCCGTGATTTTTGTATGGAATAGCAGTGCGTTTACACCATCTCTACTGGTGGCTCCCATGATGATACATAAAGGTCTAAGCCAGTAGGTGTTCTCAACTGGTGGGTTGAGACATAAAAATAGACCGCAGATCTGTTCTGATAGGGTCAAAGAACTATATTCCCTTTTAATATATTTTAAAATTTAATTTGATGCAAAGCTGAATTTTCAGCATCATTACTCCAGTCTTCAGTGTCACATGATCCTTCAGAAATTATTCTAATATGCTGATTTGCTGCTCAACAAACATTTCCTATTATTATCAATGTTGAAAACAGTTGTGCTGCTTAATATTTTTTGTGGAAACCATGATGCTTTTTTGTCGCAGGATTATTTGATTAATAGAAAGTTCAAAAGAACAACATTAATTTTAAATAGAAATCTTTTGTAACATTATATATGTCTTTACTATCTCTTTTGATCAGTTTAATGCATTCTTGCTGAATAAAAGTATTAAATCTTGCTGACCCCAAAGCAGTGGCGTCAATTCACCAAAAGCCAAGGTATGGCAAACTCTGATGATGTCATCAAATCTTACTCCCTCGACGTGACGACAAGAACGAAGTATTTTTCATGGACTTTCAAGTACTTTACACATCCTTTTCCATCGCTTCAAAGCTCAAAAGTTTGAATACAATTTAAATGTTATTTTCAATGTGATGACCAAAAAGGTGTTTATTTTTTTCATCTCTCAAAGATTGTCCCCATTTGTAAAACTAAAAGTTTCACAATGTAGGAAAACTATTATTTGGTGAAAAACAAACACTTATTTTAAAATAAAAAAAAAGACATGAAATTACCATTATAACCAGTAGATGGTGGCAGAGGAGCGCTTATTGGCTCATTAGCCATTTCCACTCCTTAATACATTTTCCCACACGTTTTGCTTTTGAATTTATTTTTTAAAGATGATCAAATCACTATTATAACATTAAAAATTTATTTAGGTCACTTTTTGTAATGAAGTGTGAAGTATATATTTTTAGGAAGGGTCACAAAATCTTCTTCAAGTTGCGAATCAAATTACACAGACAGCGAGTAAAGAGCGCTTCTTTTATAATCACTGAAGCCGTCACGCAACTCACTGAGTGCGAAAACTTCACAATAAATCTTTTATTTGAATCATGTCTTCACTATGTTTGTTATAATGAGAGGATTTGTGCATGTATAAAACTTAGTAAACTTGCGATAAACATAAACTCATGCAGCATTTTGAGAGAAACTGTGCGGATTCTCACTACTGGTAACTTAAACACCTCTGGTTTTATTTTCTACAGAAATGCCTGTGATTGGCTACAATATTCAACGCTGCAAAAGCACGTTGTAAATAGACACATTTGCAGCACCGTTAAACTTACAAAACACAAATATTACAACCAGATCGCTTTAATTTACTTGCTTTTCTCTTTTATTAAAAAATTACAAATGATATGTTACATGTAGTAATATAACTCCATTAATCCTGCAATGGAAATATATTACTTTGCACTGTGCTGACCAGGCAGCCAAGGTATTGCACCCTGCCCTAAATTATGAAATAATTTTATATACATATTATTGGGCCTATCCAGTTCATGTATAGTATAATATATTATGTAATATAATATGAATAAATATCAATGTTTTATTCTAGGGACATTTTTGTTTACTTTTTGGACGTCCCTTGATGTAAAATCTGGGTCCTGAAGCAAAATCAGAGCCACTGATCTACAGGAACTGCAGGAAAGCTGTCTCCGCTCTTTGTCTTTGTGTCATTGTTTTATTACTGTCTGTCATGTGCACGAGGGAAGCAAAATAAATAACAGACAAAATGCACTGTGAATTTGAGAACATGTACGTATTTGTTTATGCTAGCATCACTGGATTATGGATATGGTGCACCGGGACGTTATTTACAACGGAGACTCTGTCCGTGTCAATACCTCTGCAGATTCATCTTCAATCTAGTGTATTCTCACCACGACTCTTGCACATCCCAAAGAGTGCCTGAGTCATTTATTATATTTGTGCAGTCACCATAGAGCACAAAATGCACTGGCGCTCCGTAATGGACCCGGCGACTTGTTGTTTACAGACCCACGTTTCCTTTAGCTAGTCGCTCTGAGAACAAAAATGCAGAGCGGAAAGAGTGGGAGAAATGGTAAAAAAGAGCTTGCTCTCAAATCGGCCCTAATGCTTTATTTAAGAGCAGCCTGCGTGGAATCCATTACACATCCTGTCTGCTGTGCCAGCCTTCCTGCAGGCGGGAGAATATTAACAGCATCTTGCCATGTCGCTTCTGGGCAAACTCAAGCGTCGTTCATCGACCTCCTGCAAATGTACCTTTGTCTTCAGCCATGACCCAGCTGTAATCTGGCACCCCCACCTCTGTCCAGAGAGACAGTGGAGAAATACATGGTGGGTTGTTGAAGGGCGGCAAAGAAACCCTTAAGAGCATGTGAAAGCCTGTATGTACATTATTCATGGAGTGCAAACATACTTTCTTTGTCTTTCCTGCTTTAAAGGCAAATGCAGTCCTTCAGTACTTACACAACTTTTTGTCTTGTCACTTCATCAGAGGAAAAGTCCATTTATCATGACATCTGTTTTGCTACTAACTATATAATTGTTGGATTTACTTAAAAAAGCAGTGTCAAGTGGTTCCACACTACTATATTGAGTTTGTACAAATAACAATTTAGTTGTATGAACAAAAGAAATTCAACTAAAGCTGACAAAATGTCTTTGAGCAAATACAAATCATTTGAATTTGTCACTGTTACATAATATGTATATGTGCAGTTTACTTAATAATGTTATGTTAAATTTATTGCGTAAGGTGAACACATTTATTGACTTAATTTACCTTATTAAATTAACTATTTGCTCTACAAAATGCACAGAAAAAATAACTTGTTGAACAAACTCAATTTAATTGAGAGCAGAAATACCGTCCTATTAACATATGTATATGAGTGCTCAAAGCCTAAACATCACTCTTCTGAATAATGGTAACCACAAAATTAAAAAAACATTACAGAAACTCCTCTAAATGTCCAACATAACTGAACATTAAACACTAACATAAACTAACAACATCTTTCCCTTTACTGAAAAACATAAAATTACACTTTAATCTCTAAATTTACTCTCCTAATGCAGTTCCTTGCAAAACATGCTGGGAACTATGGATCCACTGCCCAGTTATGGTGCTTTTCCACTGCATGGTACTGTTCGGTATGGCTCGATACGGCTCACTTTTTGGTGCTTTTCCACTGCATGGGACGGCTTGGTACGCAACAGTATAGCTCGCTTAAATAGTACCACCTCGGTTGAGGTTCCAAGCGAGCCGTATTAAATGTGACGTGTTAACACTGCAGATCACTGATTGGTCAGAGAGAATCGTCACTACCAGCGTCATTGGATTTGAAACACGAGACACTAAACCCGCTAGATTTAAATAGTCAGTAACAGCCACCGCAGTATAATTTGTTCGCAAAACGACTTGCCTTAAACGACCGTCGCACGCAACTTGAAAAAAGAAATGGCTGTATCGTAGTCAGTAGATGAGGTGCAGACTCGGTAGACAAGGAGCGGATCCACAGCAGTAGAGGCGGCAATGGGAAACCCAACCAAAAGTAAAGCTAGCCGAGCCGAGCCGAGCCGTGCCGTGCCGTACCGAGCTGAGCCGAGTAGTACCACGCAGTGGAAAAGCGCCATTAGTTATGTCAACATTAATTTGTGCATTTCACTCTGCAATGTTAAGTTGACTGAACAAACACTCATT
This sequence comes from Mylopharyngodon piceus, assembly GCA_039654765.1. Lineage (NCBI taxonomy): Eukaryota > Metazoa > Chordata > Actinopteri > Cypriniformes > Xenocyprididae > Mylopharyngodon > Mylopharyngodon piceus. The sequence continues at coordinate 12,291,532 of CM077448.1, read as the reverse complement.
AAGTAAAACTGACAATACGCATTTTTAGTAGAAACAACTCGGTTCAATTAAGTTTATGTAGTTACGTGAGTTTTTAAGTAATGTGAACAAGGATGGTTTGAGTGAAACTAACAACAGTAAAAGTTAATTTTTATGAATGAAGCAACATTTTTCAGTTATGCTTTATGATGTCACATAACTCCCAACATCTTCCATGCATAAAACTGGAAGATATTTTGAGCTAAATTGTAAAATTTATTTCAGGTTCTTTCAAAGGCTATGGCTAATATGCACATAGCCGATGGTGTTTCAGTAAGTCTGGAGCAGAAAATGGCCATTACATTTCCATTTTAAATCCCAAGATAGCTCTCAGGAAATAATGGCTTTCCCTTGGCATGATTTCTACCTTATATTAGGGAGAGAGAACCACTTGTTGATACCCTAAAACCCAACAGGGCTCAAATATTCCCAAACGATTTTAGTCTTTATTTATTTATTTATTTACCCAGAACCGGTGCTTCACTTAAGAAAGGGGATGGACTGAAAATAGATCAGTGGGAGTCGGCTTTTACAGAGACATTGATTTTTTTTTTTTTTGTATTTGAACTCAAAAACAGTAAGATGTTTGTTTTTTTCAACCTAGTAAAAGGGATGGAAATGGATGTAGGGATATTAGCTGACTCAAAGTATTTGTCATGGCACATGTTATTCAGCTTTTCTGCAGACAAGGCAATTACTTCAGCCCGCTGTTGTTACGAGCATGATGTACGGGAGAGACCTTTCTTCGGATTAATATCACAACCCTGTTCCAGACGGTTGCAACATTTTGTTCTTTTTCTGTGATCGTTTAATTTATTATTGATCAGTGTGTCCGCTGCTCAGTCCAGCATGTATGTTCCCTCATTCTTTTAATTCTGCCTGTCCATTTCCAACAGTCCATACAGGCCATTTTTCACTCTCCTGTAAAAGTGGTGCATGAAACGCTTGGGCTGACACTTTATCAAAATGTAAAGCAAAATGCAAGAACTTTCAGTCTATTACTCTTTGGTGACATTAATTATTCCTAGCTTAACTTGAATACTCAGGTGACCTATATGCAACAGTTACTGTCATTTCAGTCCTTTTTTTTTTTTTTAAATGTAGAGAATATAAGTGAATTTGTTTATTAGTTGGATATAATGGAACATTATAGTTGGTTATAAACAATCTTGGGGGTAACGCATTACAAGTAATGCGATTAACGTAATCAGATTACTTTTCCCAAGTAACTAGTAAAGTAACGCATTACTTTTAAATTTACAAGAAAATATCTGAGTTACTTTTTCAAATAAGTAACGCAAGTTACTTTGTTTTCCCGTTTATTGACTGACAGCTCTCCCATGTTGAGAGAAATCGTGAGTAAGTGCAGAAGTGTTGTGTGTGCTGTGTAAACGTGATGGTTATTGTAGTTCTAGACTAAATATGAGCATGTATTTACTCCTATCACTTGCACAAAAACAGATTCAGTATTCCTCAAAATGAATAAAAACAGTAACATGCAAACTCGGAATATATGCAAACCTGCACTAATTAAATGTTAAATTACACAAATATACTTTATGTATTTAATCGCACTTTATTAACCAATGTCTTTGCCGCTGACCTATGATGATCTAATTCAACCATACTAATAATCAAAACTGACTTTAGATAAACATCACATTTGTGTTTCATTTTTTATTGTTGAAGAGTACTGAACTTTCTTGTCTGAGTTGCGCCATCTACTGTTCAGGTCTGAATTTGCATTTCCTTCAGCCTCAGGCGTATTCATTTCACTTATGGTGTGAAAGCGCCTTTACATTTGCCAAAAATATATTTTTTTGTAAATAAAACACAAACAAGCAAACAAGCCCAGCCCAGATGAGAAAAAGTAACGCAAAATTAACATAACACATTACTTTCCATAAAAAGTAACTAAGTAACGCAACTAGTTACTTTTTTAAGGAGTGATAATGAAATTCATTACTTGTAAAAGTAACTTTCCCCAGCTTTTGGTTATAAAGGAACATTAGTTTTGGCTCATGGCCCTAAATCAAGTTTGGGCACCTCTGATGAAGATTAATTAGAATAATTTAATTCATTTAATTTTTTTTTACTCTTAATAAAAAAAAAAAAAAATAACAATAGAAATAAAATATAGAAAATACAGATATCACACTTTCTAAATTTTTATGCTGACAATTGATACAACTATTATTTGACCGTTAATAATTAACAGTGCTAATATATAACTTAAGTTACTCAACCTTAACTTTTATTATATGTAAACAATATCACTTTATTTCGATGGTACAAAACATTCTACTGACTAGAAGTAACTTTGCAACTATGTCGTCAAATTATTCTAC